>CM052722.1:40448469-40467412 GCA_028551405.1 Uromys caudimaculatus
GCAAGTCTTCACTTTCTTGGATTTGGCGTTTGAAGTTGATGGTTCGACATCTTGCGAAGGATCCCGCATCTTGATTGCTTTCGCCATGCTGAAGTCTTGGGTGTTCTGGTCCAGAGCGCTCAGAGGCAGGGTCTTATGAACCCACCCTGAACAATGGGAGGCCACACCCCTGAGTCCTGATTGGTCAGCAAGACCCTTCTCAGCTAATAGTGACTGAGGAGCTGCTTTGACATCATAAAGCTCCTTGCAGCCTGATGGGAGCAGGCACCAGGGTGGAGATCACTCTGGTTGGGGGAGAGGCTATGAAGGCAATAGTGTCTGGATACAGACTGGAGGTTGTTTTCGAACATCTCCAAGAGACTCATGGCACCCTTTTTTGTATTCCCATCTCCAGTTGTGATAGAACATGTGGTAGAAGGTTTGCCCCTATGAACTCTTCCTGAAACTTCCCCCCACCCCCATTCAATGGTTCATTCTGTCATGTCTCCTTAGTTATTAACAGTTACCTAGACTTTTGGCATATTATACCTTCCAAATTTAGTTCCAAATCCTTCCAAAATTATTGAAGTATCAGTGTGTATGTGAATCACCCCATACATGAAAACAATAAGAACATATGTGTGAATGAATATCTTCCTACATGGTGGATTTGGCATTCAAAAGGGACATTTTTGGTTACATGGTATGATGGCTAGTTTTTTAAAACTTATTTATTTACATCCCAAATATTGCCCTCTTCCCAGTCCCCCTGTCCCAGAGTTCCTGACCCAATTCCCCTTCCCTTCTCTGAGAGTGTGCCCCCCTTGGCAACCCTCCTTCTCTGGGGCATCAAGTCTTTACAGGATTAGGCACATCCTCTCCCACTGAGGCCAGACAAGGCAGTCAGTCCTTTGCTACATAGGTGTCAGGGGCCTGGGACCAGCCCACGTATACTCTTTGGTGGTGGCTCAGTCTCTGGGAGCTCCCAGGGATCCAGGTTAGTGGAGACTGTTGGTCTCCCTATGGGGTAGCCACCCCTTCAGCTGCTTCAGTCCTTCCCCTAACTCTTCCATAGGGGTCCCTGGCTTCAGTCTAATGGTAGGCTGGCCATAAGTATCTGCATCTGTCTCATTAGCTGCTGGTAGAGCCTCTCAGAGGACAGCCATGCTAGGCTCCTGTCTACAAGCACAACATAGCATCAGTAATAACGTCAGGCTTTGGTGTGTCCCCATGAGGTGGGTCCTAAACTAAGTTGGGCCAGTTACTGGTCCACAATTCCTTCAGTCTCTGCTCCATTTTGTCCCTGAATTTCTCTTAGGAACAATTCTAGATCAAAATTTTAAAGGTGGGTTGGTGTCCTCATCCCTCCACTGGGAGCTCTGTCTAACTACTGGTGGTGGGCTCTTCAGGTTCCATCTCCCCACTGTTGAGTATTTTGGCTAGGGTCACCCACATTGACTCCTGGGCACCTCTCACATTCCAGGTCTCTGGAACTTTCTAGAGGTTTCCCCACCCTCACCCCTAGCAGCTGCATATTTTCATTCATTCTCCAGGCTCCCTGGGCTTCTCTCCTGTCTTCCCTTGTGATGGTTGGAATATGCTTGGCCCAGGTTGTGGCACTATTAGGAGGTGTGGCCTCCTTGGAGTAGGTGTGTATCACCACACCTGGATCTGAAACCTGCTTTGTTCCAGACTGACCTTCAGAGATCTGCTTGCCTCAGTCTTCTGGGATTAAAGGAATGTGGTACATTGCCTGGGCCTAAGCTCTTCATAGACACTATGCCTCAAAATCTCTAAGTCAAGATCTGGGTCAGAAGCCTGTGTCTTCCAGCCTCAAGGTCTGTATCACAGGTATGCCTTCCATTTCTCACTTGTAGTTCATTACAGATGTAGTCAAGTTGACAACTAAGAATAGCCATCACACCTGCCAATATCTTATCCTGTCCCTTTTCCCCTCCTCTCTCCCACTCAGGTTCCTCCCTCCCTCTGCCTCCCATGATTATTTGGTTCCTCCTTCTAAGTAAGATTAATTAGTGATTGTTGTGAGAAGGCCTGGCCTATTCTGGATGGTGTTATTACTGGGCTGGTGGCTATGAGTTCTATAAGAAAGCAAGCTGAGCAAACCATGAGAAGCAAGCAGCACACCTCCATGGTCTCTGCATTAGCTCCTGCCTCTAGGTTCCTGCCCTGCTTGAGTTCCTGTATTGACTTCCTTCAATGACAGACTACAATGTGGAAGTGTAAGCCAAATAAGCCATTTCCAACCAAGTTGCTTTGGTCATAGTTACAGCAGTAGTAATCCTGACTACGACACATGGTTATAGACAGGGATTGGGATGAACTGGCCACTCTCAATGGCGGTATGTTTGCCTTATTTGTTCTTAGACTCTGGCTAGACTATTATTGAAACTGACACTATTCTTTCTCTTTTAGTTTAATTTAGTATATTTTATATTGCATCTAATCTTCTAGCACCAAATTTTGTCCAATCAGTACATCTTCTCATATATTTGAATTATAACCTTAGAAGAAGAAAACTAATTAATGTTATCACGTTGTCTTGAGACACTCCTTGGTTATCTATCTATCTATCTATACGTGATGCTTGCCAGCCATATCATTATAAATAGCTCTGAATCATATACAACTTTAGGAATATCTTTTAAAAATGTTTAATTTATGCCTGCGTAAGCTTATGTGCATGTGTGTGCAGGTCTCTAAAGGATCGCCTGGAACTGGAGTTACAGTGGATTGTGAACCACTTATGTTAATGATTGGAACCAAATTCTGGGTTCCCTGCAAGAGCAGTTTGTTGACAATTCGTGACAATTGGGTGGCAGGAGGGCTTTCCCTGCTTTACTCACTGACTCTTTGTCAGTCCTGTCCCTGGAGCCCTCTTGCTGCCAGGCTCCTAGACTACCTTGGTGGCAGGGACCCCTTCAAGCCAGGCCTAACTCCTTGAGGCACAGGAGCTCCCAGGGCCCTGCATGATGAGCTTCATTGACCAGGTCCTACTCCCAGACTTCTAAAATTGCCATTATAGCCATTCATGGCCCCACTGCCAGGCAGGAGAGTAACCAGGCCCCACCCTACAGAAAAAGACCAATCCCCAAACTTTCCTCCAAATCAGGCCACCCTGTAAAGCCTTGCCCCCCCACTCCCCAAGAAACCATATATGTCTTAGTGTTTTACTGCTGTGAAGAGACACCATGACCAAGGCAACTCTTATAAAGGACAACATATATTTAGAGCTGGCTTACAGCTTCAGCAGTTCAGTCCATTATCATCAAGGCAGGAACATGGCAGGCATGGTACAGGCAGAGCTGAGAGTTCTACAACTTCATCTGAATGCTGGTAGTGGAAGACTGACTTCCAGGCAGCTAGGATGATGGTCTTAAAGCCCACACCTACCTACTCCAACAAGACCACACCTACTCAAACAGGGCCACGCCTTCTAATAGTGTCACTCCCTGAGCAGAGCATATACAAACCATAGCACTCTACTCCCTGGCCCCCATAGGCTTGTTCAAACATGTGAGTCTATGGAGGCCATACTTAAACATAGCATAATGGAAAATACATTTAGTCCAACTTCAAAAGTCCCCATAGTCTATATTAGTCTCAAGAATGTCAAAAGTCTAAAGTTCAAAGTCTCTTTTCAGATTCATCTAATCACTTAGCTGTAATCCCCAAAGCAAAACAGGAAACCAGCTGGGGAAATTCCAAACTCTGTATCTCTATGTCTGATGTCAAAGTGGTCTTCAAATCTCCAACTCCTTTTTCATCTTTGTTGACTACAACAAACTTATTTCTCCTGGGCTGGTTCCACTCCCCATTGGCAGCTTTTCTCAGCAGGTATCCTGTGGCTCTGGCATCTTGAATATCTTGGGGTCTCCAAGGCAACATAAATGCTACAGCTTCTTGTTCCAATATCTGGGATCCACACATGATCTTCTGGGCTCATCCAAAGGGCTTGTGTCACTTCTAAGCTCAGGTTGATCCACTCCACTGCTGGTGTTGTTCTTGGTGATTATTCCATGGTACTGGCATCTCCAATACTCTGGGAACTTCTGCAACTAGGCTTCACCAACAGCCTCTCATAGGCTCTCTTCATGGTGCCAAGCCTCAACTCCTTTGCATGATCCCTTCAGTCATGGACCATTAACTACAACTGAGGCTGCACCAATGGCCTTCCATGGCCTCTCACAGTGCCAAGCCTCAGCTGCTCTTCATGACCTTCAAAGCCTTCAAAACCAGTACCACCTGGGTGACTCTTACACATTACCAAGTCCTGCTTCAGCACAAGGTACAATCTTGGCTATTTCTGCAGCACAGCTTCTTTGTGCTCTGAGAAAACACTTCCCAGAATATTTCACCTCAGTGATGCTGGCCTCTTCTTAATCACCACTAAATTTCTTAGTTTCAGCTAACCAACATCAATTGTCCCTGTAGTCTCCTTCTCCTCTTGACTATAAAGCTAGAGCCAAGTGACCAAAGCTGCTGAGTTCTGCTGCTTCCTAGGGCTGGAACTTGGCCCCCCTTGTTCTATTACATTATCACCAGCTTTCTGTTTTCCAACTCCTTCACTGCCTAAGTTTAGCTGTCCTGGAACTTCCTCTGTAGACTGACTTTGAACACAGAGATCTGCATGACTGTCTCATGGGATTAAAGGTGTGTGTGTACCAGCACACCTAGATGTAAATTTAGCTGGGTAAGCTCTTGCCCCAAAATCCCACTCCCTTAATCTGCTATCTTCTAGAACACAGGATTCAGTTCCATTTCACTTCCTGGTGCCCCTTTATACTCAAACCATATATTTTATAGTTTTCATTTCTCAGCTTGCTACACTTGTTTAAAATGCTCTTCAGGAGACTTAACCAGAGAACAAGGTATATGATGGGAGTTTCTGAGAATTTCTCTGTCAATACAGTTAATCTGAGTCTCTTCACCTTAGCCTCAGGAAAACTCTTCAGACAAGGGCAAAAAGAAGCCACATTCTTCACTAAAGTATCACACAAACAGTCTCTAGGCCACATTTTGAAATTCTTCACTGAAACCTCTTCGGCCAGGTCTGCACAATTCAAATCACTCTCAGTAACAGAGTCTTCCATATTCCTAATAGAATGGTTCATTAAGTCTCATTTAAACATTTCATAGCTTTCCAAATCCAAAGTACCCAAATCCACATTCTTCCAAACAAGCATGGTCAGGCCTGTCACAAAAATACCTCACTTGTGGTATCAACTTCTGTCTTAGGGTTTTACTGCTCTGAAGAGACATCATAACCAAGGCAAGTCTTATAAAGGACAACATATATTTGAGGCTGGCTTACAGCTTCAGAGGTTCAGTCCGTTATCATCAAGGTGGGAGCATGGCAGCATCCAGGCAGGCATGGAACAGGCAGAGCTGAGAGTTCTACATCATCTGAAGGCTGATAGCGGAAGACTGACATCCAGGGAGCTAGGATGAGGATCTTAAAGCCCACATCCACAGTGACACACCTACTCCAACAAGGCCACACCCACTCCAACAGGGCCACACCTTCTAATAGTGCCACTCCCTGGGCAGAGAGTATACCAAACCATAACTCTATATAAACCCTGTGTTCTGTTCTGTTCTTTGCTGCTTTCCACCTGAGAAGAGGCAACCAGTCTCCTGGATTTTCCCCTCCCACTAAATCTCTAGTGTGAGGTTTCTTGTTCAATGTGACTTTGTGGTATTCTTTGGCTCTGATTGCCAGGATACCGTTCCATTTGATCTGTAACACCAATACAGCAGTAATTATTCTTAATTGCTGAGCCATCTCCCCAGTCCCTAAGGGATGCTTCTTGATAAAATTGGAAGTTCTTATACTATTATTCAACTATACTTTGAGAGTTGTTGACACATGACTAATATTTAGAATCTGGCTGAATAGAATAAGGGCCACTACGGTTGAAGGCACTGTGGCTTCAGCATTGATACAAGTTGTTACCTCTCCATAAAGTGCTCACTAATTTATTACTAGCATTTTGGTAATAAATTAAAACATTAACACAATTAAAGGCTATATTTCTGTTGCAAACATGCTAACTGGCTTATATAATAAAAGTCTTCACGATCATCTGGAAAACATATGTGAAAACAGGCAAACAGCAGAAATAAACCAAACCACACCACTTTGCTGGTGAATTTCAGATTTCACAAAAGCCCTTGAACAGATAAATCAAATATATGTGTTTCTGGATTTGATTTCAGCTGCTTTAAATGATTGTGCTAAGGATATGTTTGGGGCGGTTTCTTTTGTCTCTTATTCAGTAAACATTAGTGAACACCTACTATATATTTGGCATTGTTCTTGGTGCTTTGAGCAGACACATCAAGGAATAAAAACCCTTTTCTTCCTTTCATAGAACATTAATTTGTGCTGCAATACCAGCAGGTCAGAATTTACTGAGCATTTAAAACTGTGATAATTTTCTATTTTTATTGGAAAATAAATTTAAACATTTTTTATTTATTTTATGCAGACAAGTGTTTTACCTGCACGTATCCCTGTGTATTGTGTGCAGTACCCCATGATGCCAGAAGAGAGTGTCAGATCTCAGGGAACTGGAGTTACAGATAGTTGTGAGCCACGATGTGGGTGCTGGGAATTGGAGCCATGTCCTCTGGAAGAGCAGGCAGTGCTCAGCCATCTCTCCAGCCCTAGAAAATACATCTTAAATTATTACTTTTTTTAAAAAAGGGTTTCTGTGGTGTACGTGTGTGTGTTGAACATATGCCTGCCTGTCTGTTCCCATGTGTGTGAATGCACATGTAAGTGTGCATGAGTGTCCCAGATGGATGCCAGGCGTCTTCCTTGATCACTCTCTTTGGTACTGATCGAAGCAGTGTGTCTCAGCTGAAGCCACAGCTCACCAATATGTCTAGTTTAGCCAGTCAGATTGTTTCAGGGATTCTATGTCTTTGTCTTCCTCCCACTGGCATTATGGCAGATTACCCAGCATTTATGTGGATTCTGGGGACCTAACTGTGAACCCTATACTTGGTGCTTGAACTTTTAAACAGGGAGCTATTTCCCTAACCCAATTTTTAAATATTTAATTGAAACATGCGAATTGTATGTATTTAGGAAGTCTGGCATGACATTTAAATACATGTATGCAATATGTAATGATCAGATAAAGGTAACTGGCATATTACTACATCAGATACATATCCTTTTAATGTTATGACCATTAAAAATTCTTTTAAAACTCAGATAGGTTTTTATTAGTTCTTTGAGAGTTTCATACAGTATATTTTGGTCATATTCACTCCCTGTATGTCTTTCTATATCCACCTCTCCTTTCTTTACTTATCCAACTTTGTGGGTTTTTTTTTAACTCATTAAGAGCAAGTGGTGCTGCTCAAATATTCTTGGGTCTGCAGCCTTCCACTGGAGCATAATTGATTAACCAGATGTTACACTCTTAGAGAAGACTGTCTCTTCCTCTCCTAGCAGCCAGCAGTTACCCATAGCTCTACAGCTAGTGGTGGGATTTCCTTCTCACCTTCCCTCTCAGTGTTCAGGTTCCAGGTGGCATGGGCTTGCACAGGTTTGGTACATGCTTCCCTAACTGCTGTGAATTCATATGTGTAAATGGCCTGATATGTCCAAAAGATACTGTTTTCTTACTGTCATCCATTACTTCTAGCTCTTGCACTTTTTCTGGTCCCTCTTCTGCAATGATCCCTGAGCTGTGGGAGGACTTATATGTTCCATTTATGGTTCAGCATTCTGTAGTCTCTTATTCTGTGCACCTTGGCCGATTGTGGGTCTCTGTGTTAATCACCATCTACTACAAATAAAGGCATCTCAGATGAGGGTTATGCTATGCATTGATCTATGTGTATAATGAAACTTCATAAGGAGTTAGTTTAATAGTATGCTAGTTTAGCGAAATAATAGTAGTAGGTTTTATCTTAGAGATTATGATTTGTCTAGCCAGAGGTTCTTGCTTTGATAATGATGTGGGGGAGCACCCTATCAGAGGCAAAGGGGATGGGGGATGGATGGGGTACTAGGAAGGGGGCCAAAATTTGGAATGTGGTAATAAATAAAACAATTTAAAAACACAAATATTACAAAACTCTATGAACAATAAAAATAAGGCTCAATAGCATGCTCTTTATGAAATATCAATATAGCTTTTATTTGAATATTAAGCCATTTTAGTGTAGATAGTTTAATATGCTAAATCAGCATAACATGTAAATAATTATGACATTGAAATCTACATTGATAACAATCAAAGTAGACATTGGGATAAAGGGTCTAATTAGAATTATAGAGCATTTTTTTCTCAATGATATGACCACAAATTTGTAAGGATACAAAAATCTTAAATGTCTGTGATTAATTATGGAGCTAAAGTATAAAATATGCACTAACAAAACAAAAAGAAATAGAAATTCTTCTGACTATAATTGCAAAGTTGACACTTCATTTTGATATTTTAGAAAACAGCTGAATATAAAATTTGTATGGACATATTTTAATTGTCCAACTTTACCAAATTAATATTTTTAGAATGGTATACCCAACAGCTACAGAACACACATTCTTCTCAAGCACATATGTTATATCCACTTAGATATATTACACCCTAATCCATAAAAAAGCATTATGGTATTTTGAAAAAGCTTGAAAAACTATAAGAAATGAATTCAGAGAAAACAGAAGTAAACTGGAAAGCAATAGTAAAAGACAGGAAGAAAAACAAATAAATTATTTAAAATTAAACAGTAAATCTCCATATATCAGTTAAATAGGGTTATGAATAAAAATTAAAAATTAAATATTATTAAAATAAATACTAAAATTTGTGAAATACAATAAAGCAATGATTAAAATAAATGGTAAAATTTTAAGTATTTATGTTAGAAGGAAACGGAAAGGAAAGTATATACCAAATATTTAAGGATTAATAATAATTCTACAGAAATTCTTCCAAAACTATTTTAAAATTCTTAAAATTATTTCTAATATACAAAAATGAGTAAATAGTGAACAAAGAATACAAATAAATTTACTTCATGAATAAGCATAAATATTTATACAAAATAATAGCATCATTCAACTTGGAATATGGAGCTTAGTACAAAATATATTCATATGCTTCATCACAGAAGTAAAATTTATATATCATTAAAAATGTAAGCAATATAATTTCTACAACATTAGAAGTATATCAAAAATTATGATTATTTCACTAGTTCCAGTAAAATATTTGGTAAAACATAAATCATTTCCTTTATAATGTCAGAAGCATAAAAACAATTGCAGTATGATCTTTATTTTGATAAAATATGTGCCTATGTAAGTTGAAAAGTTTCCACTGAGTCCCATGGTTTGTAGTCATAATTTCACTGGAGGTCCTCTCTATTAAATAAATCAAAGTAAGAAACAAAATTTTATGACAATTTTGGAGGATGAAGTAAAAGTGTCTTTATATGCAGACATCATGATATTTGTGGAACACACTAGAGAATCTAAACCTATCTCAAATAAACAGGGAATTTAGTGCTCACAGAACTCAAGATCATTGTAATATATATTAGAAATGTATCTATATTTTAATATATAAAACTATTTCCACATAAAATATAAATGTTATTACTAATGAATAACCATGTATAAAATAAAGGATTTTAGAGATAAATTTAGAAATTCATGTTTAACATAACGCTATTGATTTTAAGCAAAGCATTGAGGAACCTAAAGAATTTTTTATTGATTATTTATTTACATTTCAAATATTGTCTCCCATCAGGTTTCCCCTCTTCACCCCCTTCCAATTCCCCCTCCCCTTTGCCTCTAAGAGAGTGCTCCTCCGCCCACCCAACTACTCCTCCTCACCCCTTTAGCATCCCCCTTCACTGGGGCAACAAGCCTCAACAGGACCAATCACATCCCCTCCCACTGATACAAGATAAGGCCATCCTCTGCTACATATGTAGCTGGAACCATGGACCCGTCCATATATACTCTTTGGCTGGTCATTTAGTCTCTGGGAGATCTGAGTGATCCTGTAAGTTGATATTGTTCTTCCTATGGGACTGCAATTCCCTTCAAGCTCCTTCAGTCCTACCCTATTCTTCCATTGGGGTCTCCAGGCTCAGTCCAATAGCTGTGAGTGTCTGCATCTGTCTTAGGTGCTGGCAAAGCCTCTCAGAGGATAGCCATACTAGGCTCCTGTCTGCAAGCAATTCTTGGCATTAACAACAGTGTCAGGGTTTGGTGTCTGCAATAGGTTGGATCCCAAGGTGGGACAGTCTCTGGATGGCCTTTCCTTCAGTCTCTACTCTATTTCTTGTCCCTGTGTTTTTTTTAGACAGGAAGAATTCAGGGTTAAATATTTTGAGATGAATGGATCTGTTATGATTACTATCATATCAACTGCAACTAGTGATACCTTGACTTCTTATGTTCTGATTTGTATCACCTTGATCTCTTTGTTGTCTAATTGCTCTGTCTAGGATGTCCAGTCTTATATTGAATAAATAGGGAGAGAGAGGGCAGCCTTGTCTTGTCCCTGATTTTAGTGGGATTGCTTCAAGTATCTCTCCATTTAATTTGATATTGGCTGATGGTTTGCTGTATATTGTTTTTAATATGTTTAGGTAAAGACCTTGGATTCCTGATCTCTTCAATACTTTTAACATGAAGGGGTGTTGTATTTTGTCAAAAGCTTTTTCATCATCTAATGGGATGATCATGTAGTTTTTTTCTTTGAGTTTGTTGATATAGTTGATTGCATTAATGGATTTTCATATATTGAACCATCCCTGCATCACTGGAATGAAGCCTACTTGATCTTGGTGAATGATTGTTTTTATATATTCTTTAATTTTGTTTGCCAGAATTTTATTGAGTATTTTTGTTTTAGGGTGAAATGTTTTGTATAAATCCATTTGGATCATAACCTCTATTACTTTCACTGTGTCTCTGTTTAGTTTCTGTTTCAATAACTGGCTCCAAGTTCCTCCTCACACAGTCCTTCTCACCCACCCTCCTTCCCCTTCTTCTCTGAGGGTGGAGGACCCTCTGGCTATTCTCCCACCCTAGCACATCAAGTCTCTTCAGGACTAGGGACACCCTCTCCCACTGAGACCAGGAAAGGTGGTCCAGTTGGGGAAATGGTTTCCTCAGACAGGCAATTATTTTTATTCATTAAGCTACTTGGAGCAATCTATTGGTTGCCATTTCTTTCCTTTTGGCCTTATTTTATCATCATACGCTATATCTGCCAAAAAAAGAAAAAGTTAGTAACTAGGTTCAAAGCCAAAATTAGATTCACATTCAAGGAATGGAACATGAGTTTTAAAACTTAAAAAGAAGCCCTTCAAGGATCATGTAATTACTAAGGAGTTATCAAAAAATTATTACTGCCACATATTCCTCATTTGGAAGTAAGGTGCTGCAATGCCACAGGGCAGTGCAAAGTTATAAATGGTGACATGCAAATGAGTCAGGAAAGCACATACATTGGTGTTCTGCTGCCCCATTTGTTAATGGAAAATGTAAGATCAGACAGCATGCCTTTCATGGAGAATGACATATCTAGGACATTGGCTGAGATTTACAGTCAACCATCTCTCTGCTGCCTCATTGGCTTTTACAATTCATTTCAATTTCTACTTATCAAAGAGAAATCATGGTGTTTAAATTAGCATATAACCCTACCATGCTTCTTTTGACTGCTTCTTTTACTTCTGATTAATTTTTTTATTTAGCTAATTCATTTATGTAATACTTCCTAAGATCATGACTTGCAAAATAATTGTACTTTCCTAAGAACATCTCCACTACAAAACTCTTGTTAAGCAATTGATCTGCATTTTAAGTTCTACCTTGACTTTTCATTTTTTAATTAAAGGGTCCAATTTTAGTTTTTTTCTTTCTTTATCTAGAGAAAGTTCTTAAAAAGGACTAAATAAAAAAATGAAATGCTTCAGAGTAAATATCTAAAAGGTCTGAAAATTGAAAATCACTTTAGTGTTTCCTATATTAGAACATTAATTTTTATCATTATTCAACATTTCAGCATTATTCAGATTTAATCAGCAGAGGTGTCATCTGAATTTTTTGAGTCTCGCAGCTTTTCTTCTGACCCAGTTTTAAAATTTCTTCTATGTTAATTAACTATTACTTTTTACCTGTAAATAGAAAATCACTTGGATAGGTTGTCCATTATTATTATTAGCCTGGTAGAATCAAACATCTTACTATACTTTTGCCTGTAGTAATAGTGGTTGTCACAAATTATTTGTCCTGAATCCATATAATTAAAATATGAAAAGATAAATTTTATTTATTATAAACAAATAATTTATAATTATTAATTTATTTATTAAATATAACATTTATATTATAATTATTTCATAACTATATATATAACTGTTTGAGTTCTTAATCATTACATTTCTGAACATGGTACCACAGTAAACATTTAATAATTACTTAAAATACAAGGTTAAGTTCCATTAATCATTAAATAATACTGAAACAATATGGAAGCCCTTCTATCAACTCCTAATAGAAGTAATATTTGGAAAACAGGTTAGTAGGAAAGAATCATGTTAACTCAAGAGCAGTTAATAATGAGAAGACAGAGGATCTTTCAAGTCAAATCTCTATTCAGGAACTTGCTGATGAACAGAAAAAGCTCTTACCGGGAAGGAAAGGAAATACACTATGACAATGGACCCAATTTTTTTCTTAAACAAGGTCTTCCTCATCTAAGAGTTAGTCTCTTTCTCTCTTGCCCACAGTGCAAGGAGCTGTGACCTTTTGTGGCTAATTTCAAACAGATACATTACTTTCCTGCAACTTTATTCATATGTTCTATGTTAGTTTTTTCATTTACCTGAAGATGACAAAGGGAATCTGTCTTAGTCAGGGTTTCTATTCAAGTACAAACGTCATGACCAAGATGCAAGTTGGGGAGGAAAGGGTTCATTGAGCTTATGCGTTCACATTGATGTTCATCACTAAAGGAAGTCAGGACTGGAACTCAAGCAGGTCAGAAAGCAGGAGCTGATGCAGAGGCCATGGTAACTTACTGGCTTGCTTGCTTGCTTCTCCTGGCTTGTTCAGCTGGTTTTCTTACAGAACCCAAGACTACCAGCCCACAGATGGTACCACTCACAAGGGGCCCTCCCCCCTTGATCACTAATTGAGAAAATACCTTACCACTGGATCTCATGGAGGCATTTTCTCAACTGAACCTCCTTTCAACAAATCTAACAAAGATAAATAGATGGTTTCAATGTCTAGATTATTTAGCTCTCAGTCGAACCTCTCTATAATTTCAAATTCTAAGGGGGAAAACTGAGGAATCTTAAAAGGGTTAGAGAAAGCACAGGCAGAATAGGTCTGTCCAAGGTAAATTCACCCCAAAAAGCTGCCCTGTACACAGTATAGACAAAATGCATTTGGTATTAAATGTCTACTTTCTATACATATAGTGCTAACATAGTGCCTATTTTTTAATTCTCGGAAATATTTTATTCGCTTTTTGCTTTTTAAAACCTATAAACCATTATTGTAACTATAGTTTGCTCTACAAATTCTGCAAAATCTCATATTATAGTAATCAAATATTTCTTCTAGCACCAAACATAAAACAGAAGGACATTTTTCTATGTCAGAGAGGAGAGGTGTTGGAATAGCTATATTTTATCACTCTATGCAAGAACCCATCTGTTCTTGTTGCCAGATAATGTTAATTATTTTTCACCAAAACAACTTGTTCTTTTACAGTAGAGGATTTGTTCTAGCACACTGTTATATTCCCTGTTAAACAAATTGAATCAGCAAATGTAACTAGGGTCCTAAGAATTTGCATCTGTAACAAGTTCTTGTTTGTGATGATGTTGGACCAAACTTTTAAAAATTGATACATGATGAAAACAAAATGGGAAGATATGAAAGTAACACTATGAAGGTATAGATTATTTTAAAGATTATTTTTATTTATATGTATATGTGATGTCTTGCATGTGCATATGTAATGTATGTGCAGGTGTCCACAGAAGCCAGAAGAGTGTGTCAGATTCCCAATAGCTACAGCTATAGGCAGTTGTAACCAACCCAATGTAGGTTTTGGGAATCAAACTTGGGTTTTCTGAAAGAGCAGCCATTGTTCTTAACCACTGAGCAATCTCTCCAGACTCAAGGCATACATTTTTAAATGAATAGTGAAAATAGAAAAAAAAGTTTTATACTTTCACCATATTGATGCTTCTACCCAAAAGAATTAAGCAACATTTTATATGAGACTGTTGTGCCAGGAAGTGTTTGTGAACCCCAAAAGACCACCAAGTAGCAGATTCTAATGCAATCACACTAGGATCTCTTTATTTAAGTTCAAACTTGGAAGATACCACCATTTGGGAGGGCCCAGCTTAGGTTCAGCTGTATGTCAAGTTCTCAGTCATTATTTTTTTCTTTTAAGATGGCATCCAGTCCCAAGATGGAGTAGGTTTGGCCTCTCAAGGTAACATGCTTATTGAATTTCTATTAAAGATGTGACAATAATGGAAAGAAAACCTTGCAACATAACCTGGTATAAAAATGTTCTCAGAATGGAGATGAGGAATAAACAACACAAACTGTTCTTTCTTATTTTTTGATACTCTGATTCTATAGATGTGTGTGTGTGTGTGTGTGTGTGTGTGTGTGTGTGTGTGTGTGTGTGTGTGTAGGAAAACACACATTATTTCTATTGACAATTTTAGCAGATCCAAGGGTGAGGGCCTGATTTCTCGCCACATATCCTCTTAATTTTCCTCATCTTTTCTTCCTGTCTCAGTAAGTATTATTTTAGAATTTCTCCCTCAGGTATCAAGGGAATTTTCTCAGAAAAGATACAGATCATTGACCAATTTTATCTTAGACATATACTAATCTTATCTTGTGCCTGGTGAGGTTTGTTTTGTGGTTCTTCTTATATATGGGGCAAGCACATTTCATACAATTCTGAGGAGAAGAGGCAAACAAATTGTGTTTGAGTGGTTTCATGGATTAAGAGCATAAAAACTGTCATCTCTCATCCCCATGTGTGTCCCTATTTCTATTTTACTTTCATTTTATATCATTCTTCTTGCTCCATAATATTTTGGGTCAGATCCTTGCTTAACTCTATGTACAAATAGGTTATACATGTATGATGTGTTCATCTAAGCTGGTGATTTTCCACTTTTAAGATCTCTAAGGTAAAAATAAATAATTGATGTTAAGTATCTGCAATTATGTCATCATTTATCAACACATGATTAGCCAGTTTTTTAACATTATTCTTTCTCAGTAAAAGCTAGAAGTCTTCAGAGTCTGAATGAAACCAACCCACTTTGCCTTACTAGCTTATCTTTTTTTTAAAATAAGAATTGGAGATAGAAACTGGTCAGATAGTATCAGGACAAGGATGCTAAAAGTAAGCACTATGAATTCTTGTAAATGTCCTTGACCAAAAGCCGTTAATGTACTTGGTTCTGTCTTGGCCAGAAAAGGGTTATTGTTCCTGATCTGGTTTCTTGCTACAGAACATAAATTGAGTCAGTACCCCTAAATCTGTAGCTCTCAAAGACCCCAATTTTTCTGTGTAATTTTTATTTGAAACAGTCTCTCTTAAAGGCACATTGCATTCTAGAAAAAATAAGTTCGATCAATATACACATTTCAATAAAAATGAAATTTAGCCCAAAGCAACAGCAACTTTCTAGTAGTTGTTTGAACTCTTGGTCCATTTTGGAATAATGGTCAATTAGGACAATTTGGCAAGGCCCTCCAACCATGCATATATCATGCTGTTCCTTATTCTTTAGTCTTTAATATTTGGTGCCATATGGCTGGATCTGGTATATTGCACCTGCCTTTCATCACAAAATTAGGCTTCATGTCTAGCACTCTGGTTATTTTGTCATTTAGACACAAATTTTATGTCCATACATTCCTAGTTTCAGGTAAAGTAGGGGCTTTGCCTTAAAAGATTATTTTTAAAAAGTCATTTTTATCAAGGAGACTTGCAGGACACCAAGAGCATCTTTTCTCCCAGTAGAAACACTCGAGGACCCCAAAACTAACCATCTTGGAACACTGCCGGACCACCCATACTAGTTAAATCTGCCTGCCACCCTAGTTGTGCTGCCTGTGACAACCAGTAGAGGTGAGTGGCAAGTTCAGTCCTGGAGCCCTATTGTCTATTGCTGGCCTGCCTCCCCTTTCTGAAATAGCCTTGCAGGACCCCAAGAGCATTCTGCCTTCCCCTCACACAGTAGTCTTCAGGGGGCCTGAATCTAACCCTGCAAGACCATCTATCCTAGTAGGATCTGCCTACCAACCCAACTGGTCTGTCTGGGATAGCCTGAAGAATTGGACCCACCCACCACCCCAGGTGGGTCTAACTGGGAAATAACACACAGAGTAGGGTTCAGCATGGACACAGTCTGCATAGTAGGGTCTGCACAAGGCACAGCCAACACAGGAAGTTAGGTTTCCTTATCTCCATTGTCTGCTCCATGGTTCACCCTACCTTCCCAAGAAGTATTGCTGCCATCACTGGGTAAAATCAGATGCCAAAAAGATAGCATAAGAAAACAAACAAGACCTAAGGTAATGTGTCACCACAAGAGTCAAGATATCCTGCTATAACAAACCCTGAATTTCCTAATGAAACTGAAGCACAAGAAGAGGATCTTAAATTCAGTCTTATAATGATGATAGATGTCTTTAAAGAGAACATCAATAAATCCCTTAAGGAAATTCAGGAAAATACATTCAAACAGGTAGAGGCATTAAAGGAAGAAGCAAATAAATATGAAGAAATACAGGAAAATTCAATCAAGCAGGTGAAGGATAAGAATAAAACTATCCAAGACCTGAAAAGAGAAATGGAATCAATAAAGAAAACACAAACTGAGACAATCCTGGATATGGAAAATCAAAGAAAGAGAACAGAAGATACAAATCACCAACAGAATACAGATGAAAGATCAAAGAATCTCAGGTGTAGAAGATACAATAGAAGAAATCAATATATCAGTCAAAGAAAATGCAAAATCTAAAAAGTCCATGAAACAAAACATCCAGGAAACATGGCACACTTTAAAAAATCCTAAGATTAATATGCATAGAAGATTTCCAGCTCAAAGGCCCAGAAAACATCTTCAAAAAAAACCATAGAAAAATTTTTCCCTAAACTGAAGAAAGAGATGCCTTATAAAGGTACAAAAAGCTTACAGAACACCAACCAAAACTGGAATAGAAAAGAAAATCCTCCCATAACATAATCACAACACTAAATATACAGAAATAAGAAAGAATTTTAAAAGCAGCAAGGGAAAAGGCCAAGTAACATATAAAGAAAGACCTATCAGAATCACATCTGATTTCTCATCTGAGACTCTAAAAACTAGAATGGCCTGGGCAGAGGTTTTCCAGACACTAAGAGATCACAGATGCCAGCCCATACTACCATACCCAGCAAAACTTTCAATAACCATAGTTGAAGAAACCAAAATATTCCATGACAAAACCAATTTCAATCAATTCCTTTCCATTAATCCAGTGCTACAGAGGATACTAGAAGGAAAACTCCAACCCACTGAGACAAACTATACTCAAGAAAACAAGAACTAAATAATTTAACATCATTAAAACAAATAGAAGAGAAACGTACACTCAAGTACCACAAACATCAAAATTACAGGAACTAATAATCATTTGTCATTAATATCTTTCAACATCAATTTACTCAATTTTCTAATAAAAAGACATAGAACAACAGAATGGATGAATAAACAGAATCCATCATTCTGCTATCTACAAGAAACACAACAAAAAAGATAGTGATTATCTCAATATAAAGGGCTAGTAAATGTTTTTCAAGTAAACAGACCCAAGAAACTATCTGGAGTAGCCATTCTAATATTTAACAAAACAGTCTTCTAAGCAAATGTAAGCAAAGGCGGCAGGAAGGACACTTAATACTCAAAGGAAAAAAATCCACCAAAAAATATACAATGGAACATGGAGAGCATCTTAAACAAATGGTGCTGCTCTAACTGGATGTCTACATGTAGAAGAATGTAAATATATTCTTATTTATCATCCTATACAAAAATCAATTCTAAATGGGTCAATGACCTGAATGTAAAACCAGATACACTAAATATAATAGAAAAGAAAGTGGGAAATAGCCTTGAAATCATTTGCACAGGAAAAAAATTGCTAAATAGAATATCAATCCTTAGGTGCTAAGGTCAAGAATTAATAAATGGGACCTCAGGAAACTGAAAACTTCAGTAAGGCAAAGGACACTGTCAACAGGTCAAAATGGCAAGCTACAGACTGGGATTAGATCTTCACTAATGCTTCATCTGACAGAAGGCCAATATCCAAAATATATAAAGAACTCAAGAAGTTAGAATCCAAAAAACAAATATCACAATCAAAAAATTGGGTACAGAACTGAAAAGAGAATTCTCAACAGAGGGATCTTGAATACTAGAGAAGCACTAAAAGGGAATGTTCAATATCCTTAGTCATCAGTGAATTTCAAATCAAAACGACCCTGAGATTCCACCTTATGCCAATCAGAATGGCTAAGATCAAATCCTCAGGTGACAGCATATACTGGTGAGGATGTGGAGAAAGAGGAACACTCCTCCATTGCTGGTGGGATTGCAAGCTGGTAAAACCACTCTGGAAATTAATCTGGAGGTTCCTCAGAAAATTGAGTTGGAGAAAAGTCTGAAGGAGCGGAGGGAATTGGCAGCCCCATGGAGGGAGCAAGAGCATCAATGGGCCTGACCCTCCCCCTGGTCGTCCTCTAGTTCAGACCACTAACCAAAGAATACACATCTATTGACCCATGATTTGGACTACATATGAGGCAGAAGAATCACCTCGATGGCCATCAGGGAGAAAGGAGAGGAC
>CM052722.1:40467512-40498975 GCA_028551405.1 Uromys caudimaculatus
AAAATGTGGTTTATTTACACAATGCAATATTCAGCTATTAAAAACGAAGGCATCATAAAATTTTCAGGCAAATGGATGGAACTAGAAAATATCATCCTGAGTGAGGTAGCCTAGACCACAAAGGACATCCATGGTATATACTCACTGATAAATGGATATTAGCCAAAAAAATTCAGAATACTCATGACACATCCCACAGATCCAAAGAAGTTAAACAAGGAGGAAGACCCAAGTAAGGATACTTCAATCCCACTTAGAAGGGAGAACAAAATAATCATGGAAGGCAGAGGGAGGGAGGGACCTGGGTTGGAGTAGGAAATGAGGGGAATAGTGGGGGCAGGATCATGCATGGGGAGAAACAGGAAAGGGTCCCAGAGGGCCAGGAGAATGAATGGAAATATCCACCTCCGGGGGGGGGGGGTTGAAGTGATTCTCTAGAAAGTCCCAGAGGCCCAGGATGAGGGAGGCTCCCAGGAGTCAATGCAGTTGGCCTAAGCATGAATGCCCAACAATGGGGATATGGAACCTGAAAAAAAAAAAAAAAGTCATCTCCAGTAGACAGACATGTCTCCTAGGGGAGCAATGGAGACATCCATCCACCTACAAAACTTTTGGCCCCAAATTGGTCCAGTCTAAAAAAAATTGCAAGGACAAAGATGGAGAAGAGACTGAAGGAATGCTAGACTAGTGACAGGTCCATTTTGATGCCCATACCATGGGTAGGCACCAATCTCTCTCACTATTAATGATGCTATGGTATGCTTGGAGACAGGAGCATAGCATGGCTATGCTCTGAGAAGCTCTACCTCGTAGCTGAGCGAAACAGACGCAGATACTGACAGCCAAGCATTGGACTGAGGCCGGGAGCCCCTATGGAAGAGCTAGGGCAAGTATTGAAGGCTCTCAAAGAGATGGTAACCCCATAGAAAGACCAATAGTGTCAACTAACCTGGACCCTGATAGTTCCCAGAGACTAAGCCACCAACCAAAGAGCATACATGGGTTGGTTCAAGGCGCCCTGGCACATGTAACAGAGGGCTGCCTTGTCTGTCCTCAGTGGAAGAGGCTTCTGCAAAGACTTGATGTACCAGGGTGGGGGGATATGGAGGGCATCCTCTCATAGGCGAATGAGATGGTGGAGTGGGGAGGAATCTTCAAGAGGAGACTGGATGGGGGCAACATTTGGGATGGAAGGAAAAAAATGAAAGAAAAGAAGGAAGGAAAGAAGGAAGGAATATAGAAAATATTTCTAAAAAATAATTTTTAACCTTTGATGTAGAGTCATGCCATACAGCTCAGGCTAGCTTTGAGTTTGCCATCTAGAATTTATTCATGGGAAGAACAGGGACAAAAAATTGGAGCAGAGACTGAAGGAAGGGCCATCCAGGGACTGCCCTACCTGGGGATTCATCCTGTCTGCAAACACCAGACCTGACACTGTTGCTGTTGCCAATAGACACATGCTGACAGGAACCTGATGTGGCTGTTCCTTGGGAGGTTCAGCCAGCAACTGACCAATGCAGATAGGGATGCTTGGGGCCAACCATCAGACTGAGATCAGGGATCCTAAAGGGGGAGCTGGCAGAAGGACTGGAGTCACAGAGGGGGATTGCAACCTCATAGGAAGAACAAAATCAGCTTGCCGGACCACCCAGTGCTCCCAGGGACTAGATCACCAACCAAGTAGTGTACATAGAAGGATCCATGGCTCCATATACATAGGTAGCAGAGGATGGCCTTGTCTGACATCAATGGGAAGGGAGGACTTGGTCCTGTGGAGGTTTGATGCCCCAGGGTAGGGTGATGCTGGAGGGGTGGGGTGGGAGAAGGTGGGTGGGTGGGGGAGCACCCTCATAGAGGCAAAGGGGAGGGAGGAGAGGGAGGTTGTGGGATGGGGGGCTTGTGGAAGGGTACTGGGGAAGTGGGATATCATTCGAGATGTTAACAAATGGAATTATTAATACAAAACAAATGAATAAAAATAAAATAATATAAAAGAAAAGAATAAAGAGAGTAGATTGCAAGAGTGAGTCACCACAGACATAGCTATAAAGTTACTTTTTAATTAGCAACTTAAATTTTTTTGATTCCATAAGAATTTAAATTTAAAACAACAAACTTAGAGATAATTGTATAAACTCAACCACAAAAAATATAATATCATAGTAAACAATGTTCTTGAATTATAGTAGTTTTTATTATATTATTTTACTATGACAATACTGCTTCAATTTAAAGTCATCTCCAAATTATGTGTTATGAAATTGATGCTTAGATTCCAAGTATTACCAAGATTCCCACTTAATTATCCTCAAAGGATAAGCCATTTTCATTTCTTTCTGACTCCAAGAGTTGGCATTTTATGAATTTCTGTTGTGCATTGTTTCCTTAGATAAAGAACTTTGGCTTGATTTAACATCAAACAGACTGACAGCTATATCATAACAGCTCTAGCATTTTCATATTGCTGAAACCAGGTTGTTACAGTAGAACCTAAACTAAAATAGTTTGCTCATCACATGATTTGCTACTAGAGAATCCAATATTACAATAGTACTAAAACTTTTATAAGGAGAAATATTCCATGAAAATTAAAGTGATAACAAAACTGAAGGAATTACATGTGATTTGAGACCAGTGACTAAGGCAAATCAACCTACATACTTCTATAGGTTCCTGAGAGAAGAATTGTAATCTATAAATACAGGTTAGCATGTGACCTATGACAGAGGTAGGGGAGGGAGGCATGCATGACTTAAGCTATATGATAGAGATCACTCTTTCTCAGGGTAGGGTATCAGGAAATGTTAGATGTAGAACTCTTAGAAACAAGATATTGGTCATGCTGTCTCTACCCCAGTACTGCCTTTTGTGCTCAGGGCCTGATAATCTAGAAGGCCTGGATACTCTAACAATGGTTCTATAAAAAATATTTAATAGAAAAAGAAAGCATAGTGCAAGGATTTTGAATATTAGATGAAAATGTTTTTTCTGCTATTTTAATAAGTGATTTTGTTAGTTATGTTTATAAAATAAAAGTATCAGTATGGATATTCAATTTTTTATTAGTTATTGATCACTTGTCACTTTTGTTTTGCTTCATCTTTACTTCTTCCTTCCTTTTATCATCACTTATTTTCTAAATTAAACAATATGGTATCTACACACACACACACACCACACTGGGATGAGCAGGAAAAAAAAAGACTCACAATTTTAAAAGTGGATTCCATATAATAGAGAAAACATATAATACTTTTCTTTTCTTTCTAAATAACCCTTCTCCCATGCTCTAGTGAGCCACCCCAATAAACTCATTGGTTCACTGAGGTAGGCGTGGATAGAATCCTGTCATTGGTCAGCCATTGGTGTCCTATCTGGTGTGAATAATCATTTTTTTACATCTCCCTAGGAAAAGTCATTTAACAGAATTACATTAAAACAAAAAGGTTCTGTGCAGCAAAGAAGGCAATGAATAAAATGAATTTCTGGTGCATTAAAATGGGCTCATCATCCCTGAACATAAAGGTAATTCAAATTATATGCAAATGCAGAATGACATATCAATTCACATATGTGAGAATGCCTATTATCAAAAGGCTAGCCGACAGGGCCAGAGAGAAGGGATGTTGAGGTTTGATCTTTTGCTGTGTATTATAAATGTGGGCCCGAGTCCTGCTTGCTTCCAGG
Source organism: Uromys caudimaculatus (assembly GCA_028551405.1). Classification (NCBI taxonomy): domain Eukaryota; kingdom Metazoa; phylum Chordata; class Mammalia; order Rodentia; family Muridae; genus Uromys; species Uromys caudimaculatus. The sequence continues at coordinate 40,471,203 of CM052722.1, forward strand.
AAGGAGAGAATCAGCACATAGAAGCAAGTGACACTATGTAACCTTGGCCCTCAAGTTATCCCTGATTGGTTAATAGTGTAAGCAGAGACTGAAGGAAAGGCCATCCAGAGACTGCCCCACCTGGGGATCCATCCCTTATAGAGTCACCAAACACAAATACTATTTTGGATGCCAAGAAGTGCTTACTGAAAGGAGCCTGATATAGCTGTCTGCCACAGCCTTACAAATACAGAGGCAGATGCTTGCAGCCAACCATTGGATTGAGCGCTGGGTCCCCAATGGAGGAGTTAGGAGAAGGGACTGAAGGGGCTGAAGGGGTTTGCAACCCTATAGGAAGAATGAAAATATCAACCAACCAGACACCCCCCCAGAGCTCCCAGGGACTAAGCCACCAACCAAGGAGTACACATGGAGGAACCCACGGCTACAGCCGCATATGTAGCAGAGGATGGCCTTGTCAGGCGTCAATGGGAGAAGAGACCGTTGGTCCTATGAAGGCTTGATAGATGCCCCAGTGTAGGAGAATTGAGGTCAGGGAGGCAGGAGTAGGTGGGAGGGTGGGGGACCACTCTCATAGAGGCAGGGGGAGGGGGGTGTTGTAGGGGGGTTCTGAAGGGGAGACCTGGAATGAGAAAACATTTGAAATGTGTGTGTGTGTGTGTGTGTGTGTGTGTGTGTGTGTGTGTGTGTGTGTGTGTGTGTGTATAATGAAAATTAAGCCAAAAAAAAAAAAAAAAAAAAAGTTCAGGCAGTGTCAGGAAGGAAGATCAGTATTTAACCCTGCTTCACTGTGATCTGTATGACTGCCTGGGAATACAGAATGGGAAATGAGCTGACCAGAAAAAGGAAAATATAAGGGAATTTTTCATCAGTTGGCTGTCATATCATGGACACTGATATTTATGACAATAAAAAACAACTCAAGGCGGGGGGGGGAGATGCCTACAGTCTATGCTGGGCAGAAGTTAGAGTTAGACAGGGTTTTTGGTTCCTCGGCTGGGAATCAGAAGCAAGGGACTATGTGTACGGAGAGAGAAGAAGGTAAAGAGAGGAGGAAGCTGCCATGTGGTAGGTAAATCATGAAGACATGGCCATGAGGGCTAGCCAATTGGAGTTAAGAACAGCTCAGATGGAACATGGCAAATCATATTGTGGGCTTATTGGCAGGGAAGTAGACATAATAGCAGGGAGGGTAGATATCTGCCCAGCTCTAGTGTTGATAAAGGCTTATTAAAATTGCAAAACTTGTGTGTCTTCTATTTGGGAACTGACTGATCAGAGTCAGTGTAAAAGCCCCTGATTGAGATTGAAAATCCATTATAACAAGGGGAGAGGGAGGGAGAGAGGGGAAGGGGGAGGAGGAGGGAGAGAGGAGGAGAGAAGGAGGAGAGGAGGAGGGAGAGAGAGAGAGAGAGAGAGAGAGAGAGAGAGAGAGAGAGAGAGATAGCACTAGCTAGTACTAGCTAGCTTAATAATACACAGTGCTCTGGGAGAAGGCTCTAGTTCTGTTCTAAACACCCATGTCAAGAGGTTCCAGTGGGAATCTTTCATCTCTGCATTTCACAACCATCTGCAATCATTTGCACATAAACACACACACACACACACACACACACACACATCCTTTGAAATAATACAAATAAGCCTTTTAAAAGTATTGAAGATAGGGGTTGAGAAAGACTTTACCTACAGGAACCCTGGTTCACTGTTGGTAGAATGCAAATTTGTACTGCCATTGTGGAAACAGTGTAGTTTCCTTATAATATTGAAAAAAACCTACTATCTATTATACCAATATTTTGCTATATATATATATATGCTCAAAAGTATTGGAATTAGAAATACTTGCACTGTTCTGTTCACTTAAGCTTTATTCTGAAACAATATCCATGTGTGCACGGGGTCCCCAATGGAGGAGTTATAGAAAGGACTGAAGGAGCTGAAGGGGTTTGCAACCCCATAGGAAGAACAACAATATCAACCAACCAGACCCCCCAGAGCTCCCAGGAACTAAGCCACCAACCAAGGAGTACACATGGAGGGCCCCATGACTCCAGCTGCATATGTAGCAGAGGATGGCCTTGTCAGGCATCAATGGGAGGGGAGGCCCTTGGTCCTGTGAAGGCTCAATGCTCCAGTGTAGGAGAAGGCCAGGGCGGGGAGGTGTGATTGGGGGGGACACCCTCATAGAAGCATGAGGGAGGGTGGATGTGAAACGGGGTTTCCGGGGGGGAGGGCTAGGAAAGGGGATAACATTTGAAATGTAAATATCCAATTAAAAAAAGGAAAAAAACAATAAAATAAAATCTACATGTGCATGCAGTGACATATTATTTAGCTTTTGAAGAAAAAGAAGTGTTTTCACTTGTGACAACATAAGTTGGCATAGAGGAAAAGATGCTAAGTGAAATGAACCATATACAGGAAGACAAATACTGTCTGGCCTTATGTATATGTGTAATCAAAAGAAGCAGACCTGTGGAAGCAAAAGGGAAAGCTACAGTAAAGAAAGCATGGGAGATAGAGAAATGGTAAGGCAATAACAAAAGGGCTCAAGTTTCAGCTATGCAAAATACATAAAACCTGGGAATTCTCCATATTGCTTAGCACTCATAACAAACAATGATACATTGTATGTTTAAATTTTCCTAGGAGAGTAAATGCTATATCAAAATAACAACACTAGTAAGGAGAATAAAAGAAGGAAATCTTGATCGATTATGAATATGTTATGACTTCATACACATATATTTATTCTTCAAATAATATAGACATTTACATTAAATATGTATAGCTTTTACAATATCAATCTAAGTTACAAGATTGCTTTTAAAAGCACGATGAGTCTTAGTAACATTAAAGCAAGATATTTATACATTAAGAGCTCACTCCCAAATCACAAATAGACTTACCGTTTTACTTTACCGTTGACAAGTGGGTTTAAAATTCTGCATACTCTAATTTATTAAAATATACTACTGAAGTGGGAATGACAGGGATTTCTTTCTACTTCTTAGTATGGGACTGCCGTTTTATTAGAATGCTTGCCCTGTGAGCTCAGCAAGAAGCATGTTATAATTAGATGAGTATTACAATGGAGACCTTGTTAATGGCATTTTTGAAAAACAGTAAAACGGAAAACCTATAAGAGTACCTCTATTAGACTCTGCAGAAGAAAGGTAAATCTGTCTTAGGGGACCACTAAAGAAATTGGCATAAATTAGTTAACTGAAGGTCAAAAAAAAAAAAAAAAAAAAAAAAAAGACATGATACGCCTTGGGGAACACTGTGAAAGTAATCATTGCAAGCAAGAAACTGATGATCAGAATTGCCTCTGCATGGTTCTAATATGAAAATGAAAGTTGCTATTAGGGTAGCAGAGATTCTATCTTTATTTTGGTACAAACTTTAAGGCCATTTATCAACACTATCAAAATAGATATTTTCTCTATATTCTAATTATGAAATAATGAAACATCCTATAAAGGAAATATTTCCCTATAGTGTATTTCACATTATTTTACTTTGAGATTAAATAAACAATGAAATGCATATTTAACCATTTATATTTTCTGGGTATATGTAAAATATGCTAATTACTTTAAAAATCAGAATATAATCAAAATATAGAAGAAAAATCTTGCATAAATCCACAATTGAGGACAGTTTAAACTTATTTTTAATGATTTTATATTTGAATTCATATGTATAATATTAATGTATCTATTTTGTATGGCTATTATTCTACCCATCAATTTCATTGAATAAATAAATTTAGTTGGTCATTTTATTTCTGCGATTTACTTTTTTTTTCACTATCTTGGAAAGATCACATAAAGCAGCCTTAGAAATAATTACAGAAACTTTCATCTAATCCGTTTGAATCTCCTCCAAAGGAATTTAAAGAAAATTAAGTCTTTTTCCCACAGCATAATTCTGTTCTAGGATAAAAAAGATAATCTTATTCCAAAAGAAGAATAACAGATAATAAGATGTGTCACACTAGTTGTAGCTTTATTTTCAGTGCCTGGTTTCTGATTTGGGATGCCTCTACATGTCCTTCAGGGATGTGAGGGCAAGAAGGGTAAAAACAGAGGTTTGACTTTAACCTTTGATGAGATTTTTCATTTCTGCATGAGAAATTCACATACTAGAGTCAGACTCTCAGCTCATACATCATAGTGTATGATAGACTCTTCTTGGGTAGACACAACATATGTATCTGTGTCTATTCACCATAAAAGGGACACTTATGACAGACCAAAGTGATGACTGCATATGAATGTCTACCTTTGTGAACCAATAAACTTGGGTCAGAATTACTAAAAGGAGCAGAGGTGCCTCAAAATTGGCTACATCAGCAGAAAGCCCACTTTAACACACATGACGAACTCTGGAGTTCTCTGCACAGCTTCCAAACAGTTCAGCAGTCAGGATGAGCATCTTTTCTCAGTGCAATTAGGCTGATCAAAATTCCACAATGCTCAGCAATTGTTTAACCCTTTCACATTGCTGGAGAGAGGTCTTACAATTTTCTTTTTGTATCTTAGACTTGTGAGTTTTGGTTTACTACCTAACACTCATGACCACTGTACTGGCTGGTTTTGTGCGTCAACTTGACACAAGCTGGAGTTATCACAAACAAAGGAGTTTCAGTTGAGGAAATGCCTCCATGAGATCCACTTGTAAGGCATTTTCTCAATTAGTGATCAAGGGGGGAGGGCTTGTGGGTGGTACCATCTGTGGGCTGGTAGTCTTGGGCTCTATAAGAAAGCAGGCTGAGCAAGCCAGGGGAAGCAAGCCAGTAAGTGACATCCCTCCATGGCCTCTGCATCAGCTCCTACTCCTTGACCTGCTTGAGTTCCAGTCCTGACTTCCTTTAGTGATGAACAGCAGCATGGAAGTGTAAGCCGAATAAGCCCTTTCCTCCCCAACTTGCATCTTGGTCATGATGTTTGTGCAGGAATAGAAACCCTGACTAAGACAACCACCTTCCTCTCTCCCAGAGAGAATATTTCAATTTAAAGTAAAAAAACATAGTGAACCTCAAATTCTCAGTGCCTATCCTAAGATAAAATTAGTTGCATGTGGATTTGATGGTTTCTCACTGTTTGGATTTGAGCAATTGCAGTCAGAGTGCTTAAAATATGATTTTTTCTGTTCAATATTTGTTGTTATTTACAGCATTGGAAAACATGAATGGGGTTGCTTCAACATAGACAGTATGTGGTTGTTTTACAATTTGCCTAAAATGAAAACTGGCAACTAAGCTAGAAAAAAAATGACAGCTAGCACTGATGAGAGTAAGTATATGTTGCAACCTACAGATTGGGAAAAGATCTTCACTAACCCTACATCTGATAGAGGCTAATATCCAAAATATATAAAGAACCCAAGAAGTTGGACGCTAAAAAAACCCAAATAACCCAATTTAAAAACTGGGATACAGAGCAAAACAAAGAATTCTCAACAGAGGAATCTCAAATGGCTGAGAAACACCTAAAGAAATGTTCATCATCTCTAATCATGAAGGAAATGCAAATCAAAACAACTCTGAGATTCTACCTTACATCAATCAGAATAGCTAAGGTCTTAAATTTTAAAGATGGAATAGTTAATATGAATCCAGGATATTTTGCTCCTCCATTTATAGCAAAAATTTGAGCAGTGGATTAGGAAATCATGCTGATCTACATTTAAAGGAATGTATTCATATATTATATTAGCCACTTTTCCTGTTTCTGTGACAAAATACCTATCAATACATAAAGAGTGGACTTATTTTTAGCTCACAATTTAAAATGGTATAGTCCATAATGACATGGAAGGTATGAGAATTCATGGTGGCAGGAAATCTTGGTACTCAGCTTACTTATCTTTTTGTTGTACTCCTTTTTATTTATTCTGTGACCCAACCCATGGGATAATACACTCCACATTCAAGTTGGATTTTCCAAGTTCTATTAAGAAATACAGAAATTACCCTCACAGAAATGTCAAAGATGCATGTCCTTGGTGATTCTAAATCAAATCAAACTGACAAACTATCACATATATGTTTATACGTGATATATTACTTATATTATATCAAGTAAGACCCTGGAATCTATGTTATCAGAATTAACAGATAATAATACACATTATGTTATAAACAATAATTAAAATTATTTTCATTTGTGCTATTCATATTTAATTCTTGGTACATGACTTTGACAAAAAGCATTATGGATAAATAAGATTTGAAAGATGACCATAATGAACTTGCTCATCTTATAAAACCACAATTGAATTCTAATTTCCAATATTAGAAAAAATTTTACTTTTGTACTTTGCTTATGCATTCCTCAAAATGCTTTGGGGTGTGTGTGCTTTGTGTGTGTGTCTATTGAACTCTGGGTTTCAGAATAGTGCTAGGGAAATATTTACTCCACAATAGATTTTTTAAATAAATTTAATTGATTTTTTTTTTTTACTTATTCACTTTGCATCCTGCTTACTGCCCTCCTCATGGTCACCCCCTCCCACAATCCTTCCCTCATCTGTCCCCTTCTCCTCTGTTCATGTAGTGGGCCCCTCTGTATTCCCCCAAATTTGGCAAATAAAGTCTCCCCTTGAGGCCAGACAAGTCAGTCCAGCTAAAAGAACATATCCCACATACAGACAACAGCTTTGGGGATAGCTCCCACTCCAGTTAAGGAACCACATGAAGACCAAGGTGCACATCTGCTACATATGTATGGGGAAGCCTAGGTGAAGCTCATGTATGTTCTTTGGCTGGTGGTTCAGACTCTGAGAGTCCCAAGGGTCCACGTTAGTTGACCCTGTTGGTCTGCCTGTGGAGTTCCTATCCTCTTCTGGGCTGTGATCCTTCCTCCTATTCTTCCATAAGAGTCCCCAAGTGCCATCCACTGTTTGACTGTGGGTGTCTATATCTGTCTGAGTCAGCTGCTGGATGGAGCCTCTCAGAGGGCAAAATGTTCCTGTCTGCAAGCATAACAGAGTATCATTAATTGTGTTAGGGATTGTTGCTTGTAATGGGATGGGTCTAAAGCTAGATTGGTTATTGGTTGGCCATTCCCTTAGTATCTGCTTCTTCCCCTGTGCCTTCATTTCTTTTAGACAGGATAAATTTGGAGTTGAAAGTTTTGTGGGTCACAAATGTTTTAAGAGATATAATTTTAACAAAATCTCTCTGTCTAGATATCATCAAATTTCCTTTACTTAAAGAGTGAACTGAATTCTAAGTACTAAGAAACTGAAAGAGAGAGAAAATATGAGAATTAAATATTTATTCTTCCTTCTTATTGAAAAGTTAACAAGCTGAAGGGACCAAGTGAGAATGCCTCAATCCTACTTGGGAGGGAGAAGAAAACAATCATGGGGGAGGGTGCAGAGGGATGGAGGGAGGACCAAGCCAGCTCAGTCAGTCAATGCATTCTCCAGGAAGGGAGCAAGGATTAAAAAGAAAATAGATAACACTGTAGCATGACCCCAGCCAATTCTGAGGCTGAAGTGGGCTTATTTTTTTCCCAGTCTGCTTTCATACCATTTTAAGTACATGCAAATAATAAAGTCAGTTCTAGATCAAGGAACAAACAAAGCAATAAACACAAATAGTCAAGGAACAAACAAGACAATAAACGAAGTCCAGTAAACTCTGTTTCTGGGGCTTATCAGGATGACCAAGAAAAAAGGAATGCTACACATTCTTTGGCTGAGCCTGCTCTGATCTTTGCATTAGTCCAAATGTAAATATTCTTTATCTGACCCTATTTCCTGAGTCCTAGCCCAAAGTCAAATTCCTGCAAAATTCCTACAAGACAGCCTCAAAAGCTCTCCACAGAGGGATCTGGGTGGGAGAATGGACAGTGTGGGGAAGGGGGAAACATGATCAGGTGTGTGTGTGGGGGGGAAACAGGAATGAAGCCCTGAGGGACAGCAAAAAGAATGGAAACAGACAACCTTGGGAGATAGGAGGTAGGGGACCCTTTAGAATGTACTGGAGATATAGGAGGTTGAGACACTCTCAGCACTCAAAGGGAAGGAACTTGACTGAAGTGCTCTACAGTGGGGAGGAAGAACTCGAAGAGTCCCCCTTCAGTTGAGGGACAGGGAATCAAGTGGAGGGAAGGGGTTGCCATCCCACAGTCAAAAGCTATGACCAAGAATTGTTCCTGTCTGAAGGAACTGCAAAGACAAAAAATGGAGAAAAGCCAGAGAGAAAGGAGGTTCAGTGATAGGCCCAAATTGAGATCCAGCTCATGGGGAGGCCCCAAGACCTGACACTATTACTGATGCTGTGGTGTGCTTGCAGACACGAGCCTATCATGGCTGCCCTCAGACAAGCCCAACAAGCAGCTGAAAGAGACAGATGCAGATACTTATACCCAACCAATGGACAGAAGCCGGGGACCCCTGTGGTTGACTTAGGGAAAAGCTGGAAGAAGCTGAGGAGGAGAGCATCCCCCTGGGAAGACCAGCAGTCTCAACTAACATGGACCCCTGAGATCTCTCAAACACTGGATCACCAACCAGGCAGCATACACCAGCTGATATGAGGTCCCCAACACATATACAGCAGAGGACTGTGTTCAGTCAGAGAAGATGCACCTAACCCTGGAGAAATTGAGGCCCCAGGGAGTGGGGAGGTCTGATGGGGTGGGTGTGGGGGTCCAGGAACATCTTCCTGGAGAAGAGGGCTGGGGAGGGAGAAGGTATGGCATGGGGAGCAGTCGGGGGCAGACAGGGAGGGGGATTAAGACTGGACTATAAAAGGCTAAAGAATAAAAATATTTTTTAAAAAATGGAACTTCTGAGCCAGTTGTTGGTATAATCTTTGAATCCCAGCACTAGGGAGGCAGAAAACAAAACAAACAAAACAAAATAAAAACCAATAAACCAATAAATAAATAAATCAAACAAAAGGAACTTCTTTAGAAGTTACCATGAGTAAAGAGATGTTACCGTTCTTTTACATGTTACTGGGTTATATATTCCAAAACTGCTTTGATGTTCTTTTCACAAATGATCATTTGACCATCATTGGTTTATAAAACTACTGCCAGAATTAAATGATTGTACCATTGGATAATATATCTAGTTTTCTTCTGTTCCCTCTTTATAACCTGGTAATATCTAATATTTTTTGAAAAGCTAATTAGTTTATATTGTGAATACAAACAGTGATTCTGGTTTCAGATTCTGGCTCTGCTAGTAACTCTTCTGAGCATCTTCCTAATTGTCTCTTTCTTAACATAGTCCACATGATAGTCCTTATCATAAGGGAAATAATTTTACCTACTTCTTAAGGTTTTCATGAATATTAAGTAAGGTAAATATTTAGATTCTACAGTACATACTCACCATATATATGATTGTACTCATCATATATTGATTTTGAGACATGAAGAACAATACTTAAACATAGTCCATTTGTGTAATCCCAATTTCTGACCTGGAGGTCACTGGCCACACCGTTGACAGGAATGAGAGAATCCTCACATTCAGTTTCATCCCTCGTTCTCTCACCCATTCAGTTATAAATAGTCACATTTTATCTGAACAAATTCTCATTGGCTCTGGCCTCCAAATTTTCAGTAGTGATCATAACTGTATAGCATTTAGTTTAATGATGGCAGCAGGAAGAAACACATTTTATTTTGTTCCTAGATTCTGTGATTTAGAAATTTGGATACCAGAGTATATGTGGTGTAACTTTGTTCTTTCACATCTGGGAGCTAAGCTGGTAAACCCAGTGCATCCCTTAGACATTTGTCTCACTTTAAGTTTACCCATAGTTACATGCCATTTCAGAAACTATCCCAGGAAGCATAGATAAGAAAAGAAAAGAAAATGATAAAAAAATTGACAGCACGTTAATTGGCAGATTATCATTATGAACCTCTAGGAACAATTTGCTGGGGTCCATCTCTCTATAGATAGCTAAGATGTTAGAACATTTAACTAAGTATAATTTCTATCATTTGAGGACTGAGAACAAGCTAGTTTGCAGCAAGCATTTGCTCCCATTGGCAAAGAAACCTTGAAATACAGAAAAGAAGACTTTTCAAGCCCTTGAGTCTAGGAGCTGTCAAACTATATGGGAATCATCTGCCATAGCTGCCAGACTCTATGTAGGCCAAAGGAATATAGCATAGGATGTCAACAGCATCTGTTCCATGTATTTTATTCTGTTAATTATTTTTTATAAATATGTTTGTAAACATTTTATAACAAACATATGATCTAAAAGATTTTAAAATATGAATGAGGTTTTTTAATTCTACACATTTTGACCCTTAAACTTCATCCCTTCAGAGATAATTATTTTCAACTCTTAGTATTGACTTCATCTATTTACTTCCACATTGCTAAGTAATATAAACCTTTTGATATCTCAGTTTTGTAACTCATATGTTGTTCTGCTTTACAGTAATAAAGGATGGTGAAATGTATTGAAAATAAATTATTTTGAAGAAAGGACAATATCATTTGATCATCCCAGTTAATTGCTGACTTGAACAATTATAAAATTGTAGCTCAAATATCATTTTTCATAATATCAAAGATAGTTTTTAATTGTTTCCTAGTTTATAGATGTTAGCATGGTGAGTTTCTGTGTCATTATAAGTGCCATACCTTTGTCAGATGTAAGTTCAGCTGTTTTGGGTTTCTTAGAAAACATTCTTTGTTAGAGAGTTTATGGTTTCCACCTCAATGCTCACATGCTAGTATTTTCTGAATTGTGTACTTGCTATGGTCTTCATTATTCTCTAATCTGACCCATTGTGCCTATTAATCTCTGTTTGAGCCTTTGATTTCTGGAAATATATTTGCTTTTGTTGTGTTTTTCATGCTTTGGGGGAAATTTTATTTCTAGCTATTTTTCTCTTATCTATTCCTTCTATATAATTTCCTGGATTAAATATAAACTTGATGGTCTGAGACTTTTCTTTGTTCTCTTATTTTCAAGCTCTTACCAATTTTCCTATTTATTGACTTTATTGAATCTGTATTTTGGTAGTGGTGGTTTTAATTTCAAAGAAAGTACTCATCAACCAATTATTCTTCTTAATATGTTATTTTACACTTTCATTTATATCATACCTCCAATGAATACATCACAGCAACCCTTTCTTTTATTTCCCTGAGTGCACTATTACCATTTATTAGAATTTTTCTGTTGTATCCATGATACTATATGCTGCAATATTTTTCTCCCTGTTTCATTTTCTTCCTTTCACATTAGAAGCTTTACTCAGTATTTTAATCTTGAGATGTCAACTCATATCAAGAAGAGATTAATTACACATGCAACTGCTTCAGCATAAAAATGATGACCAGAGAGTAGGTGAGCAACTAGAGAAAGAGTTCTGTATTGTACTCCTGAATACCACAAAACTTTTCCCTAGGAACACATAATTCTGTATCATCCTGAGGTATACAACTTCTGTGTTATATTGATTTAAATCATTTTCCAAGAAAATGTCCAGCTTTTCAGTTTTAATCTTTTAGTTGCTTTGATTTCTTTTGGGACTTAATATACAAGGCTTTATTGTGTAGTTCAAGTCAACTTAGATCTTGTTATATAGACAAAGGAAGCCTGGCTCAACCTCCCAATTCCTGGCATTATATGTGGGTGCTTCCATATCCTGTTTAAATGATTCTTTAAAGGTAGTTTCATCTAAAACAATTAATAGGTCTGAAGAGATGGATTCAGTCATTAAAATCATGCACTTCTCTTGTAGAAGACCCATATCCAGTTTCCAGTACCTATATTAGGTGGATAACACCTACTTGTGACCCTAGTTCCAAGAGATACAACATCCTCTATTGAATTCTGCTGGCACTGGGAGCACTGAGGACCTCATATATACACATAAAATAATAATGAATCTTTTTGAGTACCCATGAGATAAATGATGCTAGATAAAATGTCAACTATGAATCATGCATTCATATAGCACATACCAGAAAGAATCACCAGGAATTAGTTTTAATAATAAATTGGAAAATTGTTTTAGCATTCTTTAAAATTAGGTATAAAATGGTATATTTGGGACTGGATGCATTTTTAACAGTGTGTGTGTGTGTGTGTGTGTGTGTGTGTGTGTGTGTGTGTGTGTGTGTATGAATATACATATGTATGTATATATACATATGTATGTATATATTTGAAAAGACAAGAAAACATACAGAAACACTGGTTTTTAAGATATTGGACATGCAAAAAAAGTTCAGTGATCTTAGAGGAATGAGGAACAAATTGGAGTTTCTGCTTTTATTTCAGTTGTCAAAGCACAAGACAGGTGAGAAGATCCAGATTATCTTCCATGATTCCCTAATATTTGTCATAAATATGAGAATACAGGGAATATAAGGTATCTGAGCATTTAAGAAAGAGTAATGAAATGGGAATTTCCAATACAAGAGGCATAAAAATCTCCAAATAGGCATGGTTAGAGAAAAATTCTCCAGGATTCATTAGAATCAGGAATCAAACAACACAAAGTAAACAAATAACCCTAAAAGTATCACAAGCAAAATAACAACTTACATACAAATTAAAAAATATCAGAGTTATTCCTGAGTTTAGAGCACAAAATAAAGTATTCCAAGATCTGAAATTAAGTAACTTTGATTCTAAGAATATCATACCATGAAAAACAATCTTTCAAAACTGATGAAGAAATAAAGGTAATTCAAGATAAATACAACTTAAAGCAATTCATTAAAACCAAGCCAGCATTGCGAAAATACTCTCAGTGGACTACTTTATAGGGAGGATGAAAGATAGCCTAACTACAGATAAATAAATTAGACAGGAAAGGGAACAACTGAGTCCAACACAAAACCTCAGAAAACCATCAAAATCAATATGCAAGCAGAAAAAGAAATATAAATAATCTAGTAAAATATATCATCACCTGACAAATTAATAGAAAATAAGAAATCCCTTTATATAATGACCTCAAATGTAAATGGCCTCAACTCACAACTAAAAAGATGCAGATTAATGTGCTGTATTTTTTAAAAAGAGCCTAATATGTGCTGTATCCAAGAAACATACTTAAAGATTAAAGACACATGTCTTAGTTATTGTTCTACTGCTGTCAACAGAAATCATGACCAAGGCAACTCTTATGAAAGAGAGGATTTAACTCTGGCTTGCTTACAGTTTGAGAGGGTTAGTCCATTAACATCAGGGCAAGAAGCAGACAGGCATGGCACTGGAGCAGTGTATCAAGAGCTGAGAGCTACACATCCTGATCCACAGGGTGCAAGGAGACACACCAGAGAGAGAGAGAGAGAGAGAGAGAGAGAGAGAGAGAGAGAGAGAGAGGAGAGGAGAGGAGAGGAGAGACTGGGCATAGCATGAACTTTTGAAATCTCGTTCAAAGCTCAACATCAGCAACATACAATCTCCAACAAATTCATACCATTTAATCCTTCCCAAATTCATTTCCAAAGTGATTGTACAAGTTTGCAATCCCATCAGTTATGGAGGAGTGTATCATTTTCTCCACATCCTCACCAGCATCTGCTATCTCTTCAGTTTTTGATTTTAGCCATTCTGATGGACCTCAGAAGGGACCTCAGAGTTGTTATGATTTGCATTTTCCTGATAAGGACTTTGAACTTTTCTTTAAATGTTTCTCAGCATTTCAAGATTCTTCTTTTGAGAAGTCTCTGCTTAGCTCTGTAAACCATTTTTAATTGGGTTATGTGGGTTGCTGGTGTCTAACTCCTTTCCCAATCTGTAAGCTGATATTTTGTCCTATTGACAGTGTCATTTGCCTTATAGAAGCTTTTCAGTTTCATGAGGTCCCATTTATCAATTGTTGAGCTTAGAGCCTGAGTCATTGTTGTTCTGTTCATGAAATTGTCTCCTTTATCAATGCATCCGAAGATATTCCCCACTTTCTCTTCTATGAGATTTAGTGTATCTGGTTTTATGTTGAGATCCATGATCCACCTGGACTTGGGTTTTGTGCAGGGTGATTCATATGGATCTATTTGCATTCTTCTACATTTAGACATCCAGTTAGACCAGTACCATTCGTTGAAAACGTTTGCCTTTTTCCATTGTATGGTTTTGGCTTCTTAATCAAAAATCAATTATCCATAGGTGTGTGGGTTTATTTCTGTGTCTTTGATTTGAATCCACTGATCAACCTAGCTGTTTCTGTACCAACACATTGCAGTTTTTATCACAAGTGCTTTGTAGTACAGCTTGAGGTCAGGGATGGTGATTTCTTCTGAAGTTCTTTTATTGTTCAGGATTGTTTTGGCTATCCTGGGATTTTTATTTTTCCATATGAAGTTGAGAACTGATCTTTCAAGGTCTATAAATATTTGTGTTGTAATTTTGTTGGGGATTGCATTGAAACTTCTTTGGTAAGATGGACATTTTTGCTATGTTAATCCTACAAATCCATGAACATGGGTGCACTTTTCATCTTATGAGATCCTCATCAATTTTTTTCTTCAGGGTCTTGAAGTTTTTGTTATAGAGATCTTTAACTTTCTTGGTTGGATTTACAGTAATATGTTTTATATTATACGTGGCTATTGTAAAGAATATTTTTCCCTAATTTCTTTCTCTTTGTAAAAAGAAGGGCTACTAATTTCTGTGAGTTAATGTTGTATCCAGGAACTTTGGTAAAAGTTTTAATCTCCTGTAGGAGTTCTCTGGGAGAATTTTTGGGTTCCCTTAAATATACTATCATATCATCTGCAAATAGCAATCTACTTTAATGGATTGATCTACCTTAGTTATTATATTGTTCAGGCTAGAACTTCAGGTACTATTTTGAATAGATAGGGAAAGAGTAGGCAGCCTTGACTTGCTGCTGATTTTAGTGGAACTGCTTTAACTTTCCCTCCATTTAGTTTGATGCTGTCTGTTGGCTTGCTGTATATTGCTTTGATTATGTGTAGGAATGTGCACATAATCTCTCTGATATCTTTAATACTTTTAACATGAAAGGGTGTTGGATTTTGTCAAAGGCTTTTTAAGTATCTAATGAGATGATTATGTGATATTTTTTCTTTTAGTTTGTATACATGGTGGATTACATGAATGGATTTTCATATATTGAACCATGCCTAGGATGAAGCCTACTTGGTCATGATTGATAATGTTTATCAGGTGTTCCTGATTCTGTTTGAGAGTATTTTATTGACTATTTTTACATCAAAGTTCATAGGAGAAATTCGTCTGAAGTTCTCTTACTTTTTTGAGTTTTTGTGTGATTTAGGTATCAGCGTGGCAGTGGCTTCATAGAATTAGTTGGAGAGTGTTCTTTCTGTTTCTATTCTGTGGACTAGTTTGAGGTGTATTAGCATTAGCTTTTCTTTGAAAGTCTTGTAGATTCTGCATTAAAACTATATGGCCCTGGGCTTTTATTGCTTGGGAGACTTTTAATAACTACTACTGTTCCTTAATGGGCTGTTCAAATTATTTACCTAATTTTGATTTAACATTCATATGTAATATCTGTCTAGAAAATTGTTCATTTTGTTATGATTTTCCAGTTTTATAAAGGCTTTTGAAGTAAAACCTAAAGATTCTTTCAATTTCCTAGTTGCCAGTTGTTATCTCTCCCTTTTCATTTCTGATTTTGTTTATTTGGATACTCTGTATATGTCTTTTGGTTAGTTTGGCTAAGGGTTTGTGTATCTTGCTGATTTTCTCAAAGAACCAGCAGTATTTTATTGATTCTTTGTGTTGTTTTCCTTGTTTCTAACTGGTTGATTTCAACCTTGATTTTGATTATTTCCTGCCTTCTACTCCTCTTTGGCATGCTTGCTTCTTTTGTTTCTAGAGCATTCAGTTGTACTTTTAAATTGCTGGTATGAGAGCTTTTTAATTTCTTTATGGTGGCACTTAATGCTATGAACTTTCCTCTTAGTACTGCTTTAATTTTCTTTAATTTCTTTATGTATTTCCTCCCTGACCCAGAGATCATTGAGTAGCTAGTTGTACAGTTTCCATTCATTTTTGTTTTTATTTATTTATTTAACACTCCAGATTTTATTCACACACCCCCCTGTCCACCCTCGGACTGTTCCACATACCATACCTCCTCCCCACCCCTGTCTCCATGAGGATGTCCCCACCCCCCACCATTTCTGTTGTTGTTGAAGGACAGCTTTAATCCATGGTGGTCTGATAAGATATGAGGCATTATTTCAATTTTCTTGTATCTACTGTGTCTTGCTTTGTGACTATGTGGTCAAGTTTGGAGAAGGATCCATGAAGTACTGAGAAGAAATATTCTATTGATGTCTGTTAGGACCATTTGATGTATATTGTCTATTAGTTTCATTATTTCTCCATTTAGTTTTTGATTGGATGTCCTGTCAATTGTTGAGTGTGGGGTGCTGAATTCTCCCACTATTTATTGTATGGAGTTTGTTGTGCAATTTTATGCTTAAGCATTGCTTCTTTTACAAATGTGGGTACCCTTATTTTGGGGGCATTTATGTTCAGAATTGAGATATCATCTTGGTAGATTTTACCCTTGATGAGTATGAATTGTACTTCCTTGTCTCCTTTGGTTACTTTTGGTTGAAAGTCTATTATTTCAGATATTAGAATGGTCACTCCAGCTTGCTTCTTGGGTCTTTTTGCTTGGATAACTTTTTTCCAGCCCTTTACATTGAGGTAATGTCTATCTTTATGGTTGAGGTTTATTTCATGAAAACAGCAGAATGATAGAGTCTCATTGGCCTCCATTGTCACCCTGTGTGCTTTTATTGGGAAATTGAGTCCCTTGATATTGAGAGATATCAATGACTAGTGATTATTATTTCCTGCTATTTCGATGTTGGTGTTGTTAGTGTGTGAGTTTGTGTGTGTGTGTGTGTGTGTGTGTGTGTGTGTGTGTGTGTGTGTGTGTATGCTTTCATTGGTTTTACTGGTATGGAATTACTTATCTCCTGTGTTTTCTTTGATGCAGTTATCCCCCTTGTGTTGGAATTTTCCCTAGAGAATTTTCTGTATGCCATAAATTGTGGAAAGATATTGTTTGAATTTGGAATTCTCTTGAAATATCTTCTTTTCTCCATATATGGTGATTGAGAGTTTTACTGGGTATAGTAGTCTAGGTTGGTTTCTGTGTGTTTTTTGGATATTGCAAGATATCTGTCCTGACCCTTCTAGCTTTTAGATTCTCTGTTACAAAGTAGGGTGTAACTCAGATAGGTCTGCTTATGTATGTTACCTGGTCTTTTTCATTTATCTCTTAATATTCTTTGTTCTGTAGATTTTGTGTTTTGATTATTGTGTAGTGGGAGGATTTTCTCTTCTCATCTAGTCTAATGGATGTTGTGCAAAATTCTTGTACCTTTATAAGCATGCTGTACTTTAGGTTAGGAAAATTTTTCTTCTATGACTTAATCAAAAATATTTTCAGGGCCTTTGAGCTGGGAACCTTCTTTCTTTATTCCATTTATCCTTAAGCTTGGTCTTTTTATGGTATTCTAGAATTCCTGGATGTTTTGTGTCAAAAATTTTTAGACTTAACATTTTCTTTAACTGATGTATCAAATTCTTCTACAACTGAGATGTATCTTCTACAACTGAAATTCCTTCATCTATCTCCTGTACTCTGTGATGCTTGTGTCTGTTGTTCCTGTTCTCTTCTCTGGGTTTTCCATCTCCAGAATTCCCTCAGTTTGTGTTTTCTTGATTCTATTTCCATTTTCAGGTCTTGCAGTTTTATTTATTTCCTTCATCTGTCTAATTTTATTTTCCTTTATATCTTTAAGGGATTTATTTGTTTGCTCTTTAAATTTCTCTACCTGCTTGATTGTGCTTTCTTGTATTTCAACAGATTTATTAATTTTCTTCTTAAAGGCCTATATCATCTTTATAAGTGTGGATTTCAGATCATTTTCTTGTGCTTCAGTTGTGTAAGGATATCCAGGGATTGCTTTGGAAGGGTAGCTATACTCTGAAGGGGTCATTTTGCTCTGGCTCTTGTTTACTGTGTTCTTTTGAGGGCCTTTAAGCATATTACTAGCTTTGGTCCCTGGATATTGCCATTGCAGTAGATATTCAGATGGGGTTTATTCTCTATCATCCTGGTGTGGTAGGCTTCTAATAGGTATCCTTGGGCTGAATGATACAAGATCAGCAGGTCTATAGGGTTCATGATATGCAGGACTGTATGGTTTAGGAGTCACATATCTGTATGGATCAGGAACTAGAGGTCTGATGAAGAGAGGTGGGAGTAGAAAGGAGGTCCCCTTGGGATTAAGGCTACTCAGGATAGGTTGGCTTACCCATGAGGACTCAGTAAGCAGGGAACATGGGTAGGGGAAGGGAAGCTTACGCATGTCTGATGAAGTTGGGAGGAGAGATTGCTGGAGGTCCCTCTGTGATAGCAGGCTGCTCAGGGCAGCTTGGCTTACTCTACAATACTCAACAAAGAGGCCAGATGGATGGGGAAAGGGAAGCTTACCTGTATTTTTCAGGATCCCCAGGTCTGAGAAAGGTGGACAGAGAGGTTAGAATACCATTTTTAAAAGTATGATCTAATGATTCTTTGTATTCCATTACTGTGTGTTGTTATGTCTCCCCTTTTTGTTTCTGACTTTGTTAACTTGGATAGTCTCTCTCTCTCTCTCTCTCTGTCTCTCTCTGTCTCTCTCTGTCTCTCTCTCTCTCTCTGTCTCTCTCTCTCTGTCTCTCTCTCTCTCTCTCTCTCTCTGATTTATGGTTAGTTTCAATAAGGATTAGTCTATCTTGTTGATTTCTCAAAGAACAAACTATGGGTTTCATTGTTTCTGTGTATTTTTCTCTGTTTCCATTTCATTAATTTTAAACATCACATTTATTACTTCCTAACTTTTTCTCTCCTCACATGAGATTGCTTCTGTTTGTTCTGGTGCTTTGAAGCATACCATTAATTTGCTTCTATGAGATCTCTCCAATTTCTTTATGAAGGTGATTAGTGCTAAGGACTTTTCTCCTAGCACTGCTTTCATTGTGTGCTAAAAGTTTGAGTATGTGGTACATTCCTTGTCTTTGAATTCTAGGAAATCTTTCATTTCTTTCTTAATTTCTGACTTTTGACATAGTCATTCAGTACATCATTGCTAAGGTAACATGAGTTTATAGACTTTCTATTGTTTCTGTTGTTTTTAAAATCTACCTTCAAACCATGGAGGTCAAATAGGATGTGTCATAGTCAGGGTTTCTATTCCTGTACAAACGTCATGACCAACAGGAAAGTTGGGGAGGAAAGGGTTTATTCAGCAACTTCCACATTGCTGTTCATCACCAGAGGAAATCAGGACTGGAACTCAAGCAGGTCAGGGATCAGAAGTTGATGCAGAGGCCATGGAGGGGTGTTCCTTACTGGCTTGCTTCCTTCTCCTGGCTTGCTCAGCTGGCTTTCTTATAGAGCCCAAGACTACCAGCCCAGGGATGGTACCACTCACAAGGGGCCTTCCCCCATTAATCACTAATTGAGAAAATGCCTTACAGATGGATCTCAGGGAGGCATTTTCTCAACTGAAACTCCTTTCTCTGTGATAACTTCAGCTTGTGTCAAGTTGTCAAACAAAACTAGCCAGTACAGTGGTCATGAGTGTTAGGTAGTAAACCAAAACTCACAAGTCTAAAATAAAAAAAAAAATTGAAAGACCTCTCTCCAGCAATGTGAAAGGGATAAGTAATTGCTGAGCACTGTGGAATTTTGATCAGCCTAAATGCATTGAGAAAAGATGCTCATCTTGACTGCTGAACTGTTTGGAAGCTGTACAGAGAACTCCAGAGTTCGTCGTGTGTGTTAAAGTGGGCTTTCTTTAATGCCTGATGTTCATTCTTCTGTGTCTTGTATTCTGTTGGAGATGCTTGCATCACCTGTTGGTTTTCCTAGATTTTTTTCATTTCCAAAATTCCTTGTTTGTGGGTTTTCTTTATTGCTTCAATTTTCATTATCAAGTCTTGAACTGTTTTATTCATTTCCTTCAACTCTTTGCTTTTCTCTTAGACTTCTTTAAGATGTTATTCATATCCTCCAATTGTTTATGTTTTCCTGGCTTTCTTTGAGTAATTTATTCATTTCTTCCAATTTTTGTTTGTATTTTTCTTGATTTGTTTTAGGGAATTCTTCATTTCCTCTTCAAAGACCTCTACCACCTTTATAAAGTTGCTTTTAATGATACTTTCTTATTTTTCAGCTTTGTGTGAATATTGAGAGTTTGCTATAGTAGAATAGCTAGGCTCTGGTGCTGACATTAGTGCACTGGATATTGATTGTGTTCTTATACTTGTTTCTAGGCATCTGTGTTTGTGGTGATTATTAATGTAGGTGCCAATTTCTGAGTTTCGTTTTGGCTTGTTTTGTTTGTTAGGTTATTATTATTATTATTATTATTATTATTATTATTATTATTATTGGTTTTTAGATGGCTGTTTTGTTCTTGGTTTCCATTTCTTCTCTGGTACTCTAGCCAGATTAGCCTATGGTTGAGTAGACATTCTCTGCTTGAGTTGGGCACTAGACATCTGATGGTCAGGATGGCAAACAGAAATGGCTTTAGCAAGTTCAAGGCACCATAGTGCCATAATTAAAAAAAGAAAAAGAAGATGATTGAGTAATTTATACATGTCAATTCTCAATTTTAGCAAACTTTCACTTCTTTCCTCTTTGACCCAGTTCTTCTCAATAACAGAGTTCATGATTAGGCAAAGGAAAGCATTTGAGGAAATGTCTCATCCATTGGAAGGTGAAACTTCAGACTCAATAGAGTGGAATGATAGAGCTGACATTTTTCCTTTCAGAAAAAGATCTTTCTTGAATATGTAGAAATGTGATTCAGAGTACAAGATGTATAAGAGAATGTCTTGTAGCAAAACACAAACTTCTCTGATTCTGGGGATGGCATTTTGTCTGTAGATGATGTGTTTTTGCTTATTATACCCAGCTTTTCATTGTCATATAGTTTGAAGTGTGTAATAGAACAAAATATTGGTAATTAAACTTATTTTTGCTTAAGGGCCTAAGCACCACACTTCTGATGAGTGAAAATACTTCTGAGAAGCAAAATAATTTATAGAAAGCATATATAGTATTTTCTAGGCTTCCATTTTAAGGTAGGAGAGGCAGGTCCCTTTAACAGTCTCTACTACATAATCACATTCTTTTTAGGAAGAATCTTGGGTGAATCACAAGATTCTGCTGGAACTAAGGCAGGCTCAGACACTCGAGTGCTCCTGAGAGAGGTGTGCTGGTAAGAGGTTGTTGAAGTTCAGTAAGAGAGGATTGGGAAGTATCAGGGTGTTCTCCCCCAGTAAACCTAATGACTTTGGTCCCTCTCTTAGCCTCTGCCATTCATTTAACCCCCAGTAATCTGTTCTCTTATGGAATTTCAGAATTTCGACCATGGATGACATTCCTGGCCAAGGTAGGAAGAGATAGTTACCTCTGGCCAGAACAAAAACACTGAGGTCTGCACAAGGATGTGGCCTAGCAAGGCAAGGCCAGAGATCAATATGGACTACAAACTTCATAGAGTAAAAGTCTATGTCATGGTGGAAAGCAAGCAGTGGAAAGATACAGGCGCAAGACAAATTTCATCCAAATACATTGAACGGCTCCATGGTGTGTGCCTGCTTGTTCACTCAGAACAAGATGGCTCACCGATTATGGAGTGCAAGATACAACCTAATGTGCCCTATCAGAAACATCAAGGGGAGGTAATCATTTGGTCTGAAGCTAAGAACCATGGTATAGCAATACATTTTCAGGATCCAAATGGTTGTCAAGAGATCTGGGAAGATATCTGCAAGGTTCAGGGTAAAGATTCAAGTGTAGAAATCACACAAGAACTTACTGATGATGTGGAAAATTTTGAAGATCTGCCACCAAGCTGGAATTGGGTTGAGATGTCAAACTGTGGACTCCATACACTTGAAAACATTGCAGAATTACTTACTTTTGTCAGTGAAGCACCAAACCACAAAGAAAGTCTGGTACTGGTCTTGGGAAAAGAAGATTACATTAAAAAATTGCTACAGCTGTTCAAAACTTGTGAAAAGCATCAGAACATGGAAGGCTTACACTATTTGAATAGCATCATTAAAGGAATCCTGTTTCTAGACAATGCACATTTGTTTAACATTATGTTTTCTGATGAATTCATCATGGATGTGATAGGATGCCTTGAGTATGGCCCTGGTTTAGATCAGCCAAAGCAGCACAGGGAATTCTTGACTCAAAATGCTAAATTTAAGGAAGTTATGCCAATAACACACCCCCAACTTAGGCAAAAAATACAGCAGACCTTCAGAATGCAATATATTCATGATATTATGTTGCCCACACCATCTATATTCGAAGAGAATCTTCTTTCTGATCTAACCAGTATGATTTTTTTCAACAAAATTGAAATAATTACCATGCTGCAGAAAGATGAAAAATTTTTGCTCAAAGTTCTTGCTCAGTTAAAAGATAATAGTGTAGGTGATGAGAGACACCATGAACTGTTATTATTCTTCAAGGAATTCTGTGCATTTGCCAAGACATTACACTCTCAAAAGAAAAATGCATTACTGAAAACATTGATAAAGTTAGGAATCATGAGTGCTCTGAAAGTTGTAGTGCACATGCACGATTATCAGACACAAATAGCTGCTCTGGAAATATTTGCTTATCTAGTAGAATATAGTCCACGCTTAGTCCGAGCTTATGCAATGGAAGAAGCTCAGGATAGTGAAGATAATGATGACCTTCTCATTAATATAATGATCAAACAAATGATCTGTGATTCTGATCCTGAATTTTCACAAGGCATCATTTTGACAACAGTTCTTCATGCTCTTCTTAATACAAAAAATATGCGTGGCACAGCTAAGGGATGTGAAAGAAGGAAATTTCTGAATTTCTTCTATAAATGTTGCATGAAGAAGCTCATAGCACCAATTTTGTCCACCACAGTAGAAATTGACAGCAATGATAATAGGGCTAATATCTGCTCTGATGATTATCAAAATGCACAGTTGCTTGAAGCAGTTTTAGAAATACTCACGTTTTGTGTTCAATACCACTCAATGTACATGAAAAATTATGTTTTGAATAACAACTTGCTCAGCAGAATCTTGGTGCTGATGAGTTCAAAGCACACTTTTCTGATTTTGTGTGCTGTCCGGTTTATGAGAAAAATGATTGGTCTTAAAGACAAAATTTACAATCTTTACATAATTAAGAAAAACCTTTTTGAACCAGTTGTAAATGTTTTTATGCATAATGGAACTCGGTACAATATGTTAAATTCAGCTATTATTGACCTATTTGAATTTATAAGACAAGAAAACATCAAGTGTCTCATTGCAAACATTGTGGAAAATTATTTTATGTCCTTTGAATCAGTCCAGTATGTCCAGACATTTAAAGGGCTAAAAACTAAATATGAAGAGGAGAAAAAGAAGAAGAGAGAGAAAGAACTAAGAAGGAAATTACATAGTATAATATACGAGAATATATATTGTAGACATATCAAAGTTATGGAGGTAAAAGTCAAAGCAGATATACTTTGTAGACAGATCACAGAAGAAGAAGAAGAAGAAGAAGAAGAAGAAGAAGAAGAAGAAGAAGAAGAAGAAGAAGAAGAAGAAGAAGAAGAAGAAGAAGAAGAGGAGGAGGAGGAGGAGGAGGAGGAGGAGGAGGAGGAGGAGGAGGAGGAGGAGGAGGAGGAGGAGGAAGAGGAGGAGGAGGAGGAAGAAGAAGAAGAAGGAGCTATTCTACAAATGGAAAGTGACTTTCCAAGTCATTATGACATATTTATGAAAATTAAAGAGACAAGTGAAAGTGAAAATGTAATAGAACACCCAAAAAGAAAATCATCTGCAACCTCTGAATGTTCTCCATCTCAAGGTGATGCTTCTGATAATAAAATGAGTATGGTTCACTGCAGCAGCCTTGTTTCATTAGTGGATTATCCATATGATACTGATGATGAGAATGAGGATGACCTTGATGATAACAATGAAAAGGAAGAAGAAGATGAAGAACCTCCAATAAAAAGACCTAACCTTAGCTCATAAAATCATATGAGGCTCTCAACTCCTAGTTCAAATAAAATTCTATAAATATCACTAACTGAAAATCTAATTTAAAAAATAATCTTCTTTGGACTTTTAGATATAGTAGAATACAGAGAAAAATAATAAATAAGAGTCCTCAAATTTACAAAAAGAAAACCTCCTATAAAATAGATGCATATTATAAAATAAACAACAGTTGAGTCATAACTTCTTATCAAGAACATCTTACTTTAGCAGCATGGTTTGGGAA
Source organism: Uromys caudimaculatus (assembly GCA_028551405.1). NCBI lineage: Eukaryota > Metazoa > Chordata > Mammalia > Rodentia > Muridae > Uromys > Uromys caudimaculatus. The sequence continues at coordinate 40,495,514 of CM052722.1, forward strand.
GAGAAAAGAGTTTAATAAATAATGCAATGTTTACTACGGTCTTTATATTAGAAGCAACTACAAAGATTTTATTGAAAATCCTACTCTCAAAGAAAGGGTCTAGCAATGACATTCTTTCAATAAATTGAAGCTCATTTAAAATATCTTTTGTTTGTATGGAAGACAAAGTCATATTAAGGTAAAAATAAAGTGAGACTTTTCTGTGAAGATTTAACAGAATTTCAGCATATGAATAATACTATGGAAATAACATTCAGTGCAATTCAGTACAATTTTCATGAATAAAGTGCTAAGCTGGATCCTAAAGGAGCTGTTGTTAATGTAGTTATTTTTAGATAAGAAATATCAAGTATCAGTATCAATATAGTACTATGCCTAATGTGGCTTCTGTAGGATCTTCATGGGATAAAACAGGATGCATCAAATATCCAGTTTGTGAAAGTTAATGAAGCTTTGTTCTTTTCCTTAAAGTAGTAGGTACATGCTAGGATACATATACAGACAGAGACACACAGACAGACAGACAGACACACACACACACACACACACATACACACACACAACCTTCCACTATCTCATACAGAATACAAAATGTATTTAGTCTAACTGTAAAACACCCCATAATCTTTAATGATTTTAACATTGTTCAAAACTGTAATGACAGAGTCTCTTCTGAGACTCAGTCTCTGAACTGTGAGGTCTCATACTGTGAAAGAAAGCATATTACTTGCTTTTGTATGGTGTTAAAACACATGACAAAAATCAGTATATGGAGGCCAGAGAGATGGTTCAGCAGTTAGGAATACTTCCATAAAACTGCATTTGATCCATAACATCTACATGGTAGCTATGAAACATGTATAAGTCCAGTTCCCTGAGGCATGTTGCCATCCTTCAGACTGCACTGATACTTCATGTATGTGATACACACACATACAGACGACAAAACACCAACACAAGTGTGTGTGTGTGTGTGTGTGTGTGTGTGTGTGTGTGTGTGTGTGTGCAAAAATAAATATCTTTGTAAGAATCAACTCATTGAAGAAATAGTTCCTTTTGGCTTATGGTTCTAGAACGAGGAGCCCATAAATAGTAGGGGAGGCATGGCAGCAGATGGCTAAGCAAAAAGCTGGCAGTCACATTTTATCCATATACAGGAAGAAGAAGGAGGAGGATGAGGGGGGGAGGAAAAGGAAGAGGAAGAGGGAGAGGGGGAGAGGGAGAGGGAGAGGGAGAGGGAGAGGGAGAGGGAGAGGGAGAGGGAGAGGGAGAGGGAGAGGGAGAGGGAGAATTGGAATTAAGGAGAATCTAATCTATACACTCTCAAAGCCAACTCTCACTGATGTACTTCCCTTAGCAAATCATTATTTTTCAAGTTTCCATATCCTTCCCAAACAGACTGCCACCACCCATCAGCCAAGTGTTCAAATACTTGGACCGATGATGTGGTGACAGTTTTCACGGAAACCACCATATTTTGCCTCCTGTTACCCACAGGTATCAAGGTATGTCACAATGATGTGGTGTGACAAAACTTTTCCTGGGGATGTGAAATATATATACTTTTCTGCCTCAGATATAGAACCCATGACAGACTAAAGTACAGATACCACCAAAGTCCACCTTGGTGAGCCAGTGAATTTTATTGGGGTTATTTACAGAAATATGGGTAAGCAGAAATGACACAGTCAGCAGTATCACCAAAGCACATACCAGAAAAGGTGACAGATCACAAAAGCTGGAAACCTGGGCCACATTGCACAGCCTGCAGGCAGCACAACAGATTTGGGAGTGTCATTTTCATGCAGCTCATTTGGTTCAAACATCTTTCAGGCAGCTTGGCTGGTTTCTACTTCTTGCAGGCAGCTGATCTGGTGTCAGAGACTTCTTTGCAGGTTGTATTCTCTGAGAGTAACTCTTAACATCATCTTATTGTGAATTGCTCTTTATTCTTTACATACATTGCATACTGACCACAGTTTCCCCTACTTTCACTCCTCCTAGCACCTTTCCCCAACTCCCTCTGCCCTAAATCCACTCCTCCTCCATTTAACTTAAAAAATAGATTAGGCCTCACAGGGATATCAACTGAAAATGACATAACAAGTAACAATAAAGCAACACCTACTACCTCATATCAAGGTTGGACAAAGCAACCAAGTAGGAAGAAAAGAGTCCCTAACAAATGCGAAGAGCTAACTTTCCCTTCCTTCCCAGAGGACCCTCCCGGGAGGCTATCAACCACAGGTCCGAACCTGAGGAGAGAAACTGCTGGCGGTGGAAAGAGGCAGGAGACAAAGAATGCATTGAGGGCAAGACGGTGCTCCGATCAAGCCCCAAAAATGGCTTTATTGCTACATGTATATATAAACACTTTAGGGCAGGAGGTGGCAGAAGAAGGGGGATTCCAGATGTCACACATAGCTATAAATCAGGATGAAAGTCATTGTTGTCTTGAAGCTGCAGGTCACTTCAAACAGGATGTCTTATCACTTGCTGGAGGCAGTGAGAATGGAAAGGAATCAAAGGAATGCCTGCTGTGGAGCCAGAACACTTCAACTTGCTAATTCAGCCAAGCCTGGAACACTCTGGCTATCTGATTAAGCGCAAGGCCTTAGATTCAAACAAGGCCATTTGGTCTCCAGCATCTCCTCCCTTTCTATTTTCTTTAAAGCCGAATAATCAGGAACCTGTTTAGAAACAGGCCGGCCTTAATGGGGGGGGGGAGTAGAGACTCCATCCACATTATTATTATGATACCCTTTGCCAAGGAGAGGAGAAAGGCCCGCCCATTGGGTGGAGCCTCATTGGCATCGACCTCTCTGCAATCAAACATGCTCCTCAAGGAACCCAGAGCCACCACATAGCGTCTTTTCCTTTGCAATGCCTCAGCTCTGCACTCCACTGATACCCACACTAACCTGTAGGCCAGTGTGCATAAATCTGGGTTTTATGCAGCTCCTAAAGGAGAATCATCTTTAGGCACCATAATTCCACGATCAAGCAGATCAAGGCGGTGATAATGAACCTGTAAAGGTCGGGATGTCAGGGAGTCAATCTGCTGTTTGATGAATCTTATAATTTGTTAAAAATGAAAGGTCCCAGGCTGACCAGAAGTAAAAGGCTAATTATTGGTCCAACAAGAGGCATGAGGAGGGAAAACTTAGATGAATGCAATCAGGAATCAGCATCAGATGAAAATTTCTGTTTCTTAAGGGAAAAGCTGATTTCATGAAGTTTTTTATCTCAGTACTAACCCACTATCCTCTTGCCTCTGTTTTAGATCTGACTCACTTCTTCCAGTACTTGCAAGCCTTTTCTAGAATATCAAGGTCCTGTAAAACTCACAGGCAGTAGAACAAAAGCTAGTTGATAGACCATAACAGACATGTCAGACTTCAACACTCTTAACATAGTTGAAAAAGGTATACAATCAATACAACTTACATTAAATTTAACATG
>CM052722.1:40505596-40526731 GCA_028551405.1 Uromys caudimaculatus
GCTACAGATGCCTGTACTCCACTGCTGCTGCTGTTCTTGGTGGTCATTTCATGGTACTGGCATCTCCAAAACACTGTTGTCTTCCGCTGCAACTAGGCTTTACAAACAGCTTCTCATAGGCTCTCTTCATGGTGCCAAGCCTCACCTCCTTTGCATGACCCCTTCAATCCTGGGCTGTCAATGCAACTGAGGCTGCACCTTCACCAATGGCCTTCCAAGGCTTCTCACAGTGCCCAAGCCTCAACTTCTTTGCATGGCCCCTTCAGTCCTGGAATTGCAACTGATGCTAAACCTTCACCAATGGCCTTCCATGGCCTCTCACAGTGCCCAGGCCTCAGCTGCTCTTCACGACTCCTTCATGACTTCAAAACCAGTACCACCTGGATGACTCTTACACATTACCAAGTCCTGCCACAGCACAAGGTACAACCTTGGCTATCTCTGGAACACAGCCTCTTTGTGCTCTCAGAAAACACTTCCCAGAAGATGTCACCTCAATGATGCTGGTCTCTTCTCAATCACCACCAATTTCTTAGCTCCAGCTAACCAGCATCAATAGTCCCAGCAATACAATAGTTTTGCTTTAGTAGTTTTGGTATCTTGTTAATCACAGCTGATTTCTTCAGCCCAGGCTAACCAAAACCACAGAATCTTTACAATCAAAATAGCAACGGCCCTGATAAGAGTCTTTAATCTTCCCTCTGAATTTTCACAAGCCAGGCCTCCATCTTCTGCACTGTTCTCAACATTATCTTGCAAGCTCCTACACAACATTCCACAAAGCTCTTGTCACCGAATGGATCTTCTAGCCCAAAGTTCCAAAGTCCTTCCACAGTCCTCCCCAAAACATGGTCAGGTTGTCACAGGAATACCCCACTACACTGGTACCAATTTGTCTTAGTCAGGGTTTCTATTCCTGCACAAACATCATGACCAAGAAACAAGTTGGGGAGGAAAGGGTTTATTCTGCTTACACTTCTATGCTGCTGTTCATCACAAAAGGAAGTCAGGACTGGAACTCAAGCAGGTCATGGAGCAGGAACTGATGCAGAGGTCATGGAGGAATACTGCTTACTGTCTTGCTTCTCCTGGCTTGCTCAGGCTGCTTTCTTATAGAACCCAAGACTACCAGCCCACAGATGATACCACTCACAAGGGGCCCTCCCCCCCTTGATCACTAATTGAGAAAATGCCTTACCACTGCATCTCATGGAGGCATTTTCTCAACTGAAACTCCTTTCTCTGTGATAACTTCAGCTTGTGTCAAATTGACACACAAAACTAACCAGTACACTTGAGTTTTGTACAGAGTGACAAATATGGATTTATTTGCATTATTCTACACACACTGACATCCAGTTAGACCAGGACCATTTATTGACACTTCTTTCCTTTATTCATTGAAAATTTCTGGCTTTTTTATCAAACATCATGTGACCATAAGTGTTTGAATGTCTGGGAATTTGATTCGATTCCATTAATTAACCTGTCTGTATTTATGCAAATACCTTGTTGATTTTATTACTGTAGTTCTGTAGTACAACTTAAAATTAGGGATGGTTATACTTCCAGAAGTTCAGTATTGTTTTAGCCATCCTAAGTATTTTTGGTTTCTATATGAAGTTGACTATTGTCCTTTTAATTTCTTTAAAGTACCTGTATTTGAATTTTGATGATGATTGTATTGAATCTGTAGATTGCTTTTGTTAGGTGGCAATGTTTTACTTTGTTAATCCTACTGATCCATGAGCATGGATGATCTTCCCATCTTCTGATATCTCCTTCAATTTCTTTCTTCAGATGCTTTAAGTTTTTGTCATATTTTCACTTCCTTCATTACAGTTACCTAGATATTTTATATTATCCATGGCTATTGTGAAGGTGTTTATTTCACTTATCTCTTTCTAAGTTCATTTGACATTTACGTATAAGAGGGCTACTATATTTTTGTGTGTTAATCTTGTATCCAGCAATTTCCTAAAGGTGTTTACCTGCAGGATTTCCTTGGTAGAATTTTTGGAGTATACTCTCATACCATCTGCAATAATGATACTTTGACTTCTTCCCTTCCAAGTTTATCTACTTGATCTTTGTGAGTTGTCTTATTGAACTAACTAAACTTTCAATTATAATATTGAATAGGTATGGATAGAGTGGAAAGTCTTTTCTTGTCCCTAATTTTAGTGAGATTGCTTAGATTTGCTGCCAATTTAATACTATGTTGGCTATGAGCTTGTAGTAAGTTACCTTTATTGTGTTTAAGGATATCCCTTTATCCCTAATCTCCCTGAGAATTTTATCATGAATTAGTGTGGGATTTTGTCAAAGGCATTTTATCATCTAAAGATATGACCAGGTGCTTTATTTTCTTTCAGTTTGTTTTTATTGTGGATTATATTGACAGGTTTTAATACGTTGGACTATCCTTACATTTCTGGCATGAATCCTACTTGATCATGTTGGATGATATTTTTGATATGTTTTTGGATTCAGTTTGCAAGTATTTATTGAGTGTTTTTGCATCTATGTTAATGAAGGAAATTGGTCTGTAATTCTATTCTTTTTGAATCTTTGTGTGTTTTGGGTATCTGGGTGACAGTGAACATATAAAAATGAGTTTGGTAATGTTCCTTCTGTTTCTATTTTGTGGAATAATTTGAGGAGTATTAGTATTAGTTCTTTGAATATCTGGTAGAATTCTGCACTAAATTTGAAGCTGGTTTTTTTGTTTGCTTTTGTTGTTGCTTTTTTTGTTTGGTTTGGTAGTCTTTTAAAGATTGCTTTCTATTTTCTGAGGGATTAAAGGTTCATTTAAGTTGTTTGTCAGATCTTGTTTTAACATTGGAACGTGGGATCTATGGAGAAAATTATCCATTTCTTTTAGATTTTCCAATGATTGAGAGCTGCTTTTTTTCACTGGTATTGATTGTTTGTTTGCTTGTTTATTGATTGAATGATTTTACATATTCACTTTATATCCCACTCACTGCACCTCTCCCAGTCACTCCCTCATTATTCTTCCCCCATCTTTCCTTCTCCTGTGAGCAAATGAGACCTCTCCTGGGTATTTCCCCACCTTGGCACATCCATTCTGCAAGTTTAGTTGTATCCTCTCCTACTGGGGCCAGACAAGGCAGTTCAGGTAAAACATATCCCAGGTACAGGCAACAGCTTTTGGAATAGCCCCTGATCCAGTTCCTCAGGACTCACATGAAGACCAATCTACACATCTGCTACATAGGTGTAGGGAGGCCTATGTTCACCTGTGTGTGTTCTTTAGTTGGTGGTTTAGTCTCTGAGAGCCCCAATTGTATAAGTTATTTGACACTGTTGGTCTTCCTGTGGAGTTCTACCCCCTTCAGGTCTGCAATCCTTCCTCCTATTCTTCCATAATAGTCCCCAGGCTCCATCCACTGTTTGGCTGTGGGGATCTACATATGTCTGAATCAGCTGCTGGTTGAAGCCTCTCAGAGGACACCCATGCTAGCTAGATTCCTGTCTGCAAGCATAACAGAATATCATTAATAGTGTCAGGGTTTGGTGCTTGCCCATGGGATAGGGGCTCATGTTGGGCCAGTTATTGGTTGGCTACTCCTTCAGGCTATGCTTTATCCTCCTCCCTGCATTTATTGTAGACAGGATAAATTTTGGGTCAAAAGTTTTGTGGGTGGGTTGGTGTCCCTATTGCTCCAATGGGGTTCCTGCCTGGCTACAGGAGGAGGTTTCTTCAGGTTCCATACCCCAACTATGGTGAGTCTCAGCTAAGGTCACCCCATTGATTCCTGAAACCCTACCTCCCACATCTCTATAATGCCCTCTAGATGCCCCCCACTCATCACTCCTGCCAGCTGTATTATTCCATTCAGTCTCCTGGCCCTCTGGGCCTCTCTCCTCTCTCTCCCCACTCCTGAACCAGAACCATCCCCCATTCCTTGCCTGTCACCTCTTACACCCAGCTCCCTCCCTCCATATGCCTGTTAGGACTATTTTATTTCTCCTTCTAAATGAAATTCAAATATGCAGCATGTAACTATTAAAAATGAATCCATGCTATGTCCAGCTATGTGCCTGTAATGCGGTCTCTCCTCCCGCATTGGGAGCTGCAAGCTGAGATCTCCCCAGGTCCCCATGGCTTGTATGCTGCCATCTTTCCCCTGCAGCTAGCCTGCTGAGACTGGATCCTGCTGGCTCTAAACCCCTAACCCCTTATAATGAAAACTCCAGAGGCTTACAATTTAACAGACAGATTTATAACAGTAAATCTTCAAACCCAAAAATGCCCATACAAAGAACACAAAACTCAATTGATATTGATACAAGCTGCACACCTAGATTGGACAAATGTGCCCTATATTATTCTATTGTCCTTCTATGATATCCATAGCTACCTGTGGCTATTTCAGGCCACATGGATCTAGTTCATTATCCTCTCCTATAGGCTCCATCTTGTCTTCTCTCTCTCTCTCTCTCTCTCTCTCTCTCTCTCTCTCTCTCTCTCTCTCTCTCCCTCTCTCTCTCTCTTTCTCTCTCTCTCTCTCTCTCCCCTCTCTAAAACTTTTCATCTCTGCCTTCATTTATCACTGCCTAATCACAGGCTCTAGTCTTATATGATTAATTAAGATTTCACTCACCTAAGTTCAGACAGCAATCCATACAAACATTCTTGCTTGGGCTTTCTTTTATGATTAGCTTCTTTGGGCCCATGGAGTGTAATGTGGGTATCCACGGATAATATCCACTTATAAATCAGTACATACCATATATGTCATTTGGGGTGTGGGATACCTCACTAAGGATCGTATTCTCAAATTCCATCCATTTGCTTGAAAAAGACGTGATGATGTCTTTGTGTATAATATTTGAATAGTATTCTGCTGTGCATATGTACCACATTTTTCTTTATCCATTTTGCTATTGAGGAAATTCTAGGGTGTTTCCAGTTTCTGGCTATTATGAATAAATCTGTAATGAATATAACTGAGCAAGTCAATTTGTGAAATGGTAGTACACTGCTGTTGGGCCGAGCTGAGTTGGCCCAGGGCTAGACCCACGAGAGGCCGGCTAGCCTACGAAGTGCTGGAGACTTCTGGCGGTTCCCGGGAGACCACCAGCCACTGTCAACGTGTGCCCCACTGCTAGGCCCGGAAAGCGGTTCTCCTCACAGGCCCTTAGACAAAGTTCTCTGACGCCAAACTAGTTTTGCAGCTTTATTCCTTCTGGATGGTGGGTGGCGGGCTCGGGCGGAAGCGGGAACGGAGCAGGCTGGCGGGCAGGGGTGGGTGGAGAGCAGCATAGAGAGACACAGAGAGCAGGCAGGCTGAGCCTCGCAGTGAGAGCTGAGCAGAGAGAGAGCTGAGCAGAGAGAGAGCTACGCAGGTGGGACAATCTAATGTACTGGTTGGGAGGAGTCAGGGGATTGGCTAGGTCTGGGAGCTCTCTAGTGCCACATTTGCCTATGGGAGGGGTCAGGGCTGCTTTTCAAGTCTCACACGCCAGGCCTCTCTCTATACAGGGGTTGTAAAGGCTGTGACTGATTTTACAGGAGTCATACGGGAGCATTGGCTAAAAATATAATTCTGTCCCTCGTGAATATTTCACGGGGTCTCCCAGAATTTCCAGCCTTTGCTCAACCAGGTCAGACTGCCTATTACAGACCACTGCCCCCCCACACTGCTTGTGTAAATGTCCAGGAGTGGTATATCTGTGTCTTGAGGTAGAATTGTTTCCAATTTTCTGAGAAATCACCACATTGATTTCAAAGATTGTTGCTCATGTTTGCATTCCCACCAGCAATGGGGAAGTGTTTCCCTTGCTCCACATCCTCACCAGTATATACTACCTCTTGAGTTTTGATCTTAGCCATACTAATGGGTGAAGATGGAAACTCTGGGTTGTTTTGATTTGAATTTCCCTGATGACTAAGGGTATTGAACATTTCTTTAAGTGCTTTGTGGCCATTTGAGATTCCTCTGTGGAGAATTCTCTGTTAAGATCTATACCCCAATTTTAAATTGGGTTATTTTAGTTGTTAGTGTCTAACTTCTTGAGTTATTTATAAATTTGGATATTAGACCTCTATAAGATATATTGCTGGTAAAGAGCATTTCCCAATTTGTGGGCTGCCATTTTGTCATATTGACAGTGTCCTTTACCTTGCAGAAGTTTCACAGTTTCTTGAGATCCTAGTTATCTATTGTTGATCTTAGAGCCTGAGCCACCGGTGTTCTATTCCAATGAGTTCAAGGCTATTCCCCTCTTTCTCTGCTATGAGATTTAGTGTATTTGTTTTTATGTCAATGTTCTTGATCCACTTGAACCTGAATTTTGTGCAGGGTGATGAATATGGAACAAATTGCATTATTTTACATGTAAACATGCAGTTAGACCAGCACCATTTGTTGCAGATGATTTTTTTCATTGTATGGTTTTGGTTACTTTATCAAAAATCAAGTATCCATAGGTGTGTGGGTTTATTTCTGGGTCTTTGATTTTATTCCACTGATCAATCTGTCTGTTTCTATACCAATACTATGTGGGTTTTGTTTTGTTTTGTTTTATCACCTTTGCTCTGTAATACAGCTTGAGGTCAGGGATGGTGATTCCTCCCAAATTTCTTTTATTGGTCAGGATGGTTTTGGCTACCCTGGGGTTTTTGTTTATCTACACCAAGCTAAGAATTACTCTTTCAAGTTCTACAAAAAATTGTATTGAAATTTTGGTGGGATTACATTGAAGCTGTAGATTGCTTTTTTAAGAAGGACATTTTTACTCTGTCAATCCTACTGATTCATGAACATACAGTTGTTGTCATACAGATCTTTTACTTGCTTGGTTAGAGTGACACCAAGATATTTTATAGTATTCATGGCTATATTTAAGAGTGTTTTCTCTCCCTCCTGGGTCCCTCCATCCCTCTACCTCCCATGATTATTTTGTCCCCCATTCTAAGTAGGACTGAAGCATCCACAATTTGTTCTTCCTTCTTCCTATGCTTCATATGGTCTGTGAGTTGCGTTGTGGGTATTTTGATCTTTTGGGCTAATATCCACTTATCAGTGAGTGCATACCATGTGTGTTCTTTTGTGACTGAGTTACCTCACTCAGGATGATATTTTCTAGTTCCATCCATTTGCTTGTGAATTTCATGAAGTCATTGTTTTAAATAGCTGAGTAGTACTCCATTGTGTAAATTTTGCACATTTTTTTGTATCCATTCCTCTCTTGGGGGACATCTGGATTGTTTACAGATTCTGGCTCTGTGAATTTATTTCTGGGTCCTCAATTCTATTCCATTGATCTATCTGTCTGTCTCTGTACCAATAACAAAGGGGGGCAGAATCAGGTGTGGGAGGGGACAGGTGAGAAGGACAGAAGGTCAGGAAATTGAATGGAGGTGTATAGCAGTAGGGGATGGGGACTGGTGGTAGCCACTAGAAAGTCCCAGATGCCAGGGCAGCAATTGGTTCCCAGGACCAAGCAGGAAAGACATTAGCGAAGTACCCAAAAAAAGGGGAGATAGAACCAGTAGAAACCATATCCAGTGGATATGCATGGCTCACCAGTTGAGGGATGGGGCCACCCACACATATTTTAACACAGAATTGTTCCTGTCCAAAGTAAATGCAGGGACAAAGAGTAGAGCTCAGACTAAAAGAAAGGCTATCCAGAGACTGCCCCACCTAAGGATCCATCCCAGATGCAGTCACCAAACCCAGACACTATTGCAGATGCCAAGAAATGCTTGCTGACAGGAGCCTGATATAGCTGTCTCCTGAGAGGCTCTGCCAGAGCCTGACCAATACAGATGCTGATGCTCACAGCCAATCATTGAACTGAGCATGGGGACCAAAATGGAAAAGTTAGGGGAAGGACTAAAGGAGCTGAAGGGAATTGCAACCCCATAGGAAGAACAAAAATATCAACTAACTGGACTCTGCCCCCCCCCAGCACCCAGGGACCAAACCACCAACCAAAGTGTACATATGGAGGGGCCCGTGGCTCCTGCTGAATATGTAGCAGAGCATTGCCTTATCTGGCATCAATGGGAGGGGAGCCCCTTGGTCCTGTTGAGTCTTGATGTCCCAGAGTAGGGGGATGCTAGGGCGGTGAGGCTGGAGTGGGTGGGTAGGGAAGCACCCTCATAGAAGCAGGGGGTGGTTCATGGGAGAGGAGGTTTGTGGAGGGGAAACCTGGAAGGGGGACAACATTTGAAACGTAAATAAACCAAATAACAAAAAGGTGTTTTTTCCCTAATTTCTTTTCCTACCTGTTGATAATTTGTACAAAGGGCAGTTTTGATTTCTTTGAATAAATTTTTTATCCAACTACTTTGCTGAAGGTACTTAACAGCTATATTTCTCTACTAGAATTTTTGGGCTACTATATATACTCCAAATCATCTGAAAATAGCAATGCTTTGACTTCTTCCTTTCTTATTTGTATCCCATTGATCTCCTTTAGTTGTTTTATTGCTCTACCTAGAACTTCAAATACTGTATTGAGTAGAAAGAGAGTGAGCAGCCTTTTTTGTCCACGGTTTTAGTGGAATTGCTTTAAGTTTCTTTCCATTTAGTTTGATGTTGTCTTTTAGCTTGCTGTATATTGCTTTGATTCCATTTAAGTATATGCCTTTTATCCCTGATCTATCTAACACTTTTAACATGAATGGGCATTGGATTTTGTCAAAGCCCTTTTCAGCATCTAATGAGATAATCGTTACTTTTTCATTCATATACTTTTTATGATTGATGATGTTGATGGATTTTAATATATAGAACTATCCCTGCATCCCTGGGATGAAACCTACTTGATCAAGGTGGATGATGTTTCTGATGTGTTCCTGGATTCTGTTTCTAAGTATTCGATTGACAATTTTTGCATCAATGTGCATAAGAGAAATCTGTCTGAAGCTCTCTTTCTTTGTTGAGTCTTTATGTAGTTTATGTAGCAGGGTGTCTTTTGCTTTATAGAATGAGTTCAGCCATTTTCCTTCTGTTTCTATATTATGGAATAGTTTGATGAGTCTTGGTATTAGCTCTTCTTTGAAAGTGTAATAGAATTCTGCACTAAAACCAACTGGCTCTGGGCTTTTTTCTTTTCAGTTGGAAGACTTAATGACTGCATACATTTTTTAGGGGTTATCAGGCAATTTAAGTAGTTTATGTGTTCTTGATTTAACTTGGAAAGTGGTATCTGTTTAGAAAAGCATCCATTTCCTTAAGAGTTTCTGATTTTGTAGAGTACTATCTTTTGAAGTAAGATCTAATGATTCTTTCAATTTTCTTAATGTTTGTTGTTATATCTCCCTTTTCATTTTTGATTTTGTTTATTTGGATACTGTCTTTCTGTCTTTTTGTTAGTTTTGTTAAAGGTTTGTTGTCTGTATTGCTGACTTTCTCAAAGAACCAGCTTTTGGTTTGGTTGATTCTTTGTATTGTTTTCCTTGTTTCTAATTGGTTGATTTTAACAGTCATTTTGATTCTTTTTTCCCTTCTATTCTTTTATTTATTTATTTATTTATTTTGGTGTGTTTGCTTCTTTTTTTCCAGAGTTTTCAGGTGTACTTTTAAATTACTGGTATGAGAACTTTCTAATTCCTTTATGGTGGCACTTATTCCTATAAACTCTCTTTTTAGTGCTGCTTTCATTGAGTCCCATAAATTTTGGTATGTTTTGTCTTCATTTTCATCAAATTCTAGAAAGCCTAATTTCTTTCATTATTTTCCTTTGAACCAGGGATCATTGTATAATGACTTGTACAACTTCCATGCATGTGTAGGCTTTTTAGCCTTTCTTTTGTTGTTGAGGTTCAGCTTTAAGCCACGGTGGTATGATAAAATTCAAGGCGTTACTTCACTTTTCTTGTATCTGTTGAAGCTTGCTTTGAGATGGTCAGTTTTAGAGAAGAATCCATGAGGTGCTGAGAAGAAGTTATATTCTTTTGTGTTTGGGTGAAATGTGCAATAGATGTCTGTTAGGTCCTTTTGATACATAATGTCTGTTAGTTTCCTTATTTTTCTCTTTTACTTTTTTTTTTTCTCTTTAGTTGTTGTCTGGGTGACCTGTCAATTGGTGAGAGTGGGTTGTTGAAGTCTCACACTATTAATGTTTCAGGTTTATGTGAGATTTAAGCTTTAGCAATGTTTCTTTTACAAATGTGGTTGTCCTTGTGTTTGGGGCATAGATATTCAGAATTGAGATATCATCTTGGTAGATATTTTCTTTCAGGAGTATGTAGTATCCTTCCCTGTCTCTTTTGATTAATTTTGGTTGAAAGTCTATTTTATTAGATACTAGAATGGCTACTGCAGTTTACCCCTTGGATCTAATTGCTTAGAAAATATTTTTCAGGTCTTATTCTGATGTAATATCTATCTTTATTGCTTAAGTTTGTTTCATGTATGCATCAGAATGATAGAATCTGTATTCACATCCATTCTGTTGGCCTGTGCCTTTCAATTGGGGAATTGGGTCCCTTGGTGTTGAGAGATATTACTGAACAGTGATTGGATTGTCTATTCCTGTTACTTTGATGTTTGTGGTGTTTGTGTGTGTGTGTGTGTGTGTGTGTGTGTGTGTGCGCTTCCCTTAGTTTTGTTGGTATGGAATTTCTTGTTTCCTGTGTTTTCTTGGGTGTAGTTATCCTCCTTGTGTTGGAGTTTTCCTTCTAGTAGTTTCTGTAGAGCTGGATATGTAGATAAGACATTGTATGAATTTGGATTTGTCTTGAAATACCTTCTTTTCTCCATCTCTGGTGACCGAGAATTTTGCTGGGAATAGTAGTCTAAGTTGGCATCTGTGGATTTTAGAGGTTACAATATATCAGTCCAGACCCTTGTATCTTTTAGAGTCTCTGTTGAGAAACCAGGTGTAATTCTGACAGGTCTGCTTTTGTAAGTTAATTGGCCTTTTCACCTTGCAACTTTTAATATCTATTTTTGTTTTGTAGGTTTAGTGTTTTGATTATCATGTGATGGGAAGATGTTCTTTTTTGGTCCAGTCTAATTTGTGTTGTATCAGCTTCTTTTATGTTTAATTACATGAGTGCCAGGCTAATGTTATTCTGTTCTGGCCTAGTAACATACACCTTTGTGAGAGAGGGAAGTTTGCTGTTTAAAAGAAATTAAAAGGAACTGCTGATGTGCTAAGTAACATTCTATTTATTGATTTTTGATCTATCATGAAATTATAAGGATTGTTGTGTTAGCAAGTTGAATACTTTCTTTTTAAGACACAGGTTAATTAGCTAAGTATGCATTTTAAGTCACATAAGTAAGAGCATAGAAATCTAATGAAAAATCCAGAAAAGAATTAAGAAAAGCAATTAACAATAGCACAAGTTCAATATAAAAACAGGATAGAAAACTTATATTGGGCACATAGAAAATGCTACAAATGACAAAAATGCTAAAAGTAATAAAAACTAGTTTATAGCTTCAGCAAGTCTTATTCTGAAAATTAAAATTAAATCTCTGAAAATAAATAAGATTTTGAGCACTTTGAATTTCACATGCTTCAAATACTTTCTAGTAACTAAGAAAATGGAAGAAGTTCAGATTTAGATAAGATAATCTATATAAGTAAACCAAGGTGTTTAAAAATAGTTTTTAAATTATAATCAGATGTGAAGTCCAAAATTTTACTTGGAAGTGTATAGAAAGAATCTTAGCAATCACCAAAGGAGAAGTGATAGACAACTCAGATGACTACTAATGATCTTTGCTTCCTGTAGCCACTATAAATCTATTACATTGTGTGGATGTGTAATCTGTGCCTTGTAACTTGATTTGAACTAGGCAAATGTGATAGGCTATTACATCTAAGATTAGTTTACAAAGGACTCTTCCTTCTGTTATATTTGTGCTCTCATGATGATTTTTGTTTTTCTGTAACCAGTTGTCATTTTGTGAACTCTTTAATAAGAAAGCTCAAAGATCAGGGGCATAACCAAGGGAAACAAATGGCCAAGAGGTAGTGAGAAACTGATCCCTGACAACATCAGTATAAGTGAGATTGAAACGTTCTTTCCATATTCAAGCCTTGAGGTGTCCACAGCCGTAGCTGACTCTGCAGATTTTTAAGTGTCTTTAAGTTTAGCACGCTTAGTTAAGATTCCCCTGGATTCCCATTTCATAGGAACTGTAAGATTACAAATGTCCTATGAAGAGACCCAGGGTGATTTTTTACATGGGGATACATAATTTAAAAAGAGAAGTCTGAAATTTTCAACTGTGCCATTTCTGGGCAGAACAGAGCAACAAACTGATAGAACGAAGAGACAACGAACACATACACCCTTGAATCTGTGCTGCAGAGTCATGGTGTTACTCATTCCACTAGGCGTTGTCAT
Organism: Uromys caudimaculatus; assembly: GCA_028551405.1. Classification (NCBI taxonomy): domain Eukaryota; kingdom Metazoa; phylum Chordata; class Mammalia; order Rodentia; family Muridae; genus Uromys; species Uromys caudimaculatus. The sequence continues at coordinate 40,517,946 of CM052722.1, forward strand.
CTGCCACAAACTGTCACTAATTCCATGTGTGTTGTAAGAAGCTATTCCCAAAACTGATTTCCTGAACTCTTTTGATATATACTTTGATAGTAGAAATCAGTAAAGGGGAATGTCAAGGCGGGAATATGGGGATGGGTGGACAGGGGGGTGGGGTGGGGTGGGAGGTGGAATTCCTTCCTAGAGGCAGGTTGGGGAGGGGACAGGGAGGGTATCCAAAGAGGAGACTCAGAAAAGGGGAAACATTGGAAATGTACATAAAGTATCAAAAATAAAAAAGGAGGGAAAAAAAAGCTGTAGGTGACATACCAATATAGCATGTAGCAATTTTTAGGAAATGATACAACTAGCACAAGCTTAACATAGTGCCCACTCCTTTAAAACTGTCCATGGCAGATAATTCTAACTGCAAGGGCAGAAACTAAATTTACACAAACTGAGATAAAATAATCATTCATGCTCACATGCTCTGAAAGATACAAAATCCTTTGGAAATACTCCCATGAACAGTATAATTGGATTATGTTTTAGATCTATTTCTAACTTTCTAAGGAACACCCACATTGACACCCATAATGATCACGTCAGTTTGCACTCCCATCAATGTTTGATAAGTTTTATTCTTTCTTCATATCCATTCCAGCATTTGTCATCCTATTTTTTTTTAATACTTAGCCATTTGAAACAAGTAAATTGGAACCTTAAAGTTACCTTACTTTCCAAATTCCCTGATGACTAAGAAAGTTGAACATTAAAAATATTTCTCATCCATTTTTACTTCTTCTGAGTACTCTCTGGATAATTTCATGCCTTAATTTTAATTGAGTTGTTTATTTTCATACTATTTGTTTATTAGATTCATTGTTTTAGTTCTTTGTGTATTTTGTACACTAACCTTCTGTCAGATTTTGTTTTAGTTTATTTTCCTGTTGCTGTAATTAAAAGCCATGACCAAAAAATACAGGTTACAGTCTATCACTGAGGGAAGCCAAGTTAGGAACCTAGAGATAGGAACTGAAGTCTCCATTGTAGTACACTGCTTACCTGCTTGCTTTCCTCATTTTATGCAGCCTGTTTTCTTATACTATCCAGGACCACTTACCAACGTTGGACATTCCCACACCAATCACTAATCAAGAAAATACCCCACATACATGCCTACAAATTAATCTGATGGTGACATTTTCTCCACTGAGGTCCATGTCACAACAGTAAACAGACTAGTATACTTTTGTATTAAGGACTTTGCTTTCTGTGTTTATCATCTGTCACAGTTTTCTATTAGAAACTTTAGGGTCCTTTATTGTTTGTAATATTCTTTATATGGACCTAAAATAGCATAAATCTTTACACATACTCCACATTTTAGGCAGATAGTAGAAAAAGAATATGTTTCGATTTGAGAGGAATTGCAGCCAGTATAACTTTCCAAAGGAAAACAGATTCAGTCTAAGGCATGACTTTATTTTATTTTAAATATTTGAAGCTATGCTCACTTGAGCTATTTTTTCCAAAAAATACTGGAGAAATTAATTAATGGTATTATAATAAATTTAATATAATGTATTCTTATTTCATTTAAGTGAATCTTTTGAAGTAATAAGTTAATTTAACTTCTTTCTTCTATTTGACTTTTATTATGGTTGTGTTAGATTTAAAAAGAGGCATACATTTAAAGATAAGCAATTGCGCTGGGTGTTGGGTTCTAATAAACCTTAATAGTGCCTAAAAAGGAAATATTTATGCTGCAAAGATTAGAATACTCATTATTCTGTTTTAGTTAATTTTATGCAACTATAATATGGTATAATAAAACACACGTAATAATGCTAAATTTTGCATGGTTTTATAAGCATTTTGAATTCAGGTAGCATTTTTGTACCCTATTTTATGTTTTACTTTCCTTTGTTTTGTTTACTGTTGAACTAGTTAAATGATCATTTTTGCACAAACTTCATCTACTAGATTCAATTTATCACTTCTAAACATAATATGTTTATAAAACATAAAAGCCTGATTTTGATAGTGCCTTCCTATAATTCCAGCATTTGGGAAGTGCAGGCAGAATGATCACGAATTTAAGGTAATCTCTGGCTACATAACCTCTTTGAGGACAACCTGGGATATTATAAAACATCATATTACAAATGGGAGATGGAGTAGGACAAGAAAATTAAAAATAGAAAATAATTATTTTGACAGAATTCTATGATTTCAGATATAATTTTATATTTATACCCTAGTCTCATAACTATACTTGAATAGTTTGTCATTTATATTTTGGTAATAAATCTCCAAAATTTAGTATTTAGTTTGTCATTTATATTTCTGCAATATATTTCTACAAATTTAGTGATTAACAGCCTAAGTAACAAACATTTATTGTACCATAATTTCTGAAATTAGTGAAGTAGATGTAGTTGTCAGAGTACCTTATAAGCCTACAATCCAGATGACTGCTGGAACTTTACTTATGAACATCTTGATTTCTGCTAGAGAATATGCATAAAATTCATCTACCTAGCTCTTGTGCACAATCTTACACTTCTCCATATGTGAACTTGTCTGTAGCATTTTTCAGAATGTGGCAAAAGTCTTTCCCTTACCAACAAACAGATCCAAGAAAGGAGGGAAAGAGAGTTTCAGAAACATAAAGGAACACCCTTACAGGATTTTGGTAGGTATTTCTGTTATGGTGTGCTTAAAAAATTAGAGCCTTTATTTGCTTCCTCTCCTTGATGACAGCAATTAAACAGAGGATTTTCAGTAAATATAGAAGTTGGTGGATCGATTGGGAGTCAAACAGAAAAGAAACCTACACTGTATAAAGGAGCAGCATCTGGTAGCAAAATATTGTTTGGGGGCAGCTGTTCTTAACCACAGAGTCAATCATCTAAAAATGTGTGAAAGATAAAGTAACTGAAATTAACTTTGGCTCTAGAACTTGATACAGTGTAAAAGTTATTTGGTTTTTTTCTACTGGGAGGAAGCCAATCCAAATTAAGCATTGCATACAAAGACCATTTGTACTGCACCATGGCACAAAATTTATGGAAAGTAATTTATTATACATAGTAAAATACATGTCCTTATGACATTGTGCAACTTACAAGCATCTTATTTTTACATGTAGCACCTCCACACATATGAAGGCTGGACAAAGCAACACAGTAAGAGGAAAAGCATCCACAAAGCAGGCAAAAGAGTCAGAGACACCCCATGCTCCCACTGTTAGGAGTCCCACAAGAACACCAAGTTACACAAGTATAACATATATAAAGAGGGCTTAGGTTAGACCCATGAAGGCTCCCTGATTGTCAGTTCAGTCTCACTGAATGAGCCCACGTTCGTTGAATCTGTGGGGTTTCCTGTGATGTCCTTGCTTGTCTCACATATATGAAGAATGGTATTCAAGGAACACCGAGGATGAGTTTTCAGAAGTTTTATTATGAATTCATATGTAGAGTTTTAAGAGACAGAGGAAAAATGGAGTTCTTGTTTAGTAGTAGTAGTACTTTGGAAAAGGGATGCTATAGAGCTGCTAGTCTGAGTATTTTGATATTGTTGTTGTTTTCATTTTTACATTTTTATTTATTTTATACATTTTAGCTAAAGGAGAATTATATCACTTATTCTTCCTCTTTCCTCCCTCTAGCCCCTCCCCGGTCTCTTCTCTCCTACCCCTTCCATTGACCCCCATCCTCCCCCACTCTCAAATTCATAAGGTCTTTATTTTATTTTTATCATTACATGATATGTATGAATGTGTGTACAAATATATGAATACAACCTACTGAGCCTGTTTTTAATATTTGTAATGTATATGGTTAGTAGCCTTGCCTAGTCCCTGATTTTAGTGGGATTGCTTCAAGTTTCTCTCCATTTAGTTTGATGTTGGCTACTGGTTTGCTGTATATTGCTTTTACTATATTTAGGTATGGGCCTTGAATTCCTGATCTTTCCAAGACTTTTATCATGAAGGGATGCTGAATTTTGTCAAATGCTTTTTCAGCATCTAAGGAGATGATCATGTGGTTTTTTTCTTTGAGTTTGTTTATATAGTGGATTACAATAATGGATTTCCGGGTATTGAACCATCCCTGCATCCCTGGGACGAAGCCTACTTGATCATGATGAATGATCATTTTGATGTGTTCTTGGATTCGGTTTGCGAGAATTTTATTGAGTATTTTTGCATCAATATTCATAAGGGAAATTGGTCTGAAGTTTTTTTCTTTGTTGGGTCTTTGTGAGGTTTTGGTATCAGTGTAACTGTGGCCTCATAGAAGGAATTGTGTAGTGTTCCTTCTGTTTCTATTTTGTGGAATAGATTGAAGAGTATTGATATTAGGTCTTCTTTGAAGGTCTGATAGAATTCTACAGTGAACCCATTTGGGCCTGGGCTTTTTTTGGTTGGGAGACTTTTAATGACTGCTTCTATTTTTTTATGTATTATGGGACTGTTTAGATGGTTTATCTGATCCTGACTTAACTTTGGTATTTGATACCTCTCTAGAAAATTGTCCATTTCATCCAGATTTTGCAGTTTTGTTGAGTATAGGCTTTTGTAGTAGGATGTGATGATTTTTTGAATTTCCTCAGAATCTGTTGTTAATGTCATTTCTAATTTTCTTATTTTGGATCCTGTCTTTGTGCCCTCTGGTTAGTCTGGCTAAGGGTTTATCTATTGTGTTGATTTTCTCAAAGAAGCCACTCCTGGTTTTGTTGATTCTTTGTATAGTTCTTTTTGTTTCTACTTGGTTGATTTCAGCCCTGAGTTTGATTATTTCCTGCCTTCTACTCTTCTTGGGTGCATTAGCTTCTTTTTGTTCTAGAGCATTCAAGTGTGCTGTTAAGTTGCTAGTGTATGCTCTTTCCAGTTTCTTTTTGGAGGCACTCAAAGCTATGAGTTTTCTTCTCAACATCCAAAATCTGTTCTTGCTCTGGTTCTTGCTAACCTTTGGATTTGACAGTCTTTTCTTTCCCACTTTCTTGATCATCTCTAACCCTTGGTAGAGGAGGGTAAGAGAACTGCCCCATTTTTAGGTGACCATACTAAAGACAAGTATTCCCTACACTTCAATAAACTGTGATTTACTACATTAATCACCATCCACTGTACAATAAATCTTATAAAGGCTGATGGCTAATCTATGGGCATAAAGGACATATTCATACTATGTCCATTTGGTGGATTAATTCTAGTCACAATGGCTAAGATTAATAAACTTCAACAAACACTGATGAGGCTTAGGGAAATGGGAGCCCTCATGCACTACGGAAATCAGTGTGTTAGTTTCTCAACAAGTGGAAGTAGAGCTTCCATGTGACGTAGATATACCAAATCCTGGGCATGTGCCCAAAGGACTCTGTTTCTGAATATAGACAGACATGCTTATTTGTGTTCATAGCCACTTTGTTCACAATAGCTAAGGTACTTTACTGGTTAGGTTTTACTGTCATCTTGCTATATCCTAGGAAGAAGGAATGTCAGCTGAAGAAATACCTTGAGCAAATTGTTTTGTGGCCAAGTTTGAGAGATTGTCCTATTGATGATTGATATGGGAGATGGCATCAATCCTAGCCAGGTGGGATTGAACTGTATAGTAAAGCTAACTGACCATGAGGATCATCTCTGCTTTAGTTCTGTCTTGAGCACCTACCCTGGTTTCTATCAATGATAAATTTTGAACTGAAGTTATAATCTGAAATAAAATCTTTCCTCCACAAGTTGCTTTTAGTCAGAATATTTTATCATAAACATGCTAGAACAGACATGGAAACAGTTTAGATGCATATAAACTGATAAATTGATAGTGAAAATGTGGTACTATGAACCACAACTATGAAATTTTATCAGCTTCAAAGAAAAATGAAAGAATGATAATTTCAGGTAAATAGATAGAACTGAAAAGCATAATATTTAATGAGGTAACCTAGACTGAGAAAGACAAGCATTGCATGCTCTCATTCATATGAGGATTTTAGTATCAAATACTTAGATTTATTGTTTGACTAGAGTACTCATAGAATCTAGGGAACTAGAAAGGGACAACTGGAAGGGAAAGAGAGAAACTATCTCAAAAGAGTGAGAAATAGTTGAACATAGATGATGTGAAGGGAACAGGGAGAAGGAAAAAAGATGGAAAAGAAAAGGTTGTAATGGAGGTTAGTATGTGAATTAAGGAAAACAAATAAAAATTTAATTAATTGTAGAGGAATTTTAATCCAGCAATATGGCTGCTCTGGCAAGGGATCACAACCAAAGTTTTTCTAGGTCTATGTGATCTGGCAGGCCCTGAGTACACACCTTTCATTCTTAACTGTGGGGGCAGTGGTCTGTAACAGGCAGTCTGACCTGGTTGAGCAAAGGCTGAAAATTCTGGGAGACCCCGTGAAATATTCACGAGGGACAGAATTATATTTTTAGCCAACGCTCCCGGACGACTCCTGTAAAATCAGTCACAGCCTTTACAACCCCTGTATAGAGAGACGCCTGGCGTGTGAGACTTGAAAAGCAGTCCTGACCCCTCCCTTAGGTAAATGTGGCACTGGAGAGCTCCCAGACCTAGCCAATAGAAAGCACTGGTTGCCAATCCCCTGACTCCTCCCAACCAGTATATCAGATTGTCCCACCTGCATAGCCCTCTCTCTCTCTCTGCTCAGCTCTCTCTGCGCAGCTCTGCCCGCCTGCTCTCTCTCTCTGTGCAGCTCTGCCCACCTGCTTGCCTGCCTGCTCTCTGCGTCTCTCTACACTGCTCTCTGCCCGTCCCTGCCCACCAGCCTGCTCCGTCCCCGCTTCCGCCCCCGCCCGCCACCCACCATCCAGAAGGAATAAAGCTGCAAAACTACTTTGGCATCGGAGAACTTTGTCTAAGAGCCTGCAAGGAGATCTGCTCTCTGGGCCTAGCAGTGGGACAGTGGCTAGGGGTCTCCCAGGAACTGCCAGAAGTCTCCCACACTCTGTAGGCTAGCAGGCCTCTCAAGGGTCTAGCCCCAGGCTGACTCAGCAGGGCAGTGAGCACCGAGCAGGCTCGGTCCAAAGACGCTCAGTCCAACACTTAACAATGAAGGTAAGTTTAGTTTATAGAAGCAAACAGCCATGTTTGAAAGGGGCATCTATTTGAGGGGCAGACAAAGTAACAATCAGAGAAAGATTTGACAGAATAGGATAGGCACAACTCACATGAAAACAGCAAAGAAAGAAGAGGCTACTTAAGAGCAGCAGGAGACATAAAGGGGGTAGAAAGGAAAAAAAAAGTATGGTGTGGTGTATGTATGACAGTTTTACCAGGACAGTTTTACAAAAACTTGTTGCAGAAAAATCAAGCTAGACACAGGTAAAGACAGAGTGAGGCAGAGAATGAGAAGGAGCCAAATTATAAGATGTTGCCAACGTTAATATGAGGCCAAGTAAAGAATTAAGTCACAAGCTGAAAGAAAGGAAATGCTCTGGGCTAAACCTGCACCATGTATTCACACAGCTTGGGTTTGGCCTTCACATCCTCCCTCCATCTTAGGAAATAAAAGTGCCACTTACAATTAATTAATTAATTAAGTGAGTGAGTAAGTAAGTAAGTAAATACAGAGAAACTAGATTGCAAGTCAGGTTTATGAACAAAACAAAATTATATTTGAATGATTTCAAAGTTATGATGAGGTTTGTTTGTTTGTTTGTTTGTTTTTTTTACTTATTTCTGCCTGGTCCATGCATTGATGTTCCTTCTGGAGGGTAATAAGGAAATATATTTGGGGGACTACAATAATACCTTCACTTTTCATTCTTCATTTTATATTGATGGATTTTTTTCCAAGAAAATAGACTTATTTATATTTATAGAAATGTGATATAAGTATTATACATTGCCATACACATGTACTATATGACAATATATTCTCTAGTGGTGTAAAAATATAATAATGATACTATTTCCAGATAATATGTGCATAATTATAAATTTTCTCAAATTTCTTATATGGAGGATATTAAGTTATTTCTCTTCTGGTGAATGAGCCTATTCAAGACAGATTAGGTTATATTAAATGCAGGTTTATTAGGAAGCTGCTCTTGAGCAAGTTCACAGGCCCCAGGAAAGGAGTCCAGGGAAGTCACTATAGGAAAGGAGAAAGAAGAGAGGAAGAGAAAAAAGAAAGAGCACATGCACAAAGAGACAGAGAAATAGAGAAGAAGAAAGAAAGGAGAGAGATAGGAAGGGAGGGAGGGAGGGAGGGAGAGAGAGAGAGAGAGAGAGAGAGAGAGAGAGAGAGAGAGAGAATAAAATGACTGGATTACATAGGGAAGAGCCTCTTGTCCTGTGGTCTGAAGCCAAACAGATATAATCTCCTGTAATATAGAATGTGTCTGTATTTAGAGATAGAATCTTTTAAATAGTAATTAAATTGAACTGATATTGTCAGCATGGGTCTTTTTTTATTTTTTTTTTAATTTTTATTTTTAGATACTTTATTTACATTTCAAATGTTTCCCCCTTTCTAGGTCTCCTCTTTGGAAAACACCTATCTCCTCCCCCTCTCCTACCTCTATGAGGGAATTCCACCTCCCACCCACCCGCCCACCCACTCCCATATTCCCACCTTGACATTCCCCTTTACTGGGGCCTCTCCTCCCCCTGATGGCAAACAAGGCCCTCCTCTGCCACATATGAGGTCCAAACCATGGGTCCCTTGATGTGTATTCTTTGGTTGGTGGCCCAGCCTCCAGGAGGACCGGGGGGGGGGGGGGAAGGTCAGGCCAGTTGACACTGTTGCTCCCTCCATGGGGCTGCAAA
>CM052722.1:40527231-40557720 GCA_028551405.1 Uromys caudimaculatus
AAGGGCTGAGAAGCTCCTAAAGAAATGTTCAACATCCTTAGTCATCAGGGAAATGCAAATCAAAACAACCCTGAGATTCCACCTCACACCAGTCAGAATGGCTAAGATCAAAAACTTAGGTGACAGCAGATGCTGGCAAGGATGTAGAGAAAGATGAACACTTCTCCATTGCTGGTGGGATTGCAAGCTGGTACAACCACCCTGGAAATCAGTTTGGCAGATTCTCAGGAAAATGGACATAATACTACCTGAGGACCCAGCTATACCACTCCTGGGCACATACCCAGAAGATGGTCCAACATGTAATAAAGACACACGCTCCACTATGTTCATAGCAGCCATATTTATAGTAGCCAGAAGCTGGAAACAACCAAGATGTCCCTCAATACAGGAACGGATACAGAAAACGTGGTACATTTACATAATGGAATACTACTCAGCTATTAAAAACAATGACTTAATGAAATTCGCAGGCAAATGGATGGAACTTGAAAATATCATCCTGAGCGAAGTAACTCAGTCACAAAAGAACGAACATCGTATGTTCTCACTGATAAGTGGCTATTAGCCCAAAAGTTCGGAATACCCAAGTTTCACTTCACAGTAACCACTGGAAAGAGTGTGAGGTCACACCCAGATGGAGGAGTTAGAGAAGGAACTGAAGGAGCTGAGGGAGTTTGCAGCCCCATGAAGGGAGCAACAGTGTCAACTGGCCTGCCTCCCCCCCCCCCCCGTGCTCCTGGAAACTGGACCACCAACCAAAGTATACACACGGAGGGACCTATGGTTCGACCACATATGAGGCAGAGGAGGGCCTTGTTGGCCATCAGGGGGAGGAGAGGCCCTTGGGCTTGAAGGTGTTAGAGGCCCCAGTACAGGGGAATGCCAAGCTGGGAAGACAAGAGTGGTTGGGCAAATGGGTGGGTGCGGGGATACCCTCATCGAGGCAAGGGGAAGGGGGAGGGGATAGAGGGTTTCCAAAGTGGAGACCTCGAAAGGGGGAAACATTTGAAATGTAAATAAAGTATCCAAAAATAAAAATTAAAAAAAAAGATAAGCATAATGTCTTAAAAATTTGACCTGTATTATTTTATGGGTCTATAGCTCATTTAATCATATTTCTGGCTCTTTTTCATTATATATGTGGTAGTACATTGTTTTGTATGCAGGTCTTCAAGGGTATATATTTATGGACTCAGGCTATTACAATATTAGAAATACTTAATGGTAAATATGATTTATTTCTTCTGGGTGAGTGCATAAAATGGGGATTGTCTAGTTGCATCATAAAAGTATGCTTAACTTTATGAAAAATTGCCATATGTATGTAAACTCGAGGTAATGCAAATGAATAAGTTCAGGTAAAATGTAAATCAGTGGTTAACAATATTAACTAATATAAACTGAAAGAAAAAGATCTAGTTATAGTGGGCAATGCCCATAAATTAGCTTAGAAAAGTGACTTGAAGTATATTTAGGGGTGATCAATATAGTCATAAATTTTCATTACAGTGATTGTTTCAAAGATGAATATTTTATAAAATTTACAAAATAGTATTCTTCAAATATAGTGATTTATAACTGGATAAGTCTAAGTTAAATGTTACCAACAAATAAAAAAGGCAACTAAAGACTTCTATAATATACTCATCCAAGTTTATTAACATAAGGTTTGCAGCATTCCAAAATGGATAAAAATTAAATTTGCTTATTCTGGCTGCTGAAGGTGGTCTCTTCAGGTTCCTATCTCAACTGTTGGACATTTCTGCTAAGGTCACATCCACTGACTCCTGGGAGGCTCCCTCAACCTTGATCTCTGGGACTTCTTAGAGGATTCCCCCCAATCCCTGACCCTTAGCAGGTGCATATTTCCATTATTCTCCTGGCTCTCTGGGATGCTCTCCTGGCTGTTCCCTTGACTGATTATGCTCCCCTATTACCCTAGCCTTCCGTTTACCTTTCCAGGTCCCTCCCTCCCTCTGCCTTCCATAACTATTTTGTTTGCACTTCTAAGTGGGATTCAAGCATCTTTACTTGGTACTTCATTCTTGCTTAACTTTTTTGGGTCTGTGGAATATCATTGGTATTCTGGATCCCCAGTGGAGGGATAGGGCAACAAGCTACCTATAAAACTTTTGACCCCAAATTGGTCCTGTCCAAAAGAAATGCAAGGACAAAGTTGGAGCAGAGACTGAAGGAATAGCTGACTAGTGAGCAGCCTTTTTGAGACCCATCCCATGGACAGACATCAATCCCTCACACTATTACTGATGCTATGTTGTGCTTAGAGACAGGAGCCTAGCATAGCAGCCCTCTGAGAGGCTCTACCGCCCCCCCCCCCCCAGCTGACTCAGACAGATGCAGATACCCACAAACATTCTACAGACATCTGGGATCCCTGTGGAAGATTTAGGGGAAGGATTGAAGGTCCTCAAAGAGATGGCAACCCCACAGGAAGACCAATAATGTCAACTAACCTAGACCCCTGGGAGTTCACAGAGACTGAACCACCAACCGAAAAGCATAGATATTGGCTGGTCCAAGTCCTCTCCCACTCCTACACATATGTAATAGAGTGCTACCACATCTGGCTTCCTTGCAAGAGGGTGCACCTAAACCTGCAGAAACTTGATGCAGCAGGGTGGGGGGATACTGGAAGGGAGCTGCCCTCTCAGAGGTGGAGGGGATGGGGAATGGAGGGAGGAATTCTGGAAGGGGGTACTGGGAGCAGGGCAAAATTTGAGATGTAAATAAATAATTTTCCATAGTCACTTAAATATTTTATTTAATATCTATTACTTAAAATATAAAACAATATGCATTTTGCTGGGGGGACATGTTTCAGTTCATGAAAATATAGGATAAAATAATAATAATGTTTAAATCAGTTAAAGCATATTTCTTAATTTACATCTATCATTTCATAGAATCATTTGTTTCTTTTTCTTTGTGTGTGGGGAGGGGATGATGTGTTTATGTGTCAGAGGACAAACTGAGGTATATATCCTTCTTACTATCTTACTTGAGACATCACTGTTTGTCACTGCGTAAGCTAAGCTAGCTGACCTATAAGCTTCTGGGTTTACTCTGTCTCTGGCTAACAACTTATTTTAGGAGTACTGAGAATACAGGTACATGGTAATATGTCCAGCTTTGTGTGGTTTCTGAAGATCCAAATTTAAGCACTTCATCCACTGAACCATCTCCTTAGCTAGGCATCTCTCACCTCTCTATTCTACTGATACTGAAGTAAACATGGTATGCTCCCAAAATCTCATCTATGTCTGATCTAGAAAATACCCTGTAATATTTGTTTTTCTTTCCTCCTACAGTCTCCTAGTCAGTTTCCTAAATAATGTCACCTCAGAAACCTATAGGCTTAAATGTGTTTGGGTTGGGTTTTATTGTTGTTGTTTGTTTGCTTGCTTGGTTGTTTTATTTTTGTTTTGCTGTATTTTTTAACAAAAGACTTGGATTTATTTTTTCTATAATTCAAATATTGAGCTTTTGTACAGCTGTGATTTCATGAGTAAGACCCTATGTATTAGTTACTTGTCTTTTTGCTGTAAACATGCACCCAAAAGCAACATAAGACAAGAAGAGTATATTTTTATTTACAGCTGTATGGTACAGTCCATCAAGGTGGGGAAGTCATGACAACAGGAGTATAAGGAAGGTGACATCTGCAGGAAGGAAGTAATGGATGCTTGTGCTTATCAAGTTTTCTCCTTTTTATTCAGTCTAAGTTGCCATCCACTGCAATGCTACCACACTCATTCAGGGTGGCTCTCCCCATAAAATCTCAGATAATCCCTCACAGACATACCCACAAACTTGTCTTTTATCTGACTATAGCTCCTGACAACTTTACAATCAATATTCAATCACTATTGCCTGTCTCCAAATAAAGTTGAAAAATTAGATATATGAAATGTGAAGTATCTGTTTCAGAGTTAGTGTCAGAGCTGAAGTGCTGGTTCAGCAACTAAGAGCAAATACTACCCTAGAAAAGGACTCATGTTCAGTTCCCAATGTTGGCTTCTGGAGGAAACATCATTTGTGTGCACATAGCTTCATGTAGACATGTGAATATACACAATTACAAACAATATAAATAAATATTTATAAAATAATTACAATATACAATAATGCTTTTGCAAGAAAGACAAAAGGCCAAGATGTTAGACTTAGAACCTGACAAATTTCCTTTTAGCAGAAACACAATGTTTAAAACAAAAGACTATTAATGTCCTAATTTCTGAGAATATATATATATATATATATATTCTCAAGATATATATATATATATATATATATATATATATATATATATCAAGAAGAGTACTACACATGTGACGATTTCATTTATTACATTTATTGTGGTAATTGCCTCATGCATGCTAGGTAAGGACCAAAACATGAGATACAAAATTGTAAAGGATAAGTTTCATGACAAGAAAAAGAAGCTATGATACACTTTTTGGAAGCAATATAAATACTAGAATGCCTTAGGACAATTTTTCATAAAAGTTTTGGGAGAAAGACTTAGACTCTATAATTCCCTAACCGCAAAACAAATAAATTTCCTGACATGTAATAATCTAGTAGCTTATTTTAAAAACATCCTTTCTGGGAATTTGATGTAGGTTGTACTCACAAAATGAATATAAAACAAACAAAGAGGAAAGTGTAAGATTCAGAAAACAGCAGATAAATCACAGACTAGCAAACAGAATATCCACTTTAATAACATACATCAGGCCTAAACTTATGCAGCATTTGGAAATAGGTAGACAAAGAAGGTTTTGAAGAGGGGGGGAATATACATATGTAGAGAGGAGTAGATTATATGATTCTATATGTATATATCTATGCATATATATGTATAGATTTGTGTGTGCATGCATGTGTGTGTGTGTCTGTGTGTTTCTGTGTGTGTCTGTGTGTGTGTGTGTAAACAAATGGAGGAAATTTAAGTTTGTCTGTAGCCTCTGTAAGCACCATAGCTCATGAAATGTGTCTTTGTACAAACATTCATGCACATGTGTGTTTTGAATAAGAGTGGAGGGAGTGGAAATCTTCGATAGGATTAGAAGGATTAGGAAGTGTGGCCTGGGAGGAAGTATGTCACTGGGTGATAGCTTTGAGGTTTCAAAAGCCCATGTAAGGTTTGGCTTTCTCTCTGCTTGTAGATCATAATGTAGCTTTTCTCCAGCACTGTACTACCCTATAGCCATGTTGTCTGCCTTAATGATAATGGACTAAGCCTTTGAAACTTTAAGTCCCCCAAAAATGCTTTCTTTCATAAGATTTACGTTGATAATAGTATTTGTTCACAGCAATAGAACACTGGTTAAGACACAAATTGGTACCAGGGAGTTGGATATTGCTGTAACAGGCCAGACTGTACTGCTTTTTGATTGAATGTGAACATTGGGACCATAGATCAGGAGAGCAGTTCAAAGCTTTAAGTGAGACATAAAAGGCCCCATCCCTCAACCAGGGGCTGTGCCTATCCACCGGATATGGTCTCTACAGGTTCTATTTCCCCTGTGCAGGGTATTTCCGCTAATGTCATGCCTGTTGGATCCTGGGAATGGGAGCCCCGGGACCCAGGGTACACAAGAACCCCTGCCCAGCCAAAGGCACATGTTCCATCCAGGTTGCACCAGAACCCAGGAGCTGACCCTGGGCTCTTGATCTTCAACCACTCTACCCATACCCAGAGGCAGCTTAGCCCCCCAGGACTTCAGAAATATCCAGTATTACAGAATAACAGAGAGACCATGTCCCCCAGGAGTTCTGACACAGAGGTTGGGGGAGGGGCATGGGATAGGGGGATTCGGGGGGGGGGGGACAAGGAAAGGGGATAACATTTGAAATATAAATAAAAAATACTCAATAAAAAATAAAAATAAAAAGAAATAGAAATAGTTCTTTGGGAGCTATTCCAACCTTTATTGTCAGCAGGCCAGTCCTCTAGCACAACACCAATACCAATCAGCAGCTGCAGTCCAGTCCACTCGGCAATCAGCACCTACCTATCCAGCAATGGAAGTTCAGGCCGGAAGAAACAGTGAGACTTCACAAATAGCCCCAATACAGGAAGCAACAAGAAGCTGCTGCAATATCATGAGAAGTTCTTGGGTAAGTTACTCTCTACTTAGTTGCAACAGGCGAAGATCAGCAAATTGATGCAAGGCCAACCAATACCTGAGTGTTGCCGGTGAATACTAATGAGGTAAAGCAAAGCAAAGCAATACTAGCACCTCCTCCCACTGTCTGTAGGGGATATATAAAATATATATAATCTTTCTAAACATCATGTTTCCTTGGATGTGTCCTTTCACCTGAGTCTGCTTCAGCAAAAACATCCTTTTCACCTGTTTGCCCCAGAAAAACTTCATATGACATAACTGAGTTTCCAAAGTAACCAGAAATTTACACTTCAGGTCACTGAGAAGCTACCACTGATCCAAAAACAAAATGTTTTTTAATTCACTTCTACAGATAAAAATGGGCATAGGTTAGGTTTTTCAATGTGTTAAAATGCATTTAAAAGTATTTGTGGATTCAAGCATTCATTTCAATGTCTTATGGTCTCATGGATTATAAATATACATAAAATAACCAAAAGGATCAATACATATGTCTAATAATCACATTTAATGTCTAAAATAATGAAGACAATATGATAAAATTAGGTCAAAAGGATTCTACATACGAACTACAATTCTTGTTCCTAATTTTTGTTAGAAAGAGTTAGAACAAAATCAGATTCTCAAATAAAAATTCAAGATTTAAATAGTACTAAGGGGTCTTTCTAAGGAGTGATAATCATTAATTATTATTATTTATTCTCAAATGTTGTCATAATTTTTATGTGTATTTGAAAATAAGGTAGTAGTTTTATTGTGTTAGGATGATTTAATTGTTTCTAAATCATGCCAAACTATCAATTAGATCCAGTCAATAGTAAAACATTCCACACTGTCAATTCAAAGTATAGAATCAACTCAGTCATTTCTGGCATGATAGAACTCAGACAAGCCTGTTGATTGACAATTTTCCTTCTCTTCAAATTATTTTCTTTTAACAGAAACTCTAAAGTTTTTCATTTCTAATGAGGCTACATTAACTAATTAAAATTATCAGAATTTCTAAATTCTTTTCAGCTATGCATGCTTCTCATTCTTTTATTCATAATGTATGAGTGTAAAATATACATAAACCCTATATAATTTGAGCTAGGCATATCTTAAAAATACTTGGAAATATTTAAAATGAGAAAATGATATTGCAGATATTTAAATTAAATGCAATTTGCTAGAAAGAACTCAAGACATTGGAATAAACATTAAAAGCTGAGAGTATTTTACATACTTCACTTGTTTAATTCACTATAAATAGTAACACTCTGGGTAATTCTTTGGAAAGAATAGCAGTTATATTAGGCATGAGTATAATGAGAAGGGAAATTACTTTTTGAAATTTTCTGGAGAAATAAGAGTTTGGTTTCTGTTCAATGAATATTTATTGGATAGATTAATTGGCTGATTCATTTATATGTTGAGACAATGACATGAGGTATATGTTACCTTATATTTTGCCTGTCAATTCAGTGTACTTAGAAGATACTTTATTCTAAAATGTTTTTTACTGGATATTTTCTTTATTTACATTTTGAATGTTACCCCCTTTCCCTGTCCCCCCCTGGAAATCCCCTATCACTCCCCCCTCCCCCTGCTTCTCTGAGGGTGTTCCCCCACCCACCCACCCACTCCTGCCTCCCCACCTTCAAATTCCCCTACACAGGGGCGTCTATTGAGCCTTCACGGGACCAAGGTCCTCTCCTCCCATTGATGCCTGACAAGGCCATCCTCTGCCAAATATGTGACTGGAGCCATGGGTCCCTCCATGTGTACCTTGGTTGGTGGCTTAGTCCCTGGGAGCTCTGGAGGGGGTCTAGTTGGTTGATATTGTTGTTCTTCCTATGAGTTTTTTATTGGGAAGCAAATTCTGAATAGTAATAGTATGTGAGGAAGGCAAGTGTCACTTGTTTTGTGAGAGTTTATATTGTGACTTTGCTCCTGTTATTATTTCTATTGAAAAAAAATGGCTCCTGTTTGTGTGTCTGACATGGCATAAATTATTATTTCTGCATTTATAATATTTATAATTTTAATAATAATAAATCATGAAAAGTTGCTTATGAGTATAGCATTATGTTAAGTGTTTTATTTTTGTGTGTTAATTAGATTAACAAATTAGGTATGTACCATTCTTATAGGTGAGTCAATAACACTGAGATGAGGTACAAGACTGATTGTAACTATGTCAGGTATGGTATTACTAAAGTTGTAAGCCTCAAAAAATATTCTTATAAGTGATTGTTCATTATTCATATGAAGTTTAAAATAGATATTTCATATTTGTGAGTATATGTTTTAATGTTTTAAATTACATTTATTTATTTATTTATTTATTTTCTGTTTTACACATGTGTGGAAATCAGAAAACAACTTGAGTTTGTTTTCTTTTTCTACAATGTGAACTCTCTGGTATAAAACTTAGGTGATTGGGCTGGGTGATCTTTACCAAATGAGCCATATTACTAGTCCTGAGTATTTTTTTGTTTTGTTTTGTTTTTTGTTTTTTTAGTTATTGAGAGTATAATATAATTACATTACTTCTCCCTTATTTTTTCTCTGTTCCTACATATAAGTGTACTACTCATCCCATATCAAGGAGAGCTTTTCTTAGAACAGATGGGGACCATTGCAGAAAACCACAACCAATCAAAACACAGGGGTGGGGAGTTCAGTCCAAAGGATGCCTACAATACAACTCTGAAACATAAGGCTCTGGGATCATTATAGAAGAGGAGGCAGAATGATTGCAAGAGCCAGGAAACCAGGAGTTTGCTGTGAGATTATTTCTCCTTAGAATGTCAGGAAATAATTATTTAAATAATACTGATGTGGAGTGTGGAGGCTGATTTATGAAGGTATTCTTTTGATGTGGAGTGTGGAGGCTGATTTATGAAGGTATTCTTTTAGTGGGGATATGGAATTGGGACATGTTTTAATTATGCTCACATTCCATATCTAAGAACTTATCCATGTGGATACACCTAAAGGAAATAACTTTGTGAAATGTATTCTAGCTGATGCTTCAGGGAAAAACAGTTTTGAGAAAAGCTGATCTAACTGACATAACCATCAAATATCCTATGCAAAGCATGGTTCCAAAAGAGAAGCACAAAATCTTATTCAGTAATTATGCCTAAATCCAGGTCTGACATCTCCAGAAGTGTACTACCTATGCATGTAGTTCTTTCTTATCTGGAGATCTGTTAACCAGGATGGCAAATTTATTACTCTATGATGGAGAAATATAACCCAATCCACATCCACATTTCTTTCTCCGGAGATATTTAGTCCTAAGGCATATAAACAAGGAATATGTTAGATTATATTAGTAGTTTGAATGATAAATGGTCCCTGTAGCCTCCAGCATTTGAATACTTTGGCCAAAGTTGGTGGCACTGTTTAAGAAGGCTTTGGAGTTATGACCTTGATGGTGTTTGCAGTTTAAAATGTTTTGCCCTCAGTTTCCCTTTATTTCTGCCACATCTTTGCTCCACCACCATGAACTCTAACACTCTGAAGCCATAAGCCCAAATACATTATTTCGTCCATGGGTTGCCTTGGTCATGGTATTTTATCACAGCACTAGAAAAGTAAATAATACAGTTATATAGCAATGATAATAAAGGTGGCAGATGGAATTAAGTATTCTAGTCAACTGATTTTAAAATAAAGAAAATATGATAGATTATCCGAGATCCCAGTTTAATCATAAAGGTGATTAGGAGTAGAAACAGAGTAAGGAGTTAGAATAACCCAAATCAGAGAAGAAATATACATGAAACAAAGCCATGTGATGCAATGAGATGACTAAACATAACATTGCAAGTTTTAAAATCGAGGAATGGAGAATAAGCTAGGAAAATTGGACAGTTTCTTGAGACTGGAATGAGCAAGAAACTATATTCCCACATAAAGTCTCCAGAAAATAACTTAGCCCCATCTAATAATTGTCCTTTTCTTGTTAGTGCCCATAGTGATCATTTATCCTTGAAAATGTTGATAGTGGTATTGATTATGTATTTACATATTTATTTATTTATATTTGGTTTGCAGAACTGAGGACTGATACAATGGTATAATAATAAATTTAATTTGTCATGAATGGCTAAATTTGATAGGGTTCTTATAATATCAATAGAAAATTAATGTGATTCTTTCCATCCATAAATACTCAACATGTAATGGTGGTGCTAGAACAGAATACCCAGAAAACTATTTCTGTTTAGAGTAATAAAATAATGAAGTGACTGAGCAGTACTCATACATACCAACAAGACAACCATGAAAAGAAGATATTGAGTGTCTCTACACCTCAGTAGTTAGAATAGTTCCTTGATTACAGAATTTTTATTGTTGTTGAAAACAAAGTCCTTAATTTTTTTTTAGTAGATACTGTTTCTACCTTTGCTTTGTAAAGGTTCAATCAATGCTGTATTCTCTACAAGAAAAAGTTTTAAGGATTGTGGATTTTTTGTTTGTTGGTTTGGTTTGGTTTGGTTTGATTTGATTTTTGCTACTATAAAGCTTAAAAAAGATTGTTTTGTTTCTTTTGTCCATATTCAGGAGCCCAAATATTATTGGTTATATAACTGTTCCTCCCTGCAAAATTAAAAGTATTATTTTCTATGTGATTCCAGTGTCTTTAAGTATATTGAAATTTTTTTCATAACAGACAGAATATTAGGTATATATTAGATGTATAACTGTCATGTATAGAAACAATGCACTACTAGCTTCTGAGAATTAATTGGGAATTTTCTAGAATTAAGGAGTCAGTTGACATTATGTTGATAGCTCAGGATTAACTGTGGCAAGAATTGATATACCACATACCTTGGAAAATACTATAAATCATGCATTTCTATTTATGTACTTTTTGAGACCAAGGTATTAAATTTTTAATAGCACAGCAGTGACTTTGTATCTATTTCTCAACTTAATGCATGCTAACTTGAATCTCCTCCTCTCTCTTTCTGAAGAAATCAGTGGGTTTGCAGCATAATTTAATTTTATTGAAAGACGGAGAAGTCTTACTGAGCTTTTTATTTAATGTGTATTAAATTCTTACCTACTACTCATTGGCACTTAAACTAAGTCAGCTTTTCTAACCTGCTACATGCCTGGATTCTAAAACTGAAAGTAGTTATTCTTCCTAAATTTCTGCTATCATGGCAGCCAATTATTTCCCTATCTTATCCCCATATAAAAAGTAAAACCTAAAAGCTAACCTATCATTATCATGGCCATTCAAGGCATTGAAAGTGAAATTTTCACCAAATGTTTTTTCACTACATCAGATGGAGCTCACTGCAATATTGATTTTACTGTCCACCTAGTGTCCAAAAACAAAGTCACTACATATATCATAATGATTTTTTAAAATGGCACCCTGTTTCAAATGATCAGTTTTTATATTAATTCAAGTAATACATTCTCTAATTGATTAATCTAAAAGTGAATTGTTTTAAATATTGGAAGCTTTTGTTTTTCAAACATATCCAAAATTAATGTTTAGAATTTGTAAGTAGTTCTTTTTCACATGGTGATTCTTGAACTTAGGCTCCCTAACTTCTAGATCAACTATGTTCACAATATTGCTTTCTAAGTCATTATAATCTAGTACGTGGTAGAGAAAAAGTAGCTATTATCTGGCATCAGTCTTTTATGTTATTAAACCAAAGGGCTATGAATATTCACATAATATTGAAATGAAATTCTACTATATGTGTTTGAAACCTAAGAGGACACTGATAAACAATTTTAGAGTGCTTGGCATATCTTGGGCATTTAGGTAAGATGGATATCAAAGGTACATATATTTTTCAATCCATATTCACAAAACTATAAGAATTAGGCATTTTATCCTTAGTTTAGTAGAATGAGTTATTAAAGTTCTGAAACATAATGATAAAAGATGTCTGATTTTCTTTGGGTTTCTCCCGTTACTACCCTTCTCTTCCTCTTCCTCCTCATCTTCCTTCTCCTCTTTGTTTTTTGCTAAATATTTGTGATGTTTGAATGGATTTTAAAGCAGAAACTACAAAAGCAGTTTTTGAAAAAAAAATAATATTCATATGGCCATCAAGAGATCAGAGCAAAATGAAGATAGGAAGGATCTGGACTAACAAAATACCTTTAAATAATCCGATAGATGCCTAAGCTAAAACTGAAAGAGATAATGCATGCTTCCTCTTATCCTATGAAATTTTAACATTTTTTTCTTATAATCTAAATAGCAAATGATATAGAGTGACCAAAACTACATCAATGGTCTCCTTTGAATGCCATGGGCTATTTATTTCTTCCTGGATACTGACCGCTGATAGACCTGTTCAATGATCATACAGAAAACTTAATTGGAAGATTTGAAATAGAAAATCCTTTCCCTCGAGATGTACATTTTGAGGTTCTCGTCTATATTCTAATCCTTATGGGTCTTTCTCATGGATCTGGGACTCATGTATTTAAAGTGTACCAATCAAGAAACAGAGTTCTCATTCCTCAGTGATGAATAGAAACTTATCTTTGATGAAATATAATTAGCAAATAAAGACTGATCAAAATTACAAGTGACCCTTCAAAGTCCTTCATTGGCTTACTGTAAGCTCATACCACATGTGTGAAGGTAGAAATCACCCTCATTCTTCCCATTAATATTTAGCCATACACAGAAGTGGAGGATCCTGAACTAGCATCATGTCTTTCATGTTCCATACTTCATGATTCTGAATAAGGAAATGCTTTCTTACCTATTGTTCCATCCTGTTTCCCACTGCAACACATTTAAGCTCTATTCAAAGATGTCTACTTACCATTCCACACTTAACCTAGGCCCTTTCTGTTCTCTACATTTTCCAAGAATTTACTAAAGAAATGGAAATTAGAAAGTGTTCTAAGATTCTGCCTCAGTTCAGAATCCAGCTCTGCAAATTAAGACTTTAATGTACTGAATATGAAAAACTAAAGCTGCTTCAAGGATCCCAGACTAAATTAAGTAAAACAGGCCACCAGCCACACTCCTTCTATATCTGTGAATTCCAACTCAACAGATAATCTTTATACAAAACAATAGCTGAATATATCTACCATTTGACACAACCATTGGTTTATTTTAAACCTACTTCAAAGCACTATATCTGGTATTTATGTTATTATCTGACTAGAGGAATAAATGAAATCCCATTCTAGAATCTTAGAATATTATACACATAAATTTCCATATACCCTTTAAAAAGGATTATATCATCAGCATTCTTTAGTTGACTGTATTTCTTTGTCTAGAGTTGAGTCCCCAAACCTTACCACATAAGATTTCTCATTTCTATTATATTGCTGTCCTCTTTGTTCTGGTTTTAGTAATAAGAGGCCATGAATTTAAGAGAACACAAGTCAGTGGGGTAAATGAGAGATATTGGATGGAAGAAAGAAAATGTTGAAATGATGTAATTAAATTTTCAGTTAAAAATACAGAATTTGGGGAAAAAGAGTTTTTAAGTAAGTTCCCATTATTTTACCACTAAACAAATACTTTTTTTTCTGGGTTTTAGGTACCTGATCGGAGGAGATATTTAGATGAGAAATTTGATCCAAGGAGATATTTGAATCTGAACCTAGTCTTCTAAATGCCCAAATTTGTTCTTAAAACTAATGATTTGACATTGATTCATAGCTCCAGAATCAAAACTCTGTTACAAATAAGAAGGTAGAATAAACAAAAATTAATCTACCCACTAAAATAAGATTATTCACTTTAAAACAAGATTATTCACTTAAATTTCTTTTTTTTTCCTTCCAGGAGATTTCCTTTCTCACTATTCTGATACTACCTGAGGACCCAGCTATACCTCTCCTGGGTATATACCCAGAAGATGCCCCAACATGTAACAAAGATACATGCTCCACTATGTTCATAGCAGCCATATTTATAATAGCCAGAAGCTGGAAACAACCCAGATGTCCCTCATCAGAGGAATGGATACAGAAAATGTGGTTCATTTGCACAATGGAGTACTACTCAGCTATTAAGAAGGAGGGCATCCTGAGTTTTGCAGGCAAATGTATGGAACTAGAAAATATCACCCTGAGTGAGGTAACTCAGAACCAAAAGGGGCATGCATGGTATATACTCACTAATAAGTGGATATTAGCCAACAACAACAACAACAAAAAGTTCAGAATACCCAAGATACAGTCCACAGAACTCAAAAAGTTCAACAGGCTGAAGGGCCCAAGTGAGGATGCCTCAGTCCTACTTGGGAGGGAGAAAAAAGCAACCACAAGGGGGGAGGGAGAGAGAGACCTTGGGGGGAAATGGAATGGGGGGGGAACATGATCAGGTATTGGGTGGGGGAACAGGGCTGAAGCCCTGAGGGCCAGCAGAAAAAATGGAAACAGGCAACCTTGGGAGGTAGGAGGTTGAGGGGAACCCTCCAGAATGTACAACAGATCTGGGAGGTGATAACTCTCAGGACTCAAAGGGAGGGACCTTAGAAGAAATGCCTTAAAGTGGGGAGAGGGACCTTGTAGAGCCCACCTCCAGCAGAAAGACAAAGCATCCAGTGAGGGATGGGGTTGCCATCCCACAGTAAAAAACCCTGACCCAGAATTGTTCCTGTCTGAAAGAACTGCAGGGACAAAAACAGAAGAACCTGAGAAAAAGGAGGTCCAGTGATAAATGATAAGAGAAAAGCATACCACTCAGTCTCTTCCCTAAATAAATGTGACCCAAATTTTACCCTGAACAGTTTTCCAAACTAATAGTAAGTAAATTTGCCTTATTAAGTTGAAACATTATGGCATTGATGTGATCAAAGTACACAATTGCTTAGCATTAGGGAGAATAAAAGTTATATCACAGACTAGGTGACTGGTAAGTTTATAAGAGTGTGAACTCTACTATTGAGGATAAAAAAATTAGATAACTCAAAGATGATGCAACAGTCACATCAAAAGTGTCTGAAAGAACTGCAGGGACTGAAATGGACCAGAGTCTGAGGAAAAGGAGGTCCAGCAACAGGCCCAAAGTGGGATCCAGCTCAAGGGGAGGTCCCAAGGCCCGACACTATTACTGAGGCTATGGAGCACTCACAAAAAGGGACCTATCATGACTGCCCTCCTAAAGACCCAACAGGCAGCTGAAAGAGTCAGATGCAGATATTTGCACCCAACCAATAGACAGAAGCTGCTGACCACCGTGGTCGAATTAGGGGAAAGCTGGAAGAAGCTGAGGAGGGCAACCCTGTAGGAGGACCAGCAGTCTATTAACCTGGACCCCCGAGACCCAATAAAATGCATGATGTTATTTCAATTAAAGGTTTACAGAAAATATATGCAGAGTATTTTTTCTAACATTAGTCAAAATATTAAACATTCATAGTAATTTTAAAGCATTTGAGTCTCAACACTGCCCAATACCTCATAGAGTCCACTGTGGAACCTATACGGACTCCAATCTCTCCTATGTTCGCCTAACCCAGGGACTTAGCTTCATCCAGCAAGCTATAGAGAACAACAGTCACAAAGAACCAAATTAAACAGGGAGCTCAATGGCATACAAACAATGACACATGCACTCATTATTTTCACCAAAAAATCAATTTTAGTCAAATCACATGAGGAAGCTGCAAGGAAGCAGTGCTATGAATACATATATTCAAACTTTCCCAAAACTTGACAAAAGAATGTCATGGAAAACTTATCAACACTGGAAACAAATGAAGTAATCTTCTATATTGGGAAAATCAGCCCATAAGCAGTATTGCCAAAGCCACAGCTTAGAATTAAACAACAGCTACAACAAGAAAATATTAAATAAGGGATGCATTAAAGCACATTGGAGAAACTAAGCTTACTATTAAAAGAATGTCTAATGTTAATAAAATCCAACCAAAGAATATTAAGTTCCTTATCTATTTATTCTGTCTGATGAAAAGTACTTCTATTGATGGCATTTCACCAGATCTAGGTTACATGGCCACGACTAGAGCATTCATATAACAGGTTTTTTAAATTTAGGTAATCTACTGTATTTCAAGCTGAACTTGAGAATAACACCCTCTATATTTTTCTACAAATTTAAATCTTTCTAATGGAATGGAGTTAGATAATACTCATTCATTAAATTATGTCTCTTGCAATGTATACAAATACAAAGAATTAATAGATAGGCTATCATAGACACGTCTAATAGTATTTAAGAATATGACACCCAACATGGCTAGTAGAGAGAATATGGATATTACCAAGTAAAGGATACATAATCTGTATTACACTAGGAAAACATGGTATCCTTCCTATGTAATAATTTAGCATTGAATCCATATAGCTAATAAATATAAATGCTAAAATGAAACTCATCAAAAGTCTTAAAGCATCTCATATAATGGGATAATAATAATAACAACAACAATAAAAATAATATAAGCAATGGCAGATAAGACATAAAAATTCTTATAATGTCTAGAAGCACAAAGAATAAAGAGAATGATAAAGTTATTTTAAAATATCAAATACACCAAAATATATCACAAAAAAGTCCACAGTTTGGACTATAACGGAAAAGAAACACAACATCTGCTTAATTTCTATAAAATAGAAATGTTCTAACAAAATGACATGAAAAATGCATATGATACAATAGAAGAAATGCAAATAGATATTTCATCAAGAAGGTGTTCTAAAACCCCATTATGGATGTGAAGAGATACTCAAAGTCAGAGTAGCAATCACCTGTCACACTGCCTTCCATAAACACAAATATTGATAGTGCCTGAGAAAGAAGCACTCTCATAATTGGTTATACATTTTGTTTTGTATTTGTGGTTTTTGTTATATTTCTGTTGGGATTTTTGTTTGTTTTATTTTTGTCTTAGAAAACGTCTTGCTATGTAACCCTGGCATTCCTGGAACTAACTATGTAGACCAGGCAGCTGACATCAAGCTCACAGATATCTGCTTTGCTTTTCCTCCTACGTGCTAGGATTAAGGCACAAAGCTCGTGCCTCCAGGCCAAATATAAACCACTTAATCAGTGTGATTTTAATGAGGTATTATTGTATGTGGAAAAAGCAAGGTATAGGTATGTGCATATACTGTCATACAATCATAATATCAAGAGTGCTATAAATAAATCACCTTATGTACAATGATAAGTATGATTACTTAATCATAGAAAGTGAGGCTTCAGACTATGGTATATTAGTTATCTAGCAAAATTTTGGCTTGTTTATGAGCAGTTCCTGAGTTCAATTCCCAGCAGCTGCAACAACAGAAGGAACAAAAGTACCCAGTACCATAATGATATTGATTGTGATTCATTGATTAAAGAACTCAAGACACTCTAAATTATAATAGAATTTTAAGTCACCTAAAAACAAAGTCAGAAAATGTATACAGGTATGCTGCTTTAAAGTCTCCATTGAGAATGTTAATTGAAATAAAAATTGTTATTTTAAAAACAAAATCTAAGGGCTGGACAGATTGCTCAATGGTTAAGAGCATGGTCTGCTCTTCCAGAGGTCCTGAGTTCAATTCCCAGCAACCACATGGTGGCTCACAACCATCTGTAATGGGATCTGATGCCCTCTTCTGGTGTGTCTGAAGAGAGCAACAATGTACTCATGTACATAAGGTAAATAAATAATTAAAAAAAACTAAGATAAATATAAACTCCAAATATATTTGGAATTTTTGGTTTTGGTTTTGTTTTTTGAGACAGGGTTTCTCTGTGTAGCCCTAGCTGTCCTGGAACTCACTCTGTAGACCAGACTGGCCTCGAACTCAGAAATCTGCCTGTCTCTGCCTCCCAAGTGCTGGGATTATATTTGGAATTTTTTAAAAAGGAAATCCCTGCTTAACACTATTCTGTCGGTGTTATAAACTGTATGACAATTTTTTTTCTTTTTAGTTATTCTTACTTGTTATTTTAACTTTGGTAGTCCAAATATCTCAACAGTTTTGATGACTGTAGATGCTTATCTATTTTTCACCGCTGAAGTTCTGAAAATTGAGTTCATATACCTATTTATTACACTCTTCCTATTGTAATATAATTTGTACCAAAGAAGTGGAGTTAATTTACAAGTTCATATTTTTGTTCCCAAAATTGATAAATGATAGATTTCTTAGTGTAAGTATTTTAAAACTCTGAATACTGACCTATGGCTAAGAACTACAATTTCTCAATGATTTCTTTAACTTTTTTGAATATTTCGCTATTACCTATACTTCTTTATTATATTGGGTAAAATTAAGCAATGATGAATTTTGAAGTTCATACATCTTTTAAAAATATTTTTAGGATTCTTATTATTTCTTTCATTCTCTATATTTTTATTGTGAGATTTTAAATATTTGTTCTATATAGAACTCTTTCAAATCTGTGTCTTGGAAAGACATATGCCGATATATTTATCTAGTGGTTGAAGGAATTAACATAAATTTCCATGTGTAACCAATTCCAAGAGAATGGTTCAACACAACACCAAGTATAATATAATGTAATGTAATGTAATGTAATGTAATATAATTCAATGTCCTGACATTAATATGTTTATTTGCCAGATATCCAAGCATTTATTGAATCTGTTTAGTCTGAGAACAGACTTTTTTAAAACAGGGGACTAATAGTATTTAACATCATTGATTTTTCAAATTATGCATGAGCAAAATAAGACCTATTTTTGGACCAAGAACAATTACTGTTGAAGCTGGATGGCAGTGGTGCACACCTTTAATCCCAGCACTCAGCAGGCAGAGGCAGGTGGATTTCTGAGTTCAAGGCCAGCCTGGACTAGAGAGTGAGTTCCAGGACAGCCAGGTCTGTACAGAGAAACCCTGTCTCAAAAAACAAATATATGTATTTTAAGTTAGCATACCAAGTAATAGATATCATAATGCTGTTTTAACTCATCCTCTACACCTACTACCCTCATTCTCCTTACCTAATTCTTCTTGGTGCCCTTCGACTCCAAATAGAGATTTTTCTGCTTTTACAACAAATGTTCCATTTTTATCTTTTCCTCTTACTCCCCTGACTTAAGAAGTTTCTCCACACAATCACAGTCCTTACTTTTATGTT
The DNA here is from genome assembly GCA_028551405.1 of Uromys caudimaculatus. Classification (NCBI taxonomy): domain Eukaryota; kingdom Metazoa; phylum Chordata; class Mammalia; order Rodentia; family Muridae; genus Uromys; species Uromys caudimaculatus. The sequence continues at coordinate 40,546,462 of CM052722.1, forward strand.
TATGATTTAAACACAGAAGCATACACATATGTTTTGTATGTGGGTTACTGTCACCATTCCTCCACTGGGGTTCCTGTCTGCCTACTAGAGGCAGTCTCTTCAAGTTCCATATCCCCACTGTTGGGCATTTTGGCTAATGTCATGCACAATGAGTTCAGAAAGTCTCCCCAATCCAATGTCTTTGGGACTTTCGAGAGATTCCTCAACTTCTTGACATGTACCCAGAAGATCCTCCAATATGTAATAAGGGCACATGCTCTACTATGTTCATAGCAGCCTTATTTGTAATAGCCCAAACTGAAAACCACCCAGATGTCCCTCAACAGAAGAATGGAAACAGAAAATGTGGTTCATTTACATAATGGAATAATATTCAGCTATTAAAAATGAGGACATCATGAATTTTGCAGGGAAATGGATCTAACTAGAAACCATCCTGAGCAAGGTAACCTAGGCCCAAAAAGACATGCATAGTATGTACTCACTGATAAATGGACATTAGCCAAAAACTACAGAATACCAATGATATGACTCACAGATCATATGAAGTTTAGCAAGAAGGAAGGCCCAAATGAAGATGGTTCAATCCAATTTAGAAGGGGAAAACAAAGTAATCATGGAAGGCAGATTGAGGGAAGGATCTGGGTGGGAGAGGGGGAAGAGTTAGCAGGATCTATTGTGGGGGGAGACAGGAAAGAATCCCAGAGGGTCAGGAGAATGAATGGAAATATGTGGCTTGTGGTGGGTAAGGGTGGAAGACCCTCTAGAAATTCCCAGAGAACTAGGATGTGAGAGGCTCCCAGGACTCAATGGAGATGGCCTTAGTGGAAATGCCTAAGAGTGAGGAGATGGAACCTGAAGAGACCACCTCCAGTAGATAGACTGAGACCCCAGTGAAGAGGTTGGGCTATCCACTCATCTTCAAAATTTTTAACCCAGAATTGTTCCTGTCTAAGGGAAATGCAGGGACAAAATGGAGCAGAGACTGAAGGAAAGACCAACTAATGACTGGCCCAACTTGGAATCCATCCCATGTGCAGGCACCAAACCCTGACAATATTACTGATGCTATGTTGTGCTTGCAGACAGAAGTCTATCATGGCTCTCCTCTGAGAAGCTCTACCAGCAGCTGCCTGAGACAGATGCACTTATAACCTACCAATGATTATGGAAGAGTTAGGGAAAGGCCTGAAGCAGCTGAAAGTGATGGAAACCTCATAGGAATTGCAACAGTATCAACTAACCAGACTCCTCAGAGCTCCCAGAGACTAAGCCACCAACCACAGAGCTGGTCTGTGGCACCTGGCACACATGTAGCAGAGGGCTGCCTTGTCTGGCCTCAGTGGAAGAGGATGTGCTTAATCCTTTAGAGACCTGCTGCCCCAGGGAAGGGGGATGCTGGAGTTGGTGTTTGAAGGTGATGGATGTGGGGTGTGGGGGAGCACCATCTCAGATGCGAAGGGGAGGGTGGACGGTGTGAAGACCTCTAGGAGTGGGGACCAGGAAGGGGGGCAACGTTTGGAATGTAAATAAATAAAATAATTAAATAAAAAATAAAAATAAAATAAAATATTTGTTTATAATTCATGATGAAGGATTAAAAATCTGTAACATCAGTAACAGAAAGTTGGCTCAAAAACAATTAACTCAGGGTTAAAGCCATTCTGTGCAACAACACATGGCATGAGCCAACCCAGGATAACAGGTCTCTATAGATATTTTAAAATTGGGATAATATTTTTATGTAAATCCTGTCCCAGAAATCAGAATTACAGAAGATAGGATTTAAAAATGTTTCTTTAAAGAGGTATTAAAGCTGCACCTTCATGCATTCATATACAAGAACTTTTATTTCTCACAGCCAAACTTTGTAGCATGAAAATAATGCACTTGGTATTGAATTTAAAGACACTGGATTGTTTAAAACTGCTAAAAACATGGGTTTGTATCTAAAAATTATGGTTATGCTCTATGTCTTCCTTATTTAAAAGGGCACTTTTTTGCTATTGCAAAAGGAATTTTTAAAAATTATAGTTAAATAGATAAAGCTATGAGATTTTTTTAATTTGTTGAATATTTTATTGTAATGTCTTTGTTGATATATGATGGTTATAATAAAGGGGTTAATTTTAATGGATACTTTATAGTCTTTAGAAATTATAACGGATAACAACAATAAAAGTATGGACACATGCGTGGGGTGGGGAACATATATAAAAGTATGGACACATGCGTGGGGTGGGGAACATATATAAAAGTATGGACACATGCGTGGGGTGGGGAACATATATAAAAGTATGGACACATGCGTGGGGTGGGGAACATATATGATGAAAAAGAAAAGCTCGAGAGGTCCCTATGATGGCAGATGGATCTGATGGTGAATATGACAGCAGAAGATTTTAAAATAAAACAGAAGCGTGCTATAGTTCTTAGCAGAAGCAAGAGAGAGTGAGTTGTCAGGAAAGTTGCAGGTTACTTTGAGACAGTCGTCCCAAATGCATTTGAAGAACTGTAAAAATCTGGAATGATTTTTACATTTTTATAAAAGAAATGATCCATAATCAGAAAAGTTACTGCAGATTAAACAGGAGACCCTTCTTGTTCAGAACTGTCATAGCCTCAATTTGCAAAAAATTACAGTTATTGGTTAATGCAATAAGATGTCAATTACATATATAGTGGCTATTTCTGATTGTCACCTTGACTATATCTGGAGTGAACTCCAATCCAGAATTAGAAGGCTCACCTGTGATCTAGATCTTGAGTCTGGAAGACACAAGTTTCAGGTGTGGTGGTGCGCACACCTCTAATCTGGGACTCGTCGGCTGCTGGAGACCTACATAAGGACATTGGAAGGAGGAAGATTCAATCTTCTTTGCCTGCGTGCCTTGTGGGACTAAGTGACTGCTAGATCCTCGGGTTTCCATTCACAGCTACTGCTGACCGTTGTTGGGGAGTTTGACTACAGACTGTAAGTTATCAACAAATTCCCTTACTATATAGAGACTACCTATAAGTTCTGTGACTCTAGAGAACCCTGACTAATACAATATACATTCCTGAGGTCTTTTAATCTAGTATAGCTTTTCCTTTTCATTACAACAGGTATACTTTGCTCTGTAAATTATAGTAATGATACCAGGAATAAAAATTAAGGATTACAAAAAATTTTAGAGGTTTGCATCATTAAAAAGATCCAGAATCACTGGTTGTTAAAACCTAACCCTCTTCCTCTCAGTTGCTTGATCTCCAGCAAAGTTCCAAAGACCCTTCCTCCTTTTGGGCCAAGGAGCTGAACAGATTAAGAGCTCTCTCAGCCAACTACAGAAAAGTTCATAGTCTCTTTATGGACTATGTTTATATGTTTAAAAGTTTTTATACAAAACTTCAATTGTAAGGCTCAAACATAATTGGGGTTGATAGTTGGTAACATTGTAAATGATCAAAATCTTTTTTTTTTTTTTTTTTTTTGGTTTTTTGAGACAGGGTTTCTCTCTGTAGCCATGGCTGTCCTGGAACTCACTCTGTAGACCAGACTGGCCTCGAGCTCAGAAATACACCTGCCTCTGCCTTCTAAGTGCTGGGATTAAAGGCTTGTGCTGGGCTGGAGAGATGGCTCAGCAGTTAAGAGCACTGGCTGCTCTTCCAGAGGTCCTGCGTTAATTCCCAGTGCCCACATGGTGGCTCACAACCATCTGTAATGGGGATCCGATGCCTCCTTCTGGTGTGTCTGAAGACAGCGACAGTGTACCCACATACATGAAATAAATAAATCTTAAAAAAAAAAAAAAAAAAGGCATGTGCCACCACTACCCGGCTTCTCCTCCTCCTCCTCCTTCTTCTTCTTTTTTAAAATCAAATCCTTTAATATGTTCAGAAATATATATAAAGTCATACTAAGATCTGATGCAGTTAATTCCAATATTAAGGTTTATTTAGCCCCCTGTTTTAAGTTTGCAAGGCACAGTTTAGAGAAGATAACAAAAAACAGAGAAAGGTTGTTTGATTCAGATATGCTAGGTAGGTACTAGCCCTCAAACCTGTCAGAGATCTGCTGAATATGGCATTTAATATGGTTAAACTTACCATGACAGACAGAGACTCCTGAATCCCAGTGACCGCCCATTGTCTCCAAGAAGATATGGGCATAAAGAAAAAGGGCACCACCAGAATGATAACCACTGGGCATAACTGCCCCAAAGCTTTGCCTGCTGCCAGAGCCTGGCCTGAACTGTGGACAAACGACAATTGGAGAATTGATTCCCAAAGGTTGCTTAAGTTCAAGGAAGTTCAAGGTGATGTGAGTGTCTCCCATATTCCTCCTCCACAGTAAAAAACCTCTCATCTTCTGGGACTGATGGACAAAGACTACATTTATCTGTGGTGCCAAAGGGACACAGGAGCCTGGGATAGCTGTCTAGGTAATAAAAAATAGACTAGTCTCTCTCATTTTAATTGATACAGAGGCCATTTAGATTTTAAATTGATACTTTTGTAGATGTCTGATCACATTGATGGCTAAATTACTTGTAGCTTAACAACCAAAAGCCAAACAAACAAACAAACAAAAAACCCAGACAACTAACAAAACCCAGACAACTAATTCCTCATCTGAAGGTAATCCACCACTCACCACTATGTTAATGAAAAGGGCAAACAGGTTGCCTTCCTTCTAAGCTTCATTTAATGACTGTTTTCAATAATCAACTGCCTGTATCTCATAATAAATTATTCGATGGAAATATTATAAAATTTAAATCTTTCTTAAGGTTTGAAAAAATGTTTATAGGTCTGAAAATGATTGAGATTGATAATGCAGATGATAAAGGTTAGAAGATATAAAAAACTTGGAAGATAATAGGAAAATGATTTAACAATATGCTTAAGGTTGAGAAATATAAATTATAAATATTGGAGAGTCTAAAAAGATGTTTTTGAAAAAAATCATCTAAAAATTATTTAATATATATACATATATATATGTAAATGTTTCATATTTCTCCCATGCTATTGTTATTCTATGATTGCAAAGCTCAGAATTTTAAAATGGAGTTTTGATGGAGTACAAGCTCAAGACTGTAAATTCTCTTTGCTTGTCTTCTGAATGTAGACTTAAAGGTACTTCTCATCATGCTAAAAACATCTCTGTTTAATCTGTATATTTACCTCTCTGAAAGAATGTTCCATGTCTTTAAACCCAAATCTATAGCTTTTATTAGGTCTCAAAGGCATGAACCCACCCCCGTTGTCTTACAGATACCTGTTTACTTTTACTGAAATATGAATTTCAAAAAAATGGTAAAACCAATGTACATCCCTTCATAAACTAAAGTTCATGTAACTAGTAAGGACTATTATATTCAGTTACAGAAGGATGAGAACCACTCTAAAAAACTTGGAAAAATCAAACCAATTCAAATTAAGATTTAAAAAATGATATACATAATATATGGGATACAGGGAAGAGTTGGAGACTCTTGCCTTTACGCATCTGGTAAGGGACCTGGAATAATGTTCACCATCCAGAGACTCCAGCCCACTCATAATATGTCTTAGATATCATTGGTCCTAACAATTTGTTAAACCGTCTCACTGAGACCAAGGATGCCCTTGGGGGCATGAGCACACTTTGATAGTAGGAAGGATTGAAGGACAGGGCCTATGCTTATATGCAGGCTCATATCAAGTATCAGAGTTTCTGTATCTTTAACACTGTAATGCAACAATTCACTTAAAGATGATCACTGCAAGAGTTTAAAGCACTTGGTTTGCTTGTGCCTTTGGACTCCCTGTATTAGTCCCTTTATCTTCACTGCAACTTCTGACTTTTGCTTAAATGTAGATCTATTGCCTCATGTATACTATTATTCCAGAGAAGGAGGCTGGGAACACCTGGGACTTCTACACTGATCCCGGATGGCCAGGGCATCTCCAATACTAGTGCCCCTCCTAGTAGGCATGGGCATAGCATGGTCTGCCTGCAACGGAGCAGCAGCACTTAATAAGGGAGATCACAATTTCAAATATTTAAGTTAACAAATTAATTGATCAAGACCTGTCAGAATTATGAACACCAATAAAAGCTGGTATAAAAGTTTGTTTAACAGATCCCCCTGGCCTCAGAGAAAAATTAAGAGTCAATCATTTGATTCACAAGAACAACTTAAAGGGGGAGGGGGAACGTTGAGGCTTGTTCCTTTTAACATAACTGTAGCCATTTTGTATTCAGTCTCCATTTTACTCATAAGGTGAAATTAAGTTCAAGTTCTCAGACTCCACTTCCCAGAAGTAATTATCCATAGCTGACACTGAATAATGTTACTAATAAGCCGAAAAGTTGTGGCTGAATCACCCATACTTATCTCAATGTTATGAAATTCCCCTGTTCACCACCCATCCACCACCCCTCTTGTCTTACTCAGGACCATTTAGCTTAAAGGATAGATGATAATACTTTGTCTAGTAAGCCAAAATGTAATATTGCTCCTCTTATTCCCTTCTAAACTATTGAGCCTGTTTTTATTCCCTATAAAAAGCCTTCTCTGAGAATTGGTTGATGTCATAGTTTCAAACACAATTCTGAACTATGTCCCCCATCTGACCACTGTTAGGGTGTATCTTCAATAAACTTCCTTAACTGAGATCAGTGTTTGTATGATTGGTGTAGAAATTCCTGAACCCCAACAGATATTTTGGATTAAGAATTATTCTGATGAAGGAGCCTAATTTCTTAAAACTTAGTGCCTCTTACATAACTAATAATTAAAGTTATTAATATATAAAACACTTAAAAGACTAAAACAAATGAGCAAAAATCCTTATTGGTTATTCTTTACTACTTAATATTTCATTCTCTTGATCTTTATAATTTTCTTTCTTGCTTCAAAGAAAATCTTAAGTGTAATGTTGTGTTTTCTTGTCTGAAGGTAATATCTCATAATTTATTGAGGTGTCATAACCTTCTCGACATGAGAATGGCAATGTCCTGGACAATGTTTCAGTGCAAGATGGGATACTGTTTTATCTTGGCCTTTTGATTTTCTTCTCTCAAAGCTTCTGCATATTGTACTGAAAAAGTACTAGGATCAATGCCACTGCCTTTAGCCATAAATTCTAGGACTTTCATCTTGGTAGTTTCAGTGTAAGCTTTTGGACCCCATTGGAACTGATAGCATGGAGGATCACTATTGGGTATCTGCTTGTATTCCAGGTACTTCAGTTTCACGAAATCTTGAGTGATGAGCTTCCGTGGCTCTCTATAAATAAAATGCTTCCTTCCTGGGTACACTTGCATAAAATTCAGGAATTTCCAGATGACTTCCTCAGAAACAGAGTTACCCTTCATGAAAATCATAGCCAGGATAGTCATAAGAAGACCAGTTTTTGGTAAACCCCGGCCAGCACAAATCCTCCCTTTGTTGGGGAGTTTTAGCTTGCTGACTAGATCATAAAAGTGATAAGTTGTGTCAATTTCAATCACACTAACTGCAAACACAATTTCAATGTTCTCAAAAGCTCTCTTAAATATCTCATTAAATCTGCATTGATACTTTGGTTCAATAAGATTTATTAAATCTTCTCTGGCAATGAGTTGTTTCATTTTAAATTTGTAGAGTACATACTGCTCCACAAAAGCCACATACATTTCTAGGCAATTTTTGCATGGAATTTCTTGACAGGTTCGATATTCTGAGTATAATGAGTTGCCCCCACAGTGACAGTAATTTTCTTCATCAAATTCTAAATCATCACCACAAACAGTGACAGGCGATGGTACACAGGAAGGCCATCCAGCATCACTACTTGTTTCGGAAGCAGGTGGCTTCTCAAGAATCTCCGGCACAGAGTGGGAAGAGCAAGAAGGCTTTTCTTCTACTTCTGCACTTTCTTGTGCTTCCTTATGATCTTGAGAATAATCTATTTTATGTTGGTCTTTCTTCAGAGACTCATTTTCTTCAGGCTGGCCTTTCTCTTGGTTGCATTTCTTATTCTTCAAGCGGTTGCGATGCTTATTCTTCTGACCCCTTGGCATGGTGGCTGCAATAGGTAGAAGTATAGATAAGGGAGCAAGGGATGAGTACCTGATACATGAAAGATATTGAAAGGATGTATAGACCTTCAGCCTGCAAATTCTAGTGTAGCTTTAAGGAACATGACATTTGGTGTTTTCTGTGGTAGTCTTAAGGGATGCACCATGTTTCTATTCTCCCAGTCGCCCTGATGTGTTCAGAAACCTGCAAAGGAATACAAATGAGCCTGCTACCTGTAGGCACTGCCTCATTCATCAACTGGTGGTTGGACATGGGAACCATTCATTCTTTTGTTGCTGGCATGACAAATCTCCTTGTATACCATGACAAGGAAAAGAAAGGGGCTCTTCTGCTGGGAGACAGTAGGGCCTGGAATGGGCTGAAGTGAGGGCACAGTGTTGGGCATAGAGGTAGCTTTAAAGACTGATGATTTCAGCCTTCTAGCTTAACTATACAGCTTGTTTGCTGATAGCTTCTAAAAAATCCTAAAATCATTCTTGCATATTTTATGGTTAAAACCACTAGCTTGGGAGATTAACCCCTGTTACCTAGCAGTAGGGTTTTAAGTAAAGAATTTATTGCTGTCTCTCCCTTCTCTGGCCAGGCAGCCAGAAGCCTCTCTGGCTAGGCTACTTAACTCTTTGTGAACAAGAAACAAAGGAAAGGAAAAGAAAATCTTTTACACAAGCAAATACACACAGAAACATATACGTGCATGCACACATTTACATTCACATTCTCACTTATACATTAACACATTAACATTTTTCTTTGGCCCAACCACCTGTTTCATTTGGTCCACAAGTATTCATGCAGGCTTATATACACACGCATATACCTGCACAAGTGCATCCAGACAAACAGACCTACACATATAGGGGAATGGATGGATGGGGCAGAGCCTCCCAAGCCAAACCATCCATCAACTTTATTCTATGGCCTCTTTATATCTTCTTAGACAAATTTATTTTTTAAGAAAGTTACCTCATAGATAAAACATTAAATAAAATGGGTGTAACAAAATGATAACAAGTTCAAAGCAGTGTTTCATAATGCAAGCTCCTTATAAGTTTAAAACAACAGTTTTTTGCATGACCTTGGCTTACCCTAGTGCACACTTGTGGCTTTATCCTTGAACTTAAATGCTTTTCTTTGAACACAAATTTATCCCAAGACAATTTTTTCTTTTTAGTGTGATAATCACTTTTGTAACAAAAGCTCATTGTGTTTGTTATAGTGCAGCTATTACTTCTATCATGAGGAGTGGGCACATTCTATTCTTGATTCTAACTTTATTACAACTTTCTAGCAAAGCAACTGAGACCATCTCTTAAAACTTCCTAAAATTATTTGAATCAAATCAGGAATTCTGTAGAATCATTAATTGATCTACACACCATTAATTCATAAAAGTTCATCTTTATGTTGATCTATAGGAAATCTGATCAATAGAGTGGGCTAATGCCCAGGGTTTATTATATTAATAATGTTAATAATATTGAAATATTAATTTAATAATGGCAGGAATTACATCTCAGCTGCAAGAAGCAATTCTGCAATGAATTCTCTTTGGGACCTTGCCTCATAGAACTCACCCATTGCAGACCATGCAAAAATGATGGGCCACCTCCAGGAAGGCTACCTTCTAGCCTTAACCTAACCTAGTTGGCTCCTGGCCAACTGCCTTTCAGAACTCCTTAGTGCTAACTCAGGAGAAAAGATTTTCTGTTTTGGATGGACTCAGGTGACTAGAACTTTCTCAGGGTCACTACATGAGCACATAGATCTTGAGGACACCTACACTCTCATTTTAATTGTGGCTTCACATTCAGTTCAATGATATCACTTCAATTCATTTACCATAGTAAGTAGTGGGGCTTAGAGCGTCACAACCCTGCTATGAGTCTTCAAGGGCAGAACCTCGAGCAAGGTTAGATTATTTGTTATGCCATGTATTTAGCTATTATAAACATTCCCTTCAATCATTCCTTTCATGTCTGGTATAGGTCCAAGCTCATTCTTAACACTCTCTGTGAGCTATGTTCTCATAGTGAAGACAAAGCTACCTTTATCTCCCCAAAGGTGGAGTAATGAGAGGTTCTTCACTGACTATTCCTGTCCCGTCTCTCCAGACACCAAGAATAAGGGATATATTCTGTGGGGTACTCACTCTTCAGAAGTAGATGATTCTCCCTATCTTCAGGATAGATTCAGTGTCCTCTGGACAATCCTAGTAGTATTCCTAAGCTGAATGAGTAGGCTACTAAGTGAAACTCAGACCAAATTCTAACTCCCTTTGTGTCACAATAGGAGAAAGTATGTCACATCATATCAGTAATGCTCGGAATTTTGAGACTGCTATGAGGGGTGAGACTTTATGTGGTCCTCTCAGTTCTAAGGGTAAGGGAATTACCTAAGGCCTTCCCCAGAAACCTCACCATAATGATTGTCAGGAACTGACTCCTTTTCTTTTTACTTCTAAAGTCGTCCTCTCTGGTTACATCCTTCACTTTCTTCAACCACTGTTTCAAACTCAAAGAAAAAAACTACATGGTCATTTCATTAGATGCTGAAAAAGCATTTGACAAAATTCAGCATCCCTTCATGATAAAAGTCTGGGAAAGATCAGGAATTCAAGGCCCATAACTAAACATAGTAAAAGCAATATATAGCAAACCAATAGCCAACATCAAACTAAATGGAGAGAAACTTGAAGCAATCCCACTAAAATCAGGGACTAAACAAGGCTGCCCTCTCTCTCCCTACCTATTCAATATAGTAATTGAAGTTCTAGCTAGAGCAATTAGACAACAAAAGGAGGTCAAAGGGATACAAATTGGAAAGGAAGAAATCAAAATATCACTCTTTGCAGATGATATGATCTTATATGACCCAAAAACCTCCACCAGAGAACTGCTGCAGCTGATAAACAACTTCTGCAAAGTGGCCGGACATAAAATTAACGCAAACAAATCAGTAGCCTTCCTATACTCAAAGAATAAATGAGAGGCGGAGAGGGGGAGGGAACACGGGGTTTCCAAAGAAAAGGGGAATCATCGGAAATGTAAATAAAGTATCAAAAATAAAGAAAAAAAAAGAATAAATGAGCTGAGAAAGAAATCAGGGAAATGACACCCTTCACAATTGTCACAAACAATATAAAGTATCTTGGTGTGACTCTAACCTAACAAGTGAAAGATCTGTATGACAAGAACTTCAAGTCTCT
>CM052722.1:40558220-40569578 GCA_028551405.1 Uromys caudimaculatus
AATGGCTAAGATCAAAAACTCAGGTGACAGCAGATGCTGGCGAGGATGTGGAGAAAGAGGAACACTCCTCCATTGTTGGTGGGATTGCAAGCTGGTACAACCACCCTGGAACTCAGTTTGGCAGACCCTCAGAAAAATGGACATAATACTACCTGAGGACCCAGCTATACCACTCCTGGGCATATACCCAGAAGATGTTCCAACATGTAATAAAGACACATGCTCCACTATGTTCATAGCAGCCATATTTATAATAGCCAGAAGCTGGAAACAACCTAGATGTCCCTCATCAGAGGAATGGATACAGAAAATGTGGTACATTTACACAATGGAGTACTACTCAGCTATTAAAAACAATGACTTAATGAAATTTGCAGGCAAATGGATGGAACATGAAAATATCATCCTGTGCGAGGTAACTCAGTCATAAAAGAAGGAACATGGTATGTACTCAGTGATATGTGGATATTAGCCCAAACGTTCAGAATGCTCAAGTTTCACTTTACAGTAACTGCTGGACTGAGAGTGAGGTCCCAGATGGAGGAGTTGGAGAAGGGACTGAAGGAGCTGAGGGAGTGGCAGCCCCATGGAGGGAGCAACAGTGTTAACTGTCCTGACCCCCCTACCCGTCCTCCTGGAGGCTGGACCACCAACCAAAGAATACACATGGAGGGACCCATGGTTCGGACCACATATGTGGCAGAGGAGGGCCTTGTTGGCCATCAGGGTGAGGAGAGGCCCCAGTAAAGGGGAATGTCAAGGTGGGAAAATGGGAGTGGGTGGGCAGGTGGGTGGGAGGTGGAATTCCCTCATAGAGGTAGGGGAGGGGGAAGGGATAGGTGGTTTCCAAAGAGGAGACCTAGAAAGGGGGAAACATTGGAAATGTAAATAAAGTATCAAAAAAAATAAAAAAGAAAAAAAAAAGAAGATAGTAGCAAAAAAAAAAAAAAAAAGTCAGCCTGAAACTCTTGCTCCAGGTGACTTGATTAACATAAGATTAAACTCTGCACCTTATTTTTCTGAAATATACAAAGTTCAGAATATCATCACACTGTTTGTTCATATAAAGGCAGAAGAAACCTTTTTCATGTATTTTTTAATTTTTATTTTTTTAATGTTTTTTATTTTTATTTTTTATTTTTTGATACTTTATTTACATTTCCAATGTTTCCCCTTTTCTGGGTCTCCTCTTTGGAAACCCCCTATCCCTTCCCCCTCCCCCACCTCTATGAGGGAATTCCACCTCCCACCCACCTGCCCACCCATGCACCTATTCCCACCTTGACATTCCCCTTTACTGGGGCCTCTAACACCCTCAGGCCCAAGGGCCTCTCCTCTCCCTGATGGCCTTAAAAAAAGTTTTAATTCTCAAAATTTTTCTTTGAAAATTTTGTACGTTTATGCAATGTATCATTATTGTTTTTTTTAAACTTTTATTTATTTATTTATTTATTTATTTATTTTACACTCCAGATTTTATTCCCCCCCTTTCTACCCTCCAACTGTTCCACATTCCATACCTCCTCCCCACACTGTTTCCACAAGAATGTCCCCATCTCCCACCTCCACCCACCAGACATCTAATGCCACTTATTGAACCAGTGGGCATTTCTTGCCAAGCGTACAATTATTTTAGCACACAGGGCTCACACCCAGGGAAGACTGTTAATGTCTTTGTCCCTCAGTTGCATGCATAGCAACTCCCAGCTCTTTGAAAGCTACTGAGTAGAGATGAAGCCTCCAGGTCAGTGCCAGTTTGATTTCTCCATGTGCTACAACTTAAGGATGTGGTGTCTTCACAGTCTTACCATCAGGTCTAGAGGGTAACCAAAAATAATAATGGCAGAGGTCTGTTATGTTTAGGGAGGTCTCTATGAACTCACTGGCCAATGGCATGTTCCTCATACACGGTACTAGGCTTTTTACTTACTGTCATGGAAAGGCATTGCTGACAACTTCTGGTAAACTATATTTACATATGTATATAACTATATTTAGGAAGTTTCTATAGTAGTAAATTTCCATATGACTTTTTCAAGGGTCTTAATGTTAGTTAACCCTTTCCACACACCCTCCTCTACCCTGACCTCCCAATTCCACCCCACTATATCTTTACTGTTCCATTATTCCATTTCCCCTTATACCATTTGTGTTCTATTCACCTCTATTGATATCCTCTACATAGTCTCTCACTAGTTTTCTGACTTCTATGGGAATTCCAATTTAAACAAACATATTGAAGATTCAAAGCTAGCATCCAAATCTGAGAGAGAACATGTTGTATTTGTTATTCTGTATTTGGCCTACCTCACTCAGAATGCTTATTTCTAGCTCCCACTTACCTAAAAATATCATAATTTTATTTTTCTTTTTTTATAGCACAATAAAATTCCAGTGTGTGTGTATCTCTCTCTCTCTCTCTCTCTCTCTCTCTCTATATATATATATATATATATATATATATATATATATATAATCATTCTTATTTTCTATTTATCTATTTTTGGATATCTGTGCTGTTACCAATGTCTGGCTATTAATAATAGAGCAATAATGAATATGAATGATCAAGTATTCCTTGTAGTAAAATGTAGAGTTCTTTGAATATATGCCCATGTGTGGTATAGTTGGATTATATGGTAACTCTTTCTAGGTTGTTTATTGTTGTTGTTTTGTTTTTGCTTTTGTTTTATGGAATTTCCACACTGATTTCCATAGTGACTTCATTTCCTACTCCAATAAATGAGGAAGTGTCCTCCTTTTTCAGTATCCCCAAAGGCATTTAAAAAAAAATACTGGACATTCTGACACTGGTTTGATGAAATTTCAAAGTTGTTTTAACTTGCATTCACCTGATAGCTAAGTATGTTGAATATTTTTTATTCTTCTCTTATATATGAAATCCTTACTACAGATTTTATCTCTCTTCTCCTCCTAGTCCTGCCCCTCTCACTAAGATTCACTCCTCCATTTCCTTCTGAAAAGGTCAGGCTTCCCAGGGATATCAATGAGAAATGACATATCATGTTGCAATAAGACTAGGCACATACTCTCATATCAAGGCTGGAAAAGGCAACCCAGTAGGAGGAAAAGTGTCCCAAGGACATGAAAAGAGTCAGAGACAGCCACTGTTCCCACTGTTAGGAGTCCCACAAGACGACCAAGCTACAACCCACACACACACACACACACACACACACACACACACACACACACACCCTAGGGCCAGTTCCATACAGGCTCCCCAATTGTCATGATCCCAGGTTAGCTTATTATTTAGATTTTCTCATGGTGTCTGACCCATCTGGATCCTACAATCCTTCCTCCCTCTCTTCTGCACTATTCTCTGTGCTCCTCCTAATGTTTGGCGGTGGGCCTCTGTATCTGCTCCTGTCAGTCTCTGGATGAAGCCTCTCTGATGATGATTATGCTAGGGTCTGATCTGCAAGTATAGTAGAATATCATTAGGAATCATTTCATTTACTTTTTATTTTTGGTCTGGAATATATGGTTCTAACCTAGGAGTCTGGGCTACACAGACTCTGGTTCCTGGCTCTTCAGGCAGTGTAAGTGGTGGGCTCTCTCTTGTGCTATGGGTCTCAAGCAAGAACATTCATTGGTTGCCCACTCCCACATTTTCTGTGCCACTTTTATCCCAGCATATCTTGTAGGCAGGACAAATTGTAGGTAGAAGGTTTTGTGGCTGATCTGGTGTCCCAATCCCTCCACGGGATACCTTGTTTAGTTATAGGAGCTGGCCTGTTCAGGCTCTATAACCCCATACTAGGAGTTTCTGCTAGGGTCGCCGGTGTGGATTCCTGGAAGTTTCCACGGCACTAGGTTTCTATATTGCTCCTGAAATCCAACCCCATTCCAGATATCTCTCCCTGTATTCTCTCTCTCCATGTTTCCCTCAACTGATCCCTCCTGTTCTCATCTCCACCCACCCCTAGTCCACACTCAAAATGTATTCTATTTCCCCTTCATCTGGAGGTATGTTGATTATTTTAAAATGATTATTAGTATTAGTTCTTTTTGAGAATTTTATTAGTTACACTTCCCATTTCTCAATTAGCTTGTTTATTTTCTTGGCGTTTATTACAATTTATTTTCCAATCCATTTTGAGTATTAAAATCCAAGTTTATTTCCATTAGAATTACAAGAAAGAGTAAAATACAACTATTTTGAATTAGTCTTGCCAGTTTTGTTCCACCATCAAGCAATATCACATTACCAGAAAAATCACTGTTCCAATACCATATTAACATTTTAAAGATTTCCCAGTTTGTTTGAAAATAGACAAACCTTTGTCTTAAACATGAAAAACAGCAATATGTATGTAAGCACAATGCTAAGAAACAGATTATGAAGCAAGCTAATCCTCGATTAAAGGATCATTTGCAAAATAGCAAAGGAAAAGCATATATAATTTCTCATGTGTTACAGAGTAAGTTACAAATTCATTACTTTTAGCTTATAACACATTCCACTACTTAGAAGAGGAGCTATGGCCCATGCATCTGCGATGAGCCCTGACATCTCTGACATCCCTGACATCCACAACATTGCCAGGCACAGCTGTAACTCTCCTTGCTGCCCTATTAGCCTCATCAATCATAGCCTCCTCATACATACTAGTGAAGAAACTAGGGGAAGTATTATTGATCTTAGCAATAACTTCTAGGACCTTCATCTTGGTGGTTTCGGCATAGGCTCTGGGACCCCACCGGAACTCATAGCTTGGGGGGTCACTGCCAGGAACTTGGCGGTATACCACATAATTTTCCTCCACCAAATCTTTGGTGATAAATTCCCTGGGCTCACCAAAGATTACATGACTCTTCCCAGGATATATCCCCACTACTTTTAGGAATTCCCAGACCTCGTCCTCAGTGGCACGGTTCCCCTTCATGAATATCACACCTAGGAGGGTCATCAGGAGCCCTGTCTTGGGTAACCCAGTACTGCCACTCAGACTTCCCTCAGTGGATAGACCCAGCTTGCCCACAAGCATATAGGATTGAGAACTGGGATCAACTTCCTTCAACTCAAGGCCAAAGACCAACTCTAAGCGCACAGAGATTCTCCTGAGGATCTCAGTGAAGTGAATCTTGTATTTCTTGTTGATAACTCTCAGCATATCTGCCTGTGTAAAGGGCTCTTTCACCTTAAACTTTTCCATCATGAACTCTATCAACACATTGGCCTTCCTGGTCAGAGGATCTCTGCGTGCCAATTGAATCGCAGCTGCTACCTTGGAGGCATGTTCACTTCTTTCCTTAGCATCTGCAACAGAACCTTTAGCACCAACATCAGAACCCTCAGCACCTCCAACAGCACCCTCAGCACCAACATCAGAACCCTCAGCATCTACATCATGAGCTAAGCAGGGCATATCTAACTCAGGAGAGCCATATGATGCAGTCTCCTGGGACTTCTGAGGAGTGCCAACAGCAGGGGAGCTGGGGACATCTCCCTGGACAAGAGGGGGGGATGCTGTTTCCTCCTCCTCCACAGTGGGTTGAGCACCCTGGAGATTCTGGCTTTCTCCGCGAGTCTGCTGCCTTTTGGCCCTGGAGCGGCCCTTGCTCTTGTTGCCCCTAGGCATTATATGGTCTCTCAGGAGCACCAGTCAGAAGCACTGAAAAGGCAGATATCTGAGGGGAATAGAATAACACTATGAGTGTCACACCATCACTAGGTGGAGAGCAACTTCGCTTTAATGAATGCCTCCTCTGCTGCTTTTCTCTGGAGGTCTTTTTGGGTACTCACATGTCTCTGTTTCTCCTGATCAATCCTCTTCCTAAGAACCTGTGGAGGAAATCATAATCTATTAGGTCATTGTTCTGGCACCCCATGTTATAGCTTCTTAGTGAGAGAATCACATTCTTTAACATTTCCACTCGGGCTTCATATGATAAATTTCAGGACCCTCTTTGTTTACATTGAGACTCCTCATGTATATTTTTTAACTATGGCTGTATCACCACTTTTCTTTGCTGTACTAAACTTAATACTACAATCTTCAGTAGTAACACACAAGACAAAATTAAGGCATTCAGCCAGTGGATACCAAATATACATACACTTGTATAAGGCCCCCTTGTTCCTTCCACAGATCTCCTCACTGTGCACATCTTTTAATACATTGTATAAATCTGCTACCTCCCTGTTCTTCAAACCACAAACTAAGGTAGATTAGGCCCACCCGATCCACCTAGGTCACCGTACGGGGAACAATTCTGTGTATCCGGTCCCCATACAACACGGGTCAATCTTCCCAATCTTCCCAATTTTCATAACTGGTCTCCCTCTTTATAAATCCATAGCACCTAGATTTCTTTTGCCCCTTAGTCCTCCTGCCCCAAAATTTCATTCGCTAACAAACGCAGGGAAAGCGACACATATCTCGGCCTAACCGCCATGTCCGGACCTCTGGAAAACGGAGCAGAAACAGGCCTGTATGGCTGACTTCCTTTTTGTGGGGGACAGTAGGCTGTCGTTTAGGAGATTTACAATAGGTTTTTGTTTGTCACAGTTTTGACAACTAGACCCCACCCCCTATGCCCCCCAAAAACACCTAGGGATACTTTCTTACCTGACAGGAGGAGCCAGCGCCCAGCTGACCAAGGAGTCCCTCGAATGGACGGTTAACCGGAAGTTAGGGTCCACCACTTCCGAATCCCCCTCTCCATCTGCACCTTGTTCTCTGAATAGAACTCCATAGGAGAAACTGTCCATGTCTTCTTTCGTTCCGGGAAAATGAAGTCCCAAGATAACTCATATCTGTTCTTTATGTTGATTTTGCCTGCGGCTTGGATATTTTGATGTGAATTAATAGGTGTCCAACCAAACATCTCATTTCCACCAGAATCCTGAGAAAAAGGTAAAATGGAGCCATTCGTAACCTAGGATCCCTGTTCATGGCTTTACCATAAAGCATTAAAGTGCTCTATGAGGTCTTTGTAGTTGGACCCTGAATATTCACTATGATCCAACACCTTCCCTCTCAGTCCTGTACTCCACAATCCCCTAGCCAGCTATTTATTCCCTCCTCTCTCAGTTCCCATCCACCTCCTTGCTTTTCCAAGTTTCTTTTTTTCCTTCCCCCTTCTCTCAATCCTCACCACTATGTTTTCTTTCCTTCTACCCTTTTATCTTTGATCATTGTCTCTCTGTATCTCAGACTTCCTGAGAACTAACTGGATACTTTAATCTTGAAAGGAGCTTTTGAGTTTTTTGCCTAAATGTTCCTATGTGCCATCATATTTGGTATCTCCCATTTTCTCATGATTAAAGATTAAATTTTTTGTATCTCAGGCTGCCCTGGAATCCTTAAGTAGCCTAGAATGGCCTAGAATTAACAATCCAATAGCCTGTTTATTAAGTATTGGAGTTACAGGCCTGAATCACCTTGCTAGAATTAAGTTGATTCTTATCTTGAATATTTGAAGATACTTAGGCATTTTCTGCATTTTTTTTTTTAAGCCTGGACATTTAGACTAAAGATTTTTATTTTTGCGACTGTTTCAAGAAAGATGAACTTTTTGCATTTTTGATGGCATAAAGTATAGGACTTTTATTGCCATGTATACATCTTTGTTGAGTGTCTATTCAATTTAGTTTCCAATTCATTACAATATTTACCCTTGGGGGCCACTTTTTCCTTATATATTTGAAATACTAATCCTCTATCAGATATATAAATAACTGGCAAATATTTTCTTCCATTTTCTGATTTTTTTTCAGTCATGTAATTTTTTTTCCTTCGCTAGACAAAATCTTTTTTTATATCTTATGGTCCTTCTTTTTTGATGCATGCTATTATTTCCACAGCTTTTAGACCATTTTTTTAGAAATGTGTTCCCCAATACCTGTTTCTTAAATTGTTTCTTCTAAGTCTTTCTGTAGCAATTACAAGATATAATATATTTCCTCATGATCACTGACTTATTTGGAGTTGTTTTTTTGCACAATGTGTAAAAAAGAGGTCTAGTTTCAGTATTCTATGGGTGATTTAACAACATCAATTTTTAAAGAAATTGTTTTTTCTAATATATGTTTTCATCAATTCTTAAGAACCAGATGTTATATCAATTGCTTTATTTAAAAAAAAGTAGGAGAACATATTGCTATTATTATTAGTTCTCTTTACTATACTAACTAATTTACTTTTATATTATTGTGCTATTCGAGTATTAGTTATGCATGTTATTTTACTAACAATGGTAAATTTGAAATTTTATGTGAATTAATTTTGACTTTATTCAGGATATGTATAGTATTTAAATTTTTATTACATTCATTGTATATTTCTGGTAAATAAAATTGCCTCCTAATAAAAGTTTGCTAAACATTTTATCATGAATTGTTTTCAGAGATTTTCAAATACTTTAAAAATATTTTAGCACTGCAGATGGTCAAATTCATTTTCAACTTTTTATGGCAGTCATGTTTGATGAACTGTATTTTCTAATATGCTGTCATAATTCTATTCCTTAAACACAACATATTTGTCATTAATATACTGGCATATTGTACACAGTATAAATTTTTAGAAATATTTTGTCTCTGTGAACTGTTTCAAATAATTTTGTAATCAGTGTACACTCACTTGCTGTTTGTACCTATCGAAATGGACAAATAATTTCTAATTCTTGTTTATGATTTGGAAGAATTTTCAGGAAATGACCATCACTTTGTTCACATTTTTGTATAATAGGCCATTAAACTTGGCTTGTCTAAGGTATTTTTCAAGTTCATATAAATTTCTTTTCTTGATTATTGGTCATTGAATTATTTAGGTGATACAGCATACTTTTCCTAGAGGTATTGTCTATCAGTCCCTTAATGAATACAAGATGCAATTTCTCTGATTCTAATTTTTTTCTGTTTATTGTCAGAATTTCTTTAGATAGATGCTTTATATTGAGCATCATTTTTACTTTTATATATTGATTTCTAATATTTCCCAGTTAATGTCCAATCTTTTCTATGTTGAATACTTAAGTATTTTCTAGCATTATTTATTTATACTCTTATAAAATTTACATAAATTTTTCAAATAGCTGGCTTAAACTAGTTCTCTCTACTATATTGTAACTTACTCATTTCCACTTTATAATTTTCTGCCTGCTGCTTTAATCTATTTTATTTAATTTTGAGATCATAATATAATTACATCATTTCCCCCTTCCCCTTCCTCCCTCCAATCCCTCCCATATACTACTCCCTGTATATTTCTAAGCGCAACCTGCTTAGTCTGTATAATGTTATTGTATGTATGTTTTCAGGACTGACCATTTGGTATGGGATAACCAATAGGTGTACTCTTTTCTTGGTAAGACTGTTTCTTTTTTCTCTTAGCTTTCCTAATTACCTATAATCCTTTGTGTAGGGTCAAGGCCTTGTGGTGTGAGCCTTTCCCTGTCTACATTTTGTATTTAGTATGATATTTGCTCTCAAATTTCTTAATTGATTGGATATGCTAGACAGTTTATTCTTATACACACTTTTTTGAAAAAGGTCATATGATGTAGACTAGATTGTCCTGAAAGTGGCTACATAAATGAGGCTTGCCTTGGACTGAATAGCCTCACACATCAGCCATACAAGATGCATATTTAATGAAATAAAAATATCAATAACTACCACTTGGAATAATTATAACAATAGGGCTAAAATAAATTTATGTGTTTTAATTGTTTTCAAATTTCGATACACATTTAAAATTTTTATAATTTTATAATTTTGAACATATAAACACATTTTTATATATTTAATGGATGTTTCTGTACAGGCAACCATAAGGGAGTTTAAAATTACTTTTCAAGGACTTAAGCAGAACTCGTTAAATGACTTTTCAGCATCCATGGATATTTTAATATATTGTATTTTTTTTTACTCAGGAAAAACTGAACAAGTTAAATTGCTAGTAGCAGAGGTCTTTTTCCTTTGTAGCAATAAAGGTATTTCCGATGAGGAAATTCAAGAAAAATAATTTGCCAACTATATATATTCATGGATTATCCAGGAACACAGAATCTACTTCAAAACAATAATTCAGTGAGGATCCTACTTTTAGAGCATTTTCAGCTTTATAGGAAAATTATAAAAATGATCAGCCCCTACAAACTGTCATAACTCATTCCTACACAGTTTATCTGGGCATTACATTAGCATAGTATATGTATCACATAAAGGAACCTAATGTTTATCTTATAATTTCTGTTATTGCAATAAAACACCATGACTCAAGCAAGTTCAGGAGGAAAGGATTTATTTTGCTTAGACTTTCAATTGCTGTTGGAAGAAGTGACTACAGGAACTAAAACACAGAAGGAACCTGGAGGCAGAAGCTGATGCATAGACTATAGGAGTGCTACTTTGTTGTTGTTGTTGTTTGGTTTTGTTTTTGTTTTTTTTTTTTTCTGGTTATCACAGGAATAACTTCCTTGGATTTTTTTTTTTGATACTTTATTTACATTTCCAATGTTTCCCCTTTTCTAGGTCTCTTCTTTGGAAACCCCTATCCCCTCCCACTCCCCACCTCTATGGGGGAATTCCACCTCCCACCCACCCGCCCACCCATTCCCATATTCCCACCTTGACATTCCCCTTTACTGGGGCCTCTAACACCCTCAGGCCCAAGGGACTCTCCTCCCCCTGATGGCCAACGAGGCCATCCTCTGCCACACATGTGATCCTAACCATGGGTCCCTCGATGTGTATTCTTTGGTTGGTGGTTCAAACTCTAGGACCACCGGGGTAGGGGGCAGGGGGCAGGCCCATTGACACTGTTGCTCCCTCCATGGGGCTGCAAACTCCCTCAGCTCCTTCAGTCGTTTCTCCAGCTCCTCCATCTGGGACCTCACTCTCAGCAGTTACTATAAAGTGAAACTTGGGCATTCTGAACTTTTGGGCTAATATCCACTTATCAGTTGGTACATACCATGTTCATTCTTTTGTGACTGAGTTACCTCGCTCAGGATGATATTTTCAAGTTACATCCATTTGCCTGCAAATTTCATGAAGTCATTGTTTTTAATAGCTGGGTAGTACTCCATTGTGTAGATGTACCACATTTTCTGTATCCATTCCTCTGATGAGGGATATCTGGGTTGTTTCCAGCTTCTGACTATTATAAATATGGCTGCTATGAACATAGTGGAGCATGTGTCTTTATTACATGTTGGAGCGTCTTCTGGGTATATGCCCAGGAGAGGTATAGCTGGGTCCTCAGGTAGTATTATGTCCATTTTTCTGAGAGTGCACCACACTGATTTCCAGAGTGGTTGTACCAGCTTGCAGTCCCACCAACAGTGGAGGAGTGTTCCTCTTTCTCCACATCCTCACCA
>CM052722.1:40569678-40598914 GCA_028551405.1 Uromys caudimaculatus
ACTCAGGACCACCAGCCCAGGGACTGTACCACCCACAATGGGCTGGCCCCTTCCCACTGGTCACTAATTAAGAAAATGCCCTACAGGTTTGTCTACAGCCCAATCTTATGGAGGTTCATTTTCTCATTCTACTCATTTGAATAAATGTGAAAGAGTGTGATCAGTGGGTAAAATGATTAGATATGTGTATATCTGTGATAAGTATATGATAAATTTGTGAAGTTGTAGCATTTTCTGTTCTTGTGATCATAATTTTGGGAGTTCTATTGTCCCACAATTTCTCAGCATTTGATCCTTCTGTGCTGGATTGGTGAGAACTAATATCATTGCTTTTTAATATGTAGTACAAATAATTATTGAGCTGCTTTCAGCAGTTGCTTTCTGTTTAGATAATAATAATCTTTTAATTTCGTTCACGAAAATATGCCTATAAGATGTTCTATCTCTTCACATATTCTTCTATGTGTCTTTCAAGAAATGCATTCATTTCATCTAGGTTACCAAATTTGTGAGTATGTAGTCATTCATAATATTCTCTTACACATTTAATTTCTATAAAACATTACAGATGTCACCAAATTTAATTTTTCTTAAGAGGGACTTGTGATGTGAGTTCATCCTAATTTTTCTGTGATTTTATCAATTTAAGTAATCACATGAAAATAATGGATTGTGTCTTTAAGAATTTTTTGAATCATTGTTTTTATTTCACTAATTTCTACTCTGATATGTACTGTTCTATTTATTTTTACTTTTAGTTATTATGTTATTTTTCTAATTTCATGGGTTACAAAATGTTTAGATGGTAATGTTACATAATATATATATATATATATATATAATACTGTAAATTTCTCTTTAAACACTCCTTTCAGCAAAATATGGGAATTCTGATAATCTTTATATGCTTTTCATTTAGCTCAAAACATATTTACTTTAATCCCTTTCCAGACTCCATCATTTATCTTTGTGTTCTTGAGAAGTGCCAGTTAATTTCAAAATATTTAGAAAATTTCCTTTGATTTATTTTTGGCAAATTCTATACTGTGTAATTATAGCATACTTTGTAAGATTTCATTTAACTTTTCTGATTATTGTATTTTTCTTTCTGTTATTGTGATGAAACACTCTGACAAAGTGCTACCTACAGGAAAAAGGTCCATTGTTGCATCATTGTAGGGAAGTCAAGGTAGAAACTTCAAACAGCTAGTCACTTCACATCTACAGCCACAAGCAGAAAGAAATGAATGCATATATATATATATATATATATATATATATATATATATATATGCATTCCAGTTTTATTTCTCCACTATTACATAGTTCAGTACCCCTGCCTAGTGAATGGTTCTTCACATAGTGGATCTGTATCTTCCAACATCAATTAACTTAAGACAATCATCTATGAATATAGCCACAGAACAATCTAGTGTAGACAACCTTTTAGGGAGACTCTCTTTTCATATGATTTTATGTTGTGTCAAATTAGCAATCAAATTAACCATCACTAATGAGGTCTGTTAAATGAGACATCATAAGGTCTAACTTTCTGTATCTGTGCTCCGTGTGAATTTGAAAACCTATCTTTAATTTTTATGATACTCATTTTGTAAGTCACATATAATAAATTAATTGATGTGATTTTAAGTCTATGTGTTTATTAGCTTTCCATAGCATGTGTCAACTACTCACAGAAGTATGTTGAATATTTCAATTCTAATGCTGAATTTGTCCCACTAGTATTTTCCTTATATTCATATTCTATTTTAGTTAGTATGCAACAAGAGTCCTGTATCTTCTTAGGAGAATAAGCCCTTACCGTATTTTGCCCTTGTATCTGGATTTTTTTATGATATGGATTCTATTTTGCTGAAATAAATATGGTTACCTTAGATTCCTTTCATTTGTATAAGAATAGTCTATTCCTCTCTACCCATTTTTAATTTTTGTATATAGTTAAAAGTTGTTTACTAATAGATGATATAGAATTTATAGTTTTAATCTAAAATTTTCCAAATTTTAATTAGTATATTTAGATCAATAACTTTTAAAGCCTGTACTACAGGTTCTTTTTAATATGTACTATGTTAGAGTTTGTTTTTGAATCCCATACTTTTATGTCTTCTTTGTTGCTAACTAAATATTCTGTGTGATTCCATTTATCTCCTCTCTTGAAGTGTTAATTTCCTGTTTTAAAAATGCCCATCTTACCCTGTTTGAAATATTTATTTATAATAATTTAATATATGCTATCAAATAATACTCTACTTCACAATCATGCAAGAATATCAGAATACGCCCAATATATCATCCCTGCCTTATAATATCACTCAAACATTTTATCTGAGCAAAAGTTATAATCTCTGAACATATTGACATTTTTATTATGAATAAACTGTAGTCTTTTGTATTATTTAAGGATGTAAAATGAGCTAGGAATTGTGGTTCACAACTGTGATTCTAGCAATTGGGAGACTGAAGTATGAATTGTTATGGCTTCAAAGTCAGCTTGGTCTAGCTATTGGTTCAGCTGGAACATTTTTATCCAATTTAATTATATAATATACATTATACACACACACACACACACACATAAATTGAAAGTTTTCATTTTGCCTGACTTATTCTGTTATACATTTTTGCTTATTAAACCTGCATTTCTGACATATTTCCCTCTCTTAGAATACTAACAGTTTTTATAAGGAATAAATACTTGTGGAAAATTATCTCTGTTTCATGTTTGAGGAAATCTTTATATATATTTTACTTTAAAGATGAATTAATTTTGCTGGACTTACATCTATCTCTTTATTATCTCCCTCTCTCTGATGTGTGTGTGTTGTTGTGTTTAATGTATTACATGTTTTAACTTGATTCTCTCCCTTGTCTTTTTGCATTAAATATATATGTTATAGGTCTTAACATACCAATCATGTGTATTTTGAACTTCTCGTTTGATAATTCCAAAATATCTTTTGTATCTGGGTCTGATTTTAACTCTTGCTGTGTTTCTTCCAATTTTGACTTTTTTCCTTTACTGTGAATAGTAAAATGTATCAATTAAAGCAAAGAAAAAGTGAAAAGGCATATGGAGAGTTTGGAGGAACAAAAGGGTAGGGAAGGGAGAAATGATCTAACTAAATTATAACCTCCTCAAAATAAAGTAATAATTAAGGAAATAAAAATTTAATACAAAAAAACCCAAAAAAACCAAAACCCTATGCCGGGCAGTGGTGACACACGCCTTTAATCCCAGCACTTGGGAGGCAGAGGCAAGCAGATTTCTGAGTTCGAGGCCAGCCTGGTCTACAGAGTGAGTTCCAGGACAGCCAGGGCTACACAGAGAAACCCTGTTTTGAAAAAAAAAAACAAAAAAAATTTAATACGGAAAAATGAAATATATTAGTTAACTGAAGGTTTATGTTTTTAAACTAGGACTCGGGCTACTTTATTGTAGTCATGGATGTTAAGGGTAAAATTCATTGTAGTATCCTTGTTTGTGAGATTTATAGTTTTGTCCGCTGTAATCCATTATTGTTAAGAAAAAGATAAAAGAGAAAGCCAAGAGGATTGTGCAGTTTGGGTTTTCACTCCCTTTGCTTAGACTCCCGTTCTTTCAATTTGTTTAGGCTCTGATGAAACCTGTGTAAATTGGAGTCTATTAAGTAGATTTTTTTCAGGTTGATAAAGACTGATATGTTTATTATTCATATTATTTTTGAGACTGTAATAAAATTACATCACCCCCTTTCTCCCTCCAAACTGTGCCATATACCCTCTCCTTGCTCTCTTTCATGGACTCTTAATATAATCCTCTCCCCTCATCAAGGAAACATCTCTTTGAAACAAAGACTGTAATGTAGCAAGTACACTTATTGGCAGAATCAATTTATTATTGCTTGTTGAATCACTTGAAACAATTGCAGTTTGGTTTTTGTTCCTTCATTAGTTTAGTTTTTTTTTTTTTTTGCTTGGTTTTGTTCTGTTTTTGTTTGGTTTGGTTTGGTTTGGTTTTGCTTTCTTGTTTTGCCTTTGTGGTAAGAGAATGACCTTAGTTCTTTCTTTTTAATAGTTTATTGTAAGCATAGAGAAAAATGTAGGAGTGTCTGCTTGTTTCTTGGTTTTCAAGGATATTTTCAGTGCTTATTGCTAAGGCAGAAGAATGGAGTCTATGAAAAGCAGAAGGAGAAGGTGAACACTTCTTGATTCAACATCATGATAGAAGAAATACGATGTCATGAGACAAGAAACCAGAATCTAGGGGAACAGTCAGGCTCCATCCCTTGCAATGCTCTCAAGGGAATTAACCAAGGTCCCATAGAAATTACATCATTCCTTCAGAGGGTGGTGACTCCAGGGGTTTCTTACTAAGTTCCTACTTTAAACATTGCTACTCAGTGTATCATGTTTCAATCACATAAAAGTAATGCTGAATACCTACACCTATATCATTTGTATGTCAAGAAATAATGTTCCTTTCTTTCATATTCTTAGGTTATAAAATGAAGGAATTCAAGTGTAGTGGATGTCATCCCACATTGATTTTAATTTTCTTACCTCATCTCCAATATACAAAGGTTCCCTTGAATATTCAACATATTTCCAAATTATCTATTGGTACATATGTTCAAGAATAAGTCTTAGAATCATATGCATTGTTTTCTGTTATTTTGTTATATTTTCAAATATACTATATTATTTCCTGTTTTCATTTTCCTGAGAAATTTGATGGGGTTTGGACAAATAATATTTTAATTTTTCCTAATTCTCTTTCTTTGTTTCTGCTTACAATGAGATTTATATTGACCTAAGAATTCACAATTGTATTTTTCTTTCTTTTCTGTGTGTGGGATTGCTTTACGGATTTTCTGTGTGGGGTAATATTATGAATTCTTCTAATCTATTCTCATCTTGGAAGTCCTTTATTTCTCTTTCAATTCTAAATGTTAAATTTACTGGAAATAGAAAAATATATTGGGAGTTATTTTTCTTTCACTGTCTGAAATATATCATTCCAAGAATTCTAAGATTTTATAGTTTCTGCTTAGAAATCAAAAGTTATCATAATGCTTTCCATTTGTAATTGAATTTTCACATCTCTTTGACAGCTATCAATGTTTTATTTTCTGTAACCTTAGCAGTTTAACTATAATGTAATATGAAGTTACTTTCTGTTTATGACTACCTGGCATTCTAAATTGTTCCAATAATTTGATGCTTCCCAAGAACTGAGAAATTTTCTGCTATTATTTCACTGACTATGCCTGTTTATATAGCCTATGTAACTTCATCTAAATATATTGTTCTTTTAAAACATTTTTTGATGTTTGGCAGTGTCATACATTTATAATAAAGAATTTTAGTTTTTCTCAATCCCATTTCACATTCTTACCTCATTTTCTCTCCTGTTGGGAGATTTTTTTTTCTTAACACACACACACACTTTATCATGTCTCCCCTTTACATGTGGTTCCCTGATTTAAATTATTTTCTTGCCCAACTGTGGTTTAGAGACTATTTATGGAAGTGACAATAATTGTCTAATGGTGTCTCAAAATAATTTTCAGGACTAATTTTTAACGTTAAACACGCAGGCTTTATTTGTCAAGATTTGTATGTGTTCCATTATTGAAATCATTATTTCATGAATTCTTCTTTCACACTCTTTTCCTTTCTTAATATGGATAATTAGCTGTTTTATTTATGCTCACTATCCATTCACTAGAAAACCATATTTGATACTATACTTTGGAGGGTTTTGTCCAGTAATTTATTTATTTTTTTGATATTACTTGATTCAATAAGTGAAAACCTATGGACTTTAGGTTAATTCATGTTGTTGTATTTATATTTTGTGTGCTTTGATCTGATAGTAAGGATTTTTAATGCTGGGGAATAGATGCTGCTTTTTCATTTTTTAATATAGAGGTTGTTTTATATCAAACAGTCCTCTCTTGTGCACTTGAGCTCCAGTACCATACAAAAAAAAAAAAAAAAAAAAAACCAGATTACAATAATCACAACAATGCCAAAACAAACCACAAAAAGAAATAAAACGAAAAGTAATGAAAAACAACTGTATCACCAAGCATCATAGCAAAAAAGATGACATAAATTATATTAAATAAATGAAAATATTTAAGTAACAAATTAATAATAGCAAAGTAATGAAATAAAAAGGAATATCATCCACTGGCAAACAAGAACAATAAAATGGAAATGGGGAAAATGCAAGAAATAAAAAATAGTGATGGATTCAATATAAACCAATGGGGATCCATCCCATCTGCAGCCACCAAACCCAGACACTATTGCTGATGCCAAGAACTGCTTGCTAGTAGGAGCTTGGCATGGCTGTCCCCTGAGAGGATCCGCCAGAGCCTGACAAATACAGATGCAGATGCTTACAGCCAACCTTCTGACTGAGCAGGGGGACCCCAATGGAAGAGTTAGGAGAAAGACTGCAGAAGTTGAAGGGGTTTGCAACCCAATAGGAAGAACAACAATATCAACCAACCAGATCCCCCCAGAGCTCCCAGGGACTAAACCACCAACCACAGCTCCAGCGACATATGTAGCAGAGGATCAATGGAAGGAGAGGTCCTTGGTCCTGTGAAGGCTTGATACCCCAGTGTAGGGGAATGCCAGGACAGTGAGACAGGAGTGAGTGGGTGGGTGGGTGGGTAGGTGAGCACCCTCATAGAGGCAGGGTGGATGGCATAGGGGTTTTGAAGAGGGGAAACCAGTAAAAGGGATAACATTTGAAATGTAAATAAGTAAAATAGCCAATAAAATGGAATAAAAATAAATAAATAAATAACTTAAGAAAAAAAAAGAGCAGTGTCATGTAATGCTATCTTTTGGAGATGATAAGGACATCACATCTATCAACACGTGAGCAACTGAATATTGCAGAAGACCTACACAAAAGTGGGCCTTTCAACATTCCATCATGGAGACAGGAAAGCCTTATGCAATCCTACCCCTCTCTGAGAAGCTTTTAACAGCTAGTCAATGGTTGCTAGAAGAAGATGTGTCATTTTTTTCAGTGGTGTCATTACTGTGAGTTGTCAATGCTCCAATAAATAATTCTCTACCTATATTAATGCAAGGAACAGAACATTAATAAAATTGAGAGACCTACAAAAACAATTGACTTCAAAATAAGAGGGAACCTTATTGGGAAATAGAATGGTATGGGCATGGATGGAAGGCTAAAATAGGATAATTAGAAGTGAATAAGCTTGCAATATATTGTATATGTGTGAAACTGTCAAAAATAAAGGTAAATTTAAAAAATAAAAATCAAAAAGCCTGGAGGACTAGTGTATGGTTATAATCAAGCAGTTCAGGCTAATATTGGGATTGTGAATAGAAGAACCAAGAAAACAAGCAAAATAAAAAGCAACCACATAAAGTTTGGATGAAAATGAATAAAATTATGAGCAAGTTAAAGCAAAACAGAAATAAATATAGGAGATAAATATAAAGATAGCATAGATGGTTCAGTATATGTTTTAGTCAGGGTTTCTATTCCTGCACAAACATCATGACCAAGAAGCAAGTTGGGGAGGAAAGGGTTTATTCAGCTTACACTTCCATGCTGCTGTTAATCACAAAAGGAAGTCAGGACTGGAACTCAAGCAGGTCAGGAAGCAGGAGCTGATGCAGAGGCCATGGAGGGATGTAACTTACTGGCTTGCTTGCTTCTCCTGGCTTGCTCAGCTGGCTCTCTTATAGAACCGAAGACTACCAGCCCACAGATGGTACCACCCACAGTGGGCCCTCCCCCCTTGATCACTAATTGAGGAAATACCTTACACCTGGATCTCATGGAGGCATTTTCTCAACTGAAGCTCCTTTCTCTGTGATAACTCCAGCTTGTGTCAAGTTGACACACAGAACCAGCCAGTACAGTATAGTTTAAGCCTTAGTTTGTTTCTAGCACTGACAGGGAAGCAGGACATAACTATGTATCCCTGTAATGTTAGCACTGTGGGGAAAGAAAAAGAAAGATTGCTGTTATTTGCTCATAGTGAGCCAAATTCAGGTTCACTGAGAGACTATGTTTTACAGGAAGAAGATGGAGAGTGTTAAAATAGGATACCTAATGTCTTCCCCTGGCCTCCAAGTGTGTGTACTCTAGCAAGCACAAAGGTACATACTCCACACACAAATACATATCACCCCTCTTTTCTCGATCAAAACAAATAAACAAATAGAATAATACAAAATTTTCCTACACAAGGTGCTTAGATTGGAGAAGTCTCTTTTCAGGTCATAATGTATTACACAGTGCGAGGAGGGAAAAAGGATGATGGGACACAAAAGGAGTAAAATGTAAATCCTGAATGTTCTTGCCAAATAAGTGGTGCTCTCAGAAGAGTGAAAGTCAAGTCAATGTGGTAACCAAACAGCATTAGCATCAGATACACAATTTCCTTGAATATTGGTGATTGCTATAGGTTCCAATGAACTTTTAACCTCCCAGATTTGGGGAATCAAGGAATGGGATTCTCAAACTCAAGCTGTCTATGAAGGAGTGGCTGTCACATCAGTTCTGGGTGATTAATTTAAGGCAAATATTGCAAGGGATTCTTATGTGGCTAGAACCACCAGTCTGTTGTTACCAGAGATGCTTGTACTTTTGAAAATTTGACATGTTCATGGGAGCACTGTTTTCCCATTCCTTGCAGGAATCTGGTTACTATTTATAGACCACTTTCTGCTTTTCCAGGCCTGCCTTTCTGCTTCTCCAAGGTTGTTAGAGATCCTGTCTACTCTGTCTTGGTTCTTGATGCCCATCTTCTCTAGCACCCCTAAGAAAGTGGTATCTCTGAGTGTCCTCATTGCCAGACTCACATAAAATCATCCTCTACTCTAGTAGTTTTCATTGTGTGGGTCAAAACCTCTTTCGGTGTCAAATGACCCTTTTAGAGAGAACACCTAAGACCACTGGAAAACACAGATATTTACATTATGATCCATAACAATGGCAAAATGACAGTTGTAAAATAGCAACCAAAATAATTTTATGGTGGGGGATCACTGCAATATGAGGTAGGGTTATAGCATTAAGAATTTTGAGAACCTCTGCACTAATCTATTTAACCAAGAGCTCCAAGGTAAACTTCCAAGTGTTTCAATGCATGCTTCCTGTGGTCTCTGAGTCTCCCATATGATCAATGCACTGAAGTTAGAAGTTACTCTCATTTCTGGTTTTTGTTGCTATTTCTATTTTGTTTTTGTTTTTGTTTTTGTTTTTTGTTTGTTTGTATCCAGGCAAGTAGGTTACATATTGCCCTCATCTCTAAACTAGACAAGGTATTTGAGCCTTCTTAGAAAGGGATTAAAAATTAATTTCTCAAATTTTCCTCAATCTTCAATTTATCTCTTTTAAATTTACTTTATATGAGTTCATTGCAGTTTTTGTGGCTGACACTAATAACCAAAAAGCTCTGATGCTAAAACTCATGTTCTGTTATCACAGTGTTCTGAAATTCCCCTGTTCACCTCCTCCTTACTTTACTTAGGATCAAGCAGCTTATAGGTTTCCTGATGATGCTTTGCCTTGTAAGCCAACTTTTCCCCTTTAAGCTTCTGAACCTGTTTTTTTCGTATAAAAAGTCTACTCTGAAAGCAGACTGGTACTGCAATTTGGCTCTCACAGTCCTTTTTTGTAGTCCTGGACATTCAGTATTATAGTGTGTGATCAATAAACTATTCCTGCTTAACTGGAACGGTGTACACATGGTTAGAGCCGTGGTTTCCTGCACCCTGACATCTGGCACATTGGGTGAGAATGCCACTTACCCCCAAACTCCCCTCAGGTATTGCCATTGCATATCACCAAGGAGGTTCCTTCCGTGAAGAGTTAAGTTTCTTGTACATGCACAGTTCTTTGTCTTGTTTTGGTTTTGTTTCTGGTTTGGTCTAAACGTTTGGAGACCCATAAAAGGAAGGCTGGATGCAGCAAAATCTCCTAGAGTCAAGAGGACGTCATGAGACATCCTCCTTCTGCTCTGGTTCCCCCGGGGGAATGCCTGGTTCTGGTTCTGGGTCCCTTTGGTGGGATATCTGGGTCCCTTTGGTGAGACTTAGTTCTTTTCCCTCTCTGATAGTCCCCAGACTCTATTGTTTGCCTTTGGCATGCCTGTCTGTCCATGTCTGTAAGTTAATGTCTATAGTTTCATTTTGTTGTTTGTTTCTCTGTGTTTCATATTCAAAGAAAAAATTGATTGAAACTTCATCTGCTAGCCATTCACTCCTTGATTTAGTTTTAACTCCTTTCAAATATTTACAAAAATGGGGTTGCCATCCACTGTCAAAAACTCTGGCCCAGAATTGTTCTTGTCTGAAAGAACTGCAGGAACAAAAATGGAGAAGAGATTGAGGAAAAGAAGGTCCAGAGACAGGCCCAAAGTGGGATCCAGCTCAAGGGGAGGCCCCAAAGCCTGACACTATTACTGAGGCTGTGGAGTGCTCACAAAAAGGAACCTAGCATGACTGCCCTCCTAAAGACCCAACAAGCAGCTGAAAGAGTCAGATGCAGATATTTACATCCAACTAATGGATAGAAGCTGCTGACCCCTTTGGTTGAATTAGGGAAAAGCTGGAAGAAGCTGAGGAGGAGGACGACCCTGTAGGAGGACCAACAGTCTCAACTAACCTGGACCCTGAGATCTCTCAAACACTGGACCACCAACCAGGCAGCATACTCCAGCTGATATGAGGCCCCCAGTACATATACAGCAGAGGACTGCCAGGTCTGGGCTCAGTCAGAGAAGATGTACCTAACCCTCAAGAGACTGGAAGCCCCAGAGAGTGGGGAGGCCTGGTGGGGTGGGGGTGGGGGTCCGGGGACAACCTCTTAGAGACAGGGGTGGTGTGGGATGTGGAACAGTCGGAGGATGTACTGGGAAGGGGATAAAGTCTGGAGTGTAAAAAAAAAAAAAAAAAGATTAAAGAATAAAAATTTTTAAAAAAAGCAGTTTAAATTGGCACAACAAAAACTGATAAACTGCCTTTGGAGCACTGCACCTGCATCTAGGAGTCTAGCACTGCTGGAGAAGCCCTGCCAGGGGCTGCTTGTCTGTACAAGGGGTCAGCAGCTTCTAGGTTTCTCAGCTTCCCTGGTAAGGAATCTGATGGGTGTAAGAATTAGATTCAGCAGGTGGCAAGGTGTTCCTCCCTTGAAATTACAGGTAGAAAAAAATTAAGAAAAAAATTGTTTATCTAAACTAAATATATAAATGTGTGTGAATACTCTGTTTCTGTTTGTTCTTAAATTTATACATATGTTCTGCATGTGTTGGTTATAGATTATTGACTTTTAAGTTATTGGGTATGGTTAAAAATCCGTAACATAGGTAATAGAAAGTTGCCTTAAAACCAGTAACTCAGAGTTAGTGTCATTCTGGGCAACACCACCTGGCATGAGCCAACCCTTGGAAACAGGTCTGTAAAGATAACTATAAATTTGGATAATATTTTTATGCAATACCTGTCCTAGAAACCAGACTTACAAAGATAGGATTTAAAACAATGTTTCTTTAATGAAGTGTTAAAACTGTACCTTCATGTGTTTGTATACAAAAAATTTTCTGGCAGCCAAACTTTGTAACATGAAAATAATGGACTTGGTATTGATTTTAGAGACGCTGGGTTGTTTAAACAGTTGTTTTTGTTTTGTTTTTTTTTTTAAATGATTTTGTCTTCTGAGAATTACAGTTACACTGTTAAAACTTGGCTTTGTCTTCCAAAATTATGTTTATGCTCTATGACTTAATTCTTAGAGAAAGATGTTTTATTTTGATATTGCAAAGGGAACTTTAAAAAATTATAGTTAAATATTTATAATGCTATGGGGCATTTTGGAATATCTTTGTTGGTATATGATGGATACAATGAAAGAGGAAATTTTAATGAAAATAACTATAATGGTGATGGAAACTATAATGACTTTAGAAAATTATAATGGACAACAGCAATCATGACCCACAAAGTGGGTGCAACTTTGGTAGAAGCAGCTCAGGCAACCTTATGATGATGTCTATGGCTCTGAGGATGGAAATGATGGATATGGTAGCTGACTGTTTGAAAATAAAACAAAAAATGGGCTACAGTTCTTAGCAGGAGAGAGAACAAGGAGTTGTTAGGAAAACTGCAGGTGACTTTGAGACAGTCGTCCCAAATGCATTAGAGGAACTGTAAACATCTGCCAGAGAAGGGACGATGATCCACAGTCAGAAAAGTGACTGCAGCTTAAACTGGAAATCCCTTCTGGTTCAGGACTGTCACAGCCTCAATTTGAAAAAAAAAAACAGCTATTGATTAATGCAATCATATATATATATATATATATATATATATATGTGTGTGTGTGTGTGTGTGTGTGTGTGTGTGTATGTGTATATATATATATATATATATATATATAAAAAACATTCTTGAGTTATGTTTATATGTTTTAGTTTTGTCTTTTTCATCTCATTATATCAGGTATACATTGCTCTGTAAATTATGATAATGATGCCAGGAATAAAAATTAAGGAATTTGTTATGTTAAAAAAGTTTACATATTTATAGCATTAAAATGTTTAATAACCACTGGCTCTTGAAATCCATCCCTGCCCCCTTCCTTTCAGCTTGCTTGAGCTCCAGCAGAGCTCCAGTAGTCCTCCCTCCTTTCAATCTAAGATAAGAACAGATAAGAGCTCTCTCAGCCCAGGTCTTTGCCATTTTCCCCAACTTGTTAATTTTTTCCTGTTGTGACACTGGCTTCATCTTAACCTAAGTTATACAGGAATCTGTTTATGTTCTATGATGATATACCAAACAAATGTCAAAAAAAGTTCCTTGTCTCTTTATGGAATATGTTTATGGGTTAAAATTTTTATTTTTTTAATTAATTAATTTATTTATTTTAAAATCCAGATTTTATTCCCCTCCTGTCTCACCCTCCAACTGTTCCACATCTCATACCTCCTCCCTGCCCCCTGTCTCCACGAGGATGTCCCCACTCTACCCCTACCCCACCAGACCTCTAAACTCCCTGGGGACTCCAGTCTTTTGAGGGTTAAGTGCATCATCTCTGACTGAACCCAGACCAGGCAGTCCTCTGCTGTATATGTGTTGGGGGCCTCATATCAGCTGGTGTATGCTGCCTGGTTTGTGGTCCAGTGTCTGAGAAATCTCTGGGGTCCAGGTTAGTTAAGACCGCTGGTCCTCCTATAAGGTTACCCTCCTCCTCAGATTCTTCCAGCTTTCCTCTAATTTGACCACAGGGGTCAGCAGCTTCTGTCTATTGTTTGGGTGCAAATATCTGTATCTGACTCTTTCAG
Source organism: Uromys caudimaculatus (assembly GCA_028551405.1). NCBI lineage: Eukaryota > Metazoa > Chordata > Mammalia > Rodentia > Muridae > Uromys > Uromys caudimaculatus. The sequence goes on from CM052722.1 coordinate 40,583,025, forward strand.
CTGCTTGTTGGGTCTTCTGTAGTGTAGACATGATAGGTTCATTTTTGTGAGTGTTCCATAGTCTCAGTAATAGTGTCAGGCCTTGTGGCCTCCCCTTGAGCTGGATCACACCTTGGGCCTGTTGATGGATCTTCTTTTCCTCAGTCTCTTCTCCATTCCCATCCCTGCAGTTCTTTCAGACAGGAACAATTATGGGTCAGAGTTTTGACTGTGGGATGGCAACACCTTCCCTCACTTGATGCCCTGTCTTTCTGCTGGAGTTGGACTCTACAAGTTCCCTCTCCTCACTGCAGGGCATTTCATCTAAGGACCCTCCCTTTGAGTCCTGAGATTCTCTCACCTCCCAGGTCTCTGGTACATTCTGGAGGGTCCCCCCACCTCCCACCTCCTGAGGTTGCCTGTTTCCATTCTTTCTGCTGGCCCTCAGGGCTTCAGTCCTGGTCCCCCACCCAATACCAGATCATGTTCCCCTCTTTCCCCCATCCCCTTTCTCTCCTAGGTTTCTCCCTCCCTCTCCCTTGTGATTGCTTTCTTCTCCCTCCCAAGTGGGACTGAGGCGTCCTCACTTGGACCCTTCAGCTTGTTGACCTTTTTGAGTTCTGTGGACTGTACCCTGGGTATTCTGTACTTTTTTATTGCTAATATCCACTTATTAGTGAATACATATTATGCATGTCCTTTGGGGTCTGAGTTACCTCACTCAGGATGATATTTTCTAGTTCCATCCTTTTGCCTGAAAAACTCAAGAACTTCAACCTAACAGGGATTGATAATCAGTAACTTTGAAGATGATCAAATCCTTTAATATATTCATAAATATATTTAAAGTCATGCTAAGTACTGATGCAGTTAATTTCAAGATTAAGGTTTATTTAACCTCCTGTTTTGTTTGCAAGGTACAGTTTATAGTAGATAACTAAAGACAGACAAAGATTGTTTAACTCAGATACAGTAGGTAAAAGTTAGCCCTCAAATGAGTCAGAAATCTGCTGGATATGGCATTTAATGTTTAAACTTGCCATGGCAGACAGAGACTCCTGAATCCTAGCAGTGGCCTCCCAAGATCTCCAAGAAGATATGGGAACAATGACAAAGGGCACCACCAGGATGATAACCACTATGCATATCTGCCACAATGTTTTACCTGCTGCCAGAGCCTGGCCTGAACTGTGGAAAAAACAGGGGACAACTGGAGAATTGATTGCACAAGTTGCTTCAGTTCAAGGTGAGGTCAATCTCTCCCATGCTTCTGCTCCACAGGATAAAAGCCTCTTCATCTTCTGGGCCTAATGGCCAAAGACTGCCTCTCCCATAAAGACACAGGAGCCTGAGACATCTATCTTGGTAATAAGATATGGACTAGACCTGCCATTTTAATTGATACATAGACCATTTATTTAGATTACAATTTATCCTTCTTCAAATCTCTAGTCACATTGATGGCTAAATTACTTGGAACTGGACAACTAAAAGGAAAACAAAATCAACAACAGGCAACTATCTCAGGAACTAGTTATTATGTTATTTAACTGAGCAAACAGGTTTACCTTGCTCACAGGTTTCATATTAAATGACTGCTCTCAATAATCAACTGCCTTATCTCATAGTAATAATTGGTTTAAAAAAGATAAAATTTGAACTTTACTTATGGTCTAAGAAAAAATGTTTATGGAAAATATTTGAGATTGATAAATGCAAGTAGTGATGAAGGTTAAAGGATGTAAACAAACATGGATGATGATAAATACAGTGATTTGGAAAAAATACTTCAGAAAAAAGTTGAAAGTTGGTAAATGCAAGTTATAAATGCTTAAGAGCTTAAGAAAACATTTGAAGATGTATAAATGCAAATTATAAATATGAAAAAAATGATTTAAGATATAAAAATGGCTCTTCTTCCAGCCAGCTTCCTACCCAGACCAGGTGATCAGCCAGATAAAAACCCATACCTCCAGCCTGCTTGCCTCCCAGGAGGTCTGCAAAAATCAAAGACACAGGTGAGAATCTCACACAAATACCCTCACCAACTGGGACAACAGCAGAACCCAGCCAACAGGGGACCCACCTCCCCCACGTTCTAAGCCCCTTCCTTCTTCCTGTCTGCTTCCTACTTAGGCCAATTCAGTGCCCATATACCACCAATATGTCACAGCTTGCTTGCCTCCTAGAAGGTCCAAAGTAATCAAAGAAACAGAACCCAGCTGACATAGGATGCACCTGCCCTGCCTAGCTCCATCTTCCTACTCCTCCACATCTCTACCAGGCCAGTTCAGAAGGCCTAATACCCTACCACACCCCACATCCTATGTGCCTCCCAGGAGGTCTGCAGGAACAAGGGACACTGGAGGCCTGCTCTAACCAGAGACACAAGAGGCCCACCCTAACCAGACACAGCATTGCCTGCCTCCAAAGAGATCAGCTTTACCTGCCACTAAAGGAGGCCTGCTCTAGTCAGAGACACCTAGGCCGGTTAATACCAGAGATAACCAGATAGCCAGAGGCAAGCACAGGATCATAATCTACAGAACTCAGTTCAGTCTGGTACCAAGCAAACCCAGTTACCCAACCACAGCAAGCCCTGGATACCCCAACATGCCTGAAAAGCAAGTAATGACATAAAATCCCATCTCCTGAAGATGATAGAAAAAAAATGATAACCTAACCCTAACCCTAACCCTAACCCTAACCCTGATTTTTTTTTTTTTATACCTTTAAGGAGGGTATAAGGAAATCCTTTAAAAAATAGAGGAAACCACAGACAATCAGGTAGAAGCCCTTAAAAAGGAAACAAATAAATCCATTAAAGATATACAGGAAAATATAATCAAGCAGGTGATGGAATTGAACAAAACTGTCCAAGAATTAAAAATGGAAATAGAAACAATAAAGTAAATACAAAGGGAGGCAACCCTGGGAGATCAGGAGCTACAAATACAAGCATCACCAATAGAATATAAGAGATAGGAGAGAGAATCTCAGGCAAAGAAGATACCATAGAAAATATTGACACACTGGTCAAAGAAAATACAAAGTGTAAAAAGCTCCTAACCCAAATATCCAGTAAGTTCAAGACACAATGAAAGATCAAACCTAAAATTAATAGGAATACAAGAGGGAAATTCATAGCATTGAGTGCCTTCATAAAGAAATTGGAGAGATCCCATAAAAGCAATTTAACAGAACACCTGAAAGCTCTAAAACAGAAAGAAGCAAACACACCCAAGATGGGTAGACTGTAGGAAATAGTCAAACTCAGAAGTAAAGTCACCCAGATAGAAACAAAGAGAACAATACAAAGAATCAACAAAACCAAGAGCTTGTTCTCTAAGAAAATCAACAAGATAGATAATCCTTTAGCCAATGTAAGCAAAGTGCATAGAGAAAATACCCAAATTAACAAAATCAGAAATGAAAAGGGAGAGATAAAAAACAGAAACTGAGGAAATTCAAAAAATCATCAGAACCTACTACAAAAGCCTATATTCAACAAAACTGGAAAACCTAGATAAAATAGATGATTTTCTAGACAGATATCACATACCAAAGTTAAATCAAATTCAGTTAAACTAAGCAATCCCATAACCCCTAAGGAAATAGAAACTGTCACCAAAAAAACTCCCAACCAAAAAAAGCCCAGGGCCAGATGGTTTTAGTGCAGAAATCTACCAGACCTTCAAAGAAGAGCCAATACTCCGCAAACTATTCCAAGAAATAGAAACAGAAAGGACAGGACGCTACCTAATTCATTCTATGAAACCACAGTTACTCTTATATCTAAACCACACAAAGACACATCAAAAAAGAGAACTCCAGACCACTCTCTCTTAAGAATATCTATGCAGCAATACACAATAAAATTCTTGCAAACCAAATCCAAGAACACATCAAAACCATCATTCAACATGATCAAGTAGGCTTCATTCCAGTGATGCAGAGATGGTTCAATATACATAAATCCATCAACATACTACACTATATAAACAAACTTAAGGAAAAAAAGCCACATGATCCCATCATTAGATGCTAGAAAAGCATTTTTAAAAATATATCACTCCTTCCTTTTAAAAGTCTTGGAGAGATCAGTAATTCACAGCACATACCTAAACAGAATAAAAGCAATATACAGCAAACCAACAGCCAACATCAAATTAAATGAAGAGAAACTAGAAGCAATCCCACTAAAATCCCAGACAAGTTGCCTACTCTCTCCCTATCTATCTAATATAGTACTTGAAATTCTAGCCAGAGCAATTAGAAAACAAAAGGAGATCAAGGGGATACAAATTTGGAAAGAAAAAAGTCAAAGTATCACTATTTGCAGATGATATGATAGTATATACATAAAGAACCCCAAAAATTCCACTGGAGAACTAAGGCTAATTAAACAACTTCAGGAAAGTGGCTGGATATAAAATTAACTCAAACAAATCAGTAGCCTTCCTTTACACAAATGATAAACAGGTTAAGAAAGGTATTAGGGAAATAACACCCTTCACAATAGCCACAAGTAGTATAAAATATCTTGGAATAACTCTTACCAAGCAAGTGAAAAATCTGTACTACAAGCACTTCAAATCCCTGAAAAAAGAAATCAAAGAAGACTTCAGAAGATGTAAAGATGTCTCATGCCCATGGATTAGTAGGGTTAGCATAGTGAAAATGGCCGTCTTACCAAAAGCAATCTACAGATTCAATGCAATCCTCACCAAAATTCCAACATAATTCTTCACAGACATGGAAAGAGCAATTCTTAACTTCATATGGAAAAACAAAAAAACCCAGGGTAGCAAAAACAATTCTCAACAGTAAAAGACCTGTGGCAGAAATCACCATCCCTGACCTCAAGCTGTATTTAAAATCAATAGTGATAAAACCAGCACAGTATTGGTACAGAGACAGACAGGTCTATCAATGGAATAGAATCAATGACACAGAAGTAAACCTACATACCTATGAACACTTGATCTTTGAGGAAGAAGTAAAAAAACATACAGTGGAAAAAAGAAAGCATTCTCAGTAAATGGTGCAACTAGCAGTTGGTATGTAGAAAAATGAAAATAGATCCATATTTATCACCCTGTACAAAGCTTAAGTCCAAGTGAATCAAAACCTCAACATAAAACCAGATACACTGAATCTAATAGAAGAGAAACTGGGAAAGAGCCTTGAACTCTTTGACTCAAGAGGAAGTTTCCTGAACAGAACACCAATGGCTCCAGCTCATCAATAGTTGATAAATGGGACCTCATGAAGCTGAAAGGCTTTTGTAAGGCAAAAGACACCACGAATGGAACAAATCAGCAACCTACTGATTGGGAAAAAGATCTTCACTCACCCTAAATCTGACATGGGGCTAATATCCAAAATATATAAAAAGCTCAAGAAGCTAACCTCCAAGACACCAAATAACCCAATTATAAATGGGTGCAGAGCTAAACAGAGAATACACAACAGAAGAATCTTGAATGGCCAAGAAGCATTTAAAGAAATGTTCAAAGTCCTTAGTCATCAGAGAACTGCACATCAAAAAGACCCTGGGATTCTACCTTACACCAATCAGAATAGCTAAGATCAAAAACTCAAGTGACAGCACATGCTGGCGAGGATGTGGAGAAAGAGGAACACTCCTCCATTGTTGGTGGGATTGCAAGATGGTACAACCACTCCGGAAATCAGTGTGGCGAACCCTCAGAAAAATGGATATAATACTACCTGAGGACCCAGCTATACCACTCCTTGGCATATAACCAGAAGATGCTCCAACATATAACAAGGACACATGCTCCACTATGTTCATAGCAGCCATATTTATAATAGCCAGAAGCTGGAAACAACCCACATGTCCCCCAACCAAAGAATGGATACAGAAAATGTGGCTCATTTACACAATGGAATACCATCCATCTAGGACATTGTGAATTTTTCTGGGAAATGGATGGAACTAGAAAATATCATTCTGAGGGAAGTAACTCAGACCCAAAAGGACATGCATGGTATGTACTTACTGATTAGTGGATATTAGGCAAAATGTACAGAATATCTAGGACACAGCCTACAGCCCCAAAGAAGTGTTACAAGCAGAAAGGCCCAAGGAAGGATGTTTCAATTCCACTTAGAAAAGGGAAGGAAATCATCATGGGAGGCAGAGAGTGGGAGAGACCTGGGTGAGAGAGCAGAGGGGGGCAGGGAAGGGGAACAGGATCAAGTATGGAAGAGCAGACAGGAGTAAAGCCCAGAGGACCAAGAGAATGAATGGAGATAAGCAGCATGTTGGGACAGGGACCCTCTAGAAAGTACCAAAGACCCGGGAGATAGAGACTCTAAGGATTTAATGGGGGTGCCCTTAGCCAAAATGTCCAACATCAGGGAGAATGAACTCAAAGATCCCATCTCCATGAGATAGAAAGTGCCTTAAGCAGAGGGACATTGTTTCTAAGCCACAGTTAAATTTTCTGCCCCAGAACTATTCCTGTCTAAAAGAACTGCAGGGACAAAAAGAGCTGCAGGGAAAAATGGAGAAGAGACTGAAGGAAAGATGGTCCAATGACCAGCTCAAGTTGGAATCCATCTCATGGGAGAAGGCACCAAGGCCTGACACTACTATGATATGATATACTTACAGATGGGAGCCTTGCATGGCTGTTTCCTGAAAGGCCCTACCATCAGCTGACTGAGACAGAAGCAGATACTTACACCACACCATTGAACTGAAGTTGGGGACCCCTGTGGTTGAATTAGGGAAAGGCTGGAAGAAACTGAAGATGAGAGTGATCACATAGGAAGACCAGCAGTCTCAACTAACCCAGACCCTAAGGAGCTCCCAGAGACAGAGCCACCAACCACGAGCATACATGGACCAGTCCAAGGCCCCTGACACAAATATAGCAGAGGTCTGACTGGTTAGGCCTTAGTGGGAAAAGATGTGCTTAATCCTTGAGAGACTTGAGGCCCCAGAGAATGGGGAGGCCTGGTAGTAGGACAGCATCCTCTTGAAGGCAAGGAGGAGGAGGAATGGGATGAGGAACTGTGGGAGGGAGAACTGAGAGTGGAGACATAGATGGGAATGTAAATAAACAAAATAATAAAAATTGAAAAAGATATGGGAAATGTTTCATAGTCCCCCTACATGCTACTATTATTTCTGTGTTTAAAATTTTAACATTGAGCAATGGAGTTTTGATAAGCTAATGGAACACTGGCAGTTTATAATTCAGTCACAAACTCAAGACTTTAATTCCTCTTTGGTTGTCTTCTGAATATAAACTTGAAGATGATTCCCATCATGCTAAAAATATCTCTGTGCAATTTGTATAACTAGCCCTCTAGATTGAAGAAAGAATTTTCTGTGCCTTTTATCCCAACCTACAGCTTTTACTATGTCTCATAGGCATGAATCTAGTCCTATTGTCTAACAGACACCTGTTATTTTTTTCTAAAATATGGATTTCAATACAATGGTAAATACTAATGTACATCCTTTTGTAAACTTAAGTTCACATAACCTTCAGGGAATCAAGAGTCCTATAGGCTTGGATCTGACTTGGATCAATGGACTCCAGATAAGTACACTTGCCTGTTAGTGAAATGGGATTTTTCCCTTGGTCTTGGGATGCCTTCCCCAATTGCTAGACAATTTTAATTTCTGTCTCTAGTCTATATTTGTCTCAGCAGATTTGCACCTGGCTGACAGACTCCATCCAAGGATCACCTGTGGAGCTGCTGAACTTGCTGAAAGCTGATGTTAACCAGTCCAGTTAGTGATTACTACCTGTCTTTCATTTGGATCAGCTAAGTAGATGCTTCTGATAAATGCCCCATTGCGGATCCTTTGACTAGCATCTCAGCCTTCATGGACCACTTGGACAACTTCCTAATGTCAGTGGGAAGCAGATACTCAAGAGAGATACGACATCCATTGTCCCAATTTACAGGCTGAAATTTTAGGTCAAAGAGGAACTACCCTGGGAACACTCTGAAGATGACTGTACTTCATGATCCTGACCACCCAGATGGCCATGAAAATACATGGAAACCAATCTAGATTCATCATTCTCACCTGAAGTTCGACTCCTGGAAACATCAGGACCTATACCACCACTGGGTCATTAGACAACACCCACAGGACCCATTAAAAAGTCAGACTGGCAAAAGACTCTTATGATTAGTTTTCCTTTTTGTGTTATCTTGAGCTGCTGAGGCACATGCACAACACATATGAACTTTGATTAGAACTACAGACAGGAACCTAATTACTACATTGCCTATGGTTCCCCAGCCCTTACCTTTGACTTATGTAAATTATTTGGGCCAAACTGGAATAGGCAGCCAAAGACTGCAACATATATGTTCCCTTATTCTCTAGGTCTTTTGGATATAGATTCCAGAATATGGAAAATAGTTTGGCACCCTTTAGATATATGACTGTCCCTCAGTGGAGATCCCGATTGTAGGGTGCATCATATGTATTTTTCTGTTATATGGGGACTGTGAATCATTAGCACTCTGTGTAACTAATAAAGATAATTATATTTGGTTACAGAGGCTTGAGAGACGCTCTCAAAAAAACTGAAAAAAATCAACCCCATTCAAATTAAAATAAAAATTATATGAATAGTATAAGGGATAATACAGGAAAATAGAGGGTGTGTTTTGGGTAGGGTCACTTGTTGAGAGCAATAATAGCCTTTATGGAAATGGTATTACAACAACCTAGAAGAGGAAGAAGAGAGTCCTATCCCCACTTAGGCAAAGTACAAGTGACAAAATTAACACTTTTGGTCTGATAGTACCACTGCTAATAGACATGAACATAGCCAGGTCTGTCAGCATGAGAGCAGCAACACTTATTAAGGGAGATCAGAATTTCAACTATTTAAGCAAACAATGGCTGATATGAAAGTTTGTTCCCCTGCCCTCAGAGAAAAAAAATTGAATCAATTATTTGACTCATTGGGACAACTCAAAAAGGGGAGAAAGCTATGGTCTGATTCTTCCCTCCCAGCATTGCTGTAGCCATTTTGTTCTATTCTTGCCAGCTATTTCATATTGTTACTGTAACATGCCTGCCAGTCATTGACACAGAGAAGTGACTTGGTTCAAGGACATGCTGACCACATACATTGTTTTGTTCTGTATGTTCTGAATGTTCTGTATGAGGTTTGTTAATTAAGAGATTCCACAAAGTCCTGTGTAGGACACATCAAATCAAAGTCAATATGAACTGTTATGTCTAAAATATTTTGAGTCCAATGGGACCACCAGGCAGCTCTTCCTGAACCTATAGATGAGCTCACTTAGGTTTTTGTGGCTGACATTGAAAAATGTTAGTAATAAGCCAAAAATTATGATTATAATATTAATGCTCTGTTATCTCAATGTTCTGAAATTCCTCTATTCACCACCCATCTACCAAACCCCTTACCTTACTTGGGACCAATAAGCTTAAAGGTTCCATAGACTTCTCTCACTTCCACTGCAACAGCATCCTCAAGCTTCTCAGAGGCTTTCCGGAGGATCTCAGGAAAGTCTTTTTCATACTTCTTGGTGATAATCTTCAGCATTTCTTCCTTGTTACTGAGCTGCTTCATATTGTAGTTAGAGATTACAAACTTCAAAATCCCAGTCACCATTTGGGATAGAAATTCCTGGTATAGATAATAAGCGATAATTTGAGATCTCATAAAAGCTTCCCTTTTGTTACTTCATTAATGACACAATTATGGATCCAAAGCAACAAGTGGCTCCAGTATTTGTGAATGGTGGAGCTTTCTTCAGCTGTGTGGGAAAGCTACAGTATCCAGCCTCATTCTGGCTATGGGGGAGGGGGGAACCCCCAGAAGAGGTTTCTGCTTCCTCTTCTGTTGACTCTTCTGTTTTCTAAGCAGCCACACAAGCCTGAGCATCTCTTTGATATTGGTGATGGTGATTGCCTTTCCCACATGCATGAAGCCTACCCTTCTTATCTCAAGGCATGATGACTGATTTAGAGATGATAATGAGTGTGAACACTCTGCTGGAGTAGCAGACACTGGGTTAAGGAAGAAAGATATGGTATGAGCACCTTCAGCATGGAATTACCTTGTTGCTTTTCACAGTGAAGGCTACTTTTGATGGTTTTTATGAGAGAGCTGCTTTACAAACCCTTCTGGCTCCTGTTCTAATCAACCTGTCTCTTGGGAGGAAGGTAATTAAATGCTATTCTGAAGTCTGTCTTTAATACCAGTACTAATCAGAGATGGTAGCAGGTCTAGATAAATGGTGTATGGATTGTCTCAGTTCACTCTACATCATCATATCAGCTCTTGCTAAATCCAGTTTCTGTCTCTTCTCCTCCAAAGAATAAGACAATACGATTGGTCCTGAGGCCCCCTAGGAAGAAGTTAAAGAGATTCTCATCCTATGTTCCATATTGGCTGGAGGAAGACCTGGAGCTCATTATATAACAGGATGCAGTGCAAATGGTTTGCTCTAATCAACAACTTTACCTGGTTCCTAGGTACTCTTTTTTTTTTTTTTTCTGCTAAGTGATGTGCCCATATATCAAATATCTCCCTGAAGAAAGAAATCAATGAAGATTTCAGAAGATGGAAAGATCTCCCATGTTCATAAATTGGCAGGATTAATATAGTAAAAGTGGCCACCTTGCTGAAAACAATCTACAGATTCAATGCAATCCCCATCAAAATTCCAACTCAATTCTTCATAGAGTTAGAAAGAACAATTTGCAAATTCATTTGGAATAACCAAAAACCCAGGATAGCAAAAGCTATTCTCAACAATAAAACAACTTCTGGAGGAATCACCATCCCTGACCTCAAGCTGTATTACAGAGCAATAGTGATAAAAACTGTATAGCATTGATACGGACACAGCCAGGTAGTTCAAGGGAACAGAATTAAAGACCTAGAAATGAAACCACACATCTATGGTCACTTGATCCTCAACAAAAGAGCTAAAACCATCTAGTAGAAAAAAGACAGCATTTTCAACAAATGGTGCTGATTCAACTAGTGGTCAACATGTAGAAGATACAATTTGATCCATTCTTATCTCCTTGTACAAAGCTCAAGTCCAAGTGGATCAAGGACTTCCACACAAAACCAGATACACTGAAAGTAATAGAAGATAAAGTGGGGGGAAAGCCTGGAACATATGGGTACAGGGGAAAAGTTCCGGAACAGGGCACCAATGACTTATGCTCTAAGATCAACAATTGACAAAGGGAATCACATAAAATTGCAAAGCTTCTGTAAGGCAAAGGACACTGTCAGTAGAACAAAATGACAACCAACAGATTTGGAAAAGATCTTTACCAAGCCTACATCCAATAGAGGACTAATATCCAATATGTACAAAGAACTCAAGAAGTTAGACTTCAGAGAACCAAATAACCCTATTAAAAATCAGATATGTAGCTAAAGAATTCTCAACTGAGGAGTATCTAATGGCCAATAAGCACCTAAAGAAATGTTCAACATCCTTAGTCATCAGGGAAATGCAAATAAAATCAACTCTGGGATTCCACCTCACACCAGTCAGAATGGCTAAGGTCAAAAACTCAAGTGACAACAGATGCTTGTGAGGCTGGGGAGAAAGAATACTCCTCCATTGTTTGTGGGATTGCAATCTGGTACAACCACTCTGGAAATAAGTCTGGCAGTTCTTCAGAAAATTAGACATAGTACTACCTGAGGACCCAGCTATACCACTCCTGGGCATATACCCAAAAGATGCTCCAACATGTAATAAGGACACATGCTCCACTATGTTCATAGCAGTCTTATTTATACTAGCCAGAATCTGGAAAGAACCCAGATGTCCTTCAACAGAGGAATGGATACAGAAAATGTGGTACATTTACACAATGGAGCTACTAAAAACAATGGAGCTATTTAAAAACTCAGCTATTACAAACAATGACTTCATGAAATTCTTAGGCAAATGGATGGAACTACAAAATATCATCCTGAGTGAGGTAACCCAGTCACAAAAGAACACACATGCTATGCACTCACTGATAAGTGGGTATTAGCCTAAAAGCTGGGAATGCCCAGGATTCAATTCACAGACCTTATGAAGCCCAAGGAGAAGGAAGACCAAAATGTGGATGATTTAGTCCTTCTTAGAAAGGGAAATAAAATACTCACAGGAGGGACTTCGGAGGAAGAAAGGAGAGTGAGAGGGGGAAAAGGGGGTAAGGATCAGATATGGGAGGAGACATGGGTAATATAGAGGATCAGGAATTTGAACAGAGGTGTGTAGCTATGGGGGATGGGAAACTGGATGTAGCCACCAACAAGTTCCAGGAAAGGAAGAGGCTCCCAGGACCCAACTGGGATGAGATTAGTTGAAATGCCCAACAAAGGTGACAGTGAAACTGTAGAGACCATATCCAGAGGTTAGGCAAGGCCCCCGGTTGGGGGATGGGGCCACCCACTCATCTCCAAATTTTTAACCCAGAATGGCTCCTGTCTAAAGGAAATACAGAGACAAAGTGTAGAGCAGAGACTGAATGAAAGGTCATCCAGAGACTGCCCTACCTGGGGATCGATCCCACATGCAGACACCAAACCCAGACTCTATTGTGAATACTGGGAAGTGCTTGCTGATGGAAGTCTGATATGGCTGTCTGCTGAGAGGCTCTGCCAGAGCCTGACCAATACAGAGGTGAATGCTCTGAGCCAACCATTGAACTGAGCACAGGGTCCTCGATGGAGGAGTTAAGGGAAGGACTGAAGGAGCTGAAGGGGTTTGTAACCCCATAGGAAGAACAACAATACCAAACAACCAGATCCCCCCCCCCCGAGTTCCCAGGGACTAAGCCACCAACCAAAGAGTACACATGGAGGGACCCATGGCTCCATCATATATGTATCAGATGATGGACTTATCTGGTATCAATGGGAGGGAGGCCCTTAGTCTGTGAAGGCTTGATGCCCCAATGTAGGGGAATGCCAGGGTGGTGAGGCAGGAGTGGGTGAGTGGGCGGAGAAGCACCCTCATAGAAGCAGGAGGGAGAGGGATGGGATAGGTTGTTTGCAGAGGGGAATCCAGAAAGGGGGATAACATTTGAAATGTAAATAAATAAAATAACCAAAAATAAAGGGCCTGGAGTCTGAAAAGTGAATTCCCAGAAGAAAACAAAATGTTAAACAAATATCTCAAAACAACAAAGATGTCTGTAAGCATCACAAGGAACCACTATTAACTATTTACCCCCTAAAAAAAACCCCAAAAACCGAAACAAACAAAAAATAAAATGTATACATATAATACATGCAATTTCATGTATATAAAAACACATACATACTTTTAATGAACATTCCTGAACTTGCTGATAGTGTACAATCCAATAGCCAAAGACCAACTAATTAAGCCTCAGTATTAGACATGAGAAACCCTCCTTTGAGTTGTTGGCCAAGGCTGGCAGAGAGACTCCTAAAATTTTAGACTACTTCTATTTCCTATAGTTACCCTTCAGAGGTAGAAGATAAGTCTCTATTGCTAAAGACACAATGCATTTCAGAGCCCATAGACCCCTGATCTGGAATTGACCTGAAAGCCACATCTTGAGTACTAGTTTTCATGGTACCAGAAGGTGCCAAGCAAACTTCCAAAGTGAGGCAACTAATAGTCCTACCTGATTACCATACCTATGACACATATCAGTAAACAGCATGGCACAATAACCCAAAGTGGCTAGTAGTGACACATATACACTGGCAGTAACAAAGAGCTCTCTAAAGGAACTTAAGACCTACCCAACAAGAGGGAGACCATGTTTTATAGAGTTTTTCTTTCTTTTTTTTTTTTTCATACTTTGTCTTGCCATTTTTGTCTTATTGATCCTTTATTGATTTTACTTTCCCATTTTGCGGGTTTTGGTGTGTTTTGTGCTGTTTAGGTTGTTTTGTTTTTCTTGTATTTGAAGAAGAGACAGACAGAAAACAAAGTTTGGAGGGTATAGAGGTGGGGAAGATCTGGAAGTAATTGAGGAAGGGGGAAAATTGTCAAAATATACGAAGAAAACTAAATAAAAATATTGTTATTGCAAATAATAACAAAATAAGACCCTAAAAACTGAACATTAAAAGCTAGAAATCACTGGGCAGTGGTGGTGCACACCTTTAATCCCAGCACTTCGGAGGCAGAGGCAGGTGGATTTCTGAGTTTGAGGCCAGCCTGGTCTACAGAGTGAGTTCCAGGACAGCCAGGGCTATACAGAGAAACCCTGGGTCGAACTCCTCTGCCTCTTCGTAGGTTACAAGCTCGACCCCAGTGCACTGGTCCCCCAAATAAACCTTGTGTGATTGCAGCAAGGACGGTCTTTCGTGAGTTCTTGGGGGGTCACGCCGTCCTGATGCTTGAGTGAGGGTCTCCCGAGCTTGGAGGTCTTTCATTTGGGGACTCATCCCGGGATTTGCAACCACCCTCATCTCCGAAAACCTACTTGGAGGTGAGATTCTGTCTGTCAGTCTGTATTTTTGTTGTCTATGCTGCTCATGCCTCCGTAAGGGGACGATGATTTCCCAGTCTCGGGTAGAGGCTGGGGGCATGATCAGCCGTCGGGCTAGGGGATCACCGACTGTCGCCCTGGGAGACGTCCCAGGAGGTCTGGAGGGACCCCAGGGATGCCTGGGAGATTCCCGTCTGGGTGCCGGAGAGGACGCGGTCCTCCCTGCCGTATGTTTTTCTGAATTGGTTTTGCTTGTCTTGGTGGAAACGGGCTCTTGTCAGTCTTTGTGTATTTTCAGTATCTGTTTTGTCTTGTTTGCGACTTTGACGATGGGACAGACCATATCTACTCCCCTAAGTTTGACTTTATGCTCAAGGGGGTATTGTTTGTCTCCCTCTTTGTCTGTTTTCTGTCCTCCTCCTCTTTTGTGGCACCTACTTACGTTTTGCTTGCAAGCCTCTGGGCACTTTGGTGCCACCTGTAGGCCTCTGGGCCGCCTGTCTGGGCACTTCGGTGCCATCTGTCTGGGCACTTTGGTGCCATCTCTCTGGGCACTTTTCATGCCGCCTGTCTAGTGGTGTTCACGGAGGGTAAACATACCCGAACACCGTAGCCACGGAAGGACCGAGGGATGCCTTGGACCCTCAGTTTGCCTGAGTATCTGACTTCTGCCGATGCGGCAGGGCCAACTGGTTTCTGAGTCTGTGGAAGGGACAAACTCTTTGGTTACACCCGCCACCTGTGGCAGGGGTGGCAGGATCTGAGTTGTCTGTAACCCAGCACAGCTGCAGCTGGCTGGGAAAGTGTTCTACGTCCATAGAAGGGACAAATCTGTTCTGCATCCATGGCAGGGACGAGCTGTGTATTGGTTGTTGGTTGTATGCGCTGGCCACCTGTGGCAGAGGTGAGCTGGGGCAAACTGCTGTCTTCTGTTCTGTTTTGTGTTCTGTGCTCTTAAGACTGAAACTGACTGACGACGGGTTTTTTGTTTATTTGTTTGTTTGTTTTGGACATCGGAAAGATTCATCCAGTTAAACATGGAAAAAGTTAGGAAAAAAAAACGGTGGGGACCGGTTGTTGCTCAGCAGGAGTAGGAGTCATGGGGGCTCAAGCATGACTCTGTGGTCCCCTGCTGTGAACAAAGACAAGATGATTGCCCAGAGGCAAAATGCCAGACAGTAAAAGCTGCCTGCTTCCTACAAGCAGGTAATCATAGAACAGAATTTTAAAGATTGACATAATAAAGTCCTGCAAGATATCTCATATGATTTGAATGTGGGCTCCATGGGAATTTTGGGTTAATATGCTGGCATGACAAATTAGAAAATGCCTAGAAATAGGTCCATACAGTATATGTGTAGTTTACTTCATTTGTTTTAAATTGTTTTAATTATCAAAATGGGTATGATTCTAAGTTTTGTGATTCTTTTATTAT
>CM052722.1:40599014-40610650 GCA_028551405.1 Uromys caudimaculatus
GTAAACATTCTTTGTGCCATCCTTCACATGGCACAAGTAAATATTTATTATTGGTTATTACTAAAATTGACTCATAAAAAGAGACTGCCTTTACAAACTGATTTTAGATTATTAGGCATATGAGCTAAGGACCAGATAGCAAATTCATAGCTCTGAGTTAATTTTAGGGTGTAACAGAAGAAGTAGGCTTCACGAGAGAATCTGATTTGGGGCTTGGACAAGGAAGTAGGCTCAGATATTTCAGTCATCCTGACACGCCCTCAGAAACAGCGATCACCGGAATGATCACGGACTTTTGTTTATTGCCTTGCTCATTCCTTGCCTATTTGCATTTATTGTATTGCAACCTAGAACTGGCCTTATTGCTTGCATGTAATTTAAATGGTATAAAAGCAGATTGGGAGAAAAATATACCTGCCTTCAGTCTCAGAACTGACTGAGGCCATTGGGTCTAAGAGTGTCCTAACAGAAGTCGGGAGCAAGGAATCCCAGGCCTTGAGAAAAGTGCCCCCAAGCACCAAAAGGTGTTAGCCCTGAGTGAAGACAATGATTAGGGGAGACCTTCTCTCCAAACCCAGGTTAACTCTGAGAGTGGAGGAGAAACCCACTCAATTCTTGGTGGACACAGGGGCTCAACACTCATCCTCCAAGCTGATGGCCCTGTTTCAAGAAAAGATCTTTGGTCCAAGAAGCCATTGGCACCAAAATGTATTCATGTACTACCCGAAGAACAGTGGATCTAGGGATGGGCTGGGTATTCCATTCATTTAAGGTTACCCCAAAGTGTCCCTACCCTCTGTTGGGATGAGACATACTCTCCAAAATAGGGACCCAGATACATTTCCTGCCCAATGGGCCACAATAAGCTGGCCCAAAAGGAAAGACCTCTCTGACTGACCCCTACCAAAAGCCGAGGCTACCTGGTTTACAGACGGGAGCAGTTTTCTCCATGAAGGTCAGAGACTAGCAGGTGCTGCTGTGGTGGACAGCACAATCGTCATCTGGGCGGAACCTCTACCCCCTGACACATCAACACAGGAAATGGAGCTAACTGCCCCCACCAAGGACTTAAAACTTGGAGCCTGCAAGAAAATTAACATCTATACGGATAACAGGTATGCCTTTGCCACATCCCATGACCACAGAGCTATATGATCAGAGAGAGGACTGCTCACACCAGAGGAAACAAACAAATCCTGGATCTCTTAGATGTCCAAATGAAGCCAGTAACCGTGAGTATTATTCACGCCCAGAACATTAGGAAGAAAGCAAGCAAGCAAAAGACTTACTAGGCCAAATGCACAGATGGACTCATTTATAGGATAAAAAGCTTGTCCATGTCCAAGCAGTTAAGGGACCTAGAGTATATAAGACTCAGGTTCTGGGCCAGAAAGATAGTAGGACAGTGTAAGTGAGTGCTTATGCAGCCAGGAATAAACAGGCAAAAGACCTAGGGGGAACAGCCTAGAGTATATTGAGAGGTCTTTTTCAAGGGTGCTCACACACATGTGTGCATGTACTACACACTTGCACACTCACACACACATATATGCATACAAACACAAAATATTTCTGTTTATTAAAATATAGCATGGGTCTACCCACCCATACCAAGAGTGATAGCTTAGCAGTTTCTAAGTCCTCTTCTCAAGGTACTATATTGCTAATAAATGTTAGAGAATTCTTGGACACCATGTGTGTAGTGTTTGCATAGTATTTATCTGCACCAGGCAATCACTTAGACTTCTTCTATTCATATTCCAAATAGTCATTTACTTCTGGTATTTTTAATGTTCTAAATGAATGGTTTTTATTGGATATTTTATTTATTTACATTTCAAATGTTATCCATTTTCCCGGTTTCTCTTTCTGAAACCCTCTATCCCATCCCTCTCCCCCCACTTCTATGGAGGTGCTCTCCCACCCACCCACTCCTGCCTCCTCGCCCTGGCATTCCTCTACACTGGGGCATTTATAGAGCCTTCCCAGGACCAAGGGCCTCTCCTCCCATTGATGCCAGATAAGGCTATCCTCTGCTACATATGCGGCTGGAGCCATGGGACCCTCCATGTATGCTCTTTGGTTGGTGTTTTAGTTCCTGATATCTCTGGGGGTTTAATATTACGATGTGTTTGCTGTTCCAGAGAGTTAGTCTACCTGCTGAAAGATATACCATCTGAAGATTTAGGCCTTGATCACCACTCCCCCATTTCTCCCAGCCCACTGTGCAACATTACTGAAATTACTGTGCACTAAAATTAGAAATTCCTATTGCTCCAAACAACTTTTATCAAATAATTCATTCTTGTCTTGATTTGGAAAACTCTTGTTCTTCATATTATCTTTTTACTTGTCTTCATGTCTTACCTCACCCTCTTCCTTATTTGTAACTAAGAATAGGCCTTAAAATCCCATGGAAATTCCATGACCTTCTTTTCATTATCATCTTAGGTACTGATTGGATTGGATTTGGAGATCCAAAAAATATAGGCTCAACTAAGATTTAGAGAAAATAATGAAGCAATGAAAAAGTAAATAGGAAGTTTATTATAATTCATTAGTTCATACACTGAGTAATCAAATCCAAGTGTGTCTCAATTGATATTACAAACAACAGACAAAATCACACAGCTAATTAGTTTATTACTGTATTTGTTTCACCAATGTGTGACATTACATTTCCATGAGAATCACTTTTACAAATTCATGTTTTCTTATGTAATATTAAAAAAGAAACTTGTGGAAAAATTTCAATTTGTTTTTAAAGTAATGGAACTCTTAGTTGTAATATTCAAATGCAGCAATAAATGTATCAAGCATAGCATGGAGAAACAAAGATTGTGAAACAAATTAACTTTCCATTAGCAGAACATTTGCAGTTGACCAAAGCAAATATACATATCATTTACTCATGTATAAACAAATAAAAGAAAATATATGCTTTATTCCTGTAACCCATAAACTCTCCACTACACAAACAGAAATTGAAAGCTCAAATTTGGTTGCAGCTATTTGTGGGAGAAGCTGCAAGATATGCACCTGGGATGAACCCTGTCCACTGTAATTGTGGGACGCAAGGCTACAGATCTCCGTTCTGTTCTCTCCATTTGTTCTTTAAGAGCTTCTTTATACAGAGTAGGGAAGAAGCTGGGAACAGTGTCGTTGATCTTAGCCCAAACTTCTAGGACTTTCATTTTACTGGTTTCTATATGGGCCTGGGAACCCCACAGGAAATCATATCTTGGGGATTTACCCTCAGACATCTTGCGAATCTCAAGGTAATTTTTCTCAACCAGGTCTTTGGTGATGAGCCTTCGGGGTTCCCCAAAAATCAAGTGTTTCCTCCCTGCATATACTCCTAACACACTCAGAAATTTCCAGACCTCTTTCTCGGTAGCACGGTTGCCTTTTGTGAAGATCAGACCCAAAATGGCCATCAGAAGACCCATCTTTGGCAACCCCCTCTTGCCACTTAGAATTTCAGCAGTGGAGAGACCTAGCTTGCTGACAATAGCATAGGATTGATCATTTGTATTGATTTTCTTTAACTGCATTCCAAAGAGCATTTCCATGTGAGAGGAAGATTTCCTTAGGATGTCAGAAAACTGTGCCATGTATTTCGTGTTGACCACCCTCAGCATATCAGCATCTGTAAACTGTTCACTCTTCTGAAACTTCTCCAGCATGAACTCTACCAGCATACTAGCCTTCTTAGTAAGAGCATCATTACATATTGGCTGAAGGATGGGTTCTGCTTTGAAGGAACATAGGCTTTCTGCATTACTACTGCCAGCAGAAGCCTCAGCACCTAGATCAGAGCCTGTGCTGGAAACATCTGCATCAGAAGACGCAGAAAACACAGCTCCCCGAGGAGTGCAACCCCCAGAAAAGCTTGGGGAATTAGCTTGACTAACAGGAAGAGATGCTGACCCTCTGCCTGCAGTAGGGTGACCTTGGCTATCCCTATGGGCATGGTGACGTTTGGCACGAGAGTGGCCCTTACTCTTGTGGCCCCTTGGCATGACAGCAGCGGTCAGAGGCAACAGGCAGGGCTGTAGTCAGGAGAGCTGTCAAGGCAGGAACCTGGAAGGATAGAATGACAACATGTGAGTACCATACCACTGCAAAGAAGAGAATACCTTTGCTTTTAGGAAGGTCTCCTTCATTGCTTTCCTGGAGGGCAACATACTGTGTTCCTGTTCTCCTGTTCAGCTTGGTTAGCACTACTGTTCTCTTGGTCAGTCTGAATCCCAAGAACTCTGCAAAAGGAATTAGAGTTTGTTAGATTGCTTTATGATAGCCAAGTTACCTAGAGTGAGAGAACATGCTAAATGAGAGTCAAAATGCTCATGATCTGTATTCCCAACTATCTAAGTATCCATTACATAGATAGTTGTTAAAGTCTGAAAAGCCACTTCCCTCTGTTACTCTAAAGTTCATTCTATAAACTTCTTTATGTGCACACAGGAAATTTTAAAAATCATTTCACTGCTACCACTTTATTCAGGGGACCTCAGGACTCCTAGTGCTGTATCAGAGGTGATATTGAAGAGCCCTTGTTGCTCTTACCAAGAGTATGATTCCCACACTCCACAGACCCAAAGAAGTTAAACAAGAAGGAAAGCCTAAGAGAAGAAGCTTGAATCTCACTTAGAAGAGGGACTAAAAGTCATAAGAGGCAGATGGAAGGAGAGAACTGGAAGAAAGGGGGGATAGGAAGGGAAATGGGGGGGGTTCGGGATCAAGTGTGGGGAAAGACAGGAAAGATGGCTATATGGTCATAAGAATGAATGGGAATCTGCCAACTGACAGGGGTGAGGAGGTGGGGGCATATCAAGGAGGAGACAGAAACCTAAGATAAGAGAGGTGTACAATAATCAATGGGGGTGACCTTAACTGTGACTCAGCATTAGGCATATGGAACCTAAAGAGACCCTCCCTCCTGCAGCCAGATAGGAACCCCAGTGGAGCAATAGAGAGACCAACCCAACCACAAAATTTCCAACTCCAAATTTATCCACTCTACAAGAAATGCAAGCACAGGGGATGGAGCAGAGACTAAGGAAATGACTAACCAATAACAGGCCCAACTTGAGGCCCATCCAATGGCCAAGCATTAATCCCTAGCACAATTAAGTGATACTTTGTTAGGCTTGCAGACAGGAGCATGTTATCCTCTGAGAGGCTCCACTCAGCAGCTGACTCAGACAGATACAGACACCCACAGTCAAACAGTGGATTGTGGGCCCCAAAGGGGATAGGAACTCCACAGGAAGACAAAGATAGTCAACTAACCTGGGCCCTTGGGGCTTTCAGAGACTGAACCACCAACCAAAGAACTTACATGGGCTGGACCTAGGTCCTCCGCACATATCAATCAGATGTGCAGC
The DNA here is from genome assembly GCA_028551405.1 of Uromys caudimaculatus. Taxonomy (NCBI): domain Eukaryota; kingdom Metazoa; phylum Chordata; class Mammalia; order Rodentia; family Muridae; genus Uromys; species Uromys caudimaculatus. The sequence goes on from CM052722.1 coordinate 40,604,405, forward strand.
TTAGTATTCATGTGGGGCCCGAACAACTGGAATGGGGGCTATCCCAAAAGCTGTTGCCTATATATGGGATACATTCTAGCTGTGCTTCCTTGTCTGGCCTCAGTGGAAGAGGGAGCCCCTAGCATCCCAGAGACTTGAAGTGCCAGGGTGGTGGTATAACAGTGCTAGGGTAGTGGGATAATGGGGTTCACCTGCTCAAAGAAGAAGGGAGGTGGAATGATTTTGGGAGGGATGACTGGAAGGGGGCAGCAAGCAGGATGTAAAGTGAATAAGTATAAAGAAAATAATTTTTTAAAAAAGTATGATTACCACCATGAGCCAAGTCCTCAGCAGGCAAGATCCCTTGCAACAAAGCTCTTATCTCCCTATTGTACCAGAGACAAAGGTGGGTTATATATATATAGCCACCTTGTGGCTGCCTTGATCCATAGTTGCTATCATACAGATTTCTGCTGTCTGCTCCTCTACTAACCAGTTATGAAACATGAAATCTCTACAATTTTAACAGTGAGCCTGTTTGTAATGCAGCAAGTCTCAAGAATTCCCCTTTTGCTGCCTGAGTCAACCAGCCTTACATCTAAGACTTCATTTCTTTAGAGACCGTTGGGAAAGATAATGGCCTCTGGTCCTAACTGCCAGTGTTCTAGAACTCCAGAGACAAGAGTAAGAGTAGGACCTGTGTGACCTCCTTTCTAGTATTAATTTTGGTTTACAGGAACTCACAAGGATTTAGTGTTGTCACTGTTTATCCCCCAAGACACATACTAACACTTAGATGTCTTACTTGATCGGAGGCCACAGAGGAAAGCCTTGACCCAAAGGCAGCAAAAGCGGAAGTCAGAGTCCTCTTCTTCCGGTTCACTGCTCGCCCCCACCCCGCACCCCCCGCCCCCGCCCCTTTTCTAGGTGGCCAGTTCCATTGTTCAGGGAAGGGGGAATGTTCCCAGAAAAAAAAATGATTTTTTTCCTGTTAATTTTTCACAGGGCTAAGATACCTCTTGAATGAACTAAGGTTACAACTGAACACCTCATGTCTATCAGAGTCCTAAATAGAAAGGAAGATGAAGCAATTTTGAGTTTATGATTCATGCGTACCACCTTATTATGGATAGGTCTCTAGGAGGTCAAGCTTCCTTTGAGAAGAGAGCTCCGAATCTTCTTAAAGTTTTGATTCCTTTCCTTCTGGGAATAGCTATATAGGCTAGGGTTGCCTGAAACTCTTGATCATCCTTCCTCAGTTTCCAGAATCCATAATTCCAATTATGTTCCATAATGCTTGGTTGCTACAAACATTCTAATTAGATATTAGCTTATTTAAATTTTTTATTTTTATTTTGAGGCAGCGTCTAGCTATGTAGTCCAACATAGCCTCAGACTTTCTATATAAAACAGGGTGGCCTCAAACTTACAATCAGACTGCCTCTGCCCTTTTAGTGCTCCCATTGCAGGCCTGAACTAAACTCTTATCTTGATTATATGTAAGTGCTCAGCTACTTCTCTATTGAAATCCCTAAGGATTTTGGGCCAACCACCCAGAACCGGACTAAGCCGGTTCTGATTTGCTGATGTGCTGAATTGCTGATATGAAATATGAAATACTATATGCTGTATGTGTGACCACTTCTGACTGAACTGATTGTTGTAGGTAAGTCATCATGAGGGGAAGATATATGCATGTTGGGTCCTTTGTAATTTGAGGTGTGGCATCCCTCTCTCCGTATGCAGCATCATGATACTGACTGCTGGCTGGGTCTGGAAGTACAACCTTTCTGACATGAAACCATCTCTTTCCCCTAAACATGGTGTTAGGCAATACCACCTAAGTGTAAAGGTGAAGGTACTTCTTAACCTAACATACATGGTTGGGTCCTATGTTTTTGTGGCTTTATGGTATGCTCAAGATTTGAGGCTTGAATTTCCACTCATATCAGATGTAGGCAGAAGACTTGATACTTGATTTCCACTTCATACTTGTGGTTATATTTTGTTAAATATGAGATTAAATTAATAATCAGTTATCATCCATTAATATTTTATGTTTTAGTGGCATAATCTCTCAACACATTGACATTTCCTGAAAAGTTCTCTTGTAGTCAGTTCCAACATTTGCTTCTGCTGAATCTTATTTACCCTAGTTTGTTGACATACCCACACACAAAACATTATCAAGTTTCAAAAAGAGGTGCAGCACTATATGTGTTAGTGTTTTGGGATATCTTTCAATAGCTAGAAATTTATTTTAAAATAATGTTTCATGATATTCTTTTTCAGTTTAAAGTTTTAGATTTTTGATAATTTCAATTATAAGTACTATGTTACATCATTTTCTCCCCTCTCCCTTTCCAACTCTCTCTAAAATTCATAACTTCTTCAATTGTACACATACATATACACATTTTGACAGTATTTTGGGTTAGGGCCACAGTTTGAGATTCTGTTTCAGTTAATTTTTTTTCTTTGTAGAATTTTCTACTCATTTATATTGGTCATTTAAATTTAATTTATATAATATAATAAAAACTTCAGTGGAACTATCCTCCAACTTATACAATGTCACAGAGCATAGAATAATAAATTCAATTATCTGATTTTCCTCATCATAAAACCATATTCTATTTTATTCTTTTAAAATTAATAAACATATTTATTTAAAAAGGAATTATTCCAAGCATTTTTTAATTATTTTTTTTTTACACTCCAGATTTTATTCCCACCCCCCCATCCACCCTCTGTGTGTTCCACATCCCATACCTCCTCCCCAACTCCCTGTCTCCATGATGATGTCCTCAGCCCCAATCCCCAACCCACCTGAGCTCTAAATTCCTTGAGACCTCCAGTCTTTTGAGGGTTAAGTGCATCATCTCTGACTGAACCCAGACCCAGCAGTCCTCTGCTGTATATGTGTTGGGGGCCTCATATCAGCTGGTGTATGCTGCCTGGTTGGTGGTCCAGTGTCTGAGAGATCTCAGCAGTCCAGGTTAGTTAAGACTGCTAGTCCTCCTATAGGGTTGCCCTCCTCCTCAGCTTCTTCCAGCTTTTCCCTAATTCAACCACAGGGGTCAGCAGCTTCTGTCCATTGGTTGGGTGTAAATATCTGCATCAGACTCTTTCTGCTGCTTGTTGGGTCTTCCAGAGGGCAGTCATGCTAGATCCCTTTTTGTGAGCACTCTATAGCCTCAGTAATAGTGTCAGGCCTTGGGACCTCCTCTTGAGCTGGACCCACTTTGGGCCTGTTGCTGTATTCATATAAAAGTTTCTTTTTGGTAGTTGCCTTTCATAGGCAATATTTTGTAAATATATAATGTGTGTTGTCCTTTTTTGTCGCAATGTTGTCAGACTATACTTTTATCCATTTGTATCTTAAGAATTATAGGTCATTAATTTCTTGATTCTAAAATTTCATTCAGTTTATTGCTGGAAATTCTTTCAGAAGACTTCATTTTCCCTCATTTTTAACCTGGTCATATTTATAATATAAATTTATAGTATTCCTTTATTGATATTAAATCCCTTCTACAAACAAGATTTGTACCTTTTTAGTTTCCTAATAACATTTTCTGTTTCTTTCATTTTTATTTGTAAATAATTATAAAAGTGTTTATATAAATAATTTATTATTTTTAAAAATATTTTTATTCTTTGAAAAGTTCATACATGTATACAATGCAAAATAATCATATCCATTCAACCAGCTTTCCTTCGACTTTCTGTATTGCTCCCTACCCCTCTCGCTTCCAACCTGATGCCCTCTTTTATGTATTGTTTTTAATAACACCTGAGTTCAGTTACTGTGGCCCATCTGCATGTGGGTATATGCACATATTCTGGGGTACAAGTAACCACAAATACCAACATTCAGAAAGTGAAGTAACTTTTGTCTCAACAGTCATCAACTTTCAACTGCTCCTTCAATAGGGATGGGCCCCCTCATAGATGGACCGTTCCCCATCTATGCTTAAAATTTGACTGTCTTTATCTTGTGCATGTATCCAGAGGTATGTTGAATTGATAAGTACAACAGCCATGTCATGTACTGAAATCATCTCTCTTACCTATCTGCCAGCTCTTATGTTCTTTCTGCCCCTTATTCCATAAATTTCCTTAGCCTTAGGTAGAGGAAAATTGATGCAGATGACCCAATCATGACTGATCAATCAGAGTTACTTATTCCCAATAATTTGACCAGTGATGAGTCTCTGTAATAACAACTAACTACTGTAAAAATTCACTTGTTCTTATAGTCATTCAATTTTGAATGCGTCTTCATTATTTTTATCAGTAGCTTCTCAGTATTTAATATGATATTGATTCATTAGCTTCCTAAATTTATGTGCGTGTGTGCATACTTTTCTTATAAAGATGTTTTATAGTTTTGATTCAGTTCTTGTTTTATTTGTTTTCTTTCTTTTTGCTTTTCTCTCTCCCCTTCTTTTCTTTTCTCTTTAAATAAAGACTCTCTATAAGAACTAAGCCATCCAGGAAGTTGCTTTGTATCCCACATTGGCTTTGAACTCCAGTCCTAATGCTTCAGCCTTTTATGTTGCTGGTTGTATATGGGTGGGTTATACAGATCTATAAATATGTTTTATTGAATAAATGCTCTTCAAGGTATAACATTGACCATTTAAAAAACTAATGTTAATAAAGGTATTGAGTGATGCTTAAATATTTTACAAGTTGAATATATTGTTACTAATATTCTATACTAGAGTAAATAATTGTTTGAACATGACGATATATACTAATGTATTTTATGAATATATTTTTATACAAAGTCACTAGGGAATACAACAGAATTATATGAAAGAATTTTCATAATAATCCATGAGATTATTTGCTGTGGTATATTTGACTTTTTAATGATGAGAGAAACTTAATCAAATTGAACCACATATGGCTTTTTATTTTGTAGAAGTGAGTTTAACAAAAGAAAATAAATAAGAAATCATAATTCTACTGAGTGTGTTCATGGATGATATAGGAAAACAGATTCTACTGTAAATAATTCAGTAAAGATTTGTTTTATATATAGGCTATTTTAGAGAAATATTACATTTTCAGAAATTGGGCAAAATATTCAGTCACGACAAACTGTCGCATTTCATGTGCTTTTGCTTCTCTTGCATTGGTGTGCTACGTGTTACTATAGATGAACTAATATTGATGCATTTTCATTAAGTGGCTTTCATATTAAAATTCACTTTGTTAAGTGAATATAAAACATAAATATAAAATAAAATATAAATTAGTTATACATCTGCCAATACAGAATCATGTGAATGATACTAATATTAATACAATAAGTCTTTGGTATTATAATTGCTCATATATATATATGCATATATATATACATATATACATATATATATATACATATATACATATATATATGCATATATATATACATATATACATACATATATATATATACATATATACATATATATATATATATATATCCATATTCTTTAACACCATAGTAATGGTTTATCTTTTCAAAATCAATTTACTTATTCCTTGACAATTTCTTTTTTTAATTTTTTTTTATTTTTTGATACATTATTTACATTTCCAATGTTTCCCCATTTCTAGGTCTCCTCTTTGGAAACCACCTATTCCCTCCCCCTCCCCCACCTCTATGAGGAAATTCCACCTCCCACCCACCCACCCACCCTCTCCCATTTTCCCACCTTGACATTCCCCTTTACTGGGGCCTCTCTTCCCCCTGATGGCCAACAAGGCCCTCCTCTGCCACATATGTGGTCTGAACCATGGGTACCTCAATATGTCTTCTTTGGATGGTTGTCCAGGCTCCAAGAGGACCGGGGGTGTCAGACCAGTTGACACTGTTTCTCCCTCCACAGGGCTGCAGACTCCCTCAGCTCCTTCAGTCCCTTCTCCAACTCCTCCATCTGGGACCTCACTCTCAGTCCAGCAGTTACTGTAAAGTGAAACGTGGGTATTCCAAACATTTGGGCTAATATCCACTTATCAGTGAGTACATACCCTGTTCGTTCTTTTGTGACTGAGTTACCTCGCTCAGGATGATATTTTCAAGTTCCATCCATTTGCCTGCAAATTTTATTAAGTCATTGTTTTTAATAGCTGAGTAGTACTCCATTGTGTAAATGTACCACATTTTCTGTATCCATTCCTCTGATGAGGGACATCTAGTTTGTTTCCAGCTTCTGGCTATTATAAATATAGCTGCTATGAACATAGTGGAGCATGTGTCTTTATTACATG
>CM052722.1:40610750-40660285 GCA_028551405.1 Uromys caudimaculatus
AGTGGAGGAATGTTCCTCTTTCTCCACATCCTCACCAGCATCTGCTGTCACCTGAGTTTTTGATCTTAGCCATCCTGACTGATGTGAGATGGAATCTCAGACTTGTTTTGATTTGCATTTCCCTGATGACTAAGGATGTTGAGCATTTCTTTAGGTGCTTCTCAGCCCTGCGAATTTCCTCAGTTGAGAATCCTCTGTTTAGCTCTGTTCCCCATTTTTTGATAGGGTTATTTGGTTTTCTGGAGTCTAACTTCTTGAGTTCTTTGTATATGTTGGATATTAGCCCTTTATCAGACTTAGGATTGGTAAAGATCTTTTCCCCAACCTATTGGTTGCCATTTTGTCCTATTGACAGTGTCCTTTGCCTTACAGAAGCTTTGCAATTTCATGAGGTCCCATTTATCAATTCTTGATCTTAGAGCATAAGCCATTGGTGTTCTGTTCAGGAACTTTTCCCCTGTACCCATGTGTTCGAGGCTTTTCCTCACTTTCTCTTCTATTAGATTCAGTGTATCTGGTTTTATGTGGAGGTCCTTGATCCACTTGGACTTGAACTTTGTACAGGGAGATAGGAATGGATCAATTCGCATTCTTCTGCATGTAGACCGCCAGTTGAACCAACACCATTTGTTGAAAATGCTGTCTTTTTTCCACTGGGTGGTTTTAGCTCCTTTGTCAAAGATCAAGTGACCGTAGGTGTGTGGGTTCTTTCTGCATCTTCAATTCTATTCCATTGATCTACCTGCCTGTCTCTGTACGAATACCATGAAGTTTTTATCACTACTGCACTCTAGTACAGCTTGAGGTCAGGAATGCTGATTCCCCAGTTCTTTTGTTGTTGAGAATAGCTTTTGCTATCCTGGGTTTTTTGTTGTTCCAAATGAATTTGAGAATTGCTCTTTCTAAGTCTATGAAGAATTGAGTTGGGATTTTCAAGGGGATTGCATTGAATCTGTAGATTGCTTTTGGCAGGATGGCCATTTTTACTATATTAATCCTGCCAATCCTTGAGCACGGGAGAATTTTTCATCTTTGAGGTCTTCTTCGATTTCTTTCTTCAGAGACTTGAAGTTCTTGTCATACAGTTCTTTCACTTGTTTGGTTAGAGTCACAACAATATACTTTATATTGTTTGTGACAATTTTGAAGGGTGTCATTTCCCTAATTTCTTTCTCAGCCTGTTTATCTTTTGAGTATAGGAAGGCTACTGATTTGTTTGCATTAATTTTATATCCAGCCACTTTGCAGAAGTTGTTTATCAGCTCCAGCAGTTCTCTGGTGGAGATTTTTGGGTCACTTAAGTATAGGATCATATCATCTGCAAAGAGTGATATTTTGATTTATTCCTTTCCAATTTGTATCCCTTTGACCTCCTTTTGTTGTCTAATTGCTCTAGCTAGGACTTCAATTACTATATTGAATAGATAGGGAGAGAGAGGGCAACCTTGTCTAGTCCCTGATTTTAGTGGTGTTGCTTTGAGTTTCTCTCCATTTAGTTTGATGTTGGCTAATGGTTTGCTGTATATTGCTTTTACTATGTTTAGTTATGGGCCTTGAATTCCTGATCTTTCCAGGACTTTTATCATGAAGGGATGTTGAATTTTGTCAAATGCTTTTTCAGCATCTAATGAAATGACCATGTGGTTTTTTTCTTTGAGTTTGTTTATGTAGTGGATTACATTGATGGATTTCCTGGTATTGAACCATCCCTGCATCCCTGGGATGAAGCCTACTTGATCATGATGAATGATTGTTTTGATGTGCTCTTGGATTCGGTTTGCGAGAATTTTATTGAATATTTTTGCATCGATATTCATAAGGGAAATTGGTCTCAAGTTTTCTTTCTTTGTTGAGTCTTTGTGAGGTTTTGGTATCAGTGTAATTGTGGCCTCATAGAAGGAATTGGGTAATGTTCCTTCTGTTTCTATTTTTTGGAATAGATTGAAGAGTATTGGTATTAAGTCTTCTTTGAAGGTCTGATAGAATTCTGCAGTGAACCCATCTGGTCCTGGGCTTTTTTTGGTTGGGAGACTTTTAATGACTGCTTCTATTTCCTTACGTATTATGGGACTGTTTAGATGGTTTATCTGATCCTGACTTAACTTTGGTATTTGATACCTCTCTAGAAAATTGTCCATTTCAAAATTACTAGGCATTTACTGTTACTATAATATCAAGTCACAGTGTATCATTTCTAATACACAAGTATAATTACACTAAGTGATTTGAAGAAAAAAAAGCAGTCATTGAGAGATGACTAATACTAAGCAAAACATTAATGCCTAAAATTATGAGGTCTCTAACAAAGCTTTATTTCCCATAGGCTTTTTAAACTATTAATTTATATGTATTATTTTTTCTTTTCCTTATTAAAAAAAGTAGATTTATTGAAAAAAAAAAGAAGTAAACATGCTAGACATAAAAACATAGCAAATTCCTAATAATAATAAATTTTATAAACTGTGTTTGTAAAACAACACAACAAAGTGTGGAATAAACTTGTATTCTGTTCTGAATGAGAGAATTGTCTGCTAAAGCTTCAGAGAGGTGGGGATATTTGAATTGAGTCTTAAAGGGTGGCTAGAAATGTGTATGAGAGAGGAGGGAGGGGGACAAAAAAAAAAGAAAATTGTCCATTTCATCCATATTTTGCAGTTTTGTTGAGTATAGGCTTTTGTAGTAGGATATGATGATTTTTTGAATTTCCTCAGAATCTGTTGTTATGTCCCCTTTTCATTTCTAATTTTGTTAATTTGGATTCTGTCTCTGTGCCCTCTGGTTAGTCTGGCTAGGGGTTTATCTATCTTGTTGATTTTCTCAAAGAACCAACTCCTGGTTTTGTTGATTCTTTGTATAGTTCTTTTTGTTTCTACTTGGTTGCTTTCAGCCCTGAGTTTGATTATTTCCTGCCTTCTACTCCTCTTGGGTGCATTAGCTTCTTTTTGTTCTAGAGCATTCAGGTGTGCTATGAGTTTTCCTCTTAACACTGGTTTCATTGTGTCCCAAAAGTTTGGATATGTTATACTTTCATTTTCATTAAATTCTAGGAAGTCTTTAATTTCTTTCTTTATTTCTTCCTTGACCAAGTTATCATAGAGTAGAGCATTGTTCAGCTTCCATGTATATGTGGGCTTTCTGTTGTTATTGTTGCCATTGAAGACCAGCCTTAATCTGTAGTTGTCTGATAGGTGGCATGGGATTATTTCAGTGTTCTTATATCTGTTAAGGTTTGTTTCCTTGACATTTTCACACATATATATAGTAATTTGAGATCATATTCTCTCACATAATTCATTCTTTTATTCCATTCCATGCCTTTGGTAACCTTTTTTCTAATGTATTCCCCTCTTTCATCTATTTTTATAACCCACTTATCTTACTTAGGATTATTTACATATACAGGGATGTGCAATTATTTCCTGTGTTATGGCCAACTTAATAGTGGCTATATTATTGAAGTAAAAATGTCTCTGTCTTACCCAGAAGCCATTAACTTTCAAAAGCTCCTTGCTAGAGATGGAACCTCATGAGCCCCTCTGCTATCTATAACATAATGCTGATAGGTCAATCCCATGCAGGTCTAATGAAGACATTCATAGCTTTTTATAAGTTCATGGTTGTTTCACTAAACAGACAAGTCAGATCCAGAAGATAATACTTCAAAGAACTTCTCCCCATCCTCTGACTCTTTCTACAACCACTTCCATAATGTCCCCTAAACCTCGTCAGGAAATTAATACAGATGTTCCATTTAGTATTGATACCTTATTGCCCCGTATTCTCAGCATTGACAAATTATGAATTTTTTCATTAAAACCTTTTAAAATTATTTTTATAATTTTGCCTTTTTCATAATTATATAAAGGTGGAATCTCATTAGGTAGTCTATTCTGGATAAGCTATTTCACTTTGCTATATTCATTTAGGATTTTCCCATGTCTTTTCATGGCTTAATGATATTTTTTGAGATTAGAATATAATTCCATCATTTCCTGTTCCCTTTCACCCCCCCAAACCCTCCAACATACATCCCCCCAACTTGCTTTTTCAAATGCATAACTTCCTTTCTGTTGTTGTTACTTATGTGGGTACATATATTCGTTAATATATAAATATGACTTTCTTGGCCTGTATAGTGTTCTTTGTATATATATGTTTTCATTGCTGATTATTTGGTATTAGACAACCAATCAATATACTTTTCCCTGGGGAGGACTATTTCCTCTCACTCTCAGTATTCCTTACTTTCCTATAGTTCTTTTTCTTTTCTTTTTTCTTTCTTTCTTTCTTTCTTTCTTTCTTTCTTTCTTTCTTTCTTTCTTTCTTTCTTTTTTTCTTTTTTTTTTTTTTTGGAAGCTTACATAGTTCTTTCTCATACCAAGAAAATTAGCCATGAGAGAGGAGGGTTTACAGCTTGAGACCTCTGGGCCCTGTGTCCAAAGTGCATGCTGTCTTCAGCAATAAGGACTTACCTTCCACCTCTGAGCAGGACCCAAGGACAATCCCACCTTATTTGGGGAGTCTTTTGGACAATCCTAACTAACAGCTCAAAAGAAAGTTACTTGTTGGGGTCCAAATGGTTTGCAATTCTTTTCCCAAGCATAAACCCTGACCTAGATGTGGTCTTGTGACTTCATAAAATTGCAAGAATGAAATAAAAGCCTATGAGGAATGTCCTTCAGGGCAAGGCAAGGTTAAAATACAGGTAAATGAAAAAAACCTCAGATGACTGTGTCAAAGATACTGTTTGTTAAAGTTTGGTTTGCAATGCTATTTCCAGTAGCTAGAAAACCAACATATAAATAGCAGTGGGAAAATAATTATTTATTTTTGAAGTAAACCCAGTCTTGGGTCTCTGAATATGACTACTCCATGATGCCTATGGCTGTAAAGGTTGTGGCAGCTTCTCATGCTTCATATTAGTGTTTTGTTACACAGTGTACAGCTTCTGAGATATACATTATCTTCCCAGATAGGAAAATTTCATTTAAATTTTATATGTATATTTATATAACAACTGACATGTTTTAAAGTTATTTTGGATAAATAATTAACTGTGATTCTGGAGTGGTTGATTTTTAAAAATTATTTTATTTTTGAAATTATAATATACTTACATAATTTCCCCTTTTCCTCCCTCTAAACCCTCCTCCATACCACTCTTTACTCTCTGTCAAATTCATGGTCACTTTTTCATGAATTGTTACACACATATTTGTATAACCTGCCAAGTCTGTATAATGTTACTTGTACATATGTTTAAGAGTCAGCCATTTAGCATTGGATAACCAATAGATATGCTCTTCCTTGGGGAAAACTATTTCTCCCACTCTCAGCATTCTTTAATTACCTATAATTCTTTGTGTAAGATTGACTTGTCATGGATTTTCACATCAGTATTCCATTGTCCTTTTCAGCTCATGTTTAATCAGTCTTGTTGGTGACACTCTGAATGTAGCTTCTGACTTTACTAGGAGACACAATCTCACAGAAAACTGTTTCTTACATGTTTTCTGTCTCCTCTTCCACAATGTTCACTGAGCCTTAAGCATGGGAGTTGTTTTGTTTTTATGACAACTTGACACAAGCTAGAGTCATTTTGGGAAGAAGGAAAGTCAATTGAGAAAATGCCCCCACCAAATTGGCCTGTGACCCAGCCTGCAGAACAGTTTCTTGATTTATAAGTTATGTGGGAACATGCTGCTCACTGCGGAATGTACTACCTCTGTGCTGGTGGTCATGGGTACTATACAAAAGCAGGCTGAGCAAGCCATGAAGAACAAGTCTATAAGCAGTATTCCTTCATGATATGTGCATCAGTTCCTGCCTTCACATTCCTTAAGTTCCTGCTCTGACTTGGCTAAATGAACTCAGTGATGATCTGTGCCATGAAACTATAAAATGAAATAAACTCTTTCTCCTAGTTATTTTTGGTCATGATGCTTTATCACAGCATAGAAACTCGAACCAAGAAGGATTCCATAAAACTTTTTCACAACACTTACTGTTATTTACTCTACTCCCTCCTTCTTCTCTACTTACCTCCTTCTGCTCCCCAAAATTAGACCCTCCACTTCTTCCAGTTCTCCCTTTAGATGACTTATAGCCTGTTACTGTCTTCCCAGTGCCTGCCTACAATGCTCTCTTTTTACTTTCCTGCTTTCATTAGACTTGTAGAACTGAGGAAATAGCTCAGTTGGTAAAGTGCTTATGTTACAAACATGAGGGACATGGTTCAAACCCCAGAAACAACATAAAAATCCAGTACACTTTTTTTTAATACCCATAATTATGGCCTCTTTTTGTTTTTGTTATATTTATGGCTTATATCTTTTCCCTTCTTAATATGGACAGAAGTCTATAAGCTTCACCAATTTATTTAAATGCTAGAATTTGTTTCTGTTGGTTTTCTCTATAAGTTTGAAGTTTCATTTGTTCATTTTAATTTAAGTTTACATTTTCTTTTTACTATAATTATCCATGATAGGAAGTTTGTGTGATTATAGTATATATCATTTATTTTTAACACAAAAATTAATTCCTATAAATATCCTTTCAAATACTGCTTTCTTTGGCACTCAGATATTTTGATAAATTTGCTTTCATTTCATTTATCTTTAAAAATGCTTTAAAGACTCCTTTGATTTGTGTTTTCTTTAGAAGTATATACTGCGATCTCTAAATATTTTAGAGTATTCTTATAATGATTTGTAGTCAATTTCTACATTAATTTTTTCATAGCCTTATAGAATACATCATAAGGTTACTGTTCCTTTAAATTTGTTGTTGTGAGTTATTAAATGGGGAAGAATGTGGTCCTTGTGTGTGTTTATTATATGTAAACTTCGAGATGTGGACTATTGTGATCAATATTGTATAAAGACTACATAAATTTCAGTAAATGATGATTCTTTTCAACTAAATATTAATTATTTGCTTTTGGACTTGTAAATGACTCATAGGGGAATGTTGAAATATTTAACTATACAAGTGGATTTGTCTTTTAAGTATTTTGTTTTCATTAAAAATTTATTTTTATTTTGTGTATCTGGGTGTTTTGCCTGCACACATCTTTTAACTACAAGTGCTATGTGTCCCTGATCCCTGCAGAGGCTAAAGGAAGGGATCACATTCCCTGGAAGTGGAGTTAATGATGTCCATGAGCTGCCATGTGGGTTCTGGAACTTAAACCTGAGTGCAGAGGAAGAACAAGCAGTGTTTTTAACTGCTAAGCCATCTCTCCAGCCCCTTTATAATTTATTTTTAACACAGGAATATTCAGTCTATACACAACTATGATTGTTATATATTTTGGACAATTAATTCCTGTAATATTATATTGCACTATCCTACCTCTGATCATTTTCATTTACCCAAATTCTGATTTTTCAGAAATGAATATGACAATTTTAGCTTTATTTTTATTTCTGTTCAAATGTTAGAACTTTCTCTCATGGTCACTTTTAATGTATTTTTATCACTGTATTTAATGCTAGTTTCTTGAAGATAAGATGGTTGTTGTTTTCTAATCTATTATGAAACCTTCCAACTTTTAGCTGGCATGTTTAGGTCACTGATTTCTAGCATCTATATTGTGATAGTTGTACTAATACATAGCAAGTATTCTTTTGCTTTGTATGTTTTGAAATTTGTTGGGGGGATTCTGTTTTGCTTTGATTTCCTATAGTAATTGAGAATGTTTTAATTTCTTGTTTCTTCTTTTAACATAGAGTTTTAAAATTTCAAAAATTTGTTGCTGATTTCTTTATATATTTAAATGAATCTTTGCAAACTATTAAAGTCCACTTTGAAATTCTATTGTAACACTTTATAAATGGTGCAAATGTCTTTTAGCAGACTAATCTCAACTTTTGCTTCCTGTTTCTTTCTCTTTTTTCCAATGCAAAAGCAAGAAATTTATTTTCAAGTGTGTTGGGGTCAACCCTCATTCAGTCCCTCTAGGCGAGTGACAAGAAGGCGACCCCGAATGGCTATTACAAGCAGTTTTTATACTTTTTAGGGGCACAGGGTACATCAGCAAGGTTACAGTTCAAACTTATTGGCTAAGCATACTGACCTTTAAATCTATTGGCTAGCAAACATGACACGCATTTGAACTCTACCTGGGACTTTCCAGAGGATCAGGTAACTTATCAGTCAGTACATTCTGAGAATTTTTTACTCAAGAATGTTTCTGTGGGTAGAGAATGGAACTTGGCCTAGCCTTGACCCCAGGCAGGAGGGGGAAGCTGTAAGGAGGGTGTGGGACTGGAAAAGCCCTTAGGGATCCTCATTCCCCCCTTTTTCTTGTACAAGCTCCAATCCTGGAGCTACACTCAGGGGTCGTGGGAAACTAACTCATATTCTTCAGGTCCTATCCTCAGGGTCTCATATTGTTGGCGCAGCACCATCAGCTGCACTGCTCCTATTCTCTCTTTTATGAAGGCTATAAGCTTGTTTGCTTGTTCAATATGCAGGGTCCAAAGGTCAACAATAGCACGAGAACAATTAGGGGTCCTAACAAAGTAGATATGAGGGTGGTTAACAAAGACAAAGTCTGACCACCAGGTATAAGGTGGGTGTTCCTCTGTAGTGGACCAAGCTACATCCCCAGGGGCTGAGAGTGCTTGTCAAGTCACGTTGGTAGGGTTGTGGGGGTTGCTGAGGCCCAGCGCCGGAAGGAAGATACAAAATAACCATCTCATGGTTTCTCTGGCCTTGCAGAAGGGCAGGTGATCTTGAGCTTGAGGGGGTTGCTCAGGTGTCTGGCTGCTCTCCAGTTGGCATCAGCTACTGGTGCTGGTGTGATGTGAGTTATATGAACCCAGGTAGTTACTCCATCCACTTTAACAGCAGTCAGGGTTGTCAACAACACCAGGAATGGCCCTTTCCACTTTTCTTCCAAGTTTTCAGCATGAAGTCTCTTAATATATATCCAGTCTCTAACTTGGTACTCGTGTGGAACTTCTGGGGTACCTGCATTATACAGGGCACTAAATTTAGGCCAAAATTCCTGGTGGCTGATCTGGAAAACTTGCAATCAAGCCATAAGATCTTTGTCATCCTGAAAAGTTAATCTGGGGGCATGTCAAGAGACAGAGTCAAGGGAGTGGGAGTTCACATACAGGAACTCAAAAGGGGTGAGGTTAAAATGTTAGAGGGTGTTCCGGGCTCAGAACAGGGCCAAGGGAAGGAGCACCACCCAGTCAGTGCCAGTCTCCAAGAACAATTTAGTTAAGGTCTCTTTTAGGGTTCTGTTCATTCTCTCTACCTGCCCTGAGCTCTAGGGACAGCACGCACAATGGAGCTTTCAATTAGTCCCCAGTATCTCTGCCAATCCCTAACTTACCTTAGAAACAAGAGCAGGACCTTTATCCGATCCAGTTACCTTGGGCACTCTGAACCTCAGGAAGATTTCTTCTAATATCTTCTTGGCTACCACGGTAGCTATTTCCTGCTTGGTGGGGAATGCCTCAACCCATCCAGAGAATGTATCTACAAACACTAGAAGGTATTTGTAATCATATTTTCCTGGCTTAACTTCTGTAAAATTGACCTTCCAATGAACCCTAGGCCACTCTCCCCTAGGTCTCTTGCCCTGTTTGCTCTAGGCTGCATAAGCATTTACTTGCTGACATAACTTATACTGTTCTACTCTCTCTCTCTGTCTAAAAACCTAAAGTCCATTACATATACCTTAGATCCCTTGACTGCTTGGATGAGCTTCTTAACCCCTAAATGGGTCCATCTACGCATTTGGTCAAGTAAGTCCTCAGCTTATTTTCTGGGGAGTATCATTATCATTTTTCTTCTTGTATGTGCCATTGCCCTTTATTCTCTAGGTAGTAGTTGGTAGCGTTGCTAGCAACCTGAGTCCTTTCTTCAATATATTTTAAGTGAGGCCATCCCTTATCCCAGTCCCATTCCCCAGCGGGTGTCACTTGCAGGCCCATAACTGGAATAGGCTCCTGCATAGCCACTTGTCAAGCCACTTGATCTGCCTGGTTATTGCCCTGAGCCACTGAGTCTCTTCCCTTCTGATATCCTGGGCAATGAATAATACTCACAATCAGTGGCTTCATCAGGGCATCCAAGAGATCCAAGATTTCCTGTTTGTTGTTTCTTTTCCCTCTGATGTGAGCAGTCCTCTCTCTTGGTACATAGCCCCGTGAATGTGGACTGTGGCAAAGGCATACCTGCTATTCTTGTAGATGTTAATTTTCTTCCTATCCTCAAGTTCCAAGGCTTTGGTGTGAGCAATAAGCTCTGCTTTCTGTGACAATGTGATGGGCTGTAGTTCAGCCCAGATGACATTTGTGCCACCCACCACAGCAGCACTTGCTAGTCTCTGATCTTCATGGAAAAAATTGCTCCTGTCTGTAAACCAGGTAGCTTCAGCTCCCAGCAGGGATCAGTTGGAGAGGTCTTCCCTCCACTCATGAGCTCTCCTTTTGGGCCAGTTAGTTGTGGTCCGTTGGGAAGGAAGTATATCTAGGCCCCCATCTTGGAGAGTAAGTCTCGCCCCAACAGAGGGTAGAGACAGTCTGGGATGACCATAAATGAATGGAATACCCATCCCATCCCTAGATCCACTGTTCTTCATGTAGTCCATGAATACATCTTGGTGCCAGTGGTTCCTCCATCCCAAGATTTTATCTTGGAAATGGGGCCATCAGTTTGGAGGAGGACCAAGTAGTGAGCCCCTGTGTCCACCAAGAATGGAGTGGGTGTCCCCTCTACTCTCAGAGTTGCCCTGGGTTCAGGGGGGATCTGAAACCCATTTCCCCTAATCACTGTCTTCACCCAGAGCTAACACCTTCAATGTTTTGGGGCATTTTTCCCAAGGCCTGGGATTTCCTGCCCCCAGCTTCTGTTTGTTGGGCACCCTCGGGCCCAGTGGCTCCTCTCCTTGCAATATGTGCACTGGTTCTTTTCAGGGGGTTTTCTGTCTCTCTTTGGTTTGAGACTGTCTTCTCTGCTTCCCCTGACTGCTGTAGCCAAGGTTCTGTGTAAATTCCTTTCCTGTCACTTTTCTTTATTTTCATCACCCTTTAGTCCTCTTCCTTTCTATTTCTTTGCTCCTTCTCCTCTTCTGTCTCCATGTTATGGTGGACTTTCTCAGCAACCTACACTAAATCCCTCAATGGCTTATCCTATAGTCCCTCTAGCCTCTGAAGCTTTTTTCTGATATCTCTACTAGCCTGGTATATAAAAGTCATACTAACAGTAGCTCTGTGCTCCTCACTGCTGGGGTCATAGGGTGTATACTAACAAAATACCTTCATGAGTAACTCTAGAAAGGCAGCAGGCGACTCATCTGATCCCTGTCTAACCTCACCTACCTTGGTCAAATTTGTGGGTCATCATGTGGCCCCCTTGAGACCTGCCAATGGAGCCTGGTGGTAGACCTTCAGTTGCCCCTTACATTCTGCTGTATTAATGTCCCAGTCATCTCTAGTCATGAGAAACCTGCTGTTGATGACAGCCTGGTAAATCAATAGTGCCCCTGTGTCTGAGGAGACATTCTTTCTGGCTTCCTGCATTATCCTCTCTGGATCTCTGGTTGTGAAGAGCACTCTCATGAGTTGTTAGATATCATCCCAGGTGGGCTGATGAGTAAATAAAACAGTCTCAAAGAGATTAATCAGCCCCTTGGTGTTATTTGAAAGGGGGGATGTTGGGCCTTTCAGTTGTAAAAGTCAGTGGAAGTAAAGGGCCAATATTGTGTAACCTGATTCCCTTATCATCTAGAGGCCCATATGCCCTCAGCGGGAGAGCCACCATGGTATCAGGGGAGGTGGCTTTCAGACTTCAGGTCCCCATTGTGAGACCAGGAAGTTGGGGGTCTCTTCCCGCTCCTCCCTCCGGTAAAGGGTGGTACAACAGCCTTGGTCCCATATGGGCTGAGGATTCTTGTGCTGGTGCTGGTGCTGGTGGGGCAATGGAGGCAAGGGTAGGAGGATATGGAGGAGGAGGGTCTTGGAGCAAGAAGTCCACTGTGGAAGGGTCTTGGAGATCAGATTTCTTCTTAGGTCCAGATCCCTCTTCTCTTGTTTCCTTTTTCCTGATGGCCAGAAACTGTGAGGTGGGTCTTGGAGAAAGAAAGGCTTTTGTCCATGGGGATGGGAGCTCCTCTTAACTTGTCTTTCTTTTACTACTACTGACAAGTTTTCTTCTCTTTCCCTAACTTCCCTCCAGTGGTTAACTAGGATGTTTAACAGGGTAGATTCAGTCTGTCCCATGTCAAAAAAAAACAAAAAACAAAAAACAAAATGTCTGTCCAAGTCCAAGAACACAGAGAAAGACAATCATCACACAGACAGTTCACCCCTGCCACAGTCACACAAGCCAGGTTATACAGACAGTCTGTCCCTGCCACGGGCACAGAAATCAGGTTTTAGCAAGAGTTGATTGGCTCCCACTGATACTGTGTCTTGCTGTTTTTAAAAGAAGCAGAGTTCTCTTGACACCCTCCAGGGGGGCCTGAAGCATCCTGCAGACTTCCCAAGGTCATGGTGTTAAGGCACATCTGCCTGCTGCAATTGACCACATCAGACCAGAGGCTTTCCAGCTGACACCTTGCTCTTGAGCCAAAAGTAAAAGCAGAAGACAGACAAACACAGACAAACACTTACATAGACACCTGCTGCCACTGCAGAGCTTAGTCTTTTTCCCTCCAATCAGCCTAGTTGGTGGTCACTCAGGGGGTCTTCTTGAAAATCAGATGAAGTCCCCAAATGTACTTACATCGAGATGCCCCCGAGTGAGACATTGAGGTGCAGATCGATGCAAAAGCAGTAGGTTTATTTTCTTGCGTGTCAGGGTCAACCTTCAATCAGTCCCTTGAGGCCACTGATGAGAAGGAGACCTGATTCCTGTTTCTTATACTATTGCTCTCATGTATTTTACTATTCATAACATATAACTGAATGCAAGCATATCAAGCAAATTTTTATCTGCTAGATCTACTGAGAAAACAGAACAAAATGTTATGCTGTAGGTTTATTTATTCTACCACACAATCATGTCTTCCTATAAATCTGTGCTTCTGACTCACATAATTTATTTTTCTTTATGAAGGAATTATTTTAATATTTCTTGCAAACCATGTTTTGCAAAACACATCAGATTTTGCTTACCACAGAACTTTCCATTCTTCATGTTGAAGGAAAATATGGTGGCTATAGAATTCTAAGTTGATGGGTTATTTAAAAGTATTGTATGTATTCAACTTTATTCTATCTCATGTATCTGCTTAAACTCCATTTAATATTTGTATGCTGTCCATTTTATTTTTAGGATTCTTAATATATTAGGCATAGGTATTTTAATTACCTAAACTGATAATCCCTAAATGCATTCCATATTAGAAGCTGATTCTACATATTCATGATACTTCATAATTTTTTGTTTTGTTGAAAGCACAGTAAGATGTCTTGGTTTATAAAGAACTAAATGTGGTATGCATTTTGAAATTTTATATTTTCAGGTTAGAATTTATGTTGTATTCACTATATCCATAGATGTTAAAAGCTAGAACTTCTGCTATCCTTCATTTTTGTCCCTCTTCTTCTTTCAAATATGTAATTTTATCTTTAGTATTCCTGTGCTATTGCACAGGAACCTTCTAGATATGATGGTATAGTGGGGACTGAGAAGACCATTCTGTAACCCTATGAACGTGCCTCAGTATCTTGGTGAGTCGGTCTTGACTACTTCATGAGGGCTTAAAAATTTTACACCCCAGATGAGGAAAGAAAGTGAGGAGCTTTGCTACTTGGCATTTTACTGCCATGTCTTAGAAAGCTAGAATGGTGGGGGCTTTTCTATTTACCTTTGCAATTTGTTTAAACTCTAGTAAAAGCATATGTCACTTAGATTATGTTAAAAGATCTTGTGTCTTCTCAGGGATTTTAAAAAATAAGTGTGTGTATGTGTGTGTGTGTGTGTGTGTGTGTGTGTGTGTGTGTAGATATAGATTAGATATAGATATAGATATATTTACCCTACAGGTCCTCAGGTCCTTTGAAAATATATTTATATATATTGGTTTTTCGAGACAGGGCTTCTCTGTGTAGCCCTGGCTGTCTTGGAACTCACTCTGTAGACCAGGCTGGCCTGGTCAGAACTCAGAAATCCACCTGCCTCTGCCTCCCAAGTACTGGGATTAAAAGCATGTGCCACCACTGCCCAGCTTCCTTTGAATATATATTATGACTTCTAGTTTAGTGTTTTTATGGGAACCCTGGGTGTACAAAAGAGTGGATCAGTTGTGCTTTCTCTGTTTTTCCTTCTCTTTGTTTTGTCTAATTACCAATGTGTTAGTTTTGTTACATTGTATTATCCCTTAGAAGCCTCTTTGTTTTCTAATGAGAGACAGAAAGGGGTTGTATCTGGATGGGATGGAGGTAGGGAGGAATTGGAAGGCATAGAAGGAGGTAAAAATGTAATCAGGATATATTGTGTGAAAAAGTATATTTTAAATAAAACAGAAAAACCTGTATAAGACTGTGAATACTATGTATGATGTAATTTTGATATTAATTAGCTTCTGATATTCCAACTGGCCTAAATAAGAAAGCTGCCATATTTTGTACCAGCTGTGCAAAGAGAAGTATTACATAGTATAGTATTGAGTTTGGCCTTTAGGTTATAGAAAAAAAAGATAATCTCTGGTTCAAAACTCAAAATAAATTGTGAAAACAAATATGTTCTTACACAGGTTTTTGTTTTTGTTTCTTTTTTTACCACTTCTAGTTTTTAGTCTAGCATATAAAGAGATTAGATGTTGCCATTTTAGTAATCCAGAGAATTTAAGAGCTGAATAAATTGAAAGTCAATTTTCCCAAGACCCTGGCCGCTGGATACATAATTGGCCTGTGTGAAGAGGTAACTGTTCATCTGCCTTCTAGGCACCTTGATGGGTACCTCCTGATTCCTGTTCCTTTGCTCCAATCTCTTTCACTGAAAAACTATTGATTGGGAAAAGCAGGTCACTGATAACCCCTTTGGAATCTTGATGCCTTGTAGGGCAGACAGATGCCAGGAACAACTGCGCAAAGGGCCACTACACTGAGAGTGTGGAGCTGGTGGACTCAGTGCTAGGTGTGGTGTGCAAGGAGGATGAGCACTGGGAGTGTCTGCAGGACTTCCAGCTCACGCACTTGCTGGGCAGTGACACAGGCTCTGGCATGGACACACTGTTCTTCAGCAAGATATGACAGTACAAGATATGGAGTACCGGAACTGCATCATTAAACACCTTCAGCATCATGCATTCACCCAAGTTCTCAGACACCGTGGTGGAGCCCTATAATACCATGCTGTCTGTGTGCAGCAGCTGGTGGAGAACACCAATAAGACCTACTGCATGAACAATGTGGCCCTCTACAACAGACATCTGCTTCCACACACTCAAGTTGACCACACCCATTAACAGGGACCTCAACCACTTGGTGTCTGCTACCTTGAGCAGTGTCACCAAGTCACTGCATTCTCATGGCCAACTCAATGCTGACCTGAGCAAGCTGGCTGTGAACATGGTGACCCTCCTGCACCTGCACTTCTTCATGCCCTGCTTCGCCTCCCTCACAGCCCGTGACAGTCAGCAGTACTTTGCCCTGAGAGTGGTTGAGCTCACACAGCAGATGTTTGATGCCAAAAACACGATGGCTGCCTGTGACCCATGCCATGAGTGCTACCTTACAATCACCACTGTCTTCAGGGATCCATGTCCTTGAAGGAGGTGGACATGCAGATGCTGGCCATCCAGAACAGAAACAGCAGCTACTTTGTGAAGTACATACCCAACAACATCATAGCTGTGTGTGACATCTCACCACGGGTCCTAAAGATAGCCTGCACCTTCATTGGTAACAGCACTGCCATCCAGGAGCTATTCAAGCACATCTCAGAGCAGTTCTAAGCCATGTTCTGTTATGTCCAGGTATCAGTGGAATCCCTAGGAGAACTCTAAGAACCGCTGACCCTATGTAGTGAAACACAAGAGTCTTTTTATTTGAGTCAGACTTGGATTGCAAACCTTCCCACTGCAGGGAGAGGAGTGTGACACTATATCCAGGGGCTTGACACTTTAATTCAAGCATAAGCAGGGATTCTCAGACTTCGGGGTGACAGGGGGAGGTGACGAGGGAAATCATCTTTCAATCATGATATCGTTTGTTCAGACAGTGGGGCGGAATTGCACAACTGGGAGGGGAACTCTTCTGACCTGGGAAGTTACTAACTTTATGGTGCTATCAAGAACTAGTGTTTTTACAAACTGGCCACAACTATCTGGGGACTCTTGAATGCCCTCCTCTCATGGCCCAAATGTGAGGCATTTATCTCTTCAAGGATGTTTGGTCTTCGATTTTCCCAAGGACAGGAGCCATCTTCACTGGGAAGTGCTTAGCCATCTATCAGGGAGGACATGGGGGCTGAGGGATGTTGCCTTTTGTCTATTCCCAGCCAGCATTTGTTGCTCCCAGGAGGGGAGTTCATTAGGGAGTGTCACTATGAAAACAGGGATAGCAATATTTCAGTGCCAGACCTGGCCCTCTCTGAAAGGCCAGGGAAGGGAGGGGAGGTCCCTGTAAGCTGGGAGAAAGAGCAGGGGGGAGGGGAAGTTCTGTGAGCAGGGAGAAAGCACAGAGAGGCAGGCTGCCTGCACCTCTTCAGTTTCACAAGCCCTTCCTGCACTGGTTTACCAATGCTGAGAGTAACATGAATGACCTGGTGTCCAAGTACCAGCAGTACCAGAATGCCACGGTCAACAGCAGGGAAGGGGCTTTTGAAGACAAGGATGAAGAACAGATCAACGAATAGGGGCCTTAAGATGCTACAGTGCACATCTACTTTTTTCGTAGCTCTGGCAATGGTGCCCTGGTCTAAGCATGTCAAAGGCCCTCTCAAAACAAACTGTTCCCTAGGTTTGCTGGAACATAGAAATGTCTTTTAGCAGAGAATTGGCAGTCCCAGCAGATCAGGGAGATTTTATATAGGAACACTGATAACAAAGTAGGGGACTGTACAGGGTTAAAGAAAGTGACCACCTTTTGTTAGCATCCCGATCAGAATTAGCAGGGGAATTAGAATAAGGATTTGGTTTTCATCCTTGGTGATAAAAACTAAAGACACACAGTGTTACCTTAATTGAATACACAATAAGTAACTTTATGACAATCCATTCATAATAAAATGTTAAACCTGCTCGTTGGTGTCTTGAACATCATCAAAGCACTGTGATACATAGGTCTCATTTTTCAGATACCTACTTTGTGAGATACCAGAACATTACATCTATCCTGGAAATAACTTTTGGAAAAAGATAAATTGGCCAGAAAACTGGCACCCTCAACTCCAGGGTTTTCAGGCACTTACGTTGCCAATGTCTCCAATGAAGCTGCTTTGATTGCTACAAGACACCTTTCAGATGCCATTAATGAGAAGCACTTTGAGTGAGCAATTGAGCAAGTGATTAGAGGATTGAAGAAAAAAACCAAGTTCTGCAGCCTGAGGAGAAGACTGGCTTACTACGGAGCAGGCCATACCCTCGCCGGCTGGTATCTGGAGCATGCAGACCAACTCATAAAGGAGTCCATCATCCCTTTGGGGTAAGTAAGGGACTGGTCTATGTTCAGTACTTGCCCAAGCAGCAGTACCTGTACAAAAATGAACAGCTTCTGGACAGAATGTGCATGCTCTGGGTGGCTATGTTTCTGAAGACATCTTTTAATTTTATAAAGATACTAAAAGACAAAATAATGAAAAGTTTAATATCATTTACTTCTGTCTTTATCTCATCTATAATTATTTTGCTTCAGAATATGTTGACATACCCATAAAAGCCCCTCTTCTGCTGTATTTGTTCCTAGTCCTTCATCATTATAAGTGATTGTGGGTTTCTAGATTTTTTTTAAATATAAATTTTCTGACTTCTAACTTAGAAAGTCAGCTATAAATTTATGATTCATGATATGTATATATGCATGTGAATATATCGTTCTGATATATTCTTAGCTTCTGAAGTCTTATGAATTTTAAAAGATAATTAGAAGGAAGCAAAGCATATCATTTTTATGGCTATCACAACTGTTGAAAACCTAGTGTTGAAAACAGGGTTGGGTGGTAAGTGGGAACCAGCCATGTTGGATAAAATCTAGGAGAAAGAATCACCTGAACTCAGCAAAGTAGGTAACAGCAAAATGCAATGTAGTATTATTAGCTAAAAGCTTGACACAGAACTGGAAATTCTGAAATTCTAAGCACTCCACTATTTCTTAGAAGCATATTACAGGTAATATAACATATTAAGTATAACATTTCATAGGTCACTCTGTTAATTATCATTCAAGAGTACAAATAATAGCACTTTAGTTCATTTGAACATTAGATTGACATTGATTCTGATTGTAGTTTTCCTTTTCATGGTCTCCAGCTATCTCTTCCCATCTAGGTCCACCACTTACTGAATAAAATAGACTTACAAAGGTTAATCAAGCCACTATTGCATATGATTTTCACACACTTCTTTCAATGTTCACTTCATTGGAAGGGTTCAGTCTAAACAATTTGCGTAATTCTGATATTCTTATATTGTTTTTAAGTTCTTTATATGTTTTATCACATTCACAAGCAGCAGTGGCTCACATTAGCCCATGGATGTACCTGTGAGTTAATAACACATAGGCATCAGAGATTAGAGAGATGTATGGGGCAGGTGCCTGTCCAGGACAGACTTTCCAGAAGCTTACAGAGATAACCTTGGCAGAAACTCTGGCATCTCAACTTTTAGAATACATAGTTGAAAGTGCTTACAAAACAAAACACTTTTTAGTTATAGTATGAGAAACTGATGGCATGGGAATTTTTACAAGTAGAAAAAGTCCTAGAGTAAAGGTGGCTTGGTATGGTATAGTGGAAAATATCAAACCCTGTTAATTAGAAATAATAAATATAGATTCCTGCTGATTGATGCCCTTCAACTTTTTACCTTTTCCCCTGACCTCTAAGATGAATTAACATTTGGTCATTTAAACCTATATAAGTCAGGTGTGGCTCTATTCCTCCTAGTTGTTCTACTCTTCTTAAGGAATTTACCTAGTTTGATGTTTTGGTAGAATGTATATTTCATTTAAAAGAATACTATTGAATTTAATTACTGCTGTTTTCCAAATTGTGCTTTCTTCTATAAATTTTCATGTTTCCAATGGCATTCAGGCCTCGAAATTTAATATCAAATTTGATTACTGACTTATCCTAGTACTAAAAAACCATGCCTATAAGGCAAGGGTGGCTTGAACTTAGAAAGTGTTGCAGAAATTGACAGAACTAATTCTAAGTAGACATTATAGTCATTCCTAATAGAATTCAATCCAAGGAAGCATGAGTAGGCCTATTTTATGACTCTTTGAGATCTTCATAAACCACCCAAAGACTCTAGATTTCATTTTACAGAATCAGTTCAAAGCACAGTGCTGTTGGGTTGGGATTTTTTGTTTGCTTGTTTGTTTCTAATCAGAGTTGTGTTATTAAAAATGCTAATGTGGTGCAGGAGAGATGATTCAGGGTTAACAACACTGACTACTCTTCAAGAGGCCCCTGGTTCATTTCCTACCACCTTACATGGTAGCTCACAACCATCTGTAACTTTGGTAACGGGGGACTTAGAGGATCTGACATGCACAGGACAAACACACAAGCAAAGCACCCGTGAACATTGTGTGTAAAGGACTTGTTTTCAGTACATTTAATATAGTTTAATACTTGAAGAAAGGAAGAAAATTCTTTTCTTCATTAATTAATTTATTTATCCTCTTTATATCCCGATTGCAGCCCCACTTCCTCCTCTAACCCAAGTCCCACTCTCACAAACCTGTCACCCACTGCCTCCTCCCATTCTTAGAGAAGGGGAAGTCCCCGATGGGTACCAGAAAGCACTGACACATCAAGAAGCATCAGGACTAAGCAAATCCTCTACCAATGAAGCCTGTCAAGGCAGTTCAGCTAGGGGAAGTGGATCCACAGGCAAATAATACAACCTGTGACCTCTATATGTACATATGCAACATTTGTGCTTTTAATTTTTTATTTATGCCCTTATGATTTCTCCTCATATAAGCTAGAATTCTGTAGAAAGACTTTCATAATTTGGTTATAAACTACAGCTGAACTATCATACATTTGATGCTTATCTATCAGACCTCACTTGATCTTTTTTCTTTTCTTTTTTCCTATTTCAAAATCAGTTGTTACTTTCTTGTTTTGTTTGGTTTTACTATTTGCTTGTTTGTTTGTTTTATTTTTATTGATTATTTATTTTCATTTCAAATGTCAACATCCTTAGTCATTCCTGGTCTCCCCTCCACAAACCCCCATCCCACCCCCCTCCCCTTTGCCTCTAAGAGGGTGCTCCCCCACCCACCCAACCGCTCCTGCCTCACCCCTCTAGCATCCCCCTTTGCTGGAGCAACAAGCCTCCACAGGATGAAGAGCCTCACCTCCCACTGATGCCAGATGAGGCAGTCCTCTGCTACATATGTAGCTGGGGGAGGGGGGCACAGACCAGCACATGTATACTCTTTGGTTGGTGGGTTAGACCCTGGAAGCTCTGAGGCGTCTTGTTAATTAATACTGTTGTTCTTTCTATGGGGTTGCAAACTCCTTCAGCTACTTCAGTCCTTCCCTGGGCTCAGTCTAATAGTTGGTTGTGAGTATCTGCATCTATCTTAGGCCAGTACTGGTGGAGCCTCGTAGAGGACAGCCATACTAGACTCCTATCTGTAAGCATTTCTTGGCATCAGCAATAGTGTCAGGGTTTGGTCTCTGAGTATGGTATGTGTCTTAGTCAGGGTTTCTATTCCTGCACAAACATCATGATCAAGAAGCAAGTTGGGAAGGAAAGGGTTTATTCAGCTTACACGTCCATGCTGCTGTTCATCACTAATGGAAGTCAGGACTGGAACTCAAGCAGGGCAGGAAGCAGGAGCTGATGCAGAGGACATGGAGAGATGTTTCTTACTGTCTTGCTTCCCTTGGCTTGCTCAGCTGACTCTCTTCTAGAACCCAAGACTACCAGCCCACAGACGGTACCACTCACAAGGGGCCCTCCCCCATTGATCACTAATTGAGAAAATGCCTTACCGCTGGATCTCATGGAGGCATTTTCTCAACTGAAGCTCCTTTCTCTGTGATAACTTCAGCTTGTGTCAAGTTGACACACAAAACCAGCCAGTACAGTATGGATCCCCAGGTGGATGAAGTTTCCTTCAGTCTCTTCTCCATTTTTTGTCCCTGTATTTCCTTTAGATAGGAAAATGGGTGAGTGACCCTTCTCTCAACTGGGGGTCATGCCTATCTCCATTTTGTCCTTCATTCTTTTTAAGCTTCATATAATCTGTGAGTTGTATAAGTGAGTATTCTGAGCTTTGGAGCTAATATCCACTTATCAGTGAGTATATTCCATGTATGTCCTTTTGAGTCTGGGTTACCTATCTCAGGATGATATTTTCTATTTCCATCCATTTGCTTGAAGTCAGTGTTTTTAATAGCTGAATAGTAGTCCTTTGTGTAAATGTACCATATTTTCTGTATCCATTTCTCTGTTGAAGGACATCTGGGTTCTTTCTATCATCTGGCTATTACAAATAAGGCTGCTATGAACATAGTGGAGCATGTGTCCGTGTAATATGTTGGAGCATCTTCTGGGTATATGCCCAGGAGAGGTATAGCTGGGTCCTCAGGTAGCATTATGTCCATTTTTCTGAGGGTCCGCCAAACTGATTTCCAGAGTGGTTGTACCAGCTTGCAATCCCACCAGCAATGGAGGAGTGTTCCTCTTTCTCCACATCCTCACCAGCATCTGCTGTCACCTGAGTTTTTGATCTTAGCCATTCTGACTGCTGTGAGGTGGAACCTCAGGGTTGTTTTGATTTGCATTTCCCTGATGACTAAGGATGTTGAACATTTCTTTAGGTGCTTTTTTGCCAGTCAAGATTCCTCAGTTGAGAATTCATTGTTTAGCTCTGTAACCCATTTTTTAATTGTGTTAATTGTGTTTTTTGGAGTCTAACTTCTTGAGTTCTTTGTATATCTTAGATATTATCCCTCTATCAGATATGGGATTCATGAAGTTTTTTTCCCAATCTGTAGTTTGCTGATTTGTCCTATTGACAGTGTCATTTACCTTACAGAAACTTTACAGTTTTGTGAGGTCCCATTTATTAATTGTTGATTTTACAGCCTGAGCCATTGGAATTCTGTTCAGGAAATCCACCCCCGTCCTGTGCTAATGAGTTCAAGGTTCTTTCCCATTTTCTCTTCTATTTGATTCACTGTATTTGGTTTTCTGTAGACGTCCTTGATTCTCTTGTATGTGAACTTTGTGCAAGGTGATAAATATGGATTTATTTTCATTTTTCTACACATGGACTTCCAGTTGTGCCAGCACCATCTATTGAAGATGCTTTATTTCCACTCTATGGTTTTGGCTTCTTTGTCTAAGATCAAGTGTCCATAGGTGTGTGGGTTTACTTCTAGGTCTTTGATTCTATTCCATAGATCCACCTGTCTGTCTCTGTACCAACACTATGCAGTTTTTATCACTATTGCTCTGTAGTACAACTTGAGATCACTAATGGTGATTTCCCCAGAAGTTCTTTTATTGTTAAGAATTATTTGTGCACTGTATCCTGTACCTTTCCCGGCCATGGGCCGAGAGGGGCAAGATGATGCTGGAGGGTGTAGCTGCTGCTCCCAGGCAGCCGCGGGCAGGGGACACTGCCCAAGGAACTGTGTTGGAATCGTACAGATCTTTCACTTGCTTGGTAAGAGTTACACCAAGATATTTTATACTATTTCTGTTTTTTGGGAAGTGTGTTGTTTCCCTAATTTCTTCCTCAGCCTGTTTATCATTTATATCAAAAGAAGGCTCCTGATTTGTTTGAGTTAATTTTATATCCAGCCATATTGCTGAAGTTGTTTTCTTTTGTTACATCTTCAAAGACTTTTAAGACAGCTAGCTGGAGCAGAGGAATGTGTTGTCTGGCCTCAGTGGGAGAGGCTGTGCATTATCCTGTAGAAAATTGATGCCCCAGGGAAGGAGGATGTTGGTAGGGGTGAGTTGGGGGTGGGGGTGGGGGTGGGGGCGCACCCTCTCAGAAGCTAAGGGAAGGGATGGGGTGAAGAACTTAGGGAGGGGGAACCAGAAACGGGGGCAACATTTGGAATGTAAATAAGAAAAATAATTTAATAAAGAAAAGACTGATAGCTGGGAGAAGACACATAAAATTATCCCCAGGACAAATACATAAGCAGTCCATTTTTGTTTCTTCTTGCCTCTTTTTTTCACCTCTCAGCTCCATGAGGTTTATTTTATTTATTTTTCTTCATGCATGCCAAAATGTCTATGGAGACAACTAAAAGCTGTTCTTTAGGTCAGAAGCTTCTATACCAGAGATTCTGCACAGAAAAGAAATGTGTGGTAAGCATTCAACCATAATCATTGTCTTACCTTTTTATTCCTTCTATCTGCAATATAATATCATTTCAAGGAATCTTTTTTTGCCCTCCTTAATTTTCTTACTGTTCCTTAAGGTAGTGCATATCCAAGAGGCATTAACCTAAGGTACATGCATTTAATTTTTGTTTTCAAAATAGCAAGATCATGTCTTAAAATATCAGTTCAAAACATGATTTAAAAAGTCAGTCAATAAAGAACATTGATAAATTTCTTATTTGCCCAAGAAAATAAAATAAAAAATGATATTCTTTTCCAAGTGTCTTGATGGACATGTGTTTCCAGAACTCTCTATATTGTCCGTCTGGAAATGTGTATTAAAGCATTTTTCTAACTTCTGATGCACAGGACTCCAGTGAACATTTTCCATATACTTGTTTGCCCACTGCTATGCCTAAGTGACTTTTCTTCTAAACTTATCTGAAAGAGTCTATATTCAATTAAGAGAAATCTGCTTTGTTAATTCATAGGGTTTATCATGATTGCTAACAGGTACCACTAGTAAGTTTCCTAATGAATACACAATTGTGGCTCAATATTGAAGTAGAGGACACAAGGGTTCCACCTTGTTTTCCAAAGCACTGAATATCATTCTCCGTAAATCCCTTATTTCCAGTTGGTTTCAAAACACAATGTTTTGTTTTCCCAGGCTAGTTTTCCAGGGCTCACCATTCATTTTCCTGTCCTTTCATCCACTTTCACTGTCTTTTTTCACAGAACATATTTCAGTTATGTTTCCTATCCCCCAGCTCCTGTCTCACTGTCTACCCAACTTAATGTTTTGTCTCTCTAAAACAACAAATATGAAAAATACGAAAAAATAAAAACAAAACCAACAAGACAATAAAGCGTCAAAGCAAAACAAAATGAAAGAAAAAGCCCTTACACAGGAAAAAAAAAACAATAAAATAACAACAACAAAAAAGCATGGAGTTTATTTTGTTGTTGTTGTTGTTGGCCAGGTACTCCTCAGCATGGCGCCTCTCCTAGCATGTGGTTGATATACCCAGTGAAACTTCTCTGGAGAAAACTTATTTTCCCTTTTCCAACAGGCATCAATTGCAAATAACTCCTTGCTTAGGGGACCCAGTGTCTAATTCTCCCTCTCAGTGTTGGGAGGGCCTGTCTGACTTTAAACTGTAAAGGTTCTATGTATGCTGCCACAGTCTCTGGGAGTTCATAAGTGCATTAGACTGGAAGTATCTGGAAGATCCTGCTTCCTTGGAGTTGTTCACCACCTTTGTTACTAAGATTTAACACCTTTGTCATCTTCCCAATTTTAGTGGAAACAATTTCAGTTTTCCCATAGTCAGTATTTTTGCTATTAAATTGTCATATTTAGCCTTTTATTTTGTTATTATGTTTCTTCTATTCCTAAGTTCTTTAGGGAAATTTTTTTTTTATCATGAAAGGCTATTGCATTTTCTAAGATATGTCTAGTAACTGTTGACATAATCATGCAATTTTTATTCTTCTGTGTATGTGCTGTAATATGTTGCACACACTGTGCAATTTACATATTCCTGTAGCAAAATCAAATTGATAGTGTCATAATATCTTCGCGAACCATTGCTGTATTCAATTCTCAATGAGTTTATTAAGAGTATTTGCTTCTATAATAAGCAATGATGTTGGTGAATAGTTTTCTGTCTTTATTCATGTCTGTATCAAGTTTGGTTACCAAGGTAGTTTTGTCTTAATGGACTGATTTCAGAAGTTTTTCTTTCCTCTTTGTTGTATGACACAGTTTTGGAACACTAATATTAGTTTCTATCTTCAGGTCTGGTATAACCTAACAGAGAATTCAGTAATTTGCCTAGGATTTTCTTCATTTGAACCCATTACAGCTTCAATCTGTGTTTGCAAATAGAACTATTTAAATTTTTATAGCCTCTAAGTTCAATTTTGGTAAAACATATGTAGTTAGGAATTTTTCCATTTATAAGTTTCCAACATAATGACATATAAGTTTAATATATATTATATATGTCAATCAATATGTATACACATATATAATATTCAGCTAAAAATAAAATATCCACCTAATAATATGAAGTACCTGTGATAGATACTCTTGCTTGTCTATGTCACATACCTTGTGTGGTCATTTTCCTTCATACTGAAACATTCCCTCTGAAAGGAAGCGTTCGTTGTAGGAGGGAGGGTAAGGACCTGAGACTTGGGAGGTAAAAAAAGTAACAACTTTAGAGAGAAAAACTTGGAAAATTCTTGAGAGCCCCTCCCCCAGCAGTATATAAAGGAATGCTGAGGGAGGATATTCTGACCAGCCAAGTTGCAAAGAGAGCAGATATTCTGAAGGTCAAGTTGCCTGCCAGTTGTGCAGAGAGCATTCATGAATCTTCATCCTTGTGGACATGGATTTTTTCATGTGTATGTGTGTGAGGCAGCTGCTTTTGAGAAATCCTATTTCTTATAAGTAACTCGCCCCATTGCTTCTCTTAGTAACCCTGGTAAAAATTCATTGATTGACCAAGGTGGAAATTACTGAAATTGTTACTTTAGTATGTCATGGCTTCCCTTTATAAAAAGCATAGGTTGTTTGTTTTGAAGTGTTTATGTATTCCGTCTCTCTAGGAAAAATTTATCATACAACACCTGGGAATAGGATGCCTCCTTTGGGAAATTGCTATTATTAGATTGGTCTGAGGAGGCAGTTTCTTGATTGCTAATTGATGAACAGAGGCCCCTACATGTACTGTGGTCAGTTCTATCCCTAGGTAGGTGGACCTGAGCTGTACAACAAAGGCATCTAAACATGGCTCTGAAAACATACCAGTATGCAGTATTCCTTCATGGTCTTTGCTTGAGTTCCTGCCTCCAAGTTCCTACTTGAACTCCTGTCCTGGCTTCTGCTAGCTTCCTCCCCAAGTTGCTTTTGATCATGGCGTTTTTCATTCAAAAGCAAACTAAGACAGTAACACATATTTATTATCCATTCATCAGTTTATGGCTGGTTTTATTTCCTGGCTACTATGAGCAAAGGAGAAACAAGTATGGATGAGCAAGAATCTTTGCAGTGGACATAGAGTCCTTTGGGAATACATCCAGGAGTGATAGAGTTATTTTTAGCTTTTTGATGAAATGACACATTGATTTTAGTTGTAACTGACCCAGTGTGTGTTTCACTAACAGCTAACATGTTTGTCTTCCCTCACATCCACTTGTTGTTGTTGCTGTTGTTGCTGTTGCTATTATTGTTTTAACTTAGCCATTCTGACTAGGGTAAGATAAAATCTCAAAGTCATTTTAGTTTGGCATTTCCCTGATGACCAAGGATGTTGAGCATTAAAATTATTTTATCTGTACATAAAGTTTAATCAGGACAATTGTTTTCTTGGTGTTTACCTTTGTGAACTTTTTACATATTATAGTGAGAAACCCTCTGTCAAAAGTATAGGAGGAAAAGATTTTCCTATTCTGTAGGCTGCCTTTTCAATCAAATGATGGTGTCCTTTCCTATACTGAAGATATAGGCATGAAATTCTCAAACAATAAAATAATAAAAAATATTTTATACTCTGCTTTGGAGAAACTTCCATGAGCTGCTGGGAAAACATACTTTTTGTAGCTTTTCAATGGAATGTGTTTAGTCTGATTGATCTATGCCACAGCTAAACTTTGATGTTTCTTTTCTGATTATATCTCTGGATGGCCTATCTATTGGTGAAAATTAGATGTTGCATTGAGCATATATGCCCCCTTATGAGGAAGAGTGTTACTCATATGAAATTGAATAGACCGACATTCAGTCTTTATATATTTAAAAGCATTTTTCTGTTTGATAAATGTCATCTTTATTTGTAGACACTTTTATTTATTTTGAAGGCATTTTTTACTAAATTTGATTTGAATTCTGCTTTGTCAGGTAAAAGTATAGTTAGTTTTGCTTTCTTTCTGATTTCATTTGCTTGAATATACCTTTCCATTTTTCCATTATTTGCTTTTATACAACCTTATAGATGATGTGAGTTTCTTGAAGTTGTGGTTTTCTTTCTAATCAGTCAGTATTTGTCTTTGAATGTGAAAATTAATGCTATTCACACTCAGGATTATTTCAAACAGTCTACTGATATCTGGAGGTTTTTTGTTTTTGTTTTTTTTTCTGTTTCCAATATATGGTATTCTTTCATTTTCATTAGAAGTTTTCTGTTAACATTGTCTTAGTGGTCATGAATTGCTTAGTTTATGCTTCTCTTGGAAAGTTATTATTGTTCATTTGATTTCAAGAGTGAAATATGAAGGAAATAATAAACCAGGTTGGAAGTTGTATTCTTTCAATACCTAGAAACACTACTCCAAGACATCCCAAGATTTTCTGCTTTCTGCCTAGAAATAAAAAATTATCATATTTTCCCTTCATAACTGAAGTTGGCATGCCTCTGACTGCTATCAACATTCAGTTTTCTGATATCTTGGCAGTTTAAATGAAATATGATGTAGAGAAATTCTTCCTGGTTATGTCTGTTTGACATTCTAAATGGTTCCAGTACCTTGATGTTCATAACTTCTCAGAATTTGAGATTTGTCAATTATGTCACTTAATGTTTTTGATACTTTCAGTAATAATATATGTGCACCTTCAACTAACTGCTTTGATCTAAATGATTGATCTCTTAATGCTATCTCAATGATCTTCAGTGTTCTAGATATAATTTGTTTTTGTTTTCAGACTTACTATTAGAAGATAATAATTCATCAATATTATGCTAAATCCTTGTAATCTTCCTTCTGCTTGATTTAGAATTCCAGTATGGTTTTCAGCTGAGTTTATTTTTTAACTGAATTATTGAAGTTTTATTTCTAAGAAATAGTGTTCGTAATCTGAGAAGACCTAAAACAGAAGCAGGTGCATTGTGAATTAGAGACCAGCCTGGGTTATATAACAATGTATCAAAAAGAAACAAATGACCACCTTCACCCACAGTCCCTGGCCTACGTCTCTGAGCTTGTACTCTCACCACCCCAGCAATGGCCCTCAGAAATGCTTCAGTTGGACACTGACTCCTCATCTCATTCCAGCCTATGCCAAAATGTAAAATTTGGTGTGGGTGCTAGAGCCTTAAGACTGTATATCTTTTAGCTAATGCTGTAAGTGTTAGAATAGGGTCAAAGAGAACAGTGATTATGGAACAGAGGTGGGGAAGTCCCCAAGTAACAAAAGATGAGGTGGCTGTTGCAAAATCAATTGATTTAAAGGATAAATATAAAATTATGAGAGTTAATTTTATTAAAGTTGTTGCCAGTAAAACAAATGTGGGGGTTGGAATGGCACCACTACTGCTCCTGTTTTGGTATGTTCTATTGCCAAAGAAGGCTTTGACTAGATCAGTGAAGGTGCTATTCTGGTGGAAATGAAAGAGGTATGATGTTGGCTATTGACAACTTTTAGCTGTTGTTGCTATAATTGCCAAACTTATAAAACAGCCTAAATCTGTGACAACCACTGAAGAAATTGCTCAGGTTGCTATAGTCTCTGCAAATATAGACAAAGACATTTCTTTTCTAATGCATTGAAAAAGGTTGGATGAAAGGGTCTCATCACAGTGAAGTGTGGAAAACTGAATGATGAATTACAAATTATGGAAGGAAGGAAGTTTGATAGAGGATATATTTCCCCATATTTTATTAACATATCAAAAGGTCAAAAATGTGAGGCCTATGTCCTCTAGAGTAAAAAGAAAGTTTCTAGTATTCAAACCATTGTATCTGCTTTTAAAGTTGCCAATGCTTACTGGAAGCACTTGGCCATAATCACTGAAACTATTTATGCAGAAGCTCTAAGTATACTGGTTTGGAACAGGCTAAAAGTTGGTCTTCAGGTTGTAGCTGCCAAAGCTCCAGGGTTTAGGGACAGTAAAAAGATCAACATGAAGATATGACTATGGATGGTGCCATATTTTGAGAAGAGGGGTTGAATATATTATAAGTCTTGAAATTGTTCAAGTTCATTATTTAGCAAAGGTAGGAGAGGTCATTGGTACCACCAAAGAAAATTTCATGATTTTTAAAAGAAATTGAGGGGCGCAGATCATGTGTTCCAGCCCTGCCTCCCCACCCCCACACACACCTATAGATTGCCTGATTCCCAGGAGATCTGTCACAAGCAGGAATACCTGGCCTAACCGGCATCACCTGGGATCCTGAGGACTCAGAATCTACCAAACTGTCGGAGACGCATCATTCTTCCAGTCCACAACTGTGCCCAAGGGCAGCTCTCCCTACCCCTCCCACACCCAGAGACAGCCTGATCCTAGGAGGTCCATCCTAGCCAGGCTCACAGGAGGGACAGGCTCCAGTCAGAGACAGCAAGGCCGGTTAATACCAGAGATAACCAGATGAGGAAAGGCAAGCACAAGAACATGAGCAACAGAAACCAATGCCACTTGCCATTGTTATCAGAACTCAGTTCTTCTACCACAGCAAGATGAACTCTCAACTCTGAACATCTACACCCCAAAGGCAAGGGCACCCACATTTTTAAAAGAAATTTTACTAAAGCTCAAAGCACATATTGATATTTATACAAAAATAGTGTATACCCCACTCTCACCAATGGACAGATCATGGAAACAGAATCGAAGCAGACATAGTGAAAATAACAGAAGTTCTGAACCAAATGGATTTAACAGATATCTGTCGAACATTTCACCCTAAAACAAAAGAATATACCTTCTGCTCAGCACCTCATGGTACCTTATCCAAAATTGACCATATAATTAGACACAAAACGAGCCTCAACAGATAAAAGAAAACTGAATTAATCCCATGCATTCTATCAGATCACCACAGACTAAGGTTAGACTTCAATAACAACAAAAACAGAAATCCCACATACTCATGGAAACTAAACAACTCTCTACTCAGTGATAACTTGGTTAGGGAAGAAATAAAGAAATTAAAGACTTCCTAGAATTAAGTGAAAATTAAGGCACAGCATACCCAAACTTATGGGACACAATGAGGGCAGTGCTAAGAGGAAAATTCATAGCACTAAGTGCCTTCATGAAGAAATTGGAGAGATCCTACACTAGCAGCTTAACAGCATGTCTGAACCTCTAGAACAATAAGCTAATGCACCCAAGAGGAGTAGAAGGCAGGAAATAATCAAACTCAGGGCTGACATCAACCAAGTAGAAACAAAAAGAGCTATACAAAGAATCGACAAAACCAGAAGCTGGTTCTTTGAGAAAATCAACAAGATAGATATGCCCTTAGCCAGACTAACCAGAGGGCACAGAGACAGGATCCAAATTAACAAAATCAGAAATGAAAAGGGAGACATAACAACAGAAACTGAGAAAATTCAAAAAAATCATCATATTCTGCTACAAGGATCATATGAAGCTTAACAAGAAGGAAGGCCAAAGTGAAGATGCTTCAATCCCACTTAGAAGGGGGAACAAAATAATCACTGGAGGTGGAGGAATGGAGGGATATGGGTGGGAAAGGGAAGGGGAGGGGAAAAGAGGGGGCAGAATCAGGTATGGGAAGAGACAGGAGAGAAATTCAGAGGGCCAGGAGAATGAGTGGAAATATGCAGCAGTGGGGGATGGGGAACCAGGGTAACCACTAGAAATTCCCAGATGCCTGGGGTGCAAGAGCTTGCCAGAACCCAATGGGCATGACATTAGCCGAAATGCACGGCAAAGTGGAGATAGAACCTGAAGAGACCACCTCCAGTAGATAGACATAACCCCCAGTTGAAGGATGGGGCCACTCACCCATTTACAAAATTTTAATCCAGAGTTTTTCCTATCTAAAGAAAATGTAGGGACAAAAAATGGAGCAGAGTCTGAAGGAAAGGCCATCCAGAGTCCACCCCACCTTGGAATCCATCCCATCAGCAGACACCAAACCCTGACACTATTGCTGATGCCAAGATGTGTTTGCCGACAGGAGCCTAGTATGGCTATCCTATGAGAGGCTCTGCCAGCACCTGATTAAGACAGATGCAGATACTCATAGCCAACCATTGGAATGAGTTGGGGGTACCCCACTGGAAGAGTTAGGGGAAAGGCTGAAGGGGCTGAAGTTGAATGCAACCCCATAGGAAGAACAATAACTAACCAGACCCCTCAGAGCTCCCAGGGACTAAACAACCAACCAAAGTGTGTATATCTGCTAGTCAATGACCATCTCCCCTGCTACATATGTAGCAGAGGATTGCTTTATCTGGCATCAGTGGGAGGGGAGGTGCTTGGTCCTGTGAAGGCCCTTTGCCCCAGTGAAGGGGGATGCCGGAGTGGTGAGGCAGGAGTGGGTGTGTGGGTGGGGAAGCACACTCTTGGAGGCAAAGGGGAGGGGCATGGAGTGGGGGGTTTGTGGAGGGGAAACCAGGAGGGGGGATAACATTTGAAAAGTAAATAAATAAAACAATTAAAAAAGGAAAAATAAAAGGAAATTGAACCTGAAAAGCACATGCAAGAAATCACTAAGAAGGTGTATATGACAACTAGTGAATATGAAAAAGAAAAAGCCAATGAGAAATTGGATAAGCCTTCAGATGGAGTAGCTATTCTTAAGTTTGGAGGGAAAAGTGTTGTTGAAGTGAAAAAGAAAAACAAAATAACAGATGCCCTCAGTTCTACAAGAGCAGCTGTTTAAGAAGGCATTGTTCTAGGAGGGCTTTTGTGCATCCCAGCCTTAGATTCATTAAGGCCTGCTAATGAAGATCAGAAAGCAGGCATAGAAATTTTTACTGGTTTCAGTTGACAGTATGCAATTGTTTACTGCTGTCATTGTCTATGCCTAAATATAATTTTTTTTATATTTTTGAGTAAAGACATTTATACATTCCCTAAAAAGATAAATAAATGAAATAAAAACTAGACGCAGAAAATGTAGACCATAAAACAAGTAAAAGAAAGAAAGGAAGAAGGATAAGGACAAAATGACAAAATTCCCCTTCCTAGAGTGCTTAGATTTGAGACATTTCTTTACAGGCCTTTGTGTTGGGGTCTAGCAGTCACCCCACAAGCCACACAGACACCAATCTCAGTCAGTCAGGAATGGTTGATTGAACACACACCCTAATACATCTATGAAGACCATGGCTTAGGATTCAGGACTGAAGCTACTGCCCCAAACAGTACAAAAACCACAGTGAGCCCATAGGCAGATGCAGGAAGTGCTACAAAATGGTAAGCCATTTTAGACATAAAAGCTTATATTGACCTTTAGTTTGATGGTTCCTACATAAAGCTTTGTGGAATTTCTGAAGGTTAACAAAACAAAACAAAAACCCCCAAACAAACAAACAAAAACAAAAAACAAACAAACAAAAAATATTTTGCCCTTTGGCTCTAGGCTAGCAAGCCAGCAGTGTCTCCTTACCACAGAGGATTTAGGCCAGCAACATCAATATACTTAACAATAAAAATTCCTGCTGTATAATTCCTCATATGGGTTTATATCAGAGACTTACCACTTCTATGAGTCTATTTTATGTCAGCCTCCCACACAGACATTTTCCCAGAGTATTCTCAGGCTCCCTGACTAGTAATCATTGTGATTATTCCATATATTCAAGTACCCAGAGTGGCTTATAGTCAAACATTCAGCTCCCTTTTAAGATTGCCGGTAGATATAGCATTCCCAGATATGGGAAATGTCCGGGTGGTATTCTCCAATTTTTCAACTCAAGAATATGTTACCACCACACTAATCGCGTGTGCTGGATACAAGGCCTGGAAGAGCTATGGGTTTCTCCTGTGTCTAGGACCACCAATCTGTTGTCACTAGGATTTCCTGACTCCTTCAAGTTTGAGACCTTGCAGCCCCTTTCTCCACAGGGAGCTTACATTCTAATTATAGCCTACTTCTCCCTGGCATATCTCTGTACTTTTCCATGTTTTTGAGATTCTTTGTCTCCTCTGCCTTGGTTCTTAATGCTATTTATCATTATTCTCCTTCAGAATGGAGTTTTTTCTAATAGATTTTGTTCACTTAACATCTCAATATCAGTGCAATTCTCCTCCCAGTACCCCCTCACATAGGTCCTCTTCCTATCCCCTTCCCTTCTCCTCTCAGAAGGGGAAGACCCCCTTCCTGCCAGGAACATCAAGTCACTGCAGGACTAGGCACATTTAAGGGAAAGGAATCCACAGCCAGTTAACAGATTCAGGGACAGCCTCTGCCCCAGTTGTTCGGAGATCCACTTGAAGACCAAGCTGCACATCTGCTATATATGTTCAGGGAGACTAGGTCCAACCTCATTGGTTGGTGGTTCAGTCTCTGGGAGCCTCCAAGGGCCCAGGTTACTTGACTCTGTTGGTCTTCCTGTGGAGAGTCTTGTGGGATAGTCAGGGGAAGGATTGAGGGACTGGAAGAGGACAGGGACTCCAGAATGTAGTTTCTTTGACTACCCTCATTCACAGACTCAAATGGAAAAATCATATAATTTTCCACTTTATCCAAGATTACAAGGCCTATTGGTTAAATGAATACTCTCTGTGAGCTCTTATCATCTCTTATGATCAATGCAGTGAAGTCAGAAGTAGCTGATAATGTCATTTGGATATATCTGGCCAAAAATATTGTATATCCTGATCTGAACAAAGTAAACTACAAGGCTATGGAAGTAGATATGCTTTACTTTCTTTAAATTGTCTTATTCCTCGCTGGGAAATCTACCTGCTTTTATGCATACAATGTGGTTAAATAACTTATGTACGTATAAGTCATCCATTCCCCAACTGATTCTCCTTCCCTAAGCCTTTAGATCTCTTTAAATAAAAAGTCTTACAAAGAATTCAAATTTGTGTGGATATATAAACACTTTTACTATTCTTTTGCACACCAGTATTTAAACAATTGGACTCCTTGGAAATGTGTTTCATTTCCATCTTAAATATATATCTTTATTCCATGTCTTTTATAAAACGTGACAGAAAAAAATAATTGTCCTGTGGAAGTTTATAATTTAGTCTTATGTGGAAATGTTATGAAGAATTATTTGTGCTAACAGAAAAATACCTGGGAACCAGAAACTTTATGATATTTGGTGCATTATGTATTTGGGTTAGATTTGGATAAATGTGGACATATTCCAGTGAGAAGATGAGTCATATGATTCCCTACCATTATGAACTGATATCGAGTAAAATGAAAATTTTAAAAAATCCTTTCTCCCTTGGATTCTCAGCTATTCTCTCACAGTAAGGAGACATCACTAACACAAAGTGAATGTTATCATTGACACCAGCCAGCTCACTGACCCTTCTTCATTCATGCTGATTTCATCACAGTTTCTTGAAACTCTTAGGGATTCATACTCTGGATGATCTTTGGTGGGTGCCTACTGATACACAAGAAATTTCTGTGCTCTAAATGTATATTCGCAGATTCAGTGACTCTTTATATATGAAGCCTTTGTTATAGCAGATGCCTGTATATTTACATTTAATGTGTCTATACGTATATAGTTCTGTGAGTACCATAACATATATGTAGGTGTCAGAAGACAGCTTTCAGGAGTCTCTCCTGAACCATGGTACCATGTGTGGGTTTCAAGAATTGAACCCATACATATCATCATGTTTTACAAGAAAATTTTACCTACTGAAATTTCTCCAGCGCATACTCTCAGATCTTTGATTTTTAAAAACAATATAATGTAGTTTTCAGTTTAGCTTTTTTTTTTTTTTTTTTTGAGGCAATTTCTTGCTATGTAGCATTGGCTATCCTGGAACTCATTGTGTAGACCAGGTAAACACATAGAAATACACCTGCCTCTGCTTCCTGGGTTCTGGGATGAAAGATATGTACCCTCACAAGTGGGTTCATATGCCCATGTTATTCCACAAAGCTACTTATGTAAAGAGCTCTTTCACTTAAAAAATCTCAAGCCTTCAACATACAGAGCGTCAGTCTATGTCTGCTGCAGAAGGCCCTTCCATGTTCCTGGACACTCGCAGCCAAGCAAGGCAGGAGTTCCCCCTCCCTCTAGCCCGGGGCTCCTCCTCACAGGCTCATACAGGCCCCCTTTTGTTCAGAGTCTAAGCAGTTTCCAGTAGCATCTGGATGGCCAGGAGCTTAGAAAACCCTGACTCATTAGTCTCAACCTGTGCCTTTTGTCACTCAGGCTGGGGTCCTCATTCTAGACTGCAGTGCACCTCTTCCCTCTAGCCCAGCACCAGATGGTGGCAGAGGGTAAATGAACTCTCTATCTGCCTGCAGTGAGAGGGAATGAGGGCTATTTTATCAAATTGCGTACCTGAACTGCCTGCAAAGTAAGAGTGATGGGCAGAATTGCAGAAGGACCTCTCAACAGTAGATCTCTGAAAAATATCTCTGCAAGAGGAAATGAAACCATATATTCTTGCTGGGCTGAGTACTCTGGTAGGGCTGAGTACTCTGAAGCCCATGTGGCCATTCTCATATACACATAATTTGGTCTTTTTCTCTGAATCCTATCTTGGTTGAAGGATAGCAGGCCTGAATACATTATGGTAATTTAAATATATGTCATATGCAAAATGAGATGGTATGAGCAGGGAACATCTACCCTTACTTTTACTTAGACCTCAAGAACAGATTTCTCTGTCCTACAAACCTAAATGGATGCCTTTCTAAGCTTATCCTCTATGTGGGAAACAGAAGCAAAAAAACTATATCCCGTTACCCTTGTTGGAGGCATACCCATGAGACTGCATGGACCTACAGTTAGGCACCTAATGTGTTGGATTAGGAGTCCTCCCAGTTTAAATTCAGGATCATCCTGTTATCTTGTAGCAGCACTAAGGAAAACTGTCCAACACAGACAACTTGAAACAACAAGAATTAAATAACAGGAGCCTCATTACACCATGCCTACCAGAGGTGATGTAATTCTAAATAATGAAAATGCTAGGAAACTCTTGCTTTCCTGGGATCATTAAACCATAGTCGGCTTCTTTGTTTTGTTTTGTTTTTCTGTCAGAAAATGAGTCTTTACCTCTGGTAGTTGATAGGATGTAGCCATGTTTTTGTTTTTGCTTGGGTTTAGTTGTTGTTTTTGTTATTGATCCCTTTTTGCCTTTTGTTGAAAACAGACTTTTTCCTCACACTGTGTATCCTAATTATGGTTTCCCCTCCCTCTACTCCTCTCAGTTCCTCTCCACCCCCAGTACAGTCCAGAGTCACTCACTTTCTGTCTCTCAGAAAACATATGGTCTTCTAAGTTATAATTATAAATTAAAGTAAATTATAATAATGTAAAACAAAAACTGACACATTGGAATTAGACAAAACAAACAGAAGGAAAAGTGCCTAAGAAAGTGGGCATAGCTGACTCTTGGTGTGCACTGATTGCCGCCTTCTTGGGGAACCACCACACTGATTCCTTCAGTGGTTATTCAGGTTTGCACTCCTACCAGCACCCTTGCTAATGTGAATTGTTCCTTGGTTCATTCTGACTAGTGTAAGATGAAATCTGAAACTAGTTTTGGCTTTGATTTGTTAAGCTCTGTATCCTATTTTAATTTGGTTATTTGTTTTCTTAATATCTAATTTTGAGCTGTTTATATGTTTTGGATACTGGCCCTCTACTGAATGTGTTGTTGGTAATTTTTTTTCATATTTTTTCTGTAGGCTGCCCTTCACTTCCATGCGATCTCATTGAATGATTAGCTTAGTGGCTGTGCTTATATTGTTCTTTTCAAAATGTCTTTTCCTGTGCTAAAGAGTTCAAGGCTGTTCCCCACGTTCTCTTCTATTGGTTTAGCGTGTCTGGTTTTATGCTGAGGTTTTTGATCCATTTGGATTTGTGTTTTGTGCAGGGAGATAAAGATGGATCCTTTTGCACTTTATATGCAGCCGTCGAATTTGATCAGCACCATTTGTTGAAGATGCTTTATTTGATTTTTACAGTGTTTCTGGCTTCTTTATCAAAGATGAGGCTTGCATAGGTGTATGGATTTATGTCTGGACCTTCAATTTCATTCCATGGACCCTCATGTCTGTTTTTGTGCCAGTGCTATGCTGGTTTTGTTACTATAGCTCAGTAATACAACTAAAAATCAGGTGCACGTGTATGTGTGTGTATTTTGTGGTGTTTTCTTATGAAGCTGAAAATTTTTTCTGTCAGGATCTATGCAAAATTATAATGCAATTTTGATGGGGATTACATTAAATGTGTATATTTTTGGTAAGATGGCAGTTACTACTATATTAATTCTACTATTTCATTAGCCTGAGAGATCTTTCCATCTTGTAATTTCTTTTTTTCATTTTATTTCTTCAATGTCTTGAAATTTTTATCATAAAAGTCTCTCATTTACTTGGTTAGAGTAACACCAAGATATTTAATATTATTTGAGGCTATTAGAAAAGGTGTGTTTTCCCTGATTTTTCTCTCAGTCTGTTTAAAACTTGTATGTATGAGGGCTGCTGATTTTTGTGAGTTAATTTTGTATCCAGCTACTTTGCTGGAAGTGTTTTCAGGTGTTGTAGCTTCCCAGTGAAAATTTTAGGGTCACTTATGTATATAATCAGATGATCTGCAAATGAAAATATTTTGTCTTCTTCCTTTCCAACTTGTATCCCCTTGATCACTGTCAGCCATCTTACTGATCTAGCTAAAATTTCAAGTACTCTAATGAATAGATAGAGAGATAAGGAAAGATTGGGCAACCTTGTCTTATTTCTGATTTTCATAAAATTGGTTTGAATTTCTCTTGATTTAATTTGATGGTGGCTATAGACTTGCTATAAACTATCTTTATTATGCTGAAGTATGTCCCTTGCTTCCATGA
Source organism: Uromys caudimaculatus (assembly GCA_028551405.1). NCBI lineage: Eukaryota > Metazoa > Chordata > Mammalia > Rodentia > Muridae > Uromys > Uromys caudimaculatus. Next base: position 40,649,022 of record CM052722.1, read on the forward strand.
TTTCTCCCAGATTTTTATCATGAAGGGCTTTTTCTGTTTTTGATAAGATGATCATGTTTTGTTTTTCCTTTCAGTTTGTTTATTTGGTGAATTACATTTATCAATTTACGTATGTTGAACCATCCCTGCATCTCTGAGATGAAGCGTATTTGATCATGTTGGATGACTTTTGCATACGTTTGTGAACTTGCTTTGCAAGTATTTTATAAAGAATTTTTGAAAATATGTTCATAAGTGAAATTGGTCTGTACTTCTCTTTTATGTTAGGTCATTGTGGTGGTTTGAATATGTTCGGTCCAGGGAGTGGCATTATTAGGAGGTGTGGCCTTGTTGGAGGAAATATGTCACAGTTGGGGTGGGCTTTGAGACTCTCCTTCTAGCCATCTGGGAGCCAGTCTGCTCCTGTCTTCCTTTGGATGAAGATGTAGAACTCCCAGCTCCTTCTCCAGTTCCATGTCATGCCTGCCTGGAGGCTGCCATGCTCCTGCCTTGATGATAATGGACTGAACCTCTGAACCTTTAAGCCAATCCCAATTAAATTTTGTTCTTATAAGAGTTACCTTGGTCACAAAATAGAAGCAGAAAGAACATCTTTTGTTTTAAGAGACCACAGTTTTCCTAATCCCAAACCAAATAATGACTATCTTAGTTAAGGTTTTCATTGCTATGAAGAAACATCATGTCCTCGGTAGCCTAAATTTTATTTTGTATCAAGAGTTTTATAAATTTAACATTTTCTTTTGACTAGGGTATTAATTTGTTTCATCATTTCTTCAATGACTTAGGCTCTATATTTCCTCTCTCATATTCTGTTGATGAGGCTGTTGGTGGTATTCTGAGGTTCCCATTTGAATTCTTAAATGTTTTATGTCCAGATTTCCATTCGTTTTTGTTTTCATTACTGACTTTATTTCCACTTTTTAGTCTTAAGCTGTTTTATTCATTTGTTTTCACTGATTTGTTGTGTTTTTATAGATTTATTTAAGGGACTTATCAATTTCTTCTTTAAGGATCTCTATTATAATCACAAAGGCTGTTTTACCATCTTTTTTCTTGTGGTTCAGTTATGCTGCAGTTCTCAGGACCTGCTCTGGTAAAGTTACTGGGCTCTAGTGGAGACATATTGTCCTGGATGCTATTCATTGTGTTTTCACTTGAGCATCTGAGTATCTGGAATTAAGAAGATTCTGATTTTAGGTGCTTTGTCTTTGCTTGGGTGGGTATTTTGTTTCTTGGTTTCTGTTGCCTTCTCTATTTCTTAGGAGATTATTGTAGCTGTCTGTTTCCTGGCAGGGAATTCTTCTGGGATGCTTATATGTGTGGCCACTGGGGTTTTTTGCTAAAATAGGTTTCTGGGTATTGGAAGCTGAGAGATAAGAATAAGGATTAGGTGAGGGATGCTGGGAGTATCCACAGTAGTTAGGAAAGCAGGATGTTCTACCAGTCTTCTTAGTCCCCTGGGAATGGGTACAAAGAGTGAGGAGAAGCCACAACAAAAGAGCTGGGGTTGAGACTCGGGAACTGAACTTGGAAGAGAAGAGGGAGAGTGAAGATCTGCAGTTAGCTTACTTGTTTCTTTGGTAAGAGTGACCTGTGGGTTCCCAAGACGTACCTGCTGGAGTTGTGGCCCAGGAGAAAGCAATGAGTGGTCAGATGGAGTTTGGCAGGGGATGATCTATGTATCGACTGGAAATGGGGATTGTGGGTGGTAGCATCTGCTGGTGGTTTTCTGATGGTGATGAGGCTGGGCTGGTGATGAGGCTGGGGGATTGAATTTTGGAGGAGTTGAAGGAAATATGAAGATCTTCTTTTAGCCTACCTTCTTCCCTGACCAGAGTTGGGGATCCAGCCTTCTATTTTTGTTGGTTTCACTTTCAGTCTAAAAAATTACATTTGTTACGCTAGACTATTGAAGGAAACAGGAAGGCTCTGCTGACAAGTCCTCCCAGTTTTTTCAGATGATGCTTACATCTGTAGAGCCATATTAGGGTTTTATCTGTGTTAAAGGTGAATCATATCATTTTACCTTAACATGTTTTCTATTTTTATAATGAAATACAACATTCAGGATAATTTTTTTTTTTTATTTTTGCTATACACGAAACCATCTGCTTTATTCAAGAATACATCATCTTACTGAGAATAAAAAGCTTTTGTATGCACACGCTACCAATACACTTAAAAGGCCCAAATTTTAACAAGTAGAATAGACAAATTCATCAGACAAAAGATCATAAATTACTTTGGCCAAAAAAGAAAAACTGGCTCAATATTTTGCTTGCAGATTTTTGACACATATTGTGTGCCTGTGTGAGAGAGAGGGGGGGAGGGGAGAGGGGGGAGAGGGAGAGAGAGAGGGAGAAAGGGAGGGAGAGGGAGAGAGGGAAGAAGAATGTTGAGTATATTTGTATGAAAAGGGCTTTTTCAAAAGGAATGAAATGCGGCCTAGCCCACTTTCCCACAATTATGTAGGGACTACAATGTCCATTGCTAGCAAAACAAGAAGTGCAAGGTCTGCATTCCCACCAACTCCCCTAGGGCTTCCTGCAGAGTGAAGCTGGCACCTAAAATCTTGTCAACATCTGCTGCAGGGAAGATAAATGGTGGGAGAGTGGAGGGAGTGGACAACGACTGTGTGGTAGGTTGGTCCAGTCCACTGAAGGGCAGCAACCCAGCTCCAGGGTAGACATTGCTGGTCTCTGGCCTGTCGGGACCTGGCTTCTGCACATCCTCAGAAGGCTGACTGTGGGCACCCTCCTCACCTGCTGCAAGTTCGGGTGAAATTTCTACACTTGAGGTGCAGGGCAACTGCTCAGACAGTTTAGCTGAGGTTCTGGTAACAGAACAGCTCTTCCTGACTGATTCTGTTGATCTGGGGACACCTTCTCTGCCAGGTGGCAAGCCATCACCCAGATCCCCAAAGCCAGTGGACACTTCATCTTCTATCGCAGCACAATCTGTGGTTCCTACAATTTCTGTCTTTTCTGATTCAGAGGTGGCCTGGTGACAGACTTATGGGTACTGGTCACTAGGGGTCAGATGCTCACTTTGGGCCCTCCTTCCTGTAAAGTCTGAAATGCTTGTTTGGCTCTTAGCTCCTATTTCTGACTGACAGGTAATATCCTCAGGTGAATCTTCTGAAGCTGGCTTACAGCTGATGACCAAAAGCTCATATAGTTCTTTCAAGGCCACTGTGACAGATGAACAAAATTCGTTTGCTGACTCCGTAGAGGGCTGACCATGGCCACTTAGAGGGGAAGAGGAACTGTCATCTTTGTTATCCATTGTAGACATTTCAACATTATCTTCTGGGAGCTGCAAATCCTGAGTCAAGATGGAATGTACCACACATTCACAGGAGGGGTTACACTGTGATGTTTCCCCTTCCATAGAGGGATTATCTGAAGCAAGATGTGATATACCAGGGCTCTTGACAGCATCCTTCCTGCTTGTTGAGCTGCACATAGCAACCAGAGACTGTTCAGCTGTATCTACTTCCATCAGGGCTTCTGAGCATGAGCAGCTACAGAGTCCTGAAGCTGGAAGACCTTTCTCTGCACTGGGAAGATGAGTGGTTCTCTGTTCACCTTTCATCACAGCTTCCAAACTGACAACTTCTTCATGAAGCTCATGGTCTTCTGTGTCATAGAGACACTCCTGGTCATGTGGAACAGTCTGTGGTTCAGCCTCATGCTGCAAACTCTGTTTTTTTATGCTGCTGAAGGCAATTCACTTAACTTGGGTTCTGATTTTCTGGATGCCAGCTCTTTTCCTCCACAAATATCTGTGGCTCATGCATCCCAGTGGTTGTGAGAGATAAACTAGAGTCCTATCTTGTGTGGAGATAATCTCTGAGGCCCTGGGTTCTTTTGTAGCAGATTTCTCCAGATTACCTATAACAAATGCTTCTTAGGATGAATTATGCAAAGGCATAGCTAGACTTTGTTCTGCTGAGGAAGCAAGATCAGAAAGAACCTGCAGAGGAGAAGGGTCTGTTTTCTTGGAGTTTGTCAGGAATTCAGCTGGAGCCTTCATAGCCTTCATAGCTAGATATTCAATGCTATAGGGGTCACTGGGCTTGATGGCACAGATGGAAGCAGAAACAGAGCAAGAAGACTTGTATGACTACCAACCTCAGGACTCTGCTCTGAAAGAGCTGGATGGTTGAATCCATCTGAAGTCGGCAATGATGACATTTCCAGTGAGGTAGATTCTTTACGACTTTTCCCTGGGCTGGGCCCACTCCAGCTGCAGCACACACATACAACATCCATCATGGCTTCTGATGCTCTGCATCCTTGGCTGATATTTGAATGGCTTCTGCTAATTCTTGGTCTGCAATTTCCTCTGGCCTTAGGTCCTCTCGCCCAGTTCCATAAGCCAAGCAAGCACACTCTGATAACTCCCCCTCAGGAAGGAAGGTGGTCTGTGACCCCATGGTGCCAATCACCAGAATATTTTTCTTCAAGTTAGTAGAACACTGATGCCGTTTAAGCATGTCCAGTCCCAGAAGCATGTCCATAGGCTGTTCTTCGAGAATCAAGAAGGAACATGCCAGAAAATCGCCTTCAATCTGAACCTGAGCTAGATGTACCCTTCCAATAATCTTCTGTGTGCCCACTCCTTTGGCAATGCCAGCTCAATGATGGTCCACCAGTCTCATTATGTTACACCTTTCTGCACAGGCCTGGCTCATACTAGTCATCTGGGCACCTGAATCAATGAAGGCTTTCACAGGATGCCCATTCACTCTGCTGTTGATGTAGAGCGTGGCAACCTGGCCGAAGCTCTCCCAGGCCTCCTCCACAGCTATCATCACATTCTCCTCGATGTTCTGCTGCCTTATATCTTCTTTTTTGCCTGAGCTTCAAAATCAAAGGGGTCAGCAGAAAACAGATGAATCCGTTCTTGTTCTTTCCAGGCTCGGTTCTGCTGCTGCTCCACCTAGAGAATTTCTCAAGATCTCTGCTGAGCAGAGCTTCTGCCAAGGGTGGGTTATGCACCCTTCAGCAAAGACAACTCATGTGGGTTGGCCAGCAGCATGTCTCTGAGCAGGGCTGGGTTGTCTAAGACTTGAGGAGATGATGCTATTTCCCCAGGAGATGAGTGCTAAGCCTGTGTTCTGGGCAGCTGGCGTGCTGTTGGGGGTTTGATGTGCCAGGCACAGCTATGCTACTGAATTCAGTCCCGGCTAAGTTTGAGAATTGCACTGCAGGGCAAGGGTCTGCATTCTCCTTCTGTCTTAGAATTACAACATCGCCATCTTTTAAATCATAAGAAGCCAGTGACCTGTGGTTGTCAGTGAGAGGTCTTTGAGAGGACTTTCTGCATAGACAACCCGGCTCTCGTCAGCAGGGATGCTAGATTCCAGCTTGCACAGCACGCAGAAGTTGTGCAGCTTAAGAGGTCCCTCCATACACAGTACAGGGTGAGCAGTCTGGCCAGGGCCTGACCTGGCTCAGCTAGCCTGGCCTGGGTGGAGGGCAGCCAGCAGCAGGGGGCTGGCGGGAGCTGCTGGAGGGCAGCTGCTCCTTGCTCATTTGCTCACTTGCTCCTTCCCACCCTCACATGCACATGAACACGTGCAGTGACTGGATCCCACCCTCAGCAGCCAGTGTGGGCCCCTGCCACTGGCCTGTGAGGCTGTCTGCCTGCTGCCCAAGCACTCGGGTCACTTGGCCCATATTTTTTTTTTAATTTGATAACTTTTACTTTTTATTCTTTAATCCTTTTTTACAGTCCAGTTTTCATCACCCTCCTGGTTTTCCCCCTCCCCCAGGCCATTCCTGATCTCATGCTTCCTCACTCCCCCCCTCCCCCCGTCTCCAAGAGGATGTCCCCAACCCTCCATCCCCATGCCAACAGAACTCCCCACTTCCTTGGGCCTCCAGTCTCTTGAAGGTTAGGTGTATCTTCTCTGACTGAGGCCAGACCAGGAAGCCCTCTGCTGTGTACAGGTCGAGGGCCTCATATCAGCTAGTGTATGCTGCCAGGTTGGTGGCTCTGTTGAGAGATCTCGGGGGTCCAGGTCAATTGAGACTACTGGTCTTCCCATGGGGCTGCCCTCCTCCTCAGCTTCCTTCAGCTTTTCCTCAGTTCAACCACAGGGGTCCTAGGCTTCAGTCCATTGATTGGGTGCTAGTATCTGCATCTGACTCTTCCAGCTGCTTTTTGGTCCTCTCAGAGGGCAGCCATGCTAGGCAACTATCTGTAAGCACACCATAGCATCAGTAATAGTGTCAGGCCTTGGAGCCTTCCCTTGAGTTGGATCCCATTTTGGACCTGTCACTAGACCTTCTTTCCCCCAGTCTCTTCTCTATTTTTGTCCCTGCAGTTCTTTCAGACAGGGGCAATTCTGGGTCAGAATTTTTGACTGTGGGATGGCAACCACATCCCTTACCTGATGCCCTGTCTTTCTGCCGGAGGTGGTTTCTACAAGTTCCTTCTCAACACTGTTGGACTTCTCATCTAAGGTCCTTCTTATGGGTCAAGGACACCATAAGAAGACCTATGAAATCCACTATCCTGGGCCCATGAGTGCTCACAGAGGCTGAACCACCAACCAAAGAGAATTCAGGGGCTGAACCTAGGTCCCCTACACATTTGTAGCAGCTGTGAAGCTTGGTCCTCCTGTGGATCCCCTAACAATTGGAGCAGGGTCTCTTGCTGACTCTGTTGTTTGCCATTGGATTCCCTTCCCCTTCCTGGACTACCTGGTTGGGCCTCAGTGGGAGAGGATGTACTTAGTCCTGCTGCAAATCGAAGTCCAAAAGTCCAAGGGCAGGCTGGTACCCAAGGGGAGTTCCCTTTCTCTGAGGAGAAAGGGATGGGTAATGGGGAGAGGAATTTGTGAGGATAGGATTGGGGGTGACTATGACCAAGTTGTAAAGTGAAAAAAATGAATAAATGGATAAATAAATTAATGGAAAAACATAACCCTTAAATTACCATGAAAAATTATTATTATGAAATAGGATGGGGTTATAATGATGGGCCTCAGAAGTAATAATGATTTTATGTTATGAGGGTAAGATTCCATTCCTCAATTCATGTCCCTATAACAAAAGACTATAATTTCTCTTTCTTCCTCCATGCCTCTTCTCTTTCCCCTTCTCTCCCCCCTCCTTTCCCCTGTATCCTTCCCTAATTTTCCCTCCCTATCCCCTCTATCCTCATTTCCTCCTCTTCCCTCATCCCTCCTATTCTGCCTTTCCACTTCCCTCCATGCTTCTCCCATATTCCTGAACCCCACCTTTCTCCCAATCTCTGACTCTTCCCTCCTTCTTTTCTTCCCTCCCTTCTCTATAGGTCAGGAAGTATACTGTCCTCAGGAACTGGAATTCTAGACAGCTTGATCTTGTAATTTCAAGACTCTGAGATGTAGAAAATTAGAATCAGTTAAGGTGGTGCATATAACCCACCCGTTGCATATTTTGTTATAGAAGCCAGCATGGACTTGCATAATTCTGCCCCTTGACTCTGAGGTTAGGTATTTACTTGCCACTTCAATTAGATCATCACCTACATGGCTAGTCAAAATTATATATCCTGTTATGGTACTCAATGTTCTCCCAGCATCCCATAGTCTTTACTCAGTGTCTTTCTTCTTAATAACTTTCATAAGAAACATCCTCATCCACATCCTTTCTTTTCACTAGACCTTAACCAATAAATGGGTATTCAACATCATAGTGGTTGAGTTGCAGTTTATATACTTAAAATCTATAAGAGCAGAAGCTAATGATTTATCTTAGAATCCAAGTTTGAATAATGATTTCTAAAGAATGAGTGTGGAGTGAATGTTTTGTGAGTAACAGTCAAGAAGAATAAATTTTAAGTCATAACATTTAATTTCTATAAATTTCTTACATAAGCCAAGAATAATATTCAATTGCATGTAACTTTACCAAACCACATAGTAAAACTAGTGAAAGGAAACTAGGTTTAAACATCTATTAATCCTTCTAACTGTATATCTACTTTATATTATGAAGAAAAAATTGTGATGCATTGTCTTCTTGATGACAGGAAAACTTCAAGTGTCAACAGGGGTGGTAGAGGCTGCTGGTGATTTTTCTGGGGAACCTTCAGTAGACTGGTCAGTGGTATCAGTATTATCTTCACTTCTGGCTTCTGCTCGCTCTTGCTCATCTTTCAAAGCCTCTTGGTAAAGGACAGAGATGGCACTAGGTGTTGTTTTGTTGATCTTGGCCAAATATTCCAGGACCTTCATCTTGCTTGTTTCAGCATAGGCTTGGGGACCCCACAGGAACTCATAGCGAGGAGGATCACTGTCGGCCACTTGCCGGTACTCCAGGTACTTCAGCTTCACCAAATAATGGGTCATGAGCTTCCGGGGCTCACCAAAGATGCGGTGCTTCTTCCCTGGATAGATTTGCTTCTTCTTCAGGATTTTCCACATGTCTTCTTCACTGGCGCAGTTGCCCTGAATGAAGATGATACCCAGGACACTCATCAGGAAACCGGTCTTGGGTAAGCCTTTGCCAGCACGGATCCTCCCATTGTTGGGGAGCTTCAGCTTGCTGATGAGGTTGTACGAGGGCTGACTGGAGCTGACTTCCCTCACTTCCACTGCAAAGGCATCCTCGAGCTTCTCAGAGGCTTTCCGGAGGATCTCAGGAAAGTCTTTTTCATACTTCTTGGTGATAATCCTCATCATTTCTTCCTTGGTAGTGAGCTGCTTCAAATTGTAGTTGTGGAGCAGGTACTGTAGCAGTATTGCCACCCTCCTTGCTATCAGCTCGTGGTGCAGAGTGGTAGTGGTTGGGCTGGCTTCGGAAGGGTACTCCTTTTGAAAACTTGGCTCACTTTCCTCATAGGAACTTTCATCTGATTCTGAGGAAGAGCTACTCAGAATTAGTGTGGCAGCCGGTATTGCTTTCTGAGGTGCTTTGGGAGTGCTGGAAGACTCAGCCCCAGGCAGGCTCTGGGAGGCGGCAGAGACCTCTTCTGCTGTTTCTGCTGTTTCTTCTGCTGTTTCCTGAGCATCTCCATAAGCCTGAGTCTCACCTCGGGCCTGGTTGCGTTTCTCCCGGGCATGGAGTTTACTCTTCTGACCACGAGGCATGATGAGTCTTGATAAGGTGAAGTAGAGGAAGTGGTGGAAGGATGGTAGAGATGCAAACACCTGCAACAAACAAAAGATGATATGAACACAGAGATAGTCTAAAACTTATGTAATGCTGCCTCTGCAGGTTTCCATTAGCACAGTGCTTTAGGAATCCAACTTGCTGCTGTTCTATAAAGCTTATTCTCTGAGGAAGAAGGTAGATACTTTTTCAGACTTGGACTTCTCTATCTTGCCTGTGCTGTACTTGCCTAATGAGTTGGGGGTGGCAGAGGAAGACATCTGTTTTGAGATTCAGGTAACCGCTCAGTCCCTGTCAATTCATATCACCAGCTTAAAACTTTTGAGCTTGTCTCCTTTTTTAACTCTGAAGCTGTCATTTCTGTAAAATTCTAGTTCCTGTTTAGACAATATTCTTTACCTTAGCTCTCTGAAATACTTGGCAATCACCTTAAGTGTGGGGGTAGTTCAACTCCTTTATAAGAAATAATGTGCCACTACTATTATTATAACTACCAACCACCTCATAGCACTAGAGTAAGCCTTTGTCTCTTCCATCACAACTTCCCAGTCAATTCAGGTTGTCTTTAATGGAGGGCTTACATAGGTCGTCCTGCTTCCTTACCTTGATTTCTGGGCATATTTAATATATTTCTCTATGCTTATTTGAGGCCCTTCTACCCACATTGAATTCCTCATATCCCCAGGCAGAAACAGATTTTCTTGGAGACTCTTAGGACTGAGAGCAGAGATAGGCCTCAAGCTTCCTGACTCTCCTAGGATGGGTGATTCCTTCAGAACTCATTCAACATTCTTCCTTTTAATTTCCTAAAGAACACGATACATTTTGCTTAATGGAGTCAGCTTTACCTTAAGGCTAAGCTCTGTATATAACCTACATGTTTAAGATTATAGGCTACACATATAGGATCTTAACTGGTATCTCCACTTCAGTAACTTTCCTTGCATTTCCCATTGTAAACATGAGATTTTTACTACCTCTGCTCCCTAGTTTTACTTACTGTCTAATTCTAGAAGCCTTAGAAACAAAATGAGTGTGGATCCCTACTAGTCCACTCACCTCAGGACTTCTCAAGTGTGAGGACAGGGGAGCATGAGAGATGGTTCAGTGGTTACAAGCCCATACTGCTCTGACAGAAAACCCCATGTTGGATTCTCAGCACCCAAAGAGGATGGCTTATAACCACCAGTAACTGGCGCACCCTCTTCTGGCTTCTGCCAGTAACTGTGTCCATATGCATACACCCACACAAAGATACACATAGTTAAAAATAAAAAAATATTAAAAAAAAAAAAAAAAGACTGAGGTCCACAATGCCCAGAGGAAGCTCTGCTCCCAGGTACTCTAACATGCCCAGGATCATAGGACGAGAGGTGAGGAGGACACAACATCTGTCCCAATACCAGGAGTAACTAGGACCAGCTGGAACCAGGGACCCAGGAACCCCGCCCGACCAGTGGCAGTGGTTCCTTCCGATCTAGACTGGTGCACTGTGCAGACCTTGGGTGTGAACTCTTCAGCCAGTCCCACAACACCCAGAGGAAACTCCACTCCCAGGTGCTCTAACACACCCAGAATTACAGGATCCAGGAGCTTAATCACACTAGAATCTCAGGGTCCCAGTAGCAGCTTGACTCCCAGGAGCTCTGAAACACCCAGGAACTCACGATCACAGGATCCCAGAACCATACGATCCCAGAGACAGCTGGTCTCTGAGGAATTCTGATACAACCAGGATCACAGGAAAGACAGGCTCCAGTCAGATATAAGGAGATCAGGTAGCACTAGACATAACCAGATGGCAGGAGGCAAGCGTAAGAACATAAACAACAGAAACCAAGGTTACTTGGCATCATCAGAACCCAATTCTCCCACCATAGCAATTCCTGGATACACCATCACACTGGAAAAACAAGATTTGGATCTGAAACCACTTCTCATGATGATGATAGAGGACTTTAAAAAGACAGCATTTTCAAAAAATTGTGCTGGTTCAACTGGCAGTCTACATGCAGAAGAATGCAAATTGATCCATTCCTATCTCCTTGTACAAAGCTCAAGTCCAAGTGGATCAAGGACCTCCACATAAAACCAGATACACTTAATCTAACAGAAGATAAAGTGGGGAAAACTCTCGAACAGCTGGGTACGGGG
>CM052722.1:40660785-40678783 GCA_028551405.1 Uromys caudimaculatus
AACTTCTTGAGTTCTTTGTATATATTGGATATTAGCCCTCTATCGGACATAGGATTGGTTAAGAGCTTTTCCCAGTCTGTTGGTTGCCGTTTTGTCCTATTGACAGTGTCCTTTGCCTTACAGAAGCTTTGCAATTTCATGAGGTCCCATTTGTCTATTCTTGATCTTAGAGCATAAGCCACTGGTGTTCCACACAAACCTAAAAGTAACATATTAATCACATTTTCATTATCCATTCATCTATTGATGGATAGCTAGATTGATTCCATTTCCTTGTTACTGTGAATAGAGCAACAATAAACCTGAATGTGCAAGTATCTCTTTAGTTAAATGTAGAATCTTTGGAGTATCTATAGTTAGGAGTGACGTAACTTGGTAATGTTTCACAGTATTACTTTTGGGGTATTTCTAAGTTGCTCTGGCCAATTTTTAACTCACTATGTAGCCTGAACAGCCTAGAAATTTATGATTTTATTGACAGCTTCCCATTGAGCTTGAATTACAGGCCTGCACCAGCATGCTCAGTTCGTAAGTTTAACATTAATTACAATGTGGTAGCATTAGGAAATAGAGACTTTGGAAGATAATTGTACTAGTTGAAATTATGTCAGAGGGACTGCTATAATGTTCTTATATTGTCCTTATTGAAGAACAAATTAGAAAAGGTTTTCTCTTTCTTTTGCCATCATATGAGGACAAAAGTTCACTTTTGTGTGAAAAGGTGCCCTCACCAGATTCCAATTCTGCTAGCACCTTTATCTTGCCTATTCTAGCCAGCAGAATATCAAGGAAAAATGTTTATTTTTAAAGTCATATAGCCTAAGATGTTCTCTATAAAAGCTAAATTATATCAAATAAATAGTGTAAGATCATTTGGAATATAGAGAAACTTCTAATCATAGTAACTGGCAAATATTTTGTATTTAATGAAGTTCAGGTGTGATGATTTATTTTACTCAGATAATATCACCATCATATCTGAGTATTTATTTTTTGAATCAAAGATAAGTAACAAAAATTATCTGAGATAATACTAAATGCCCAAAAATTTGTTTCTACCATTTAGAAACACCAGTTGAGAGTACACATTGGACAGCTGCTTCAGATACAGTACATTGAGATAAGGCAAAGATATCCCCAATTCATGTCTATTGGGTACTGAACTGTAACTCTCTCTAAAATTCATCATGCTGGATTTTCACCATTATTAAGTCAGAGTAAATTCTATTGAGAGATAGGGACTTTAAGATTTAATTATTAAATGCTAATACTGAGGTACAGGGCTAATCTTATATGAAAATATTAGTGTACACAAAAAAGACGCTCATTAAGGAATCATGAATACATGATATCTCTTTTTCTCTTTGAACATGTAATTTGAACAAATATTTTACTTTATAATGGGTTAAGAATTTTAGAAAACTGCAGATACATGTCACAGCCCTTTATTCCCCTATGAACACCTCTCAGTAGATGTTTGTACATTTGTCAGGATTGATGAATCATTACCAATGAATTGTTAACTAAAGCCAACGAATTTCGTATATGCCCGTGGTTTTATATAATGCCTCATTTTACATCATGTATATCGTGTAACAACCTCTATGAGCATTTGTCTGATATTTTTCTCATGGATTCACTATGATTTGGAGCTGTAAAAACAAAATGATAGAAATCAAAACAAAAAGACACTCAGGATTAACATGTGCAAAGATACTACCATGTGAAGAGACAAGAAAAAGAAAAAAATGAAGATGGAGGTCTCATAGGAAGTCCATAATGATACCATCTTGATCTTGAACTTCTAGCTTCTATAACTGTGAGAAAATAAATTTATGCTTTTAAGTCTGTGGTATTTTTATGGAGGCTCAACAAATGAATATGTTATCCTTTATACAGATTTATTTCTAGAATCTGCGTGATCCTAAAACAATTTATAAGAACACACTTTTAAAAACACAATTAGAAATTAGACAATGGGGGAAGGAAGGAAAAGTTGGAGAACAGGAGAGATAAAAGAAATAAGGGAAGAAAATGAGGGGAACATGAGAGAGAATGGGGACATTCTCTAGTATATGCACTACCATTAGGATATAAAACGTGCCAGGCAGTGTAATTCTTTGTACCAGTATTAATCTTGCAAAACTTAGCTACCCTGCTCAAATAGAACACAAAACACCTGCCTTGGCCTTGAGTAGCAGTACAAAAAGTACATGGTGCTGGAACAATTTCCTGGCTGGAACAATAGCTTCATCCATGGTTTAAATTCAAACTCAAGCCTTTTCTCATCTCATTTAGACTTTTCTTGAAGGGGAAGAAAGGACCAGAACAGAACCTATCATTGAATTTAGCCAAATAATTCAGACCTCCCAATCTTGCATGTTTCTGTGTGAACTATTGAACCAACAAAAATTAACAGCTGATGTGATCACTTTAAGAACTTGCTGGTATTCTTTTCCTGTAGCAATTGCTATTAATGGTTTTTCACTAAGCACATGCTCATCAATGTATGAGATTCACTGACCATACCTCAAACAAATCAGTAAGAACAAGGAAATAATATTATAATGCTTGAAAAAGAAAACTCATTTCCAGTGTACTTTCTGGAAGCCAACAACATATCTTTAGTACCTGCAAACACATCATTATAACAGAAATTCACGTGATGTAATGCTCAAGTTTAAAATATAAGTTAAAATAATACCAATTAAATTGAAACTCAGTTACACTTTGTAGATACTACAGAAATCTACAGATTAGCTTTGCCCTTTCATAGTTATAAAATCCACTCATACAATGGGTTAATTCTGCATATAGTAACAGCTAAGTTGCTAATAACAAGGAAGCAAACTGCTACTGAAAGTATTAGGACTCTTTTATTTTCCTTCTTACTTCCCAAGGCAGATTTTTGAACAATCCATGCTCATTTATTCCTTATTGTGTTTAATAATCTTAACAACATAATTTTCTCAACACAATTTTTTATTATTTACATTTAAGGAACAGAGCATGGCATGTAGTAAAAAATATGTTTATAATAAAATGAGCATGAAAGACTGAATGCAGGTAATGGACACAACTTATAAAAGATGATATAAAGCTAGTTGTTTTCATAATTCTACCTCTGCCATGAATGTTTTGGGTTTGATGGTAGATAAATGCATTAGATATATTTGATGGTGAAAGTATAAAATCCCATCTGTAGCTCTACAGCTTCATAATGGCTATAGAGAAGTTCACCGAGAGGTATCGACTTTGGGCCTAGCTAATTTTGGCATCTGACATCTTTTTATTTGCAATTTTTGTACTAAAGTTTATAAAAATCAAATTATTGTAATATTGGAACATATTGACATGTTTTAAATCTATAAAAATAGTGTAGATAAATTGTACTTCACCAAAAAAATGAACACTTGTGTCATATGAGTAGCAAGTAGCCATAGGTAAATATTTAATATTATTTTCCATTGAAGAAATGCCTTTTGAAGTGTCCATAGACAAACACTACAATGGTTAATGTAAAAATATTACTTTACCAATTGTTCATGAATATTTAAAGTCACTGGATCAATAACTGGAAAGCAAAATATTCAAGTTTAAATCTCACTAATCATATTGTGAAGGTGGACTGTCTTAAAAATTTATTGGAAACACACAGGCACACACACACACACACACACACACACACACACAGATCCACTAATAAATAAACATAGAAGCTATATTTGCAATACACAATATTGAGGATGCTTCAATGATCCTTAAGTAAATGAATAGTTTAAAACAAGTACATTGTTGCAACCACATAGGAAGAACAATATCAACTAACCAGACCCCTCAGAGCTTCCAGGGACTAAACCACCAACCAAAGAGTATACAAGAGTTGGTCCATGGCTCCTGCTACACACACACACACACACACACACACACACACACACACACACACACACACACTCGTGTATATAATTTTGATCTGAGTGTATCTCAACACAAAATAATATTGAGCAAAAGCAAAACTAACAATTACTGTATGACATAAACTATCTTGTATTAAATTCTCATATGTACGGGGGTTATGGGCTAGGTCCAGCCTGTGTATGCTCTTTGGTTGGTGGGTCAATCTCTGAGAGTCCCAAGTGTCTAGATTACTAATTACTAATACTCTGTTGGTATTCCTGTGAAGTTCTATCCCCTTCAGGTACCACAAGCCTTCTCTAGACTCTTCCCTAAGAGTCCCCAAGCTCCATCCACTGTCTGACTATTAGTGTCTGCATCCTTCTGAGTTAGCTGCTGGATGGAGCCTCTCAGCAGACAACATGCACCTGTCTGCAAGCATAACGACTTAACATTATTAGTGTCAGAGTTTGGTGCTTGCTCAAGAGATAAGCAGATCTGTAGTATTATTAATTTGAGCCTCTGTCTCTCTGTTAGTTTAGCTACTACTTCATCCATCTTATTATTTCAGAAAAGGAATGGTATTTCCTTGACCTTCTATTTCATAATGTCATCTCTGATCTTAGTTATTCCATTTCTTCCATTTATTTTGGGTTTGTCTTTTTTTGTATTTTAATACTTTAAAGTGCATCATTATTTTATGTACTGAGATTCCTCCTTGATTCATTGATTAATTTATTGATTGATTATTTAAACATATTGAGTTAAATTGGTGCTTATAAATGTGGAGTCATCCACTGGGGTAAGGGCAATCTATCAGTGCCACAAACACTAGCATGTTTTTTTCTATTTCTCTTTGAATATGAAAATTAAAATCCTTCCTGATTTCTCCAAGGACAAACTGACTCCTCAACCTTCATGTGGTTGTGTAGTTTCTCTTGCTAATTATTCCTATATTCATTACATTTATGTTTAATAAAATCTAAATTATTATTCTTGTTTTCTTTGTTAAGTCTTGATTTATATTCTAATATGTGGTCTAGTTGGAGAAATTTTCTTAAATATGTAAGAATAATGTGTATTCTATGGATATAAAATTTGTAAAGTCTATTTGATCAATAGTGTAGTTGAACTCTGATGATTCTTTGTGAAGTATTTTGCTAATTTTATTGTACTTGGGCATTTATGTGTCTTTATTTCCAACAGTGTTCAATGAATTTGGATATACCAGAACTCAGTAGATGTTTACTGAAAATTCTTATAATTTCTATTCTGGATAGCTCCCTTTTTCAATATACAATGAACTTCCAACATATGTGTGTGTGTGTGTGTGTGTGTGTGTGTGTGTGTGTGTGTGTGTGTATGATTGAAAGTGGTTTAAGGTCCACATTGTCAGCTAATCTATAATTATTTTAAATTTCATTTGATAGATATATTATTTTGCATCCTTTTACTATCCATTAATATCTCTATTGGCTACTGAAAACAATTGAGAGTCTGAAATTATCTTTATCAGATGACACAGGCCATTTACACTCAGAATGATTAGTGAACAGTATGAATTAGTGAACAGCTTCTTTTTGCTGTGGACAGCAGTCAATACATAAGCTCTCAGTTTGTCGAAGTGTAGATAAAAAATGTCTTTAGAATACTGAGCCATAAATGGAACATTCTTCTGCCCTCAAAAATCATTGAAGAGGGAGCATTATGATTGTAAGACCAGAAGTCATGGAAGAGTGCTGTGAAATGCTGTCCTCTGGCCATGACATCCCATTACACACATGATCTCAAGCAACTATGGCAAGCTGCATAGGGCCCACAGAAGATCAAGCCCATCAGTATTCCAGCATGGATAGAAGAGCATCTCATGAAGTCCTACCCTTAGCAGAGTAATTATTGGTAGTATATGGATCCTGGGGGAAGGAATGTTATTCCCTTTTAAAGGACTGGATCCTAGTAAGTTGACAAGTGTATGGCTTTCCACCGATAAACAACTGAGTATCACTAAGTTTTGATTCAGTAGATGATAAAAAAGAAAAGGGTAGAGGTGCCATTAGCCATAAAGTACAGTATAACCCTGTTACAATCCACAGACACAAAGAAGCTAGGTAGCAAGGAGGGCCCAATGTTTGAATCTCATTCAGAAGGGGAAATAAAATAGACATCAGAGATGGAGGGAGAGAGGGAACTGGGTGGGAGAGGGAGTGAGGAGGAGACTGAGGGTGGGTATCAGGTATGGGGTGGGGAGAGGAGAGAGGGCTGTGAAAGAGAATGGAAATCATGGGGGCTCTTCTCTGTGACAAGAGAGACCTGAGATGGGGGAGGCTCCTGGGAGTCTGTGGGGGTGACCTTAGCTGAGACTCCTAGAAGTGGGTTATATGGAGCTTGAAGTGGCCACCTCCTATAGCTAGGAGGGACTTTCAGTGGAAGGAGGGGAACACCAACCCACTCACAAAAACTGCAACCTAAATTTTGTCCTGCCTACAAGATGTGCAGGGACAAAGATAGAGCAGAGACTGAGGGAATTCCCAACCAATGACTGGTCCAACTTGAACCCATCCCATGGGCAAGCACCAGTCCCTGACTCTATTAATGATAATCTTTTTTGCTTGCAGACAAGAGCCTAAAATAACTGTCATCTGAGAGGCTTCATCTAGCAGTGGTTGGAAACAGATGCAGAGACCTACAGTCAAACATCAGGCAGAGCTTGGGGAGTCTTGTGGAAGAATAGGGGGGATAGAATTGAGTGATCCAGAGGGGTCAAGGGTACCACAAGAAGAGAGTCAATTAATGTGGGCCCATGAGGGCTCAGAGAGACTGAACCACCAACCAAAGAGCATGCATGGGCTGGACCTAGGCTCCTACACATTTGGAGCAGGTGTGCAGCTTGGTTTCATATGGGTCACCTAACAATTGGAGTGGGGGACTGTCTCTGTTCCGTGCCTTTGGATCCCTTTTCCCTAGGTAGACTGTCTTTTCTAATCTTCAGTAGGAAACAATGTGCCTTGCCTTACTGTGACTTGATGTGCCAGGGTGGGCTACTACCCATGGGAGCCTCCCCTTGGAAAGTAAGGGGTAGGGGGTGTGAGGGTGGGACTGGGAGGAGAAGAGGGAGGGGACTGCAATCAGGATGTAAAGTGAATAAGTAAGTAAATAAATTAAATAAATAAATAAATAAATAAATAAATAAATAAATAAATAAATGGGAAAACAAGAATATGAAATAGAAGGGCATGGTGAGGACAATCCAGGAGAAGTTGAAGGAGGATATCAGAGATATGATCAAAAGACACTATATACAGTTATGAAATTTTCAAAAGAATAACTTTAAAATATTTAAAAAGTAAACTCTACCTTTTAAAAGGGAGAGGAGAAAATGAACAAAATAAATCAGAAGGGAAGTTACTTACTGTAAGGAGACCAGAAAGCACATAAAACATAGGAATAGGCAAGAAAATAAAGTGTGAGAATCAATAATTTGTATAAACATTCTGTAATAAAACCCGTTGCTTTACATTCTATTTTTTTTCCTCAGAAACACATGCATTTATACATACACAGAGACATGTTGAGCCCGTTCATCTGTTGTCAACTTCACAAGTATTCATGCATACTTACATATATACACCTATACTTACATATGTGGTTATATATGGTGGATGGTGGATGGAGCTAAAGCCCACACAAGCAAGTTCCATACTCCTTCTGGATGAAAAATAAGCTCCAACTTTTTTTCTCAGAAAAAAAAAAATGTTTCTACCTTTCTATTGCTGAATGAAAGAAACCCAAGTCTGGAAGAAAAAAGCCCTGTCCTTGTCAGTAGGAAGAAGCCTTGTCAGTAGGAAAAGCTTGCCTGCTGCCCTCTGCTCTGCTCTGCTCTGCTCTGCTCCTATTCCGATTCTCTACTGCTTCTGCTCTTGCTGTGATCGCTCCTAGTTCTTGTACTTTTTCACAGCACATGATTACATGATAGTCTAAGCATCATTCTTCAAAAGTGCACAACAAGTTCAAACATAAATTCAAATCATAAACTGAATAAGGAGTTACAGGGCTAGAGAAATGGTATACCAAGAGTGGTATAGCTGGGTCCTTAGGTAGAACTAGTTTCAATTTTCTGAAGAACCACCAGATTGATTCTCAGAGTGGTTATACCAGATTACAATCCCACTAGCAGTGGAAGAGTGTTCCTCTGTCTCCACATCCTCACCAGCATGTGCTGTCACCTGAGTTTTAGATCTTAACCATTCTGATTGGTGTGAGGTGAGATCTCAGGGTTGTTTTGATTTGCATTTCTCTGATGACTAATGACTTTGAACATTTCTATTGTTGTTGTTACTTTTATGTTTTACAGTGCTGTCATTACCCCTTCCCAGTCTACCCTCCCACAGTTCTTCATCCCATTCCTCCTTCCCATTGTCTCTAAGAGGATATCCCTCTGACCTCCCCCTAGGCCTCCCCACTGACTGTGGCCTCAAGTCTCTCAAGAGTTAGGTGAGTATTCTCTCACTGAGGCCAGACCAGGAAGTCCTCTGCTGTATATGTGTCTGGGGAGTCAGAACAGCTCTTGTATGCTGCCTGGTTGGTGGTTCAGTGTCTGAGAGATCTCAGGGGTCTGGATCAGTTGAGACTGCTGGTCTTCCTATGGGGTAACTCTGCTCC
Organism: Uromys caudimaculatus; assembly: GCA_028551405.1. NCBI lineage: Eukaryota > Metazoa > Chordata > Mammalia > Rodentia > Muridae > Uromys > Uromys caudimaculatus. Next base: position 40,669,339 of record CM052722.1, read on the forward strand.
TCAGCTTCTTCTAGCCTTTCCCTAATTCAACCACAGGGGTCCCTGGCTTCAGTACATTGTTTGGGTGTAAGTGTCTGCATCTGTCTCAGTCAGGTGCTTGTTGGGCATATAGAAGGACAGCCATGCTAGGCTCCTCTCTGTTAGCACACCATAGCATCAGTAATAGTGTCAGGCCTCGGAGCCTCCTCTTGATATGAATCCCAAGTTGGGGCAGCCAATGGGCCTCCTTTCCCTCAGTCTCTTGTCTATTTTTGTTCCTGCAATTCTTTTAGACGGGAACAATTCAGGGTCACAGTTTTTGAACATGGGGTGGCAACCCTATCTCTCCACTTGCTCTGTCTTTGTCCTGGAGATGGACTCTGCAAGTTCCCACTCCCTACTGTTGGGCATTTCATCTAAGGTCCCTGCCTTTGAGTCCTGAGAGTCTCTCAGATCCCAGGTCTCATGTATGTTCTAGAGTTCTAGAGGGTCCCCCTACCTCCCACCCCTCAAGGTTACATATTTCCATTCATTCTGCTGGCCCGCAGGACTTCTCTCCTGTCCTCCCAATACCTGATCATGTTCCCCTTTCCCCTCCCCCCTTCCCTCACCCACCCAGGTTCCTCCCTCCCTCTGCCTCCTGTGATTGCTTTATTCTCCCTCCAAAGTGGGATTGAAGCATCCTCACTTAGGCCCTTTGGCTTGTTAACCTTCTTAAATTCTGTGGAATAATCACCATCCCTGATCTCAAGCTGAACTACTGAGCAATAGTGATAAAAACTGCATGGTATTGGTACAGAGACAGACATGTTGAACAATGGAATAGAATTGAAAACCCAGAAATAAAACCACACACACTTATGAATACCTGATCTTTGACAAAGAAGCCAAAACCATCCAGTGAAAAAAAGAAAGCATCTTCAATAAATGGTGCTGGTCTAATTGGCAGTCTGTATGTAAAGAAATGAAAATAGATACATATATGTCACCCTGTACAAAGCTCAAGTCCAAGAGGATCAAGGACCTCAACATAAAACCAGATACACTGAATCTAATAGAAGAGAAACAGGGAAAGAGTCTTGAACTAATGGATACAGGGGGAAATTTCCTAAATAGAACTCCAATGACTCATACTCTAAGATCAAGAATTAATAAATGGGACCTCATGAACCTGGAAAGCTTCTGTAAGGCAAAGGACACTGTAAATAGGACAAATCGGCAACCTACAGATTGGGAAAAAAATTCACTAAACCCACATCTGATAGAGGGCTAATATCCAAAATATGTAAAGAACTCAAGAAGCTAACCACCAAAAAACCAAACAACCCAATTTTAAAAATGAGGTATGGAACTAAACAGAGAATTCCCAACAGAGGAATCTTGAATGGCTGAGAAGGACTTAAAGAAATGTTCAAATTCCTTAGTGATCAGAGAAATGCCAATCAAAATGAACCTGAGATTCCATCTTACACCAATCAGAATGGCTAAGATCAAAACCTCAGGTGACAGCACATATTGGAGAGGATGTGGAGAAAGAGGAACACTCCTTCATTGCTGGTAGGATTGCAAACTGGTTGAAACCACTCTGGAAATCAATCTGGAGGTTCCTCAGAAAATTGGAAATAGATCTACCTGAAGACTCAGCTATACACTCTTGGGCATATACCCAAAAGATGCCTCACCATGCCACAGGGGCACATGCTTCACTGTGTTCATAGAGGCCTTATTGGTGATACTCAGAAGGTGGAAAAAACCCAGATGTTCCACAATAGAAGAATGGATTCAGAAAATATGATTCATTTAAACAATGGAATACTACTCAGCTATTAAGAACAAGGACATCCTGAGTTTTGCAGGCAAATGGATGGACCTAGAAAATATCTTCCTGAGTGAGGTAACTCAGACCCAAAAGGACAAGCATGGTATGTACTCACTAATAAGTATATATTAACCAAAAATATACGGAATATCCAGGAAACATTACACAGAACTCAAGAAGGTGAACATTTTAGTGTTTCTTGGCTATTCAAGATTTTTCAGTTGTGAATTTTCTGTTTAACTTTGTTCCCCATTTTTTCATTGGGTTATTTTGATTTTTTGGAATTTAACTTCTTGAGTTCTTTATATATTTTGGATATTAGCCCTCTGTCAAATGTACAGTTGGTGAAGCTTTTTCCCCAATTTGTACATTGCTGTGGTTTTCTGTCATTTTTGATGTTATTGAAATCTAGTCTGTGGTCATCTGATAGAATGTGTGGGATTATTTTAATCTTCTTCTAGCTGTTAAGGCTTGTTTTATGTCTGATTATATGGTCAGTTTTGTAGAAGGTACCATGAGGTACTGAGAAGGTGTATTCTTTTGTTTTAGGGTGAAATGTTCTGTAGATATCTGTTAAATCCATTTGGTTCATAACATCTATTAGTTTCCTTGTTGTTGTTAAGTTTCTGTTTCAATGACCTGTCCATTGGTGAGAGTAGGGTGTTGAACTCTCCCACTATTACTGTGTAAGGTTCTATGTGTTTTGAGCTTTAGTATCTTTTATTTTATGAATGTGGGTGCCCTTGCATTTGGGGCATAGATGTTCAGAATTAAGACTTCCTCTTGGTGGAATTTTCCTTTGATAAATATGAACTGTCCTTCTCCATCTCGTTTGATAACTTTTGGTTGAAAGTCTACTTTATTAGATATTAGAAATGCAACTCCAGCTTGTTTCTTGGGGCCATTTTCTTGGAAAACTTTGTTCCAGCCTTTTACTCTGAGGTAGTGTTCATCTTTGTCGCTGATGTTTGTTTCTTGTATGCAACAAAATGCTGGATCCTGTTTATGGATCCAATCTGTAACCCTGTGTCTTTTTATTGGGGAACTGAGGCCATTGATTTTGAGAGATATTAAAGACAGATGATTGTTACTTCCTGTTATTATTTTTTTTGCTGAAGGTGGTATTATGTGTGTATGATTATTTTCTTTTGGGTTTGTTGTGAAATGTTTAATATCTTGTGTTTTTAGTGGGGAGTCTGTAGTTACCATCCTTGTATTAGAGATTTTGTTCCAGTAACCTCTGTATGTCTGCTTTAGTAGAAAGAGATTCTTTAAATTTAGCTTTGTTGTGGAATATCTTGGTTTCACCATCAATGGTAATTGAGAGTTTTACTGGGTATAGTATCCTGGGCTAGCATTTGTGTTCTCTTAGGGTCTGGATGACATCTGTCCAGGATCTTCTGGCTTTTAGAGTCTCTGTGAAGTCTGATATAATTCTGATAGGTCTGCCTTCATAAGTTACTTGGCATTTTTCTGTTACAGCTTTTAATATTCTTTATTTGTTCTGTGCATTTAGTGTTTTGCTTATTGTGTGATGAGAGGATTTTCTTTTCTGGTCCAGGTTAGGGAACTTTCATGATTTTGTTAAAGGTGTTTTCTGGCCCTTTGAGCTGTAATTCTTTACCCTCTTCTATTCCTATTATCCTTAAGTTTGATCTTTTCTTTGTGTCTTGAATTTTTTGGATATTTTGGGTTAGGAGCGTTTTACACCTTGTATTTTTTTTTTTTTTTTTTTTTTTTTTTTTTACTGATATGTCAGTATTTTTTATGGTACCTTCTATGCCTGTAATCCTCTCTTCTATCTCTTGTATTCTGTTGGTGTTGCTTGCATCTGTAGCTCCTGATCTCTTTACTAAGTTGTTCATCTCCAGGGTTGCCACCCTTTGTGTTTTCTTTATTGTTTGTATTTCCATTTTTAGTTCTTGGACCATTTTGTTCAATTCCTTCACCTGCTTGATTGTATTTTCCTGTATGGTTTTAAGGCATTTATTTGTTTCCTCTTTAAGGGCTTCTATCTGTTTACCTGTGTTCTCCTGTATTTCTTTAAGGGAGTTATTTATATCTTCCTTAAGGTCCTCTTTCATCTTTGTGAGATGGGATTTTAGGTCAGAATCTATTGCATCGGGTTCTGTTGCTTATGATCCTGAGCTTGCCTCTGGCCATCTGGTTCTCTTTGGTGTTAACTGGCCTAAGTGTCTCTGACTAGAGCAGGCCTCTTTGGAGGCAGGCAGCACTGTCTCTAGTTAGGGTGGGCCTCTTATATCTCTGGTTAGAGCAGGCCTCCTGTTTCACTGGTTACTGTGGACCTCCTGGGAGGCAGTCAGGCTGTGTCCCTGGTTACTTTTGGCCTCCTGGGAGGCAGACAGTCTGTGAGGTATGGGAGGATATTGGGCCGTCTGATCTGTCCTGGGTGGATAAGTGGACCAGAAGGAAAGGGAAGCTCAGAAGGGCTGGTGTGCCCAGTGTCAGCTAGGTTCTGTGTCTTTGGTTACTTTGGACCCCTTAGGAGGCAAGCAGGTTGTGTCATGTGGGTGGTTATCTGGCTATTGATCTGGCATGTGTCTTTGATTACTGTAGGTATCTGGAAGGCAAGCATTCTGTTGGTGTTGTTAGGTATCTGGCTGCTGATCTGGCTCAGGTAGGACATGGACTGGAAGAAATATGGAGCTCCCAAGGTGGGAATGGGGGAGGTGGGCCCTGTGGTTGCCTCAGCTGGTATGGATATTTAAATTAATAATTTAAATTAATAAAAACAAATCAATAAAGGGAGAGAACAAAAAAATACAAATCAAGTTGTTGGCCTTAAGATTCATTTTCTTAGGAGCCTGCTTCATCTATCTACTTGATAACTCACATCAGAACCACCCTTACCCTCACTCCCTTTTTGTGTTAACTTAGAAGGAGTAATTAAATAGCTCACTGGTGTTACATGTGCTTATTTGTTCAAAATTCTATTTAAATGACCCATGTTTTTATCAGCATTTAATTCTTCTATGTTCTTGTGTAAAAGAGGTATTACCCTAATCACTTCTGAAAGAGATGGATACAACTATAAAAACATAGGCTTCAGTATGTTTTCTTTATTATCCCTTTGGTGTATAAGCCCATTTATGGTGAGTCTAAGAGTATAAAAATCTAGCCTCTATTCACACTCCCACTCACAAGCACTGACAGGCACCTTACTGGGACATTCCTTGCTAACACACTTCTCTGTAACAGAACATCTAAAACAGGAAGTGAAGCTTGCCAAGGGCCATGCAGGAGAATGATAAATGGCTTTAGAACTTATGGAATGCTGCTCACTGGTTAGCACATCCATGATGGGTGCACCTTGGTTGAGGCATGGCCCTGTGGAATATGCATCCTGAGGAGTTCATGCTGTTACAGAATTATGCTTTGCTTGCTACCGTTATTTCCCTTTTGATCTAAGAATTATATGAAAACTCTAAGGGGCTTCCATCCCCTCACTGGTCAGTATCTCTGGCACTCACAATAATAGTGTTTGATCTTTTACAAACATTGCTTCAGGAGCAGATTAATGATTCAATCACCACCCTAGGAAAGAACTTAGAGACATAGATTGTCAGCAGTGACCACCACTCTTAGAAAGAATTTGGAAAAATAAAATTGTTAGTGAAGCGAGGTTAAGATAGTTTTTGCTACGGGCTCTGATGTAGAAAATCTTAGGGAACAATATGAAGTTCGGAGAGGCACATGCTTATTAGTTAAGCTAGGGGCCTTTTGTGGTCAGGGAAGAAGGAAAATGACAACACTGGCTGATGTGACTCTCACTGGGACAGAACTAGAGATAATTGATTTCTTATACCCATTTTTGCACTCAGCTTTCTGATATAATTTTTAAAGAATTGTTAATGAGTAGATTTGCATTCTGAGGATATAAAATAGATATGACTGATTTTTTCATTACTTTTATTTTTAGCAGTCCAGCCTTTGCCCCCCCTCCAGGTTCCCCCTTCCACGGTTCTTTATCCCATTCCTCCTACCCCTGCCTCCCCCACCTATGACTGATTTTTATGTAAAAGTTTATAGTTGTGATTCTTTTAAGATTGTTACAAGATTACTTTTAAAGACAAATAATAAAATAATTACTCATTTCTTTGTAACTGCAAACTGCTGCCTAAGAAAACTATCTTGCTTGCTTATACTTTGTTAATCTAAAACAAGTTGCTTAGTTACGAATATACATGGGTTTGGGAGAATAATTTTTTTCTTTACCTATACTACTTACGTAATGTTATTTTTTTATAAAGGCATTGGGGAACATACTATTTTTTCATAGTCATTCACTAGAAGAAAACTAAAATGTAATCACATTATAATTTTATTCTGCTTGAAAGATTTTGCTGGGATATATAAACTATGGAAGAAAAAATAAAGTGTGGGGTTAAAACATGGTTCCCTCCATCAACTATGTGTATGTATGTATATATGTAAAGTATGTGTGAGAGTATGTTCGGACTTTGTTCTTTCTACCGTCCAAGTATGTGTCTATATGTGTATATATACATATGTATATGTGTGAAATGTTTGGAGCCTGCTTACTGTAGCTTTGCTCTATCTATTCTATGTGTGAATGTGTATGTGTTTGTATGTATGTATACATGCATGCATGCATGTATTTGTATGTATGAAGTATTGGACTCTGCTTTTTGTTTTACCCACTCAGTCAGTGTGTGTGTGTGTGTGTGTGTGTGTGTGTGTGTGTGTGTGCGCGCGCGCGTGCGTGCAAATTTTCTATCTTTCCTTCTTTTTCTCACCGTGCCAAGGAGTTAAAAGAGTTCAAATTTTTTTCATTGGCCACAACGAGTGTCAGCCCTAGTAAATTAAGCTTTGTTCATTCAGAGAAAAGTCTGCTGAGTAATTGCTCTAATCACTGGCTGCCATTTGAAGCAGCCCCTGTCAGTATCTGGACTGAACTTCATCAGCATCTCGAAGCACTGACCCCCATCAACTGCCTGCCTTGGTTTACCCACCCCATGATTACCAAAGCTAGTAATTGGCAGCAGCTGCATCACATCTGGCTCCTCACTCCCTTCCCTCCTCCTTGCTGAGGAATGGAGAGCCCGGCTACATGTTTTCACTCAGAACTTATCCCATTCCTCAAAATGTGTAAGAAAAGACTACCACACAAACTCTGATTCCCTTTAGAGACTTCACCATGCAGCAGAGCCCATGCCCTGCTGTTGCTTTTCTCTCTGTGTGACTGTACGTTAATAATGCTTCTAATATGACCCATAATCTGTCTTAGTGTCCTCTTGAGCCACCCTGCCCCATCCAAAACCTAACAGTAGTTGGACGATTGGTTTGTTTGGTTCTGAACTTTTGTTTTTTTGTTTTAGAGTAATGCACTTTTTGATGCTCTATTTCTTATGTAGATAATGGGGAAAGCCTTAGATGTTAACAACAGTGGAGAAGCAGCCTGACACAATCATTCTAGCTAGGTAGCTAGCTAGCAAACTGAACTAGCTTGGCAGTAGCATCAGGATTGCTACTCCCATTTATATCTACCTCAAAGTTGAAGAAGGGCAGCACTATGAACTCTATAGAAATTTGGAGCCAGAATCTAGCCTTACCTTGTTATGTACAAGGCTTTCACATCTATGGTTACTGCATGTTCCACATGTGCAAAGTAAATCTGATAAGGTCTATCTTATATGATGTAGATAACCAAAGAATGAACATCAACTGATACACCATACATAGAAAGAAAGTTGATTTTAAAGTAATGGTAGTTTTTATTAGTGATAATATGACTGAAGATAGTGAAAAGCTTTTTTTTTTTTTTTTTTTTTTTTTTTAAGAGAGATAGTTTATTTTTACGTTGTGTGTTTTTTTAAATATACAAAATGGTGTTTGGGTATAGAAATGCTTATAAGACCTTCTGTGGTTAACTTCTTTTTTTTTTTCTTTTTTTTATTTATTTTTGATACTTTATTTACATTTCCAATGTTTCCCTTTTTTTCCCACAGATTTTATTTGCAGAATATATTTGACAATATGCAAGTCTAAAAACTTATACATTGCAAAGAACCACAAAACAAATAAAAGTAAATAGTGTTTCCCAGTTAGGCAGTGAGTTAGACTGGAGATTTTTTTCTTTCTTTCTTCAACTTTAAACAACTCATTAATTCTGTTTAGAGTCAATGGCCAACGCCCTCTTGCATAACTGTTCATATTGAGCTGACTCTTTTGGGGATTGGTTAGATGGGTCAGCAGCAAGAGAAGCATTTGCCTAGAAGTATGGTGACCTCTGTTTGACCACTGGAACCCACATAATAAAAATGATTCCTGTAAGTTGCCCATTCACCTTCATATATAGATCACGATGTGTGTATATGCATGTGTGTGCATGTACATAGTGTGCAAACACACAAAATACATATGGCTTTCATTATTATTTATTTTTTTAAGGTTATACTATAATTGCATTACTTCCCCCTCCCATTTTCATCCTCCAAACACCTACATACCCTGGCTCTCTTTCAATTCCAAAACACACGTACTCATATATATATATATGTGTTTACACATATATATATATATGTGTGTGTGTGTGTGTGTGTGTGTGTGTGTGTGTGTGTGTGTGTCTATATAATGGTACCTGTGTGTATATGAATCCTAATTTTTAAAAAACGGAGGCCAAAAATTTTAAAACAGGGGCAAAAAGGAGGGACAGAGTAAGGAAAGGGGAGGAGAGAAATGGTGTAATTATATCATAATAAAATTAGTACTTTCTATGAAAAATGATAATTAATTTGGGAGTAGATTATTTATTCTTCAGGTATCATCAGATAGAATTCTACTGTTTTTCAGAGTTCAACAATATTAATCTAAAGAACTTTCCTTCAGAATTAAGCTTTGGAATTGCTTTTATTACAACCAATTTTAGACTGGTCCTTGAGGTTTAACAAAATACATTCTAAGAAATTTAGTTCAAATATATTTAAATGAAAGAGAATTTGGCTTTACCAGCCCTAAGTAACAGACAATTGTCATTCTGGAACCTATTTTCAAGGGATTTACATCCATTTGTCTCAGAAAATCCATGTACTTCATTGGGTGGCTTGTGCAGTGTTATCCCAATTGCACTGGGATAAACACATAGACTCGGACCATTTCTATACCGGGAAAGATTTCCTCCTGGTACACTCAGAACCTAAGGGACATTTATGATGTATTTCCTGTCCTAGCTTAAACTTTAAGCTCTGTGATGCACTAACTTGTATTTGCTCATAAACTCCCACTACTCCAAGGGGCCCATCTTCTGAGTGTCTGACCTTGCTCATCACTCCCGCAGCCTCATGCAGCCCAACATGCAGTGTCACTTAAATTACATGCTGTTGATGGAACTGAAATCCTCCAATACTCTAAATGCCCTCAATCAGATAACATGTAGCTATACTGAATCAGAAATCTGCTCTTCCTAATACTTTCTCTTGCATGCCCTTCTTAGAGAATTTCTATCCTCTTCCTTATGTGTAGCTGCTGCTAAATTCTAAATGCCTGTGGGCGGCAGGTGGATCTTTGTTGTCATTGACAATAATATCTGTGGGGAGGAGCTCTCAAAGGGTTGATGGCCAAGGAATGGTTGGGGAAGATAATGAAATGACAAGAAACTAGGACATG
>CM052722.1:40679283-40717048 GCA_028551405.1 Uromys caudimaculatus
ACAGCCGCCCGCTTTTGGGATCCGGGGGGGTTTCTAGGCCCGCCTACCTCGTCCCTGTGTCTTGCGGGTTCAGGGCAGTACCTGGTGAGCTGTGGGGCGCGTCTTTGGCCCACTCCTGGCTCTTACGATCTGAGTGGGATCTTTGTCCTGGCGCTGATTAGCTGTGGAGCCCTGTGGCCCAAGCTGAGGTTTCCGGCCGACTTTGTACTTTGTACTTGATGTTAGACAATGGGTCTCCAACCAAAGATCTCATTTACATTAGTCTTAAGTATGAAGTAAAGTGGAATTATTCTCATTCCGGACACATGCCAGTAACTTCACCATAAAGTATGAATAGGGTTCTATGAGGTCTATTTTCTGCGGCTCTTAGTCTGAATCATTATATTTTGTCTCCGTTGCTTTCACTTCACCTACCATTTTAAAACCTTGGGCTTAGGTCCTTGTACATAACTCAGTATAACCTGGAGTTTGCTTTGTATCCCAGGCTGGCCTCAATCTCAGGGCTCTCCTGCATCAGTTTTCCCACTGTTGTGATTATAAACATTTACTACCATGCCTGCCTTCATCCAAAGTTTCAATATCTATTAGATTATGCCTGCTTTCCTTTTTTGCGCTAAGGTTTCAGACTACCCTAGAACTAGATATGTAATCCAGAGAGCCATTTAATCTACAACACACTTGTCTTAGCATCTGGAGTGTAGGAAATTACGGAAATACACCATCAAACCTGGATTTCATGAAGTTTCTTATCTTGCGTATTTGTAGATACCAAGTAACCTCCCTTCTATTGATTTGAGGTAGTCTTTAAAAGTAAACCATTTTATATTTGAGACTGCTGATTTGAAGTGCTGTGTATCTTCATGGTAGTTTTTTTATTTTATTTTATTTTATTTTATTTTATTTTATTTTATTTTATTTTATTTTTAGTTTTATTGAAAATAGAATTTTCTTAAATAATATATTCTAGTTATAGCTTCCCCTCTCACTATTCTACCCTGTTCCTCTCAAACTCCCCTCCCAACCAGATCCACTCCCTTTCTGTCTCTCATTTAAAAATATCAGGCTTCTAAAAGATAACAATAAAGTCTAACAAAATAAAACATAATAAGATACAACAAAAACTATCACATTGAAGTTGAATAACACAAACCAACAGAAGAAAAAGAGGCCAAAAGAAGCCATAAGAAGCAGAGAACTGCTTGATAACACACTCAGGAGTCCCATTAAAACACTAAATTAGAAACATATCTAATCTATATCTATATGTATATACTATGGATGAATGGATAGATAGATAGGTAGGTAGATAGATAGATAGATGTATGAATAGATAGATAGATAGATATGCAGAGGACCTAGTGCAAATGCAAGCAGGCCCTGTGTATTCTGCTTTAGTCTCTGTGAGTTCATATGAGATTTGATCATGTTGATTTAGATTGCCTTGTTTTCTTGGTCACCTCTGGATCTTAAAATCTTTCAAAAATCCTCTTCCAAGGGGTACCCTGATTTCTGATGAAAATGATTTTATGGATATGTCACATTTACAGCAGAGCATTCCAAGATCTCTCACTCTCTGCATAATGTCTGTCTGTGAGTCTCTATATTTGTTCCAATCTACTGCAGGAGGAAGCTTCTCTGATGGTGGCTAAATAAGGCAGTGAGCTAGCAGAATATCATTAGAAGTGATTATATCACTACATATTTTTCATTAGATCAGTATTATTTGTTTTTTTCCCTGGATCTCTGGGCTATCTAGTCTCAGAATCTTGGTCACCAAAATAGTGTCAGGTATGGGTTCTATCTTGTGGAATGGGCCTTAAGTCAAATGAGATATTTGTCAGTTACTTCCACAAGCTTTGTGCCAAAATTGCCCTAGCATATCTTATAGTCGGGACACCATTGCAGATCAAAGGGTTTGTGGCTAGATTGGGGTCCCTTTTGACTGACAGCTCAATTAGATGCAACCTATTCCTGGCACTTGATACTTTATCTGGTAACAAGAGATACTCAATTTGGACTCTGTCTCCCCCATTATTTGGGAATTTCATTTAGATACCATGGTGTGTATGTGTGTGTGTGTGTGTGTGTGTGTGTGTGTGTGTGTGTGTGTGTAAGATTCTACTGTAATTAGGTTTCCATATTACACCTCAAATGACCCTTAATTTTAGCTGTCATCCCCATATCCCCTGCCTCAAACCCAACTTGAACCTCCCATTCCAACCCTCAGTCCATCCACTATGATCTATTCCATGTCCCTTTTCTAATGAGATCTATCTGTATGCTCTAGTCCCTTCCTCTATACCTAACCACTCTAATTAAATGGATGAGTAATACTCTACTCTCTAAATGTACCACATTATCTTTACCTGTTATACGGTTGAGGTACATCTAGGTTGTTTCCAATTTCTGGCTATTATGAATAGGACAACAGTAAGCATAGTTGAGCAGGTATCTTTGTGGTAAGATGAAGTACCCTTTGGGTATATGCCCAAGAGTGGTATAGTTGTGTCTCTAGGTAAATTAATCCCCATCTTCTTGAGGAACTGCCACACTGATTGGGGATTAATTGAATTGGAGTGACTTACTCTAATATCAGGCGGCAGCACTTCCGGGGCTTGAATATTGGACTATATATACTGAGTAAAGCTAGCTAAGCTGTAGCAAATTTGTACTGCATGGTGGAATTTTTAACTTTACATATTATTAAAAGCCCTACAACATTTTTTTTACATTATTAAACTTTATTTCTTTTTACATTTAAATTATTTTATTTATTTACATTCCAGTCATTGCTTCTCCCTCAAATATTTCTTCTTTTGAAACGTTTATAATAGGGGGCTGGAGTGATGGCTCAGTGCTTAAGAGCACTTGCTACTCTTGTAGAAGACACAGAATCAGAACGTACATGGTAGCTCACCACCATCTTTAACTACAGTCCCAGGGGATCTGATGCCCTCTTCAGGATTTACCAGGCACTATAAGCATGTGATGCATATATATATATATATATATATATATTTAAAAACATCCATATACATAAACTAAAATTTAATAAATCTCAAAAACCCTCTTCATAATAGTTAAGAAAACATGGTTTATCGAACTATGTTTTTTTGTCATATAGTTACACAGCAGTCAGACTTTGAGACCCACTGTGTTTAAACTATGTAAATCAGTATTAGTGAAGGACTGGTGTTGATACTACAAAATACATGTTTTCATTTTGTACTCTGACAACAAAACTCTAAAAACAATAGAGATACTCAACTTTAAAAATTGTGTGATTACATAGATTCTGCACAAAATGATTAGTGCTGGTTGTCAACCTGTCAGGATTTAGAATTATCTAGAAGACAAATCTCCAGGAATACTTGTGAAAGATTATTTATATTAGGTGATCATCTTGCTATGCCAGTGGGGGATTATCATGATTAAATTAATTGAGTTGGAAAGACTCACTCTAATATCAGGTGGCAACATTTTTGGGGCCTCCATAAACTGAGTCAATCTAGCTAAGCCATAGCACTAGTCTTCCTCTGCCACTAACAGCAAATGTGACATGCCCAACTACCTCAAGCTTCTGCTGCCAGGACATCCTCATCATGATGGACCATACATAGCCTTGAAATGCCAGTTCAAATAATACATTCTCCTTGAGTGACTTGTTTTAGGGTATTTACCACAGCAATAAGAAAAGCAACAAATATGATACATAACTTTGAATTTAGTGAAGATTTTAATGCACTTAACTTGAAGTTTACCTCTCTTTATAGACATCCTTTACATCTCTTTATAGATATCAGTTGGTTTTTAGCTGTCATGGTGGTAAGAGGTACCCCACTATGATGAGTCAATTAGTGTAGATGGAAGCATGCAAGTAACTACACCTGGGACACGAAATAGGATTGAAACAGATGAGGATTTCTCCACTTTTATCTCTGATCCCAAGGAAGATTTGAACAATTTTCTTATGTATTTCCTCCTTTGTTCAAAACTGTTAATTAGGCTAAATTCTCAGTACAAGTTAAAAAATCAGATGCATTGAAGTTAAGTGCTTTTTTTTCCTGTTTCTGTTTTTATCTTTTCACTTAAGATTTTTGATATAAGATATCATAGGTGTGGGGGTGTAGGGGTGTGTGGGGACACTCTGTTGGAGATAGAGGAGGCGGGATGGGATAAAGAACTCCTTTTGGAGGGCAGACTGTGAGGGGGGAAAACAGCTGGATTGTAAAAAAAAGATTAAAGAATAATAAAAAATTTAAAGATATTACAATCATCATTATATTTTATCTAGTTGAAGGTTAATGGTGGTTTGTGTACCCTAAGTACAGACATTCAGGTTCACACATATGTGAAGCTTAAAAAGCAGGGAATGAAGAAAGTGCCACATCCTTGTCATTGTTGGTACCTCCATCAGGTTTTATATGTAAAACACCTGTATAACAAACCATTCAGGGTCAATAGAATGATCGTGGCAATCTGAAGAGTAATGTGTGTGCTAACATCAGTCATCACTCTAAAGTTTACCAGAAACTATCATTTTTCTTGTAACCAGCAGCTGCCAATGTCTTGCTTCTTCCAGATTGTGGGCACTCCTTAGTCCAATCAGGAACTAGCTGCCTGTAATCTCTCACGCAGGAAGCATGAGCAAAGATGGTTCATGTTTATATTTGGAGGCTTTTAGTCATGTCAGTCATTCTCATGCAGAATCTTGCTGCTCTGAGATTAAAAGCTTTGCCAACTCTGCATCATTCGTTACAGATGCCTTCTTTTCTTCACTGTTTTTGACATGTTTGTCAAATATTAAATATTTGAAGTTATATGTACTCGATTTTGGGACTTGGATTTTGTTCCATTGGTGTATGTGTGTGTGTTATTACTATGCATCTATAATATATCTTGAGATATGGAATGGTAATCTGTCCAATATTGTTCTTTTTGTACAGGATGGTTTTGGCTCTCTCGGGTCTTTTGTGGTTCCATATAATTTTTAGGATAGTTTTTTTTTCTCTCTTTTTGAGAAGAATGAGATGGGGATTTTGATTAGATTGTACTGAATCTGTAAATGGCTTTTGGGAAAATGGCCATTTTCACAATGTTGATTCTAACACTCTATGGGCATGGGATATCTTTCCACTTTTAGTGTCTTTATCTCTTTGATATTATAAATTTTTCATTATAGAAGTCCCTCATTTCCATTATTAGATTTATTTCTAAATATTTTATTTTATTTATGACTACGGTGAAAGGAAATGAGTCTATGGTTGTTTTCTCTATATGGTTGTTATTGTTGTATATGAAAGCATTGGCTTGTGCAAGTTGATTATGTATCCTACCACATAGCTAAATTTGTTTATTATTTCTAGAATTTTTCTAGTAAAAGCTTGGATATCTCAAATGCATATTATCATGCCACTCTAAAACAGGGGTAGTTTTCTTCTTTTCCTATTTGTCTCCTTAATCTCCTTCTCTTGCCTTATTGATCCAGCTACTACCTCAATCACAATATTGAAAAGAAATGGGGGGAAGTCAGGAGCTGGCCTGGTGGAAGACAGCTATAGTGCCACAAAGATGACCAAGTATGTTGGGGAGAGATGGGAGAGAAAGAAAAGCTGAGCAGTTTGTACCCTATGAAGAGAAGCAGAACTAGAGGTAGCCTGTTGGTAAAGAACAGACTGATGTGAGAGGCCTGTGCTGCCACCTTAGGCCATGGTTATCTCTGGGTCCATGCTGCTGCCAGAGGCCATGTCTGTGTCCATAGTCCTACTGCAGCCTGGACCTGTGTTGATGTCGACGTGCCCCAGGTTACCAATGAATGTCTATGTAGATGTTTGTGATCTGTTCTACAGCCTGAGACATGTTGATGTCTGGGATGAGGGGGTTCTACTCCTCACCTACCATATTATAGTGGTACCCTGGACTCAGGCAAGGAGACCCCACCTCTTGCCTTGATGGTGTGGAAATGCTGAACCAGATGTATGGGCCAGGTAGATCTGGCAGGCTGACCAACTCAGCTAACACCCAGGCCCAGACCCAGGGCTTTGAATTTGCCCACCCCAACGTGTACCCCGTCTATGAACTGATGGAACTAGTAAAGGAGCTAGTCCTGCAGATCCTTAGCCTCAGTATCTTCATGATTTAGGTCAATGTCAGGATAACCTACGGTCCATTTTAGATGCTGTAGCAGAAACCAGAGGCTTGGAAGGAGACTATTGACTCATTACAATGAATTTGTAAGTAAAGCTGTTTGAGCAAAAGAATATACTGAGTGCCACTCTGCAACTATTTTTTGAAAGTCTTGTAGAATTTTTATGTGGATCCATCTGACCCAGACATTCTTTTCTCCCCCATTACTTTGTTTATTCACTTTACATCCAGATATCTCCCCACCTCTTCTAGCACCCACCACAGTCCCTCCCTGCATCCCCCTCCACTCCTCCTCTGAGAAGGTAGAGGCCCCTCTGGGTATACCCCCATACTGACAGATTAGTCTCCACAGGAAGAGACACATTCTCTCTCTCTCTCTCTCTCTCTCTCTCTCTCTCTCTCTCTCTCTCTCTGTCTCTGTGTGTGTGTGTGTGTGTCTGTCTGTCTCTGTCTGTCTCTGTCTGTCTCTGTCTCTGTCTCTGTCTCTCTCTCTCTGTCTCTCTCTCTCTCCCTGGCCAGATAAGGCAGCCCAGTTACAGGAACATGATCCAGGGAACAGTTTTTGGGGTATCCCCTGCTCCAGTTGTTCAGGACCCACATGAGGACATAGTTGCACATCTGCTACCTATGTGCAGGGAGGCCTAGGTCCAGCCTGTGTATGTTCTTTGGTTGGTGGTTCAATCTCTGAGAGCCCCAAGGGTCCAGGCTACTTAACTCTATTGGTCTCCCTGTGGAGTTCCTATCCCCTTTGGGGCTCACAGTCCTTCCCCCAACTCTTCCATAAGAGTCCCCAAGCTCCATCCTCTGTTGGCTGTGGATCTCTGCATCTATTTCAGTGGGTGGAACTTTTCAGAAACAGTTATGTTATACTCCTGGAGCTGGAGAGATGGCTCAGAGGTTGAATTCTGATCAACTTCTAATCTCTTGGAAGGATTTTGTAACTATTTCTGTTCCCTATAAGTTAGTTTAGATTGTTTATTTCTTCTTGGCTTGATTTTTATGGTTTGGATAAATCTAGAAATTAATTCATTTCTTTTAGGGTTTCCAGTTTAATGAAAATATAAGTTTCAAAAGTATCTCCTTATACTATTCTGCATTTCTTTGGTGTCTATTATAATGTTTCCCTTCTTGCTTCTGATTCTTTTGATTTCAGTTTCCTCTTTTTACTTTTCATTAGTTAATTAGTTATATAAATTTCATCTATCTCTTCAAAGAACCAGCTCTTAGATTCATTGATTCTTTGTTGTTTTTTTTTTGTTGTTGTTGTTGTTCCTATTTCATTACTTTTTCTATACATTTTATTATTTCTTCTTGTCAGTTTGATTTGGATTTTTATTTTTCCATATGTTTCAAATTTTTACTTTTATCATTATGTAATTACTTTGTCTTCTTTTTGATTTTTGATGTTGGTGCTTCGAGCTATAAATTTCACTTATTTATTTAGGATTCTTTCAGTGTTTTTCTAGAGGTTTTGTTGTGATATTTTTTCATTTACATTTAGTTCCAGGGAATATTTAATTTCTTTCTTTATTTTTTTCTTTGGCCAGTTCATAATTCAGTAATAGGTTATTTACTCTCTGTAAATTTGTAGACTTACTAAAAATGTGTTTGCTGTCAATTTTTCATTTTATTTCATCATGGTTAGATAAGATACACAGTTATTTCATTTTAAATATGTAAATATTTTGTGTCCCAGAAAGTGTTCTGCTTTATAAAAGCTTCCATGTGTTTCTGAGTACTGTGTAAATTCTTCTATGATTGGGTATAATATTCTGTAGATACCTGTTAAGTCCATTTGATGTATAATTTTATTAAATTTTGATCTTTTTTTAGCCAGGTGACCTATCTGCTGGAGAAAGTGGATCATTGAAGTCACCTGCTATTAATAGGCTGGTGTTAATCTTAAATCAAGCCATACATTTTTATAACATTGCATACACCAGTGTTTAGTGCATATGTGTTTAAGGTAGAAATATATTCTTAGTTAACTGTTTCACTGATTAGGATTAAGTGTCTCTATTTTTTATTATTAAGTTATTTTTCACCCACATATTACATCCCAAACACAGTTCTCACTCTTTCTTCCCCTCAGATTCCCTTTCCCCATCCCACCCCACCCCACCCCACCTTACCCTACCACAATCCACTCCTCCTCCTTTCCCTTCAGAAAACAGCAGGTTTCCCAGGGATATCAACCAAACAGGGCATCTCAAGTTTCAGTAAGACTACACACTTCCCCTTTTATTAACGCTGAACAGGGCAACCCTGTAGGAGGAAAATGGGTTCCCAAAACAGACATAAGAATCAGGGACAGCCCCTGTTCCAACAGTTAGGAGTCTCACAAGGAAACCAAACTACATAACCGTAACATATGTGCAGAAGGCCTAGGTTGGATGCATGCAGGCTCTCTTGATTGTTGGTTCAGTCTCTGTGAGCTCCTATGAGCCTTGATTAATTGAGTCTGTGGGGTTTTTTGTGGTGTCCTTGACCCCTGTGGTTCCTTCCTTCCATTCTTCTGCAGGATTCCCTGAGCTCTGCCTAATTTAGCTGCATATCTCCTAATCTGCTCCCATTGTTGGCTGGATAAAGTCTCTCAGATCATGGTTATACTAGGCTCCTGTCTACAAGTACATCTGAATATTGTTAGGAATCATTTCATTGACTTTTGTTTATTTTGTTTTTGTTTGGTTCTATCCTAGGTGTCTGGGCAATATAGCCTCTGGTTCCTGGACCTCCAGGCAGTTTCAGTGGTGGCCTACCTCTCATGGCATAGTCCTCAAACTGGACCAGTCGTTGTTTGGCCATTCTCACAATTTCCGAACTACATTTACCCCAACACATTTGCAGGCAGAATAAATTATATGTACAAGGTTTTGTGGCTGGATTGGTACCCTTGTAGTAAGATAGACATTCCCTCCAACTGCAGATCTTGTCAGGTTACAAGAGAAGGCCCCTTCAGGCTCCTTATCCCTCATTGCTAAGGAGTCTTAGCTAGGATCACCATTACAGATTCTTGGGAATTTCTATTGTATTAATTTTCTACCTCATCCCTAAGATACTCTTTAATTCTAGTTGTCCTTCCCAATACTCTGTCCCTCCATCATCCTCCCTCCATCATCCTTGACCTGATAGCTCCTGTTTCCATCCCTACTCACCCCAGTCTATCATGATATATATTATATTTTCCCCTTCCGAGGGAGATTCATGCACACCCCCTCTTGAGCCCTCCATGTTACTGAGTCTCTCTGGGTCTGTGAATTGAAGCACGGTTATTCTTTACTTTTAAGATAATCTCCACTTATAAATGAGTACATTCCATGAGTGTCTTTCTGTGTCTAGGTTACCTCACTAAGAATCGTTTCTAGTTCTGTCCATTTACCTGCAAATTCTATGATGTCCTTTACTTCAACAACTGAGTAATACAGCCAAGTAGTACTCCATTGTGTAAATGTACCATTTACACAATAGGTTTTCCTGTGGAGTCCCTATCCTCTCAGAGTCCCCTAATCCACCAATTCTCCTACAAGACTTCCCAAGCTCAGTCTAATGTTTGGCTGTGGGTCTCTGCATCTGTTTCCATCATCTGCTGGGTGGAGCACCTTGCAATTCCCAGACCCAAAGAAGCTAAATAACAATGAAGACCCAAAGGAAGATATTTAAATCTCACTTGGAAGGAAAAATAAAATTTTCATCGGAGATCGATGGAGGGAAGGAAGTGGTGGGAAAGAGGATCCAGAGGGGAACAGAGAGGGGGCATCCGATGTAGGGAGAACAAGGGGCCATGAGAATAAACAGAAATCTGTGGCAAGCAGTGGGAGGAGACATCTGTAGAACATTCCAGGCACCTGGGATGGAGGAAGCTCCAGGGAATTCATGAGGTAGACTCTACCTCAGACTTCCTAGCAGTGGGAGATATGAAGCCTAAAGTGTCCACCTTCTGAAGCCAGGGAGGACTCCTGGTAGAGGGATAAGAACACTAAACCACCCACAAAACATTCAACCCAAAATTTGTCCTGACTACAAAAAGTGCAGGGACAAAGATGGAACAGAGACTGGATGAATGGCCAACCAATGACTCACTCAACTTGAGATCCATCTCATGGCAATAATCAATCCCTGACCTTATTAATGACACTGTACTATGCTTGCAGACAGGAGCCTAGCATAACTGAATCCCATTTTTAAGTTTGATCATTTGGTTTTTGATGTCTAACTACTTGAATTCTTTATATGTTTTGGAAATTAGCACTCTGTCCAATGTGGAATTGATGAAAATCTTTTCCCATTCTATAGGCTGCCACTTTCTACAAATTACAGTGTCCTTTGACTTATGGAAGATTTTCAGTTTCATGAAGTCCCATTTATTAATTGTTGATCTTACTACCTATGTTGACATTCTATTTAATGTGTCCTCTGTGCCTATGCATTCAAGGATGTTCCCCCACTTTCTCTTCTCTCAGTTTCAGTGTATCTGAATTTATTTTGAAGTTTTTGGGCCATTTGGATTTGATTTTTGTGTAGGGTGATATATATATATATATATATATATATATATATATATATATACACATACACACACACACACATATACATATATATATGTATATATATACACACACACACATTCTTCTACATGTTGATATCCAATTAGAGTAGCACCATTTTTTGTAGATGCTATCTTTCTATGGTATGTATCTGGCTTCTTTATCAAAAATCACTTGTCCATAGGTGTGTAGATTTATGTCTGGGTTTTCATTTTAAATCTGTGGATAAACCTGTCTATTTTTATGTCAAAACCATGTAGTTTTCATACTATAGCTCTGTAATAGAGTAGAGCTTGAAATCCAGGATGGTGAGAACCTCCTGAAATTCTTTTATTTTACAGGATTGTTTTAGCTATACTATCTTGTTTGTTTGTTTGTTTGTGTTTGTTTTTGTTTCTCCATATAAAGTTGTTTATTTTTTATTCTAGGTCTGTAAAAATTGTGTTGGAATTTTAATATGCATTCATTGCATTAAATCAGGAGCTTGTTTTTGGTATGATGGCCATTTTTATTATGTTAATGGTACTGGTCCATGAGCATGAGAGAGCTTTCCAACTTCAGATATATTTTTAAATTTCTTTCTTCAAAGTCTTGAAGTTCTTGTCATACAGATCTTTCACAGGCTTAATTAGAATTACACCAAGATATTTTGTATTATTTGTGGCTATCGTGAAGAGTGTTGCTTCCTTGATTTCTTTCTCAGCCTGTTTATTGTAGTCCTCTGTCCACCAGAAGGGCAAAACTGAACCATGATGAAGAGGTTCCAAAGGACTTGGGTACAGCTGAGCCTGCTAATTTAAATAGACTGAGACCTTATTTAGAGCTTCTTGCAAACATAGACCCTAATCCAGATGCTGTTTCACCAACTTGGGAGCAACTGGAAAATGCAATGGTAGCTGTTAAACAGTGGTTCATGGTCTTGTGGACTTCATACAAAATTATAGTAGAAAAGGCCATGAGATACCTCAGCCACAGCCAAACAGCAACTATAAAACTAGTATGTGCTGAGATTTACAACAACAAGGGGGTTGTCCATGAGGAACAAATTGTACATTTGCCCACACTCAGAAAGAGCTTGAAAAGTACCGATTAAGAAACAAAAAGATGAGTGCGACTATAAGCACATTTCCTCTTCTGAATAAAGTCGGTGTAAATAGCACTGTCACAACCACAGCCGGAAATGTCATTTCTGTCAGAGGAAGTACTGAAACAACTGGGAAAATTGTTCCAAGTACAAATGGAATTTCCAACACAGAAAGCAATGTTTCCCAGCTAATCCCACAAAGCACTGACACTGCAGTAAGGACTTTGGAGACTGTGAAGAAAGTAGGGAAAGTTGGCATTGACAGTCAGAATGCTGGACCCTCTGCAGAGTCTGTGTCTGAAAATAAAATTGGTTCTCCACCCAAGACTCCTGTAAGTAATGCAACAGCTACCTCTGCTGGGCCCTCTAATTTTGGAACAGAGCTGAATTCCCTGCCTCCCAAATCCAGCCCATTTCTAACTAGAGTTCTAATATATCCTCAGCATTCTGAAAGCATTCAGTATTTTCAAGATCCAAGGACTCAGATACCTTTTGAAGTCCCACAATACCCGCAAACAGGATCCTACCCACCACCTCCAGTGGTCCCAGCTGGTGTGACTCCCTGTGTCCCTCGCTTTGGGAGGTCCAGTAATGTTCCCAAGTCCTCCCTCCCACCCGCCTCCATGCCATATGCTGATAATTACAGTACATTCTCCCCTTGGGATCGAATGAATGAATTCTCCTTACCAACCTCCTCCTCTGCAGCACTATGGACCAGTTGCTCCAGTACTCTCTGGAATGTATGCTCCTGTGTATGACAGCAGGTGCATCTGGTGCCCAGCTATGTACCAACGAGATGACATTATTAGAAGCAATTCTTTACCTCCAATGGATGTGATGCACTCATCTGTCTATCAGACATCTTTACGGGAAAGATACAACTCATTAGATGGATATTATTCAGTGGCTTGTCAGCCACCAAACGACCCAAGGACAACTGTGCCTTTACCAACGGAACATTGTGTTCATTTGAAGACCAGTTGTGAGGAGCAGTTAAGAAGAAAGCCAGATCAGTGGGCATAGTATCATACCCAGAAAACACCTGTCTCTTCAACTCTTCCTGTGACAACACAATCACCAATACCACCTTCTCCTCTATTCAGTGTAGACTTCTGATCGGATTTCTTTGAGAGTGTGAGTGGCACAAAATTTGAGGAAGACCATCTTTCTCATTATTCTTCCTGACACCATAGTCTTGTGGCACCATAGGCTCTTGTATAATGCCATTGATTCAGAGCTCAAGGACATAATTGCTAATTCAAATGCTGTGTTGATGGACCTGGACAGTGGTGATGTAAAGAGAAGAGTGCATTTATTTGAAACTTAGAGAAGGACAAAAGAAGACCCAATTATTCCTTTTAATGACAAATCCATTATCTCAAAATGGGATACAATTTCCCGATCCTCCTGAACAGGTTACCATACTATAGATCCTGTCCAGGCAAGTGCTTCCCAAGGAAGTGCAACTAAGCCCATCAGTCTATCAGATTATGTCCCTTACATCAATGCTGTTGATTCAACGTGGAGTTCATATGGTAACGATGCCACATCATCAGCATACTATATTGAATGGGACAGATTCATTGTTACTGATTTATCTGGTCATAGAAAGCATTCCAGTACTGGAGATCTTTTGAGCATTGAGATTCAGCGGGCCAAGAGTAACTCATTTCTTCTTCAGAGGGAAGCAAATGCTCTGGCCATACAACAAAAGTGGAATTCCCTGGATGAAGGCCGACACCTTACTTTAAATCTTCTAAGCAAGGAAATTGAGCTGAGAAATGGAGAGAATGGTTATACAGAAGACACTGTAGATACAAAGCCTGAAAGGATATTGAGTTAGAGCTTTCAGCCCTTGATACTGATGAACCTGATGGCCAAAGTGAACAAATTGTAGAAATTTAGGACATACAACTTGGTATCATTTCTCAAAATGATCAGTTGCTCAGTGGACCAGCAGTGGAAAATGGTCATCCAGTCCAGCAGGACCAAAAGGACCAAGAAAAGCAGAAGAGACAGAGTTTAGGTGAAGACCATGTGGTTCTGGAGGAGCAAAAACCAATTCTGGTGGTAACATCTTGCTTTAGCCAGCCACACCTAGTGTCTATTAGCAGTGCCAGCTGCCTCCCCATCACCACATCTGTCAGTGTTGGCAACCTCATTTTGAAAACTCGTGCTATGTCTGAAGATAAAAATGACTTTTTGAAACCTATTGCAAATGGGAAGATGGTTAACAGCTGAAAGGAGGCTCAGCTTTCAAATCTGTGACCACACCATGGAAGCATTTACAATACATATTATATATATATATATATATATATATATATATATATATATATATACACACACACACACACACACACACACATACATATACATATATATATATATACATAATATATATTATATAATATATGTATATGTGTGTGTGTAATGTATTTTTTTTTAAAACAAGATATTACCGGGAGCATCCATTTCCTATGGACTCTTTGATACTTCAAGCCCTCTTGCATTAGCATTATGAAAAAAAAAGAAAATTTACTTTACTAGGGTAATGTTCACTTTCCATAAATTATTGGAATTTAGATAACATTTAACTTAAGCTTCAAGCAGCTTTTTATTAGTTTGTAGCAATCTGGTACAGTAACTGAGCCATTTCCTATTTTAAATGGCTTCTACAGTAAATTAACAACTCAGTTATTAAACTAGCAGGATCCTACAATGATACATCTAGTGAAAGCGGAGTTAACTAACTATTTCTAGTTTATGTTTCACTGAGAGAAACCTCCATCTCATTCCAGCTGCTTTATTTATCTTTTTCATTGGACTTTGCATGGATTTTTCTTTTTTTTGTTTTTTCTTTTTCTTTTTCTTTTCTTTTTTCATTTTTTTTGAGAGTGGAGTTAGATGTTCTTACCATAGAGTTTTACAGGGTTATATAACAGCTTTCTTTACTGCATTATAGGTAGAAGTGATTTTATCTGTAGCATTATTCTTTTTTAATTTTCCATTTTTCAAGATTAGTTTTTCCTTTATTAATATTTATACACAGGCTACTTGTTGAAGTAATTAATTAAAAATATAACCAAGTGCCTAAGTCTTTCAGCTGATGTACTAGATATTAAATTCTCCTATGTTATGTAGAATCATTTTTACAATTTTAATAAATTATGCACTAATGTAATGACAATTTTTTAAAATGCACATTTAAGCCTGTACATTATTGAACCTGATGACTTGGCAAAAGAATCAGGTGCTTCAGCTTTCTTAAGAAAACCCTGTATGTATCATTTGCACTGACTAACAAGATGGTATTGCTAGATCTTTAATTTAAAGAAATTAATTTGGGTGTTTATTGCATTATTTAGTTAAGATATTGTTTATTGTTACTTCATGTTGTGTTTAATTTTTCATGTTTTCTGACTGTTAGGTTGATAAGACTTTGAACCATGTAGTAGTGGAACACTGGCTAACATTACCCATAATTAAAAACATGCATAGTTTCTGCCCTGTCATAATGTGAATGAAATTTTCACTTGGCATCTGAAAGTATGCAGTATGTTCAACCAGCCCTGCCCCAGATTTGTGGGTGGTAGTTTACTGAAGCTTAAATTTCAGTCAATATTTAAAAACATAAGCTGGGCATTCCTTTCTGGTAGTAATCTAATAGTTTGTCTTTTTGGTTTTCCTCTATTTCTTTAAGATTAGTTTGACTTTTACTATTTTTTTAATTAACTTCTGTGAAGTTGTTTACTCTGAAAATTGTACTGGAATATTTTAAGCCTGATCTTTCACCAGGTGTACTGTATGTAAGGGCTTCTCCTGCAAGTAAGATGCTTAAACAGGATCAGGTTATTGGTCGTCTGAGCTATTTAGTTATTTTACAAAAACAATAGCATTGTATCAGAGAAGATTTTGATAAAAGTTTTGTGCACATTTCCAGGGGTGGGAGGGTTAACATTTCCCTGAAATGTCTTGATTGGAATGAGTAAATACTGGTGTTTGAAAAAACAAAAACAAAAACAAAAAAAAACAGAACAATGTGGTATAAGTCATTTATGCACCAAGTTCTGAAGCCCATTAAATATTTAATGTAACAATTTGAATAAAGTAAGGCACTGATGTGTCTGCCAAATTATCTAGGGGCCCAGAAAACTGATTCTAAAATCTAACAAGGAAAAACAAAAACATAAAAACCAGGAGAAAGAAGAAATAGTTGTAAAAGGGACAAAGCTAAAGACTCAAAGTGTTACCAGTTGACAAGTTAGTGGTGTCAGGAAGTTTGCTTTAGTCCTGGATATCTCTGAAATATTGGGAGTTCCACCACTCCCTCATGAGGAAACTCTGTGCAACATGGCATTTTTTTATCATGCCACTTGATAGATCATTTTGTAATTTATTTGGGGGAGGTGTTAACTTGGCATACTCCTGTTCATATAAACTTTAAGGTGACCCTGACCCTCCCTCTCTGAATGTGGTAGTAACCAGCTGATCTCATAATTGGATTTGAAGCCTGCTCCACAAGTAGGAACTCATGCCTACTACTGTAAACATTTTTAAATCCCATTGCTATTAAAGCCATAATCCCTAGGTTATAATGCATTGATGTTTTTATAAAAGGTCATGCTGCCAAACTTCCTTCTAAGTATTTATGTTTACATCCATAGGGTAAAAAATGAAAGAAAGAAATATTCCCAAAAATGACTAGAGCAGGTCTTGTGCATGCTGTCATAGTCTCTGAGTTCATATGTGCATCAATTTTGTTGTGTACCAAAACAGACAAAATCCCAGAATCGAGAACTGGAAGTAGATATAACCTCACCCCTAATCAAAAAGCTATTTGAAATTGATATGTGTTGAGAAAGAGGAAACCAGTTTTATTCTATGGATTCTCACTGGGTATATCAACCATACTACAGGGCAAGCCCTATCCTCAGGAGTAGCTGACAAACACAAAATAGTAACAGGGTACCTTTTGTGTGTGCTTTTTGTTTCATTTTGTTTCGTCTTGATCCTTTATGTCTTATTGTTTTTGTTTGATTTGTTCTTGTTGTTTTTGTTTTTGATTGCAAGAGAGAGAGCAAGTTTGCCAGAGAGCATAAAGTTTGGTTGAGAGATAGAGAGCATCTAAGATTGTTTAGCAGAGGGAAAAACATAATCAAAACATATGTATGAAAAAATTGATAAAAAAGTAACTAGAGCAAACCTTAAATACTCTCTTTAACTCCTTTTTGTCAGCTTCCTTTCCTAAAGAACAAGACTCTTAATTTGGCTAAGGTGTTAGTCTTGTAGCATTCTTAAACTCAGTATCTGAGTCTGGGTAACTCCTTAAGAGTGGAGAATTAGTTTTCAGATCTGGGTGCTTAAAAGTATAAGATAATAGGATTGACTTATAGCAAATGACATCATAACAAATCTTATGGCAGAAGAAGGAAAGGACTAAACTAAGTTAATAAGGGAATAAAGAATAGAGAGAGAGGGGAAAGAGGAATGGTGAAAAAGAAAGATTAAGGACAGGAGCAAGAAGGATGGAGAGAAGCAGTGAAATAAGGATGTAGAGAGAAAGACTTGAAAGGAAACCCAAGAAAATCTTCAAGGAGAATCAGAACAAGGAGCTACAGGAGGTAAAATGATTGAATGGAAAGAAATATGGAAAGGAATGGAGGGAAATAAGAAAGTAGGATGGCAGTGGAACAGGGACAATAAGAGGTGACATATGGAGAGGGCAAAGAGAGGGAAGGAGGAACAAAACCAAGGGAGTGAGATTGTTTAAACATGTCTTTTAGTAAGCTTATTTTGATGTTAATTAACCCTTTCCAATTACTTTTATTTTTAGTGGCCTCAGCACTAGTATCAAATAGCAAGATCTAAAGGTTAGTCACTGTATTCGTCTGTTAATGGTGCTATAACAGAGTACCTAAGCCTCAGTCATTTCTTTTATTTAATTTTTTCTTTATTGAAAATAGATTATTTTCTCATGCTATATAACTTGTTGGCAGTTTCTCCTCCTTCTACATCTCCAAGTCCCCCCTACCTTTCATCCCTCCAGATCTACCCATTTTCTTTTTCTCATTAGAAAAGAATAAGCTTCTAAGAGATAATAACCAAACATGGCTAAATAAAATATAAAATAAAACCCAAACCATCACATTGTGGCTGGACAAGGCAACCCAAACAGAAGGAAAATAGCCCTAAGATTATGCACAAGAATCAGAGACCCACTCATTCATACACTCAGAAATTCTATAGAAACACTAAGTTAATAGCTATTACATATAATACAAACACAGACACAGACACAGACACAGACACACACAGACACACAGACACACACACAAACACACCATAGGACCTGGTGCAGACCTGTATGGTCCCTGTGCTTGCTGCTTCTTTCTCTGTGAGCTCATATCTGTCTTGCTTTGTTGATTCAGAGAAACTTTTTCTCCTGGAGTCCTCCATCTCCTTTGGCTCACTTTTCCAGGCTCCTCTTCTGCAGAGTTCACTGACATCTGCTGAGACAGATTTTATGGACACATCTTATTTAGAGCTTTGTATCCCAAGGTCCATTTGTTCCAGTCTGCAGGTTAGAGTGATACATGCTGGTAGGATTTTCTGAAGGATGCAGAAGCAGGAGGATCATTAGTTCAAGAAGAGCTTAGATTGGACCATTTCTAAAGAACAGATATATCTTCTGATTGTGGACACTTACAGCATAAAATGAAAAGGTTAATTATGGTGAAAAAAATTCATGCATCATTATCCAATAGAAGAAAGATTAAAAAAAATAGATGTTGAAAGGTGTCATAATATAGACAAAAAGTGAGAGATTCAGAGAGAGGGAGCAGGGGAGAGAGCAAGAGAGCAAGAGCGAGGGGGGGGGAGAAGGAAAAAAAATAAACATGAAAGAAAAAATAAAGAGTTGGGGAATCAGGTTTTAAAAAAGCTTAAGTGAGAGATTTTTTTATTTTAAAAATTATTTATTTTTATATGTATGGGTGCTTTGTCTGCATGTAGGCCTGTTTCTTGGTCCCCCCCCCCAGAAACCCCCTATCCCATCCTCTTTCCCCCTGCATCTATGAGGGTGCTCCCACTCCTGCCTCCCCACTCTCAACTTCCCCTGCACTGGGGCATCTATCGAGCCTTCACAGGACCAAGGGCCTCTTCTCCCATTGATGCCTGACAAGGCCATCCTCTGCTACATATGCGGCTGGAGCCATGGGTCACTCCATGTGTACTCCTTGGTTGGTGGTTTAGTCCCTGGGAGCTCTAGGAGTTCTGGTTGGGTGATATTGTTGTTCTTCTGAGGCAAAAAGTAATAAAACTGAGTGAATAGAAAGAGAAACAGGGAGAGAGAGTGAGATAAGAGGGAGATATGGGCACAGGAGAACAAAGGGAAGGGGAAAAAGGAAAAAGCAGAGACTGCCTTTCTTTACTTGGCTTGTAACTGATTCTTATGATGATGTCACCTCCAAACTCAACTCCCAAGACTGCCGTGTGTGTATTCATGAGCACTTAGGGTCTACTCATCTCCTAGTAAGCCTGATACACTAAGGATTGTGTCTCCAGTATATTTTTGAACAGAGAACCAGTTAATCCATAGTAAAGGGAAACGACCCTTGTGTAATTTTTAAGGTCATGCTACTAGAAAATGTAATAAGTTATTCGTAGCATTGATATAAAAGTACATAATTTATATATTGTTTATGTCAACTTCTGTTTACTCCCAACTCCAGTCATCTTTCATCTTCTGGTGGTTCCCCTTCTACTTTCATATGATTTATGAATTTCTACATCTTATGTGAACTAAAATTATGTGATGTTTGTTTTTGTGGTCCTAGATGATTTTGTTTAACTCAATAATCTTCAGTGCAGTTCTGATTCTGTGAATAGAAATAAATATGAATAGGCAGGTATCTGTGATGTATTGCTTTCAAGTCCTTGGGATATATATTTCTAGGAGTAGAATGTGAAGTTAGGGGAGGGTGGTAGCTCTGGGAAGAATTGAGAAAAAGAGATACCAAGATATATTATAAAAACATTTTAAAATAGTTTTTAAAATAATCTAGAGGCTGCCTCTGCCAGGGAAGGGGATAGATGGGCAGTAGGTCTTCACCTCTCCTTCTGCTCCTTCAGTCCCAATATGGCCGATCTCATTCCCAGATCTGTAAGAGAATGCCTGCTGTGGTCTCTGTTTTCTCTCTGACCCCATGTGGGTCCTTGGGCATGTGGGACCATGTTACCAGACAGGCATAAGAATGGTAAGACTGAATGAGTTCAAATCTCATGAATGTCATAATTGAGTACAGCAAGAGTGGAGCTGTTCCCTACCTACCTCTACCTGCTCTGAAACAGTAACCATAGCACCCCACTAAGGACTATGGGCACTAGGTCATATAGCATAAACATGTGGGGTTCTCCATGCTAATGAGGTATCTAGATAGCCACTGAGCATTCAGCCAATGAGCTTCTCTTCCTGGGGTATTCCTTCCCACAAAAGGTATTTAATCCCTAGTTTGCCTGAATAAAGTGTATGCATTTTCATCCACCATAAAATAAATCAGGATGAACAAGCAAGGATGATCTCTTCATTAAAGTTCACTATGAGGAAGGACTTCATCAAACAGCCCCTATCACTCCCAAGGCACACGGAATCCAAGAACACATCAAAAAGATCATACACCATGATCAAGTAGGCTCTATACCAAAGATGTAGGAATGGTCCAATATATGAAAATCAATAAATACAATTCATCATATATAAAAACTGAAAGAAAAAAACACTATCATCTCATTAGATGCAGAAAAGTCCTTGAACAAAAGCTAACAACCCTTTATGATAAATATCCTGGAGAGATACTGATAGTAGGGACATTCTTAAACATAATAAAGGTAATTTACATCAAGCGTATAGCCAACCCCACAATAAATGGAGAACAACTTAAAGCAATGCCACTTAAATCAAGAGTAAAACAAGGTTTTTCTACTCTTCATACTATTCAATATAGTTCTTGAAGTCTTAGCTATAGCAATAAAAAAAAAAAAAACTGAAGGAGATCAAGGGTATAGAAGTAGAAAGGAAGAAGTCAAATTATGTTGATTTGCAGATGATATGATGGTATATGTAAGTGACCTTTAAAATTCCACAAGGAACTCCTACTGCTGAAAAGCATTTCCAGAAAAGTAGCTTGAAAGTACATAATTAACTAAAACATTGGTAGTCCTGGTATAAACAAGTAACAAACAAACTGAGAATGAAATCAGGGAAGCAATACTTTTTACAAAAGCCTCAAATATTATAAAATCACTTAAGCGAACTCTAAGCAAGACTTGTATGATCAAATCTTCAAGTCATTGAATAAAGAAATTGAAGATGGAAAGATTATCGTATGCTCATACATCAGTAGGATTAATATGGATCCTATCAAAAGCAATCTACGGATTCAATACAATCCCCATCAAAGACCCACCCCAATTCTTCACAGGTCTTAAAATGACAATTCTCAATTTCATAGGGAAAAGCAAAAATCCCAGGATAAGTAAAACAGTGCTGTTTTAAAGAATGGCTGGAGGTACCACCATTTCTGATCTTAAGTTGTACTAAACTGCTATAGTAATAAAAACCACATCATATTGGCATTAAAACCAACACATTTTTCAATGGAATTGAAATGAAGTCCCAAACATAAATGCACATACCTATGGATACCAGATTTTTTTTTTTATAATGAAGGCAGAAATACACACTGAACAAAAGACAGCATCTTCAACAACAGCAAAGCAAATAAAAAAGATTTACATATAAAAACAGAAATACAAGGAAACAAAAATTTTTAAGCGTTGAGCTTGATCATTTTGTTGCTGTTTTTAAATATTTGTTACACTTTATTCATTTGTTTGTTTATTATTTTATATGCAAAGAAGACATGATTGCATATAAGGAATGTTTTTTCCTTTCACTATGCACATCTTGGGGATTGAATTTAGGTTGTCAGGTTTAGCAAAATTTCTTTTACTCATTTAATCATATTTCTGGCCCTATATTTAAGTTTATTATTTCCATAACAGCTAGAAAAGTACGACCTCACCGGGTTTGTATTGAGTTTCCTTTTTCTGCCCAAATTTGCTCCAGAAATTGTTAATGGTTGCTTTCTTGATTTGATTTATTCTTACTGGAGTAAGGTGAATTCTCAGTTTTATTTTGCATTTTTATATTTATTAAGTATTTGTACTTCTTCACTTGAAAATTATTGGCACGGATAACCTGTCTATCCATTGGATTTTTTAAAAATCTTTTGGTGTTCATTTTTTTTCTTTTCTTTTCTTTTCTTTTTTTTCTTGAGACAGGGTTTCTCTGTGTAACCCTGGCTGTCCTGAAACTCACTCTGTAGATCAGGCTGTCCTCGAACTCAGAAATCCACCTGCCTCTGCCTCCCAAGTGCAGGGATTAAAGGCGTGTGCCACCACTGCCTGGCTGGTTTTCATTTTTTACCTCTTCATCTGTATTAGCTTGATTTCAGATTGACAGATTATAATAAATATTTTATTAAATATTTCTTCTTTCAGTTTATGTTTTATTTGCTGTGCAGAAGCTTTTTATTTTGATTAATTTTCATTCAACAATTTTGTCATTTCTTCAATTGTTGGAGGTTTTTTGTTGTTGTGTTTTTGTTTTCGTTTTTGTTTTTTTAAGACAGGACTTTCCTAAGGTGACGATTTCTCTGTATTTTCCTTTAATGGCTTCAAAGTAGTCTCATATTAACATTGTTGTCTAATTTTGAGTTGATTTTTGTACACACTGTGAAATGTGTATGTCTTGTATTCACAGAACAATTTTCTTAAAAAACTCTCTTTTGTCCAATAGACACTTTTTGTGGCTTCCAAGAGTCACATACCTATAGCTGCGTTGCTTCATTCATCTAGTCCACTCCATTGGGCAACTTTTGTTCTTATATTAACATGCCTTTTTGTTATCTCTAGTTCTAAAGTATATTTTGAAGTTAGTTATTGTGCTACTATCAGTTTTGTATTACCTCCTAGAGTTACTTCTGCTGTTAGGGGACATTTATTAATTCCTCTGCATTTTAGCATTGCTCTTTTCTATTTCTATCTTTGGAGTTTAATTATATATGACAATTTCATACACATATACAATATATTTTGATCTTCTGCACCTGCCATACTCAGAACCCCTCCAGCATGTTGCCCTCCCAACCTCATGTCCTCTTTTATTTAGAACTCACAAATTCCAACTATGCACATGAACAATATACTAGGAGCCACACCCCTGAAGAAATTGACCTTTTCTTTCTTAGCATCACTAAACAATCTTTTCCAACTAGCTCTTAAAACCTTTTTTGCCCCTGTACCATGATATGATGTAAGCCGTGTGGGGAGAGGATGTGATATGGAGATCGCATGTAGTGCTCAGCACTCTAACATCCCTTGTTCTTTGCACATTAGTTGTGAGTTTCTGTATTAACGGAGATTCAAAGCAAAAAGAAAAAAAAAGTGTGATAATATCTGAGAGCTGCACTAATTTTCACAGCAAGCTGCTGTAGCAGTGGAGATGTGCATCAGAGTTTGAGCCTTCATTGATCCCTTACCTATCTGCTCTGGGAGCTTTTTCCTTGGAATTTTGATATTGTAGATTGTTTAGGGTAGGAATGTCCTTTTACAATATTTATTATGGTGATTCAGGAAAATGGTATGGGGGCATCTTTTGATTTTTCTAATGGTTTCTTAAGCCTATGGCTTCAATGTTTCATAGTTTTCATTCAAGAAAAGTTTCCTTCGTTTGGTTAGCTGTGTTCCATTTCTTCTAGAGTGTTTTGCTTTAATATTATTTGAGCCCATGTGAAATAGGTTGTTCCACGGATTTCTTTCTCAGTGAGTTCCCTGCTGATGTGAGGAAGAAATACTGGTCTTTCATGTTAATGTTTAATTCTGCTAAATTGCTAATTTATTAGACAAGAATGTGTTCTATTGGAGTCTTAAATGCCTTGTTAGCATAAGAAAAGATAATCTCAAATCTTCATTTCCTATTTGCATACTTAATTTTTACTGATATCATTAAAATTGTGGATAGTACATTAGGTTAGAGTATCAGAATCAAACATATTTGACTTACTAATCATTTTGGAGGAAATAATTTTAGTTTCAACCAATCAAAATGATATTGAGTATTGATTTGTAACATTTTATCTTTATTTTATATATGCATGCTCTTTGTAATCCTAATTTCTTCACAGATTCCAACATTAAAGAATGTTGTATTTTCTCAGAGACTTTTTCTAATTTGTTAATATGACTGTGAATTTGGTTCTTAGTTCTCTGTATATGCTCTATATGGTTCTGTATATGTTAATTGATTTTCACACGTTGAACAAACCAAGACTTTTGCATCTGTAACCATCAAGAATCGTTTAATTTCCTGTTCTGTCTTTATCTGGTTAGAGTATCCTGGTGATTATGCCTTCACAGAATGAGTCTGTGATTCTTCCCTTTCTGTTAAATGGAATACTTTGAGGAGCAATAGTATTTTATTTGTTGTGACTATTTAATAATATTTCAATCTCAATGCTTGATCGAGATATGTTTAAGTATTTGTAACTTTTCAGTTCAATTTTCAATTCTGACAAGTCATATATACCCAGAAAATGTTTCTATTTATTTTAGATAGTTGTTAGATAGTTGTTTAGATAGTGTTGGAAT
Source organism: Uromys caudimaculatus (assembly GCA_028551405.1). Classification (NCBI taxonomy): domain Eukaryota; kingdom Metazoa; phylum Chordata; class Mammalia; order Rodentia; family Muridae; genus Uromys; species Uromys caudimaculatus. Next base: position 40,703,770 of record CM052722.1, read on the forward strand.
ATAAGTTTTAACATATATACTAAAAACTGTATGGATTTCAGTGTTATTTGTTTTAAATCCACCATGTTGGCTATAATTTTATTACTTTGGGAAGGTTTCTCTTTTTGTATGAATCTCTAATATTCTATCAGTATTGCTTGCCATTTTAGAGACCCAAATTTATTATATGTTATTTATTATATTAATTACAGTTTTAATCTTTATCTTTAGCTGACATGCTTTTCCATAATTTTCTGTGTCCCTGAGATGCACAGTTAGGTTATTTATTCAGATTCTTTTGATCTTTTTTAGATGTAGGCCCTCCCTCATAGGTAAGGAAATTTTTCTTGCACCTGCCTTAATTGTATTCAGTAATCCTAATATGTTGTGTTTTTATTTTCACTTTATTCTAAGAATCTGAACAGTTTCCTCCATGATTTCTTTACGTATCTGCTGTTTTTACAATATTATCATTTTTATGTTCATATAGTTTCTGTACTTTCACCATTGATTTCTAGTTTCATTACATTATAATATGATATGATACAATGAACCTTTAATTCCTTTGTATTTGTGATGAGTAGGTTGATGGTCTAACATTCTCTACTTAGAGAAAATTCCTCATGGTCCTAAAAGGAGTATGTATTCTTAAGCCATTCACTGACATCAGTTAAGTTTGTTTGATCTACCACGTAGTTAAATTCTAATGCTTCTCTCTTGGATGTTTATTTGGATCACTTATGTCTTTGTGAAAATGTGGTATTGACACTGCTTTGTATTTGTTTTCATTGGAGCCTATATATAGCTTTATGGTGAACAGTACTACTGTCATAAACCATATATATTTACAAATATTGTCTGATTGTGAGATTGTTATCATCATTAGTATGTAGTGAGCTTCTTTTTGTTTTTTCTTCTGATTAAATTTGGCTTGAAATCTGTTTTGTCAGATAGGAGTCTGTCTGGTCTTGCTTGCTTGAATTGTCAGTGTTGCCACAGTTTCAGTCTGTATCTCTCTTTCTGATAGCAGAAAGTTGTATATTTTTTCTAACTAGCCAGTCTGTATCTTTGAATGGGGGAACTAAGAGTGTTTACATTCAAAATTGCTACTGAAAAGAAAAATGTACTGTGGGGTAATGGACTGGAAGAGGAAGCCTGGTAAGGTTGAGCTAAGGCTTGTAGCTCCAGGGACTCTGAAGGGATGGTAGGCTCCTGGCACCAGGCCCCTGTCACATAGCCAAAGCCCCCATAGAGAGAAATGTGGCCATCAGTCATGTTGGGGCAGTACCCACAAGTCCCTCCCCATGTAGATGAGGCATATCAGGTCAAGTCAATAGGAAGCACCTGCTTTCAGACACAACCCACCCTAAAACTGTATATAAGATCCTATCTAGAAGGAGTAAAGGTGTGTGAGAATTATTCTATTTTCTGAGAGTATCTGCCGCACAAGAGCTGTAACACTGCCCGGGACAAGAATGTTCTCCTAAAGCTTTCACCACCAGAGGCTCCTCTGCACTCTGCTCACTAACTATCCCCACCCCCACCCCACCCCCACCCCCTATGTATTGAGAACCTTTGGGGTCACTTATCAAATACTCTACATGTCAGATATTTAGATTATGATTCTTAAAAATAGCAAAATAACAGTTATGAAGTAAAAATGAAATAATTTTATGGTTGGGGAAGGGTCACCACAAGATGAGGAACTACATTAAAGGGTCACAATATTAGGAAGGTTGAGAAGCTCATTGATCATTGTCTTACTCAGTCTTCATCAGAGAAACTTCCTCCTGCAGTAGATGGGAATAAATACAACATCGTTCCTCAGCTCTTTTTTCATCAAATTTTCTGGGATAGGTGAAGGCACTGTCTGAAAAGATACACTGTATTAAATAGAAAATGGAAATATAGCCTCTAATATGAGTAATGGGCCTGGGGATACAGCTCAGTTGATAGAGTGCTTGACTATCATTTCCTCATTTACATTCCTTGGAGTGATTTTTCTCTTTCTTAATAATCTATTGTATAAGTTGCTTTTTATATTTCTGTGATAAAGCACAATGGCCAAAAGCAACTTCACTGAGAAAACTAAGGACCTCAAAAGGAAACCTCAGTTTTCCTGATAACAATAAAAGACTGCCAACTATAGATTAAAGAAACAAGAGGGAGAGGGTAGAGCACTTTTCATCCAATACCCTTGTCTGACACATCCATGTAGCTTCCTCTTTCAAAGAGAAGGTCAGCTCATCAGCATTGCATATCTGAACCTTTGATCCAATATGATATGGTAGACACTATTACTTGGGTAGAAGTAGAATTGCTGCCCTGAGGTGAAGGTACCTATGTCCCTGAGACATCACTAAGGACCAGAGGGAAAAAATAGGAGACCTTTCAACCAAACAGTTCCAACTATGGCCACCGAAAGGAAAAGTAATATATAATTCTAATGCTCCCTAGTGTTCTGATGTTGGATTTTTTCATCCAGAGTCATGATCTTTATATACATCAGATCCTGAGGCCTCTACTTTACTGATTAGAGACTCTTACATTACAAACCTTATGTTCTATAAGTCTTGAAAATTATTGACATTCTGTTCACTCTTCATTCCCTCCTCTGCCCCATGATGAACCCTCTAGTGCTTATAGTAGAGAAGGGCTGGTCTTTTCTTGACACACATACTCTAAAGCATTTGTCTCTATGACAGCCTCTGGCCTTCCTTGCTCTTTATTTTTACAATTTTTTATTTTTATTTTTGATAATAGAATTTTATTACAACATTTCTCTCTTTGCTTCCCTCCAGATCCCAAAACAAAAATTCACACATCTACAAATAATTCACCAGTTTCCCTACTGCAAACCATTCAGTCTGGCTTCTCATCCCAGCCTCTGTGGAAGATGGAGAAGTTATAGTAAAAGTCAGACAGTTTAGGTCAGATGATTATGATATCAGAAAAATAGACCAAAACCCTAGTGGTCATTTCATTTGGCTCACTTACTTGAGTTAGCTTATTATAAGACTTTGAGTAGCTTTGCTTTCCTCCAGGAAAGGGCATCCACAGTGTGTCCTGGAGAGCTTTTGGTGTTTCTGCCCATCTCCAGTATTACATATGTAGATGGTTATTTTGCCACTGAATTTTTTCATTATTTCAAATATCACATTTATTCAGCATTATTTCAACTGTACTAGTGTATCTCTGTGGGACCAATGGACCATGCCAGGAAACTTGGTAAGGTTGATCAGGTTCAGAGAATGCAGCACTCAGGTACATGAGACAGTAGGTGGCTTCCTGCTTCCTAACAGATTCCTGGTCTGGAAAATGTGCCACACTTCCACATAGGAAACATGACCTGTGGTCACATAGCCCAGAACAGAGTTCTCCATGCTAATGACAGATAGTAATTCTGTTTTAACCACCACTCACTGCAAAAAAGAAGCATCCCTGACTAAGGTGGAGAGACATATCAGTATAAGATTATGTGTAAGGTGGTTTGGTTACATATCTATTTAGATTAATATTGGTAGTAAGTTATGTTCTAGAGCCTGTGACATCCCCGAACATAGATGATTGACTCAGGCTTACAGTACCAAGTACATATTTCTCCCTAAAGAGGGAGTTTCAAGTCCAATTAAGAAGTAATTATTTTGGAATACCCAAGTTTCACTTTACAGTAACAGCTGGACTGAGAGTGAGGTCCCAGATGGAGGAGTTGGAGAAAGGTCTGAAGGAGCTGAGGGAGTCTGCAGCCCTATGGAGGGAGCAACAGTGTCAACTGGCCTGACCCTCCCCCTGGTCTTCCTGGAGGCTGGACCACCAACCAAAGAATACACATGGAGGGACCCATGGTTTGGACCACATATGTGGCAGAGGAGGGCCTTGTTGGCCATCAGGGGGAGGAGAGGCCCCAGTAAAGGAGAATGTCAAGGTGGGAATATGGGAGTGGGTGGGAGGTGGAATTCCCTCATAGAGATGGGGGAGGGGGAAGGGATAGGTGGTCTCCAAAGAGGAGACCTAGAAAGGGGGAAGCATTGGAAATGTAAATAAAGTATCAAAAAAAAAAAAAGAAGTAATTAGTAAGTAGTAACCTGAAAATAGTGGGAATACCTTGCCAAACAGGTTAATATGGTAGTACTAAGGAGCCACAGCTTGGTGAGAACCTTGAAGTCTTTTCTTCTCCCAGCAGCCTATGTAGCACCTTCTGACACTGCTAATGTTTTATGATTTGTTCCTTTTCCAGATTTATTCTATGAACTGTAAGATATACTAACTGATTGTCTTGCTTATAATTCCAGTGTGTTCACCAGTCTCACTGCATCATCACTGAAACAATCTCCAACTGATAGAACTGCACAGTCAAAAGTAAAGTAAAGGATTGCATGCATGCTTGATTAACTGCTCCATGGTCAAATGTTATGCAGTCGTTTCTAAAACCTTGTCTTCCTTATCCCACCTTTTTCTTACCTATTTTTTCTTATCTGAAGCTGCTGCCAAACTCTAAAACTTCTATAAGCAATGGCTGGCCCTTCCTTTTCTTGATCATCTTTAGTACTGATAGGTGAGAAGGCTTCCCAAAACCAGAGACACAGTTTATGCTGGCAGAAAATAATGAACTGACTAAAACAATGAGGTTCTGGTTTAATTGGTTAAATTTTACTTTTTTGTACAGTATGAGTAATCAGTAGTTCATATATATATGTATATATATGTATATGTATATATATATATATATATATATATATATATATATATATATATCCTTGTATACATAGCTATGTCAACTGATGTTTTCATTATGCAGATCTTGTTTAGGCAACTTTATCCTGGAAGCATCCCAGACATATGAAGGATACACTGTCTAACAGCAACAGTTCCAGTACATATTTTCATTTCCCTTTTTAAATTTTCCATGTAAATAAAAATCCCTTTGAAAGTAATGAAGGTTTTAAAACACTGTTTTTTATGTTTATGTGTATGGATGTTTGGCTTAAATATATGTCTGTGCACCATGTGCGTGAAGTGTCCAAAGTGGTCAGAAGAGGGAGGACATCAGATCTGCTGGAGTTACAGATGGCTATAAGCCACCATATGAGTGTTGAGAATCAAACCTAGAATCTCAAGAAGAGCAACCAGTGCTCTTATTAGAGACCACTGATCCCATATCTCTAGTATCTATCACTTGTTTAATAAAAATTCTTCATTTTAAATTTGACAATGAGCTATAAATTTACTGTACATCATGCTGAGAAACAAAAAGAAACAACCCATTAACCCTCAATTTAATAAAAATGAAAACAACTAAGAAAGTATATCTATACTTTACTTAAATGCAAGAGAAGAAAAAGATGTGTACATTCCTTATATCCCATAAAGTTTCCATTACTTAAAATTTGTTTGTTCTTCAGACACAGTGTAAAAACTGTACCTCAGGCCCAGTGGAATATGGAAGTTGTGTAACATGCAACTGGAATGAACCCTGGCTTTACCAACAGTGCCAGCCCTGACCATGGTGTTCTTTCCATCTGCCTCTGCTTTGCTGAGGTAGGTTTAAATTCAAAACCTATGAATCAGCTCCACTTAAACAACATACATCTCTCCCAACAAAGCATTCAGCAACATATAACAGGGAGGGAAATGATTTAGTTCAGAATTCCATATTGTAGTCCATCATTGCAGGAAATTCAAGACAAACTTGAAGAAAGTAATCACATCTGCATTCAAAAGCGGGGGGGGGGCAGGGAGGGAGGGAGGGAGGGAGAGAGAGATTTAATGAATGCATACCTGTTCTCTGCTTTCTCTCTCTCCTTCTATAGAGTCTAGTACACAAACCCAGGGGACAGTACCACCCACAGTGGTCAGACATCCTCATCTCAGTTATCATAATTAAGATAAATCTTCCACAGATATTCCCAGAGAACAACCTAATCTAAACAATCCCTCATTGAGACTGTCTTTCCAAGCAAATATAAATTGTGTGAAGTTAACAATAAAACTAAGTACCATACCTATATTTTATTTTTTGGATTTTTTGTGTGCTGCTTTTTGATACAAGTACTCACTTAGTAACCTAGCTTTGTGAAAACCTAAATATGTAGTCCTAGCAAGCCTTTAATTCATACTAATTCTCCTGTCTTGGCATGTGAGTGCTGAGATTATAAGCAGGTGCCAGGTATGATTCTCATTAAGTTTCTTAACTTCACTGGTTATAGGTACTGAGCCACCTCCCTTCTGTTGATTTCATACTAAAGTCTTCAACTTTTGATATTCCTGATATGGAATATTGGTATGTTTCGGGTGACTACTTTGGCCTGACCTGATTGCTATAGGCAAGCCATGGTAAGGAAAGGAGAGAAAACTTTCAAGCCCTGTTTAATTTGAGGTGAGAACTCATTTCATTTCTCTATCTTGACTATTAACAGGGCCTATAGATACAGCCTTTGTAATATCAAAGCATCCCCTCCTCCAATCATAGCTGAGAATATCATGTTCTCAGCATCAGTCGATCAACTGAAGGTCATTTTGTCTGGTTAGGGCCTTGTGAATTTTTTCTTGTACACGTTGTTCCATTAACTGATGTTGTCATTACATAGGTTCTGTTTAGGCAACTTTACTGTTGAGATTTTATGGTTGTAGCATCTTTGGCATGTATAGAAGCCACTGTTTTATAGCAGTAGTTCTGGTTCTCTGAGTCTGTCTTTGTCACTGTTCAATTGCTGTGAAGAGACGCCATGACCACAACAACTCTTATAAATTTAATTGCATTGGGCTTGCATGCAGTTTCAGAGGTTTAGTCCATTATCATCATGGCAGGAAACTTGACCACATGCAGGCAGTAATAGATGGTGCAGGACAAATATCTGAGAGGAAATCTTTATCCAGATCCACAGGCAACAGTGAGAGAGAGTGTTGCATTGCTAATTAATCCTGCTCAAATCAACCAGGTGGTCCTCAATACCCACCCCAATGTTCTGGGTTCCTGAATGAAAGACACACATATACAGCCTTATATTTTAGTATGCCTTAAACAGTTCAATGGCTGGGCTACTCCCAAACCTACATGTGGCAAACACTTCCTCCTCAATATTCCTGTTATTACTTACTAAAATCTATATTCCATCTTTGCTGTCCTAGACCCAATGGGAGGGTGTTCTTCCCCAGCTCTCTTTCCTGACTCTTATATGACTGGTATGCTTTCTCTTCTGTCTTCTCAAGACTGGACCTTACTCTCTTCTGGCATGATGGTTCTAACTCCTCCTTCCTCTCTCTGCCCATGAATCTTAAAGTTCTGCCTGTCTCTCTGCCCAGCCATTGGCTGCTCGCAACTTTATTTACCAATCAAAACCAACTGGGGGCAGAGACCCCCTCAGCATCTTACATGCTGATTCTCTTGCAATTTTGGGAACCCAATTAACATAATACAAGTGTTAGACCAATTCCACAAGAGAGAGAGAGAGAGAGAGAGAGAGAGAGAGAGAGAGAGAGAGAGAGAGAGAGAGAATGCAAGGTACTGACTTGGGCTTTGGAAACCTCAACACCTACTCCTAGTGACACACTTCCTCCAACAAGGTTATACCTACTCCTAAAAGGCCACACCTCCTAATCCTTTCAAATAGTGTTACTTCCGAGCAACCAAGCATACAAGTCTACAAGCCTATGAGGACTATACTTATTCAAACTACCCCAAGCTCTTAATATCTTCTTCCCCTTCTATAATGTTTTCTGAGCTTTAGATATAGGAGTTGTGTTGAAGATATACTAACTGTGACTAGACACATCACATTCATTTATTCTCTGCGTTTTTGATCAGTATTGTTTTTTTGTAGTAGCCTATGTCTGCTGCAAAAACAAGTGGTTTTGAGGAGAGGTGACTGTTACACTTACCTTTGTATGTAATGATATGTGCACTCTGCGGCCCCGTCTGTTCCCAGCTGTCTGCGGCATCCGGAGGCGTCTGCAATGTCCAGAGTCTGGGAACTCCAGAGCCTGATGGCATTCTACGGGAACGGCCCCCTCTTCTATTACCCATGGGCTTGTCTCCGCAGAGGCCTCTCACACAGCCTGACCAGCCCGGAGGTCTGTAGAAGAACACGCGGCCACTTCCCACTTATCCCACACCTCACTCAGGAGCCGCAAGGGCTCAGGCTTGACGTGAGGGGCTTCACTCTCCACCCTGTGCCATTTGTTCCCACAGGGCACTACTTGTATGACCAAGATTACAAGTTGCTGGCTGGGGGAAAGGAGTGGATGGGAAAGTCAGGTGTACTCCCCAGGCCTTACCCTGGAGGAAGATGTTTTAGGTCTGGGGAATTAGTGAAGTGGGGGTAATGGAGGCACACTAGAGGAACCTGTGGGTGGCTTATAATGTGGGTCCTGGGGGAAGTCAAGGGTTTGGTGACAGGGCAGGTGAGGTTAAAGAGACTGTGTAGGTTGGGGAAAAGCTGTGGATGAAGATGCCAAGACTCATGCACCAGGCTTGACCCTGGAGGATTACAGGGAAGTCTGGGTACCAAGGGGATGGTTGGTGGCTACACAGAAGGGATCTATAGATGAATTTAGGAAGAGTGGGTCCTGGCTAAAAACCTAGAACTTGGCTACATCAAAGGCATGGGTATTCTGCCTAGTGCAGTGCTAAGGATGTGGGGCCCTGAGGAAGCCAAGGTTTTGGCTGTGGCATACACAAAGGTGGCCAAAATAGTCAGATCTGCTCAACAGGTTGTGCATCTGGGCAGCATATGGCAGGTATTAGAAAAGTCATGGACGTAAAGATCAGGTGAACTCACTAAGCAAGATCCTAGAGGAAGACTTGGGTAATCTGGATATCAAGTGGGGTAGTTGGAATTAGTGTTGAAAGGACCTGTTGGTGGTTTCAGGTAGAGCAGATGCTGGAAGAAGCCTAGAGATTGGCTTCAGCTGGAGAGAATGGTCAGACTATGTCAGGGCAAGAGATGTGGGACATGGGAAAAGCGTAAAGGTTGGCTTTAGTGCAAGACATAATGGGTAGACTTGGCCTGGGCACTGCTTGTGTGGCCTGTGCTACATGTGACATGATACTGAAAAGGTATGGATGGGAGCTCAGGGAAACTCAACAGACTAGACCCTTGAGAAGGATGTGGTGAATATGGGTAATGAGTGGGTTGGAAGAGGTGATAGAAAATGGTCCTGTGAGTTATAGGTGGGTAGAACCTCGATTGGTAGGGGAACAAGTGGTTATGGACAAGGTAGGCAGGGACAAGGAATGTGAGACCTTCTGGAAGCCAAAAGGTTGGCTGTAGTACAGGTGGAGCTAGCTAGAGTGGGCTGGGGTACAGGTTGTGTGACCTGGACTCCATCTTACAGGTTGAGGAAAATGGGATGTCCAGAAGTTATCACCAGATTAGACCCAAGAGGAGGTCATGGGAAATCTGGGGTACTGGCTGGTTTTGTGTGTCAACTTGACACAAAATGCAGTTATCACAAAGAAAGGAGCCTCTCCAGAGAAAATGCCTTTGTGAGATCCAGGTGAAAGGCATTTTCTCAATTAGTGATCAAGGGGAGAGGGCCCATTGTGGGTGGTGCCATCCCTGGGCTGGTAGTCTTGGGCTCTATAAGAAAGCAGGCTGAGCAAGCCAGGAGAAGCAAGCCAGTAAGTAATATCCCTCCATGGCCTCTGCATCAGCTCCTGCTTCTTGACCTGCTTGAGTTCCAGTCCTGACTTCCTCTGGTGATAACAGCAATGTTGAAATGTAAGCTGAATAAACCCTTTCCTCTCCAACTTGTTTCTTGGTCATGATGTTTTGTGCAGGAATAGAAACACTTGATTAAGACCTCTGGGTACTGAATTGGACCTGTGGGTGATTGTAGGTCCTGGCAGAAGCCCAGAAAATGGCCACAATGCAGGCAGGGCTGGTCAGGCTATGCCCAGGTAAGGGATGTGGGACTCTGAGGAGGTCTAGAGGCTGGCTGTTTGTGCCTATGAGGGTGGTAAAACTACAGTTGTGGGATGAGAGCTTGATCTGGTGGGTTAGAAATGGTGATCAGGGGTGCTCACCAGGTTATAGCTGGAGATGTACTTGAAAAGTCTGGGTACCAAGTGGATGTTGATCAAGAGGCAAAGGAGACCTTTGGGTGGTTACAGATAGGGCAGGTCATGCTGAAAACCTACAGGTTTGCTGTGGCACAAGCAGTGGTGTTCAGCCATGGCAGGGAAAGTGGGAACCTGGAAAACCCTAGAAGTTGACTGGAGCTGTCAGACAAGGATGATAGACTAGACCAGTGCATTGGTTGTAGAATGAGGATTTGATTTGTCAGGTTACACAAAGGTGTGAACGGGCAATTGAGTGTACTCACCAGGCTAGACTCTGGGGGAGGGTGTGCTAAGTCTGGGTAAGGAATGTGGTAGTCGATGGCACACAGAATGGCTCTGTGAGTGTTTGCAGATAGTGTAGTTTCTGTCTGAAGCAGAAATGTTGACTGCTGGGCGGGCTGGTGTGACTAGACTAGGCCAGGGCAAGGGATGTGGTACCCTGGAAAAAGATAGATGTTTGCTATGTTGGACATGAAGATGGTCAGTCTAGCACTGGGCTTGTGGAGCCCTGGATAGATCTGACCAGTTTAAGAAAAGGGCATGAAAGAGGAGATGAGTTTTCTTCACTAGGCTAGACCCTAGGGAAGGATATGGGAAGTCTGGGTACAGGCTGTGGTTGGGAGGATTAGATGACACCTGCAACTGGTTTCAGGTTGGGCAGGTCCTAGTAGAAGCCTAAAATCTTTTTTTTTTTCTTTAATGGGTTAATTCAACGAGACCAGAAAGAATACTAAAACATATGTTTTAGTCATATTAGTCATGAAGTACTTTCACAGTTGTTTAAAATACTATCATTTATGTGATATTCTATAACCCCCTTTTCCCCTAAGGTATAACATCTTTTATTGTACTTCTCAGATACTCCTGAGTGAGAATAGGCACAGATTACCTGCAATGAAAACTGTTTTGAGTACAACATCAGTGGAAGGAAAATTGTAGAAAACTGCCCTTCCTTTCTAGGTGGATAGTTTTCTTCCATTTACATGGTTTCTAATTGTCAGAGTCATTAATATATGGTACAGAATAAGTTACCCTGATCATTTATGGTGATGATCTATTCCATAATGTGATGAGATTACAAGAACAATTGAAAGTATTTAGATTCCAATGATGCTATGAGTGTGGATACCAATTTTAAAATTATTGTCTATATAATAAGGAAAGAGAATACAGCTCTCAGCCATTCACTCACTCTCTCATCTCTTGTACTTTCTCTCCCTTTCGCTTTCACTGTACCACTTCATCCTCCCTCTTTTACTCCTTCGCTTTCTCCAAGCCCTCTTCCTTTCTTATGTCTCCCCAAACCTAATTGTTACATTTCTTAATACCTGGATCTATTTCTACCCTTGTTTTGTACTTTCAGAGCTGTGAAAATGGTCTATTGTTCAAATGATGCTTTGATCTCTGTCATTTATTATAGTTTGCTGTCTTAAAATATTTTTGTTTCTCAATTCTTACTCACTCTGAATGTAGGGAATTTACTTGCCTTATCCAGAAGCTCCATTAGTGAATCTCCCAGAAAAAATGAAAATTATCAACTGCTGTTATTGGGAACTGTTTTTTTCCTAAAATGTCACAACTACATTGCTCATGAAATGTTCCATGGCTTTTCTTGGTACATATCTATAAACTTAAATCTACAATATACTGAAATCATTCCACTCAAGTCTGTCTTATTGGACCAATAAATTTATTAGGGATACTTACAGAGGTATATGTGAGGAGTTAGGGACAATATCATAGGTGAATCAAGGGCAGATGAATAACTGAAAAGCCTGCCCAAGCCTGAGTAATGACTGCTTAAATAAGCAAGTCAGGGGTTCCCTGCACTACTCCCAAGCTGCTCAACTGGCAGGATTGTACCCTCCACCAACTACTGTTACTGATTATCTAACTGTAGGGAGGGACTTCAGTTTTCAGTTTTCTGACACATGCAAGTTTTGTTACTTTCTGATTTTTATGAGTCTCCATTCTCCTTGGAAGAAGTATTTCATCTTGGAAGAAATTGCAACACACACACACACACACACCCCATATTCAGCCTATACTATGGTTCCTGTGTATATGAACACCAATTTTTTAAAAGGAGGCCAGGAATTTTAAAGAGTGGGAGAATGGGAGGGAACAGAGCAAGGAAAGGGGAAAGGAGAAATGGCGCAATTATACCATAATTAAAAAATTAGTTTTATCTATAGAAAACAATACCTAATTTGGAAATAGACTTTTTTTCTTCTCCAGGTGTGAGCAGCTAAGCTTCTGCCATGTTTCAAGATTTGACAATAATTTAAAGCACTTTCCATCTAAATTAGGCTTTGGGTTTGCATTTATCACAGCCAAATTTAGATTTTGTCCTTGATGTTTGACAAAGTACATTCTAAGAAACATGGATCTATCAGCCCCTTCTAAGTAACAGAGGATTGTTTTCTAGGAACCTGTTCTTAAAGAAATATTCCTTTTTCGCAGGATGCTGTCCAGGAATCCTTCATGCTACCAGAGTACATCAGTACAACTTAGGCATTCAGTCTGTGGGAGTGAGCAGATGCTGGATTCTCAGCCTTTCCAGCATGTAAACAATAATTATTAGACTAGTCCAAAACATGTAACCTAATTTAATACATGGCTTTTTTATATTTATAAAGGAGAAAAAGTAAAAGAAGATCCCCATACTTGATCATGTGGCTTGTGCGGTATATTCACTTACACTGGGATAAACACATAGACTCGGACCATTTCTATACCGGGAAAGATTTCCTCCTGGTACACTCAGAACCTAAGGGACATTTATGATGTATTTCCTGTCCTAGCTTAAACTTTAAGCTCTGTGATGCACTAACTTGTATTTGCTCATAAACTCCCACTACTCCAAGGGGCCCATCTTCTGAGTGTCTGACCTTGCTCATCACTCCCGCAGCCTCATGCAGCCCAACATGCAGTGTCACTTAAATTACATGCTGTTGATGGAACTGAAATCCTCCAATGCTCTAAATGCCCTCAGTCAGATAACATGTAGCTATACTGAATCAGAAATCTGCTCTTCCTAATACTTTCTCTTGCATGCCTTTCTTAGAGAATTTCTATCCTCTTCCTTATGTGTAGCTGCTGCTAAATTCTAAATGCCTGTGGGCGGCAGGTGGATCTTTGTTGTCATTGACAATAATATCTGTGGGGAGGAGCTCTCAAAGGGTTGATGGCCAAGGAATGGTTGGGGAAGATAATGAAATGACAAGAAACTAGGACATG
>CM052722.1:40717548-40771642 GCA_028551405.1 Uromys caudimaculatus
AAAAAAAAAAAAAAAGAAAAAAAAAAAAAGAAATGAAATGAGTTTCTTCAATGTGGGTCATGGAATGTTGGAGGCATAAAATTTTTCTTAGTAGTTTACAATAATCATTATTATGCTTTTATTGCTTGTAAAATCATCATTTAAGTGTAAATTTTCCTTATTTTTGATACTCCTGTACATGTATATAATAAAATATTATCATACCCTCTCCCCTATTTCTCTGATTCAATTCTCCCCATCTCTCTCCCAACAAATACTCTTCCCAACTAATCTCCCTCCCAACTAATCTCCCTCCCAACCATTCTTCCTCTCAACAAATCTCCTTCCCAACAAGGCTCCCTCCCAACTTCAGGTTTTAGTTCTTTAAACTTCTTTTTATAGCCCATTAAATATAATTAGTGTTTTATCTGTGTGAATAGGTATGAGAGCATCCACTAGAACATGAGACCACGCACTCAAAAATAATGATGTTCCTACTCCACTGCCAACTGTCAGTATATCCTATAGGTAAGAGGTAGGGTCTAAGGAGTGCTTTCTGTAACTATGCTAGAATTTTGTCAGGCTTGATCTTGTACACACACTGTACAGCTAACCATAACTGCTGTAAGTTCAAATTGAGATACCTGTCTCATGTTTATAAGCCAGTACTTCACAGCACTCCTTCCCATCATGCAGCATTTTTAACCTTTCTGACTTCTTTTTCATTATGTTTCCTGATTCTTGGTGTAGGGTTTATTCAGGGATGAGCACTTCTTACCCTTAGCACCTTGTCCAGTTGTGTGCCTCTGCAGTGACTGTTCTCTACTCCAACAAGAACCTTCTCTGAAGAAGTTTGGAAGCTGCCCAGTATATGGGTGTAAATGTTACTTTTATTCACCAGATGCAATTGTCATCTCCAAGGCTTAATGCTGAATGAACTCACCCCTTCTAGTTTGTGTGGCAAGTGGACCATGCCACTAGACAGAAAAACTGGTAAGGTTGAACAGGCTCAAATCCTGGGGAAATTCAGAATTGAAAACAGCACGCTTAGGGCAGCTCTCTGCCAAGCTCTACTTGTTCTGTAACACATGACCGGGACACCACTGAGAGGGCCATGACAACCAGTAATGTAGTGACAACACCTTATGCTGGGGTCTAGCATGGCTGCATAAGGAGAGGTGTGGCACAGTCCTGCCTCTGGATCATCACCAGGCTTTTGATCTTCATGTGTGCTGATGGTTGCTTTTGGCCTGAAACTGATCTGCTGTCTCTTCTATTTTACATTTAATCTCTTTTTCTGGGGAATATACTTTCCCTGTTACTCAGTGCTAATCACTCCATAATAAATGAAACAGATTCAGTTCTCAGGAATGAGGAATGGAGATAGTCATTAAGCTGTGGAGGACTAGAAACGAGTCTTCTGCTTGGTCTTTTAGGGTCATAGGAAAGGATATACACAATATAACCATAGAAGCCATAAAAGCCTACATGATCTTTTATAGAAATAGTTCATTGCCATACTTGGCCTTGAAGTTGGAATTATGAGGAGATACTGAGAAACCAAATCTACTCCATCTTGGGACCGTCCTCTATCTTAAAGAACTGAAAAAGAGCCTGAAAACTTGACCTGTAGCAGAACCCAAGCTTGTAACCTTGTACCAGAAAGGACCCCATGGCTTGTCCTTGGCCAGAGTTACTCCTGAGCTACTTCAAAGATTAGTCTGATTGTTTCAGATGTACTTTCAGACTGTTTGTGATTGAATACAGTCTTGCTTATAGCCATTCTATTATATGCTTGCCATACTGGACACCCCCTCCCTTACCCCCTCACTTGCTCCTATTTTAATATAAAAAATTGTCCTGTTGAAGATTCAGGGCTGCTCAGCCTTCCTGTCCTGCTGTGTCAGAGTTGGTTTGGAGGAGAGCACAAGCCCAAGCTTTTAATAAAGAGATCCTAATGCTATTACATCAGAAACAACTCATTGGTGGTGTTTTGAGGTTCACGAACACTTCCTAGCACAACAATACATGTACACTCTGGGCAAATGACTGTTTGATTAATTTGCTAGGGTGAACTTGGAGACATCAAGGATAGAGAGTTAAAGTGGTCTCAACAAGAAAATCATGGATAGGAAAAGAAGAAAGAATCTGTAGAAAATAAACAAATGATAGATGAGTATATTTTATAGGAGAAAGGCTTGTATATGATCTATAAATAAATAATATTAGGAGAGCACATGAGGCTATGAAGTTGCTAGGATAGGAAACAAAGATTATAGAATTAAATGATATACAAGTGTATAAAAATTAATACTTTGTTTTCCTAGCATTGGAGATGGCAATGCCTAGAGAGATATTACAGAAAGCTAACTGCTTTACTCGCATAAATTTTAAAAATTTGTGAGAAATTATTTTAACCTCAGTAGTATGTTACTTTTCTGTTCTTACATGAAATTAATTAGTAAAGACCATTTTCTACTGTACCAGGAAACTACAAGAGCTGTTCTCAGCTACCCATGAAGAACAGGCTATATAAAAACTACAAGGAAACGTGTTTTTGCTTTGTGTATAGTTTTTGTTTTAAGGAAACAGGGCTTGGAACTAAGGATATGGAATTTATAAAATATATGTAAATTTAAGGATTTATAAAAAATATTAATAATGATCAAAACCTTGATTATGTAGCTTTAGTAAATAAAAGACTGGGTTCAGGCTCTTTGGTATGGAGAAGGAAAAAGAATGAAAAGGAAGAAAGCAAAAGAGTGAGAAAGAAGAAAGGAGAAGAAAGGAGAAGGAGGAATGATGGGAATCCTCAGGCAAAGAGAGCATTTGAACTGACAGCTGGCGTCCACTAGTGACTCTGAACCATTATTGAAGCAGCAGTGCTCCCATTCCCCGCCTTTCTCAGGACCGGACTCATGATGAGGCTCAAACTCAGTAACCTGAACTCCTTGCCATGCAAACAGAGCACCCCTAATATCTCAGACTGAGCCAATGGGACGCTTTTACCCATAGATCCCACTCTACTCCAAAAATATTTATAAGGTCCCTATCTACATAGAATAAAGTGCATGAGTTGTTTCACAAAAAAATACTTTGTGAATGGCAGTTTTATTGAGCTGTTACACACTGGGGAAGTGTTTTTCTCTCTTGAAGCTTGGATCTTTGGAGCTTGGATCTGCCCACCAGGTCATGCCCCTAACACCAACCACTTTAGCTCTTAGTTGCCGACAGCTACTAATCTCCCTTTACTGTTAATCATAGCTACTTCCAGCAACCCACTTGCTTGGAGGCTCTGGCTGCAGTTCTCAGCTATTTGCTGCTGCTCTCTGCTGCCCACCACCACTGCTACCACTGGCATTGGTGCTTCTATGGTAGCAGGAGAGACCCTGGCTACCTTCCCTGAATTGGTTTCCCTTTAGAAAGTTTTAACACTTTGTCAGTTCTGACCATATCAGAGTCCCACAGAACCTTTCCTTCCCAGATGGACCAGAGATGCTTGGAATTTATCCCTTCTGGTTCCACGGAGAAAGACACCTGGAGACTCCTATCACGGACTGCATTCTGCCTCCCTAAGCAGCCTTAATAGCCCCAGCAGCAAGGCAGATAGGCAGCCTGACACTAGTTCTTTATGAAGTCTGGTTGGTTCAACTCAGTTGTTCTGAACCAAACTCTTCTCCAAGTTGACTGATTCAATCTGACCTCTCTCAGCTTTTCACTGTATTGCTCTGCTTGGCCTCAAACTATTTCTGGCAATGTATTCTAATCTTTTGGCTCCTTCTAATTCTCTGGCTCCTTCTATCTTCACCTGCAACCTGCCAACCTGCTTTGTAAAACTGCCCCAAGTAAAACTTTGCATCTTCTCTTCTCTTCTCTTCTCTTCTCTTCTCTTCTCTTCTCTTCTCTTCTCTTCTCTTCTCTTCTCTTCTCTTTTCTCTTCTCTTCTCTTCTCTTCTCCTTTCTTCTCTCTCTCTCTCTCTCTCTCTCTCTCTCTCTCTCTCTCTCTCTCTCTCTCTCTCTCTCTCTCTCCTGCTGTTGCTGCTCTCTTAAGTTGCCTCTTTCCTCTGCTGTATTGTGAGAATTGGGAGTATCCTATCTCTGATGCATTGTCTTGTCTGCCCTTCAATTAGATGTCACTTTCAAACATGGCTGCTTCCTTCTATAAACTAATCTCACTTACATTATTTGGGATTAAAGATGTATACTAAAGGTGTGTCTATATTCTAGCTGGATCACACAGACCTAGGCCTTTGGATGTGATCCCTTGCCAGAGTAACCATGTTGATGGATTAAAATTCTTCTACATATGGGCATAAGCATAAATATTTAGAAGGCACTTTGAGAGCTTAACTATTTACCAAAATGATAATAGAAGGTTCTACATAGGCCTATGACCCACCCCCATGAGCTTTTGACCAGGATTATAGTACCAGGCATAAAATTCCTTCCTGCTGAGCA
Source organism: Uromys caudimaculatus (assembly GCA_028551405.1). NCBI lineage: Eukaryota > Metazoa > Chordata > Mammalia > Rodentia > Muridae > Uromys > Uromys caudimaculatus. The sequence goes on from CM052722.1 coordinate 40,721,986, forward strand.
GACTTAAAACCATTCAGAAAGTGGTCAGTTATCTCACTGCAACGGTTTTGCTACTATTGTGTCAGTAGGTAAATTTTGCCTGACAGGTTGATATTGCACCATGGAGGGTCCAGCCCTTGTTAGGCTTTTGGTGTATTTACTCCATAAGCAGCCTGCATGGGACCTTTTCTCACAATTAAAGCTATCCAGCAGTGGTGAGATATTTCTTGGTCAGCTTGAGAAAGTTTTTCTATTTTATTTTTTATTTTTTGAGATTATAATATAACTACTTCACAACCTCCTTCCCTTTCCTTTCTCCAAACCCTCTTGTAAATCCTTCCTTGTGCTTTCAAATTATGGCCTTTTTATATCCTGCAGCCAATGCATATGGTGTTTTCAACATTAGGTTCTTACCATGTAGTTATAGGAATAACTAAGGATAATATCCACACTTAGGTTCACTTAGAAACCACTGGAGCTTTTCTAATAAATACATGTAATTGCTATTGACAGACTACTTGGACTTTTAGATTATGGATTTATGTCTTCTCCATCCTTAATGTGGCTGGATATATTTCAAGTTCATCATTCATTACAACAATGGATTTTGATTTTATTTCTTTTCCCTATCAATATCTTCAATTTCATTCATTTCTAACTTAATGTATAACATTTTGTGTTTTTACTTGAGACTTAATTTATATTTGTTTCTTTCTAATTTTCTAAGATATATATGCCATAGCTGGTTGATATCCATGGGAGGCTTGCTATTTTCTGAAGAGAAATGAAGAAGTAGTGGATGGGAGGAGATAGGTCTGTATGTGTGAGACTTGAGGGAGAGGAGGGAGGGAAACTGAAGGCAGAATGTAAAAACAATTATCAACAACAGCAAAACTAATTTCCTAATGTAGGAAAAAATGTGCATGCCTTGTGTCTGGTGTTATAAATTTCCCTTCAATTACTACTTTTATTGTAACTCAAATACTTCAATGCATGAATTTTCATTCCATGCATTTTAATATGATTTTTAAAACCATTAAGATTATTTGGACCTATGTATTCTTTAGAAGTATGTTATTTATTTTTGAAGTATTAGGTCATTTTCATGAAAATATTTTATCAATTTCTAGTTCACTTGCATTATAGTCCACATATTTTATAATTTCTATTCCTTTAAATTGATTTTGTTAAAGATACAATGTGATACGTGAATGTGTGTTTTCCACGTTAGCTTGAAAAGGTACTGCTTACTCTTTTGGGCATTCTATAATAGTCATACATAGCTTGCTAATTGATGGCAGTGTTCAGCTTCACATGTTGGTTATTTGCCATTTGAATCTGCCAAATACTCACAGAAAAGTGTTGTAATTTTCAATGATAAGAATGAATTCTTTGCCATGACTCATTTTAGTTAATATTTTCTTTTTCAGTGTAAAAGCAATAAGAATTATTATAGCATCTTGGGGAAATAACCCCTGTATCATTATATTATGCCCCTAATTTACAATAATTTTCTTTGATCAAGGATTTGCTAAGGACCTACATATGCCTACTGGTACAATACTAGCAAGACTAGTGCTATGTTTTTGAGTGGTATCCTTTCCCATTCCCTTATTTTCAATCTACTTTTATCTTCATATTTAAGATAAATTCTTGTAACCAACATATAATTTAAGTTTGTTTTGTCTCATCTTTTCTGTTACCTCTCAAATCTCAGTTGGCATATTTAGGCCACCAATGACATTTAAGGTTTTATTTTTCTCTCCAGTGTTTAATAATCACTTTCATATATTTTACTTTTCTTAAAGTATAAGCATGTTTGAACAAGGTTTTGTCTTATAGATCTACTGAGAATAGAGAGCCAAAGATCTCGTTTTACCTTCATTCATTCTGTAACACTAGACCTTTGTGTAAATCTGACGTTTTGACTTACACAATTCTTTTTCACAAAAGGAAACCTTTTGCATTATTCCAAGGACATTAGGGGAAAAAAACTTCTTTTGATTTTGTTTATTTTCAGTGAGTCTTTTGTTCTTTGCTTAGAAATAAAGTTTTGCTAGACATGGGTCTGTAGATTGAATCTTTGTTTCTTGTTTCTTTTTAATGTGCTATATCTTTTACTTTATTCTTTCATATCTCTGCCTACATTACCCATTTAATTTTACTTATTATCTATTTTTACCATTATGGCCCTTAGCATATTCATCATTAGGTACTTTAATTCTTTCAATTATAATTCCAAATTATTTTATATGAGTTTTATATTAGTGCTTAGTTTGTTGCTTTTGTCTCCAAGTATGCTTTGTTATATTTTATATAATGTATTAATAGTAAAGAAGTTAATTAGGTGATTAGTGTGCAGTATTGTAATCTTCCTTTGTAAAAGACTGTTTACTGAAACTGTAGATGATAGAGGCTTAAGCCTTTGCTGGTGTTCTTAGTTTATGCTTCCTATTTCTTAGACATGCAGTTCTTTCCATAGTTCTGTTTCTGTTTAATTGAGGACCACTCTTGAAGTGTTAGAAAAGTGTGAGGTGAGAAGAAGCATTGTATAATCCCATGATGGGGCTTCAGAATCTCAGTGAGCCTCTGTCACTTGGGTACTGCTTAAGGGCTTCTCACATTTTTCCCACATTAAAAGAAGTCAAGAGGGTGTGCAATGTCATATTTCACATCTCTGCTTGTAAGAAGGGTCTGAAATTTCATATTCTACTTCCTTGGAGTCATTTAGGCTCTGCTAAAATATAGGACATGCAGTGTCTGATGAACAGTTTCTTTTTCAGCCAGTTTTATGTTGAAGAACAGATACCACATACATCAAAATAGCTTTAATAATCTATCTACTTTCAGTACAAAGACAAATTTATCTAATCCTTACTCTATATTGTTAAAAAAACTATCAGAATTCATAAGTGTAAAGTTAAGAAAAATTTATGGACCACTAAATACTGGACAACACTGAAGTTCTCAGGCTAGTCTCTAGCTATGACCAGAGCAGTTATCCTGATATTGCCAATGATAGTGGCTTCTCTTTCCTAGCTTCTGTTACAGAGGCTTGAGGTTCTTTGTGTCTTATTGTATATTTGTCCAAATTTTGTGATCCATAGTTTGCCCTGTGATCTTGCTTATTTATTAATCTAAGAAAAAATACTGACTGTGAGTTTATTAGCATATTTTCTTGTGAAAATTGGTATGACAATGTTTACCTACTAATATGTATTAAACTAGAAATTAAGAGGCTTCATAAAATTTACTTGTAAGTTCACTCTGTTGGCAGAATTGATTTATTTTTGTCTACTAGATTTTCTTATTTTTTTCAGAAAACATCAGTTTTTAAATACAGCCTGTAATTATATGCCATATTTCTTCTCCATAGACTATTTATAACCTGGTAGCTTTATACCTTAGGATAAGCATAACTGCAGCAATTAATTTGAGGCAACATAATATCTTACATAATATATGTTGTTTAGAAACTGTCATCTTGCATTTGGCATACAGCATGTTAGTATCAAATGACAGACCACATAATTTTCATAACTTGTTCATTATAATCAAACCAACTGTCTTGGGGCATAAGGTTACATGTCATGATCACCACCACCAGGAGGTCAGGATCTTTGAGGAACCATAACATATTTTCAGTCATATTTTGTCTTTCAGAACTTTATGTGCCTCTAGACCTATATATTTCAAAAGATAATTTCCATTCCAAAAGTTTTTTCAGCACATTCCTTTGCAATATCTAGAAAGTATTCCATTCTCGTCATCTTAGTAACTCCACCTGATGCTGGGACTCTTGAGAAGTTAAGTCTACCCACTGGGAAAATTATACCTTTGTGCATGATTCTTTGAAATAAAATGGAATCACCTGGCCTGGGACAATTGTTATAAATGTGGCACTATGAATACAGGTATAATTGGACCTATAAAAACATAATGAAAGCACATTTACTCTTACATCTTTATTTTTTTGAGAATTTTATATTTGAGTGTTGTATTTCTATAATTTCCTCCTCCCTTAGTTCCATCCAATTCTGCTTAGCTTCCACCACTCCCCAAATTTACAGATCTATTTTTAATCATTATTTTTATATATGCATATACATATATATGCATATAAGTATACATTTATAAGTACAACCTTCTGAGTTAATTTAGTGTTGTTCATGTTTGTGCATGTGTGTTTGTGTGTGTATGTTTTTGTGTATTTGTGTTTATAGCTGATTGCTTAGGATTGGATAATCAGGCATATAATCCCTGAAAAGACTGGCTTCCTCTCTAAGCAGCAATTACTTGCCTGTAGCATTTTATGTAAGGGCAATGCCATATGAGATTACCCCTGTGTATGTTGGCAAGTCAATTACGATTGTCATTTTTCAAAGCATGTTTCAGCAGCCACACTGTTGACATTTCATGAGTGTAGCTTTCCTGCCATACATGGAAGACACTCTCTCTTGGTCCTCTGGCCCTTCTGTGATGTTCTCTGAGTCTTAACAGTAGGAGCTGTGTTGTAGATGGATACACTGGGGCTAAGCACTTAATATTCAGTTGTTCTTTGTGTTTTGAACTATGGTGGCTTGTTGTAATGTTATCTGTCTCATGAAGAAAGAAACTTCTTTGATGAAGGAAGATACATACACTTATGGCTAAAGATTCTGGAATATTAATGAGCAAATGTTGTCATATCCTTGATAAAATTTCAAGGTCTCTTATTAGCATTGTTCCTACTGGCTCCAATGACTGGGGTTTGAGCTCTATCCCCTATGCCTTCTGTCATTTTTAGAACAAGGCAATGCATATTTGCAACAGAATTTATAGAAAATTGCAGACCACCTTTCAGTTGTTTCTATTATCACCAAGAAAATTTTTTTTCAAAAAAAAAAAAATCACAATGGTTATATTAAAAACGGAGCCAGTGAACGTTGCTACTGTTGAAAACTCCAACCCCTGACGTAATGGAATCAATTGGGGAGCCTCTGAAAGCACTCAGGTCATATATCTCTAGTTCTCACCAATAAAATTAATTTTTTAAAAAACGAACATAAGAAAAGGTAGTTTTCTATCTCCCTCCTGATCTACAGGGATGACCTGAGAACAATTCCTTCTGCAAACTTGGAAGAGTGATTTCAAAAGACATGAGAGGTCTGTGGACCTTTGATCTTATACCTGTCTTCCTCCTAAAGTATAAGAAATAACATTTTTTTTATTTTAAACATTCATTTAATCTACTTTATTCAGATTTAATGTCTCCTAAATTATTGAATGTGCTATATAAAACTTAATATGAAACTATATTTTTTACAAAACAGTATACTGAAAAAAATTAAACATAAGATTTGATCATCTTTTTTTAAATCTCCATTTCCTGAACAAAATAATATTTCTGCTGTTTGTTTAAATTTACAACAAAACACTTTCACTACATTTTTAAATATATAAAAAACAAACATTTGCCAATTTGTTTTTCAAAATACCATAGATCTTACACTTAAATAATACATAATAATGGCCATATATTTAATTGAGTGACAAATGTATTGTGTTCTGATACTATTTGTGCTGGTTAGTTTTATGCCAATGTGATATTAGAGTCCTTTGGAAGAGGGAACCACAACTGACAAAATGCCCCCAGGAGATTACTTTGTGGACAAGCCTGTGGTACCTTTTCTTAGTCATCATTGTGAGAGAGTCCAGCCTATTTTTGGTTGTGCCACCTTTGGACTGGTGGCCCTAAGGTGTATAAGAAAGTAGGCTGACAAAGACTTGGAAAGCATCTTAGTTTCCGATTTGTTGCTGTGATAAGACACCATGATCAAGGCAACTTATAGAAGATAGAGATTATTGGGGCTTATGGTTTCAGAGACTGAATCTTTGATAATCGTGGCAGGGAACATCACAGCAGCACACAGGCAGGCATGGTGCTGGAGAAGCAACTGAGAGCTTACACATTGAGGCACAACAAGGAATGTAAAGAGAGGGAGGGGGAGGGAGAGAGAGACAGAGGCAGAGACAGACAGAAACACAGAGACAGACAGAGACACAGAGAGAGACAGAGAGAGACTGAGATGGAATAGGCTTTTGAAACCTCAAATTTTTAAGAAATTTAAACTACAGAGCAACTGTATTGTTGTATATATCCTTCAATCCTTTAAGTTTACAGGTAGTTTGTGCATTTCATAATAATAAGAAACACACCCATATTTTGTCAATCACTATAAATGACTGCAACAATTTGCCAAAGTGAATCTGAAATGGATCTGGATTTCTTCCCTTTTTTTTTTCTCTGCCAAAGATGATTTCCAAAGTTTGTGCTGATTTATTTCCTACTGTATTCATAAATGTTATGTAAGCATGTTTTCAGTCCATAATTTTAAAATGTATAAAATAAGATGCAATCAAATTATGTATTGTTTTCTATATTTCTCTGTTTTGGTCTTTCTATCTTTTTTTAGAGTTTTTAAAAGACAGTCCTTTGTTGTACTGTGTATAGATTTTAGGTCAATAGCTAGTTTTATGGTGAAAGCTGGCATTTTTTAAAAAAGTTAGATATGCAGCAAAAGCCACTTTCCTTCTTGAAGTCATTTTGCATTAATTCATTCTTGGTAGATAGAGTGATCATTATGAAATGGAAAATAATATTCATGCCAGATTACTGGAAAACTGAATTTCTGTCAGAGCAAGCACTTGTCTGATATACCTACTTGCCAGATTCTCAGTGTAGAGAGAACAAGGACGGTTTGCTTCTCATATAGAATTCCCTTGCTTTGTGATTAAAGAATCTTTCAGCCGGGCAGTGGTGGTGCCGCCTTTAATCCCAGGACTTGGGAGGCAGAGGTAGGTGGATTTCTGAGTTCGAGGCCAGCCTGGTCTACAGAGTGAGTTCCAGGACAGCCAGGGCTACACAGAGAAACCCTGTCTTGAAAACACCAAAAAAAAAAAAAAAAAAAAAAAAGGAATCTTTCAAGTCCCTCAAAGCTCTGAGTTTTGACAAACTACATCTCTTATCAAGAATAGGTCAGGAGCCCAATCTAGATGTGAACAAAAACATGCTCCTGTCATCAATTATTAATTATATCCCTTCTGTACTAATCAGGCTTTGTCTCTATACATTTCCTGTTCGGACAATATTGACATTATACAAGGATGAGCAGGACTGGGTGATGACTTGAAAATCTGAACTTTTGAAAGGAGGTGTAATATTGAACAAGATACTCTAAGAATTAGTAGCATACTTTGACTTGTTCCATTCTCATTTGTGTCCTCTTGTCTCTTTTTTGTATTGGTCTAGCTAAAACTTCAAGCACCATATTCAATAGGAATGGAGAGAATGGACGCTTTTTTTTGAATACTGATTTTAGTGGAAATGCATTGAGTTTTCTTTGGTAAGTCACCCCCTCTTCCTTTCTCTCCTGTCTTCCCTCCCTTTCTTTATCTTCATACCTTGGATCAATCCCTTGGACTTGTCAAATACAGATCAGCACTGTAACACTGAGGTACATTCTAAGCCCTTTCTTGTTTTCAATCCTTTCTTTGTATTTTAAATTTCTTTATTATAGTGCAGTTTGTTTTTATATATAAATCAGTTGAACCGTTTTTCTGGTATTAATCAGACACAGTGATAACAATCGATGAATTAATAATGTAAGGAAAAAAGAAGAAGAAAAAGAAAAACATTTTTATCAGAATATAGTATATGAAATGTGTGGAAGAAATTTAATGCTAGATAATGTGAGGCTTGATGTGTGTTCATATGCAAATCAGAGTGAACATAGAAAAGTAATGGAATTTACTTATTCCCAAAACATATATAGGAAAAACAAAGCTGATTTTCTGATGTTGAATGGATAATGTACAAAATAGAGTATTGCAGATAAATGCCCATGTGACTCTAAAATTATAGTCAATTGTTGTATGCAACAAAAATGTAAGATTTTAAGAAAGACAAAAAAGACAGAATATATATTACAATAATACCAAGTAATGCCAGCTGTTAACACTGTTTAAAAGTGAAACTGTTTTAAATATAGGAATGTAGAAATTTCCAGGTAAGATTGCATAGTAGAAGTACAAATCTATGAAAGAACTGAGGATAATACATAATAATCTCTATTCCTGCAAGAATAATTAACCTGTACATAAATTTAGGCTATATGATATATCTACTAGAATGAAAGCTGAATGAGGCATAAGCGAGTACTCAGTTTCACCATGTGACTCTATGTTCTTAAGCAGGAACCATTGGGGAATTGCTCCCACATACAAACCTATTCGCACTGTAGAAACAACTAGCTTGATGACTAAGTGTTGGGCACACAGCAATGAAATCCCAGGACTGAAGACCCTGTAGCAGCTTCATCCCAGGTATGTAGGCCTCCAGCTACAAGCTGCCAGAGAAGAGCCTGTATTCTCCCCTACTCCAAACATAGACACTTACCAATTAGCCAGAACAGAAAGAAATGCAGAGGCAGGACCGAGGACTGGTCACCCCATGGATAGAATTTCATCTGCTAAGGTGTAACTTAAAGTAATAAGTAAATTAAATGAAATACAGATAAGCAAATAATTGATATTTAGTGGATTAGAGCTATCATATAATTATTTTGTTTGCTTTGGAATTGTTATTAATTTCTAAAAAGATTAATTTATATAGTTTTGTTTATTGTTTTATTTTATAAATAATGCATAGTAGATGATATACAGTGTATTGTGACTACAGAAATATGTTTTTATATGAAAAAAGAAGGGTCTTCATTAAATATTCAGGCTATTTGATCCCTTATCCTATTGCTTATAATCAGCTCTGCATACATGCACATTTACAGGTATATGTGTGAGCAAAGAGATTTTTTTCTTTTTTATAAAAAGAACAGGATTCTAAAAGATAATTAACAAAAATGAAAAAAATAATAGGATAAAAAAAACCCTCCATCATATCAAAGTTGGACAAGACAAGCTGACAGAAAAATAAAAGAGCTCTAAGAGTAGGCACACATATCAGAGACAAATTCATTCTCATACTTAGGAGTCCCATAAAAGTACTAAACTGTAAGCTGTAGTATATATCCAGAAGACTTGCTGCAAACCTGTGAAGGCCCTGTGCTTGCTGCTTCAGTTTCTGTGAGCTCATATGATCTTTGCTTGGTGATTTTAGATGGCCTTGTTCTCATGATATCTTCCATTCCCTCTTTATCCGCAACTACTTCTGCCTACTTTTCACACTCCCACCAGCAATGGAGAATATTCTCTTTGCTCAACATCGTCATCAGAATGAGCTGTTACTTGTGTTATTGATCTTAGACATTACAACAGGTGTAAGATGAAATCTCAAAGTAACTTTGATTTGCATTTCTCTGATAGCTAAGCTATGCTGAACTTTTGAGTGTTCCTCAGTCATTTGAGTTCCCTCAATGGAGAATTCTCTGTTTATATTTGTACCGTGTTTTCAGATGAGTTTTTTTTAATATTAGGTTTCTTGAATTCTTTGTATATTTTGCATATTAGTCCTCTATCAGAAATGAAGTTGATAAAAATATTTTGCCATTCTGGAGGCTCCTACTTTGGTCAAATGATGGGGTCCTTTGCTGTATAAAAGCTTTTCAGTTCCATGACACTCCATTTATTGATATTTTAACATGGTGCCTGTGTTTTGTTCAGAAAGTTTTCTCTTGTACTAATGAGTTCAATGCTATTCTCCACTTTCTTGTCTATCAGGTTTAATGTACCTGGGTATATGTTGAGTTCTTTGATCTGTTTCAACTTAAATTTGTGCAAGATGATAGGGATAAAACTATTTGTATTCTTCTACATGCAGACATCCAGTTAGACCAGTACCATTTGTTTAAGATTCTGTCTTTTTTCCAATGTGTGTTTCTGGATATCCATGGGTGTGTGGATTTATCTTTGCGTCTTCAATTTGATTCCATTGATCAACCTGTTTGTTTTTATGCCAAGGCCATATTGTTTTCATTATGATAACTTTGTAATTTAATCTTAAGATGAGGGATGGTGATACCTCTGGAAGTTCTTTTGTTATTTAGGATTGTATTAGTTATTTTGTGTTTTTTTTAACCTTTTTAAAATTTTTTCTTTTTATTAATCATTCCATTCGTTTACATCTCAAATGATATTGCAATTCCCAGTTACCCCTTCACAAGCCCCCCATCCCATTCTCTCTCTTCCCCCTCCCCTTTGCCTCTCCGAGGATGTTCTCCCATCTACCCACCCACCCTCTTCTGCCCCACCACTCCAGCATCACCCTACACTGGGACATCAAACCTCCACAGGACCAAGGTCCTCCCCTCCCACTGCTGTCAGACAAGGCCATCTTCTGCTACATACGTATCTGGAGCCATGAATCCCTCCCTGTACATTTCTTGGTTAGTGGTCTAATCTCTGGGAGCACTATGTGGTCTGGACAGCCAGTGTTGTCTTGTTCCTGATTTTAGTGGAATTGCTTTGAGTTTCTCTCCATTTAAGTTCATATTCCTTACATGATTGCTGTAAACTGCCTTTATTATGTTTAGCTATGTCACTATTATCCCTAATTCTTCCAGTCTTTTATCACAATGGGGTGTTGGGGTTTGTCAAAGGTTATTTCTAATGAAATAATCATGTGGGTTTTTTTCTAACATATGACCTCTTACAACCTGGTAGAAATAATCATTAACATTTTGTTATTGGACAAATATTCTCAGATTTGTGATATAGCCATGGTTAAATTAACTGTGAGCTACTTTTTCTATTAATTAATTATTTTATTTATTTACATCCCAAATGTTGCTCCCCCTGTTCCCCCTCACATAGCCTTACAGAGTTCTTCCCCCCTCCCAGCTCTGATAGGGTGCTCCACGGGCATCTCCCCTCCCTGGTGCATCAAGAGATGGCTCAGCTGTTAAAGGCTAGGCTCACAACCAAAAAAAATAAGAGAAATATTCTTAAATAAACTGCATAAATCCAGGAATCTTTTTATACTAAAACAAATATTAAAAACAGTAACAAAAAAGATTTAAGCAAGTTTTACATTTATGTGTCTAATATTTTCTTTCCATATATTGAGACAATTAGCCTCTTGTGTGATTCCACTGTAATGTTCTGCTTCTGAATCACAAAGATAATATGGTCTAAAAAATTTTTATAAGTATCAAAACTGTATCTTTCACATCTTGTTAAAGAGCAGCAACTGTTGATATTGAAACAATTGAAAAGGTTAATATTGGTAATTAATAAGCATTCATTTAAAAAGAAAGATGCATATAAGTTATTATAACAAACATACCTGTCTTCATTTTAATAAAAGGAAAAGAAAACAAGACAAACATACAATGTGAGACTTTCAGAATTGTAGAAGTTATGCTTATTTGTCTTTAGAAGGAGGATATTCGTGAAATGAGGAGATATATCAGTTCATAAAATGAAGACCTGAATTCTATCTCCCCAAAACATGTTTAAAAGATATTCATGGCAAGACATATTTGCAATCTCAGTTCTGAGAAAAGAAACAGATAGATCTTAAGGGTCTGCCAGCCAACTAGTCTCATCTACTTGACAAGTTCCAGACCACTAAGAAGCCTTTCTCAAAGACAGACAGTTAGACTATGCTTGGGGAATGCCCTCAAAACTGTCCTCTGTCCTACACACACACACACACACACACACACACACACACACACACACACACACACACAGAGAGAGAGAGAGAGACAGAGAGAGACAGAGAGAGAGAGACAGAGACAGAGAGACAGAGACAGAGAGAGACAGAGACAGAGAGACAGAGAGAGAGAGACACAGAGGGACAGAGACAGAGAGAGAGAAAGGGAGACAGAGAGACAGATAAAGACAGAGAGACAGAGACATAGAGTGAGACAGATAGAGACAGACAGAGAGACAGAGACTGAGAGAAACAGAGAGAGACAGAGAAACAGAGAGACAGAGAGAGGTGTAGAAGAAAATAAACTACTTAAAATTAAAAAGTCAACCAGAAAAGATGCTATAATGTCTCTTAGGGTTACTATTGCTGTGTTCAAACAATATGACCAAATACAATTTGGAAAGGAAAGAGTTTATTTGACTTAATCTTCTGCACCACTGTTCATCATTGAAGAAGTCAGGACAGGAACTCAAACAGGGTAGGAACATGGAGACAGGAGCTGGTGCAGAGGCCATGGAGTAGGTGCTGCTTACTGACTTGCTCCCTATGGCTTGCTCAACCAGATTTCTTATAGAACTCAAGACCACCAGCACAGTGGTGGCACTACCCACAGTAGGTTGAGCCCTCCCCATCAATAACTAATTAGAAAAATTCCCTGTAGGCTTGTCTACAACCTAATCTTTTGGAGACATTTCTCAACCGAGGCTCTCTCCTTTCAGACAACTACGGCTTATGTCAAGTTGACAAAAAAACAGCCAACGTATGCAGTATTAAACAATTTTTTAATTGTGTTTTAAAAGGTATAGTCATAGTGAAGATCATCCCCTTCCTTATTAATCTATATAATCTTCCTAGTCTAACTTAAGAGACATTAAATATGTCACTTGTTCTCCCCTCCTTTATTCTCTATACTTCTCATTTACCTTATTTCTATCTCTTATTTTTAATTTTTTCTTTTACTAGATAACTTAGTGTTAGGGTATGGAGTTTTTAAATCATTTGTTTGTACATTTTTTGCTGTGTTTTAAATACAAAAGTCACAAGGAAGGTGATGATGACATATATAGTCCACAAGGCCAATTAAATAGAAATAATTGTGCTCAACATGTTGGCATATTCCTATAATTACAGTAAAGTTTAAGTAAAATGTAAATTTTCAAAGGTTAGCACATTTGGAAAATTACAAATTAATCAGTGGTGGCAAAATTTAAATTTAATTTTATCATGGGGAGTTTGGGATGGGAAAATGGGGAAGAAAGGCCAGTCTTAAATTGCATAAGCTTTTGAGGTTCTCTACTTCACTATTTTGAGGGTTCTCCTCCCCTAATTTTTAAAAAGATTTTATATATTTTATATACATGAGTACACTGTCACTGTCTTCACACACACCAGAAGAGGGCATCAGATCCCATTACAGATGGTTGTGAGCCACCGTGTGGTTGCTGGGACTTGAACTCAGGACCTCTGGAAGAGCAGTCAGTGCTCTTAACCGCTGAGCCATCTCTCCAGCCCCTCTTCCCCTAATTTTTAAGAGGGAACAACCTTAACTTATTTGATACGAAGTGTTTCAACACATATATTTAGTTTTGCTACTCATATTTCAAGTAGGGAGGGGAAATTCCAGTATTACTGACATAAGTAGAAAAATTGTTAAACATCACTCTGTTGAAATAAGTTATGGCTAATTGTTAGTTCTTTAATACTCTTCCATATACTTCTTTTAAAAAGGAAGATTTGGGAACAGGGTCCTATAATAGTGCAATGAATTAAAGATCCAAATTTGCATGATAGTTAACAGATTTAGAGTTACCTATTACTTAAGTGAAATAGGCAGAACAGGGCTCTCCTGTATCTTAGAACAATGACAGCCTTAAAACAGCCTTCTAGCATTTCACCATAAAACAAAAGAATAAACCTTCTTCTCAGTACCTCAAGGAATGTTTTCTAATATTAATCACATACACAAAACAAGCCTCAACAGATACAAGATTGAAAGAATCCCATGCATTCTATCAGATCAGCATTCACTAAGCTTGGACTTCAATAACAACAAAAACAAGAGAAATCTCAAATAGTCATGGAAGCTGAAGAACTCTCTACTCAAAAATAACTTGGTACAGGAAGAAATAAAGAAATTAAAGACTTTTTAGAATTCAATGAAAATGAAGGCATAGGATACCCAAAATGATGGCACACAATGAGAGCAGTATTAAAGGAAAATTCATAGCACTAAGACACTTCATAAAGAAAGTGGAAGGCTACTATACTAGCTAATTAACAACTTACCTGAAAGCTCTAGAAAAAAAATAAAGAAACTAACACAACAGATAGGTGGACAGTACAGGAAATAGTCAAACTTTGGGCTGAAATCAACCAATTAGATGTAAACAGAATAACACACAGAATCAAGAAAACCAAGCACTGCCTCACTGAGAAAATCAACAGGATAGATACACCATTAGTCAGAAAAGAAAATGGAAACATAACAACAGAAAATGAGAAAATTCAAAACACTATCAGATTTTACTACAAAATCCTATACTCTACAAAACTGGAAAACATAGGTGAAATTAATGTTTTTCTAGATTAATATCACATACCAATGTTAAGTCAAAATCTAATAAACTATTTTAACAGTCCCAGAAGCACTAAAGTAACAGGAGTAGTTATTATAACCATAAACCAAAAATGCCCACGACCAGATGGTTTTAGTGAAGAATTCTAAAAGAACATTAAAGAATTGCTAATACCAATACTCCTCAAACTATTCCACAAAATAGAAACAGAAGGAACACTATTTCATGCAATAAAGCCACAGTTACTCTGATATAAACCACATGAAAACCCAAAAAATAACGAGAACTTCAGACCAATTTCGCTTATGAATATCGATGCAAAAATACTCAATAAAATTTGTGCAAACTGAATCCAAGAACACATCAAAAACATCATTCACCACAATTGAATAGGTTTCATCCCATGGATACAGGAATGGTTCAATATATGGAAATTCATCGATGCAATCCATTATATAAACAAACTCAAAGATAAATGTCACGTGGTCATCTCATTTGATGCTAGGAAAGTTTTCATCAAAATACAACACCCCTTTCATATTAAATTTCTGGAATGATCTGGAATTCATGGCACATAAATACTACTACTACTAATAATAATAATAATAATAATAATAATAATAATAATAATAATAATAATAAAACATATAGCAAACCAGCAGCCAAATCAAATTAAATGGAAAGAAACTTGAAGCAATCCCACTAAAATCATAGATAATACAATGCTGTCCATTCTCCCTATCTATTCAATATTGTACTTCATGCTTTAGGTTCTAGATTCTCATAATATTCTCTACCTACAACTTCATATGCTGTAACAAGTATAAGTAATTATAAAGGCCATCTTTAAGTTTTCCTTATTTTACATGAAATACTTTCTATGTCACCAATTAGTTATCATTTTATGGGCTTATCATTAATGACTCTTTTAGAACTGATTGTTGATTAAACTCCATATTATTTATTCAAAAAAAAAAAAAAAAACAGCCTTCTAGGTCTGAGAATATACTCGAGCTAGGATCTCTGTGACTTCTTTTGTAAAGCACAACTGTCCTTGTGTGTTACCATTTATTGGAAATTTCCTAGTAGTTCCCTCTATATGTCCAATGGTAGGACACGTGTAGTTGCTACTTCAAATACATTTAGCAAGGAGGTAAAAATGTGGTGTTACAAGGCACAGCAGAAGAAACAGAGGTGAAATTTAACACTTGTCCTCTAGCCAATTCCATCATCTGCTTCTGTTGCAGACTACTGCATATCTTCTACTTCAAGGCATATGCATATTCAAGTTCTAGTTTTATACAGATTTAGAGTACTTTATTCTTATGTTTATATTGCTTTTTTGTTGCTTCTTTAATTACTCTACTGTTGATTTCAGTTATGACAACAGAATACTAAGTTTAGTTGTCATCTCCATAGTAAGACCATATACTTATGAATAATTTAAATCAGTTGTATCATTCCCCTACTCTTGGGCATAGGGCCTGACCTGGAGAATGTTTGACATATTCATTTTTCCTTTCTCAGAAGGTATCAATTCCAAATAGCTTCTTGCTTAGAGGTGAGACTTGTTCAATTCCCTTTATCAGTTATGGGATTCTGTCTGGTTTGAACCTGTGCAGGTCTTTTTGTGCTTTCACAGTCTCTGTGAGTTCACATGTGCATCAGTCCTGTTGTGTCTGAGAGATGCTTTTTCCTTGGAGTCATTCACCGTTTCTATTTTTTTTTTTCTTGTTGGTTTCCTTTTCTTTATTATGGTAGTTTGAATAGAATGATCCACATAGGCTAATATACGTGAATACTTGATGTAACTATTTGGGAAGAATTAGGAGATGTGGACCTTTTGGAGTAGGTATGACCTTGTTGGAGGAGATGTGTTACTGGAAATGGGCTATAAGGTTTCAAACGTCCATATCAAACCCAATCTCTCTCCTCTTATCTGCCTACTTGTGAATCAGGATGTAAGCTTTCAGCTTCATGTCTTACCTTCCAGTCACAATGCTTTCTGCCATAATGATCATGGACTAGACCTTTGAATGTGGAAGCAATCCCCCAGTTAAATGCTCCCTTTTATAAGTGTTGCCTTGGTAATGGGGTCATAGTGTTTCTTCACAAATAGAACAGTAACTAAGACATTTAGTTTGTCTATTTTATTTCTTGTTGTTTTTGAGAGGGGGAGGAAGATAGGAAAAGAACATGAAGTTGGGTGGGTAGGAGGGTTCAGAGAAGAGTTATAAGAGAAAGAATATTATCAAAGTATATTGTATACAAATTTTTATTTTTTAGCATTTTATATGTTTAGCTTGATTTTATCTCATCTCTTTGCCATTATCGATCTATGTTTCCATGTTTTCACTTTTCCATTATAGTTCTCAGCATATTAATCATAACTATTTTAAGTAGTAGACTGGTTGATAACTCTAAATATTTTCTATATCTGAATATACCACTAATATTTGTTCTGTTTTTTAAGCTGATTTATTTCCTTTAATATAACCTGTAATGTTTTGTTACATCCTGATAAACTATAGTAGTTACAAGGAAATAATTTATGTATTTTGTGTGAAGTTTTATGGTTTTCTATGGAGTATTCAGACTGTGTTTAGAGTGCTGAGAAATTTTGGAGAGTGAAACTGTCTCTAGTGTCTGGGTTTTTTTTTTGTTTTGTTTTGTTTTGTTTTGTTTTGTTTTGTTTTGTTGGTCTAGTTTTATGAGATGTTCAGTTCTGTCCATTTTAATCCTCTGTTATTACTTAGGAGCCCTCTTGGTGTGGTGGCAAGCTGTGAGGTGAGGGAAAACACTCTATAATCCTATGATTAGATCTCAGTGTCTTAGTGAGTCTCTGCCAATTGCCCACTTCATAAGGACTTTTCAAGTTTTTTACACTTCAGATGAAAAAGAAAGCCAAGAGGGCATGTAATTTAGTGCTACATTTCCACTGCTTAGAAAGCTAGAGAAGTCTGGACATGGTATTTTCTTTGTTCCAGATTCTTTTAGGTCTCTGATGAAATTTGTACCAGGTACATGTTTCTCTTTATGCAGTCTTTTCTCTCAAGAATACGTTACTTGGCAATGAGTAGATTTATTCTTTTTATGGGTCTCTCTCTCTCTCTCTCTCTCTCTCTCTCTCTCTCTCTCTTTCTCTCTCTGAAATCAAAGGCATCTTTATCCAATAGTCAATCTACATTGTGACAACCTGTTAGATTCCTGAAGGTAAAAGTAATAAAACCATGGGTTACCCTTTATACGGTATACTACGGAGGTTATTTAACTTTCAACATAGTCTACAATTGAGATCCTGGAAGTTTTCCAAACACAGTTTAAATATTTATTATCCCAACACTCTCTCCAACTATGGCTTCTGTCTCTAGTTTCTGCTCTAGTGAGTTGTGGTTCTCCTAACTTCCAATATGTTTGTTTAGGTTTTAGATTCCTTGGTTCTCTAAATGATCTATGTAAATAGCTGATTTTAAATGTAGTCAGCTATTTTATTGTTGGATTTCATGTTGGATTAGAAACTAGAATAACTCTTTGTCTAAGTTCAAGGTTTTTATTGCCAAAATGTATTACCTTTTGTCTATTGGATAAGTGTACAAGATAAATCAAGATCTCTCTAAGTGTTCTCTCTCTCTCTCCCTCTCTCCCTCCCTCCCTCCCTCCCTCCCTCCTTCCTTCTACCCCTCTCTCCTTGTCTCTGCCTCTCCAGCACTAGGAATACACCTCTATGCCTGTTTATTCATGTGAGTGTTGGAGTTCTGAACTAAAATCTTATGCTTCCATAACAAGCATATAACCATTTTATCCCTCTCCTTAGCTTTTGTTTCTGATTTACTCCTAAAACTTCTTAAGTTTTTAAATAGATTCTGAAATTACATTCCTTGTCTTCATTTCCATAAACCATTAAAAAACATGGCAACATTCTTCCACAGGTGAAGCAAGGCATCGAGAAAGACATAAGGCATGACCAACAAAAGGTTAACATCTTTGGGAAGTCATGAGATATCACCTGCTATTATCTGTCTTCTAGGTCTCATCACCTATGTCCTTACCATATACAAAAATATATTCATCTCTCAAAATTCTTCCAATTCATATTTTTATTACTACATCAGCTAAAACTTTGGATTTCATCATCAAAACAGCCACCACCTAATAATGGTACTCTTGGTATATTTGTAATAAATGTATCTACTACTATACCTTTGTTTATAAATTAGAGAAAAATGAAGTAACTTATTCCATAATCAGTGTATATTAATAGCATAAGATCAATAACAATGTTTGTCAAGAAAATGTTCCCCCAGACTTTCCCATAGGCTAGTCTATTAGGGACAATTCCTCTTTGGTATTTTCTCTTCACAGGTGTGTCAAGTTCATAATCATGATTAAGCCATCACGGATACATGCAAAGATACTGCTAGAAAACAGTAGATCTGATGTTTTGATGAACAAAGGGAGTCAGCCATATGCATGCTTGGATACTGTTCTACTTTGCTTTACTGTTGTGATAAAACACTATAGTTTGAAAAAAACATGAGAAGGAAAGAATTTATTTAAGCTTATTAGATACAGTCTATCATCAGGGAAAGTCAAGGCAAAAAAATCAAGATAGGAACCTAGAGGCTCATTTAAGGACTATTGATGACTCACAGACAACTTCATTGCTGCAAAGTCACATTCCACCATGGAAAATGACATCATAGAAGTTACATAATGGACCCTTCTTCAGTTACTTTCTACTCCCTGTATATTCTAGTGTTTCCCACATACAGCTTGTGGAGGGCAGGAAGTAATAATAGATGGAATGCCAGATGAGGATCCTGTGACTCTCCCCTCAGTCTTCTAGCAAATGTCACTAACTCCATTACAATTAACATATATTTTAGGTAGCTTGTAATATTAGGTGTTCACCCAGACAAGAGGTAAGTTCCATTCCCTTGGACAAAGGGAAAGAGCTTCCTTTAATAGTCTTCAGCAGAGCCCTGATCAATGGAGGCTACTGTAATAACATAACAAAGTTATAATTATAAAGATTAAATATGGATTGTCAGAAGTTAAGGTTTGGAGAAGAAAAGTGTGGCTTAAATGCATAAGTATAGACATTCAGTGGGGTATAGTTTGCCATCCTGATTATAGTAGGGGCTACAGGAATGAATGAGTGTTAGATGAAATATCAGCATTATCAATTCTGTTAGTTGGTGTTTTATCACTCTCATAAAATTGCTGAAGAATAATTTATTTGAACTTAGGATTTCAGTCCATGGTTAGCTGCTTCCATTACAATGAGCCTGTGGTAAGGCAGAGCATTATGGAAGAGAAGGCAGGGCAAAATATGTTTGACAAAGCAGCTGCTTCCGTCACAAAGAGACTGAGGGAAGGGTCCAGTAACCTAATATCCTCTTTAAGGCCACAGCCACAGGGACATAGCTGTGACCCACCTTCCAGTTTCCTTTACTCTCTAATAATGCTATCTAATTTTAAAACAATCAGTGAATTAATGTACCCATTTTGTCAGAGCCATCATTATCCAATCGCAGGTCTTTACACTTTGGAAACTAACCAAGGTATCAGTTACTACCAATAGTACTTGTAAATACTCCACATAAGTATAGAATCCACCTATGTCATGGAAAATACACTTTAAATATAAATATCATTTTATTCTAATATTTAATTTGAAGCCTTTGTCCAAGATAATCAATCTTTTAAGTTGTACCAGTATGCAAAACATAGTGCTCAGATTTTAATTTTTTACAATTTAAGAATGGAGGTTTTAAAATCATTTAAAACTAGTGGTTGAAGAGAATCCGATAACTGTTTACCTAGTGTTACAAAATGACATCCTAGAAGTTGTAATTATTTTTGTTATTACCATGATTAATTTTATGTGCTGAGTTGATTGGACCATGAGGTATTCAAATATTTAGTTAAGTATTATTCTGTATGTTTGTGAAAGACCAAATATTTTGGGTTTAGATTCCATCTTAGAGATGACCTAAGGTTGAACTAGAGTTAACTAACAAGCCACAATCTAGCACCAGTTTCCAGGTTATTCACCAACAAATCTGCACCTCCGGGTTACAAGCTGACCTTGACACTTCACTTCCTAACAACCACCAATGAGGAGGAAAACTGAAGTTAAAAGTTTATGGTTTGGCTCCTAACACCAGCCAATTATGTTAAAGGCCATTATGGTCTCCCAATCAGTTGTATACCAGGTTAGATACCTCCTTCTTGCCTTAATAAATACCTTCTTAAAATTAGACTCGGGGCTCCACCTTACTGTCCTGCTGTGTCAGGGAGCCCAAGCTGGAGCTTGTAATAAAGAGACCCTGGTGTGATTGCATTGGAATCAGTTCCTTGGTGCTCTTTTGGGGTTTATGAATGCTTTCTGGCACAAAATTTAAATAAGACTAACTTTAGGAACTATAAGGAAGAAGAGGGAGGAAAAAATGTGAGAGCCAGAAGGGATGGATGGCACCAAAGAAACAGTATCTTCTAAACATATACATGAACTCAAAGAGACTATGGCTGTGAGCACAAGACCGGCACAGGTTCAAACCAGATAGGGTCTCAGGGCTGAGAGGGTGAAGTGGACATGAACTCCCATCCCTAAGCAAGAAGTTATCTCCAATTAATATCTACTTGCAAAGGAAAAGTTAGTTTTCAACAATGGAGACTGACACTGGGAATATTAACCATACATAAGAGTAGGCCACATGGCCAGCAATAAATGCCCAATACACAGTCGACTCAATGGGATTTTTGTAGATTTTTTCTTTCATATTACCTTGTTTAGGAATTTTTGTAATCTTACTCGTCTTTTGCTTATATATTATGTTTTCCAATTTTGTGTTTGATGGGTTGTGTGTGTGTGTGTGTGTGTGTGTGTGTGTGTGTGTTTGTGTGTGTGTGTGATTCTTGTGACTTCTTTTCATGGTTTGTATTTTTTGTTTGCCTGCCTGTTTGTTTTCTAAAAAGTGACAGAAAGAAAGGCATGGGATTGGGGGGAGGGGAGGTGGGAAGAAATCTTATAGGGATTAGGAGAGGGCAAACTATAATGAAAATATATTGCGTGAACAAATTTATTTTCAAAATAGATTTTAATTAAATATCTTTAGAAAAGAATAACTTCGGATAACTGAGTAAAGTACATTGTCCTCTCTAATGTGAATGGACCTCAGCCTGAACAGACCATAAAGAATAGCTTTGCACGCCTAGATACCTAGCCTCACAGAGACTTGAAGTGCCAGGGTGGAGGGGGTGATACCCAGGAGCCTCCACTTTCTCAGAGGAGAAGGGAGTGGGGTAGGGGAAGGATCATGTTGAGGGTGACTGGGAAGGGATAGTGAGTGGGATGTAAAGTGAATAAGTTAAAAAAATTATTATTTTTCTTTTAAAAAGAATAGCTTTCCAAAAGTAGGCATCAAGTCTGTCAACTTTAGCTCTACAAGTGTCCAGTTGGAACTCCTATGTCTCTGGTTTAATGGCATTTTCCAAATATAGAGGAAGTTATCAATTTCCAAATCAAATGAGCCAGTTCCTTATTTAAAATATACATATATTCATACATGTGTAAATGTATACATATACATTGACATGTATGCAAAATCCTTAATTAGTTCATTTGTAGACTGATGACTTACTTATAAACAGTAAAAATTATTTTTTACAGTTCTGGAGACTTGTAATTACAAATTTGAGTCACTGCCAGATTTGGTGTGTGGCAAGGGTACCTTTCTTGACTCATAGGCAACTGTCTTTCCTGGTGTCCTCACATCAATAAACGGGATGCATTTCTAAGAGCACTAATCCCTTTCATTAGAAATTTTCTTTGATTAACCTAATGAACTTTTGAATATTACACCTCCAAATATCCTATTTTGAATATTAATAACATTTTCCTATTATGTTTTATGTGTGTGCATTTCATTGGTGTTGCAAAATATTTGAAAATATAAAGAACAATTCTAAGTCATTGCATACAGTTTTACCTACAGAGCAAGAACATTTTGAATAGTTTACTCTGTTCGTTTATACTATTTTAATAATACATTAATGAGCTATAGGAATTTATATGCATATATACATACATATATATACATATATATGTGTGTGTGTGTGTGTGTGTGTGTGTGTATATATATATATATATATATATATATATATATATATATATTTCCCAGTGTTTGCGTCAGTTTTTATTCTAATCTTTTAAATGTTGCTTGACTCAACCCAGCGATTGCTGGTGACCTTCCCAGCATCTATCTATATGGTTTCCCAAGGAAGGCAGCAAATGGAGGAACAGCATTGGCCATTGGGGTCATACTGATAGCAGAGAGCTGACAGTGACAGCAGATAGTGACAGGAAATTTCTGAGGTCAACACTACTCACAGAACAAAACTTAACTATCTGAGTCTGGCAAGAATGCCCAGCAAGAAACTTTGAACTCTTTTAACTCTTAAGTGTACCTATGTATACACAGACAGACAGACAAACATTTTGTGATTTAAGTTCTGCTGGCAGCATCAGGGAATTAAGTGAAGGATTAATTGTTAGAGTTCCTTTCTCTCTTGCCAAGGAGCCTCTTGCTGAGGAGGCAAGAGGCTTGGACTAATTAACTCCTAGTGAACCAGAGAGAAAAAAAGGAAAACAGTTTAAGTCTTTTACACAGGCAATATTCACAGACTCACATACACTCATACACACACATTCTGGTTGGGCCTGACTACCTTTCTCATCTATTCCACAAGTGTTCATGTATATTTACACATATAACTATATACCTACACACACACACACACACACACACACACACACACACACACACACATATGTACACACACACACACACACACACACACACATACACACACACACACACACACACACACATATATATATGATGGATGGATAGGGCAAAGGCCCCCAAGCCAACAGCTTTATTTCTTTTATCTGTCCTTTTTAGAGGCAAAAGTTCTTAGAAAATTACCTCATAGATACAATGTTACACAAAAGGGGAGTTACACAAGGGTGTTGATATTAAGTTCAAAGCAGTGTTTCATTCTGCAAGCTCATTATAATTTCAAAACAACAGTTTCAGATTGCCTGGCTTTGTCATAGTGCACACCTGTGGCTTCATCCCTGGATATGACCTAAAATGAATGTTTTTCTCAACCACAAATTTTTCCCAAGCCTATTTCTCTTTTTAGTGTAATTGTGAAAGCTCATTGTATTCCTTACTATGCAGACTTTATTTTATGAGGAATGTGCACATTCTATTCTTAATTCTAAATTTATTATATCTTTTTGGCAAAACGATTAAAACCATTTCTTCGAAATTTCTTCCTAAAATTATTTGAATAAATTTGGGAATTCTATAAAATCTTTAGCTCACATAAGCAGCATTAATTCATGAAAGTTCATGTTTATGTTTATCTGCAGGAATTCTGCTCAATAGGGTGGTTAGTGCCCAGGAATCCTCGGGCTATGTAACACTGATAGGAAAAGGCTTATCAGCTGCCCTGGGATGAAATCCCTTGGAATCTTGCCTCTCAGAGCTCAGTTCTCGAACACCATGCAAAAATGATGGGTCATCTCCAGGAAAGTCACCTGCTAGCCTTACCCTCTCCTAGATGGCTCCTGACCAGCCACAAACCCTTTGATCTACAATGGAGACATGTTTGCAAGATGTGATAATGCAGTAGTGGCATTAATCTTATGGGAGTAACTAACCAATATCTGATTGAGTTTAAGGCCCATTCAATGAGATGGAACCTATCCTTGACACTGCTTTGGTCTGCCAAGAACCTGACATTAGATAGACCAGGGCCTGGCCTATTTAACTGGCATGGCTTTGGTGGGGACAGAGTGACAAGGTTCCTGCCCCTGAGACAGGGCCTTGGTGTGAGTCTCCATGAGGGTTGATGGGTGCTGTGGGTGTAAGACTTGTTTATATAATAATGTACATATTTTCAGGAACTAGTACTAGGAGTGGATGACTCTTTCCTTCTCAGGAATGTCCTACCTGTTAATGACTCCATGATAATTAGAAAGAGGATAAGTCTACAAGTCGAGGATTTGACTATGTCTCAGCAAAATGGTAAGCACTAGGATCTTCAGAACACTCCTTAAAGCTATGGGAAAGAGCTCTAAATACATGAGGTTTAAAATATATAATTTCTCAACTATGCAAAAATATAAGGATGCAATATGAATTATGACAGGTTTCATGAATCTAAAGTTAGCTACACTATGAACCAGCTTGTCAGAAAAATACAAAGGCAAGCAGATTTCAGAGTTCAAGGTTAGCCTGGGACCCAGGTAGTCTAGGCTCAGGCATGGGGGAAATGGTAATTTCAAGACAGAGTCCCATTCAACTAGTTTATTGTCTATGCTTAACCAAAGCAGACAGATCTCTGAATTCTTTTGCAATGTTAAGAAAAAATATATGCTTGCTGTCTTCTAAAAATCAAAGGGCTGGGGTCATGTGATACTGTTTCATAAGATAATGAAAAGGGAACCTGGAATAATAACTGAATTGATAGGTAAATTAAAAACTGGGCTTTTGGTCTGCATATGATGAGATAGCAGAAAATGGTAGCAGTTCTTTAGAATTTTTCTCTAGAGAGAGCTGAGCTGTCTAGATCTCTGGAGAGTGAAAACAGCTCTTCAAGAATTTTTCTAATGGGATTTCTGGCTTGGTCAGAAGATCCAATAATTTTTATAGCAGCTTTTCTGACTTAGGTCAGAAAATCCATAAGCTATCCAGAGATAGTTGTGGATAGAGAGAATCGCTTGGAGAACTGACACAAGCAAGCAGGACTTGGACAGAGAGATCTCACAGAATAACACGCAAGCAGAATATAGACAGACAGACCTCCAGAGAGAAAGGAGACATAGAGAAAAGCATATTGAAAAGGCAAAACACAGGTTATAAGCTTGAACCCAAGATTTGACTTCAAGTCCTTCTTTTCACTGCTCCTAGACACCCCTTTCTCAGAACCCCTCTCCAAGCCAAGGCTGGCCCTTGGCAGGAAAACCAAATACTATTGCTCTACTAAAGCAAAACCTCAATGAAATGACTCCTAAGGACATTCTGCTATATTTATACCTCAGTACTTTGCTCAGCTGTCATCAGAGAAGCTTTCTCTTGCAGCAGATGAGACAATTCCAAAGAATTGGGTACCTTGAAACACTCAGTCTGAAATGAGATGTCTCAACCAAGTTCCTCACTTCAGAATTCAGGGAACTCTGAATGACAAGGCTAAGTGTAAGAGACAGAATGGATGGAGAACACCAAGGAAAAAAGGCCTTCTAAACACAGAACAGCTGATGCATGTATGAACTTACAGAGACTGAGGCAGCACCCACACGCCTGGCACAAGCTTCTAGGAACCACACCACAGTCATATCCCACAACCCAGAGACCAAGAAGACCGAAGTGAAGTGCTTTCAGGGATCAAGAAGGTCAATTCCTCTGCCAACAGAGCTGTTGTTGGTATGGTGGCTGGTGGGGGCAGAACTGACAAGCCTATCTTAAAGGTTGGCCATGCCTACCACAAGTACAAGGCAAAGAGGAACTGCTGGCCACGTGTGTGGGGTGTGGCCATGAATCCTGTGGAGCATCCATTGGGAGATGGTAACCATCAGCACGTTGGCAAACCCTCCACTATCTGAAGAGATGCTCCTGCTGGGCACAAAGGGGATCTCATTGCTGCCCGCTGGACTGAACAGCTACATGGAACCAAGCCTGTACAGGAGTACAAGAGAAGGAGAACTAGAAATCAGGAACTAATAAAGTATGTCCTTTGGGGGAAAAAATGTATGGCCTGTTTCGTAACCTTATGTAACACAGGTCCTTTGTGTAAATATCATGGCTTTTGATTTTGTTTTTTATGGGATTCCTGTGTGTGCGAACACAAGTGTCTCTACATTTACATGTTTTTCTTCTGCTTTTTCTTTGGGTCTTTTTCTTCTGTTAGTTTTGTCCTATTTCTATTTGTTTGTTCATTTGTTTGTTTGTTTTTATTATTCCTTTGATGCCTGTTTGTTGTCTAAAGAGAGACAGAAAGATTATGGCTTCAGACGGGAGGGTGATGGGAAAAATCTTGGAGGAGTTCAGAGAACAGAAACCATAATTAGAATATATTATATGAAAAAAGTCTATTTTTAGTAAAAAGAAAAGCAGAAATAAAAGAAAATATTCTTAAATAATATGAGCAAAATAGTCGTCTGAGAAAATAAAAAACATTTTGCTTTTCTTTAAAAAAAATCGCATTTCATGCCGGGCAGTGGTGGCGCACGCCTTTAATCCCAGCACTTGGGAGGCAGAGGCAGGTGGATTTCTGAGTTCGAGGCCAGCCTGGTCTACAGAGTGAGTCCCAGGGCTACACAGAGAAACCCTGTCTCGAAAAAACAAAAAAAAAATGCATTTCATTATTGAAGTTGTAAATTTAGATTATTAGTAAGAAAATGAAGACATAATATGTAAAACATAGTAAAATTATTCTTATATGCGCAGGATGATTTCAATGTTCTGAGCATTAGGCAGCTACAGAGAATGATTCCTGAGAGGCTGAAAACAAACAGTGCTGTTCTTATCATTGCCCCAGCTTGGTGCACTGAACTCAGCATAAACATGATCAAGACTAAGTTCATAGTGTCTGCCATTCAATCAAATTACCAGCATGCAAGGAAGCAGAAAAACATGTTCAATAGGGAAAAGTAAAACTACCCATAAAACATCATAGCCTACTAAGGATACATGATTATTATTTGTTAATTACAAGATAAATTTTATTTCCCTGGATCAACAGGGCCTAATGGCATAAAGCTGTGTTCCAAGCTACTCAGGAATCTCACAAATTCAATTATATCTGGACTCCAGAGCTATTTCAAAGCCAGCTTGAACAATGTAGAAAAACTTGTCTCAAAATGACAGTAAAAGAGGTGGTGGGAACCGAGTATACAGGACTGCCATAACATGTGGGAGGCCTTAGGGATCATGTCCAGAACTCCAAAACAAAATCAATACATCTCAGCTGATGAAAATGATGAATGAAAACTTAAACATATTTTTCTAACTGTACTCCACATGCTGAAGTAAAGGGGGAAATATTAAATAGATTTGAAGGAAATAAATACATAAATATATACAAGGCAATACAAACAATGTCAGATATAAAAAAACACACTAGAGTATTAAATATGGCAAAAGAAAAAGCATTGCTGAAGCCATAAAATTTCAAAACTAACAACATCTTTATAATATTTTCATGGATTGAATGAAAATATCCTGAGAATCAGCTTTATAAAACTATTGAACATATGCTACTTTTATTCAGCACTGGGAGGGTTGATAAATTGAATGCAATTTGTATAAAGTTAGAAATTATGTTTTCAGCATATTTTATAATTATTTGGCTGTAAGAATATATGCATCACTAGTAATAATATACCATTTAGTAATTACAATGTTTAAATATGGCCAGTGGCAGAAATAGCAGCTGTACATTGGATAAAGTAATTGTTTGCTGGTGCAGGATACAAGATCTGAAATATTAATACTTTAACATAAAAGTTTATTTCTCTAGGAAAGTTTGAAGAACTGGGGATGTGGCACAATTATAATCTTTTGACTCACTTGTATTATGTTCTGGGTGAAATAATCAGCACCATTAACCAAAGGGGAAGAAATTGAATAAAAGACAAACAATTAGAATTTATTATAAACACAAACCCTTCCTGTTATGATTCCTATGAATTGCAGATTCTCCCTTTAAAGTCTTTAGCAATTCTGAGAACCTACTCATGTGGTGACCGTTGTGCAATATGGGAACATGTCAGATATTCGATAAGGAAAGACCAAACTTCTGAACTAAAAGCACTGTTCTGTGCTTACAGTGGAAATAAATTCAAAATCAGTAGGATGAAATTTGCTCCTTTTAATGTGTGCCGATTGAAATGTCTTTTGAAATATAAGCCCTACAAAATTAATCATGATTGAATGTGCAATATCCATTTAATAGATGCCATTATGCAGAAGCCAAAACCAGATTTTTTGTGGGATAACTAATATGGTGTTCTTTCCTCATTTCCTATCTATGAACGAGATTTTGAATATCTACAAGTCAGGTAAGCTCACTCATTTGTGTATTTGTTTAAGGGTAAGTAAAGCTCAAATAAAATCTACCATGAAAATTCTACTGAAACTATATGGTGCTTGGTAAATTTTATATGCAAAAGCAAGTATATTCGTAGCCAAATTATATTCTGTTCCCCACGCAATTAGATGTTATTTTGAGAATTGTTTGAAAAGGATTCAAAGTGACTGTTGTGGTGCTGTTTTAAATCTTATTTTGAGATTATATCATGACAGGATTTTTCGCAACCTTTTCCTCCTTTCAAAGCATCCCATATTCCCATCTTTGCTCTCTTTCAAGTTCATAGCCTATTCTTCGCTAATTGTCATTGCATGCATAAATTTATCTCTCTATATACATATATTCCTGAATGTAACCTTCTCAGTCCACATAATGTTATTTGTATGTGTGTTTTCGGGCCTTACCATTTGTCACTGGACACCTAATTAATATGGGAAAGACCCCCTTTCCTTCTCTCAGTTTTTCTCAGTTACCTATGGTTTCTTGTGTAGGATGCCGGCCTCAAGGTCTTTCCTCCCTACACTTTGGCACATGTATTAGTGTCATCTTTGTTCAGGTCACATTTGGGCTGTTATGCTGGTGAGACTTTATAATTATAGCTTCTGATTTTACTAGGACAAAGAAGCTCACAGGAAGCTCTCTGTTCCTCTGGCCCTTACAGTCTTTCTAACTGCTCTTCTGCTTTGTTCCCTGAGCCTGTGGGACTATTTAGAGCTATACCCTCTGGGACTGGGCTTGAAAATTCTCCATTTTGATTGGTTGTGTTTTTCTCTGGTGTTTCTGTCTGTTGCAAAGAGAAGGTTTCTTTGAAAAAGTATCTATTTATTTTATGTGAATACATTGTAGTAGTCCTCAGCTCCACCAGAAGACAGCATCAGGTCCTATTGCAGATGGTTGTAAGCCACCATAAGGTTGCTGGGAATTAAACTCAGGACCTCTGGAAGAGCAGTCAGTGGTCTTAACCACTGAGCCACCTCACTAGTCTAGGAGAAGTTTTCTTGATGAAGGGTTGTTAGGCATTATGCTTGTTTCATAAATTAGAGGTTATAGATTTCTCCTCCAACGACCATGATTTCATGTGTATTGAGTAGCTACCTAGATTTCTGGTATTAAGCATCTTTTACCTCTTGAGCTGGCTATAAGTCAAGTTGAAGAGACAATGTTGTCTTCTAAGTCATGTATGCCAGTACAGCACCCTTAGTGCTATTTAACCATTGGTGTGTTTTCTGAATGTTCTAGCTAGATGTGTTTAATAAATGTTCTAGTTTGTGAGGTTTATTTTTAAATATATATATATATATATATATATATATATATATATATATATATATATATATATATATATTTAATAGAGAATAGAGAAGTCACATCTTGAATGCCTGTGGCACTATCACATGTGCTGTATTCGTTTGTTTTTAAGCAGAAATCAAAAAGTATAATATTTATGTAAACAACACAAAAAATTGTCTACATATGGTCATTGCTAGGCATAGGGGCATATAACTAATCCCAACACTCTGGAAGGCAGACAGGTAGATCTCTGTGTGTTTCAAGCTAATCTGGTCTACATAGCAGGTTCTAGGCCAGCGAGATCTATAAAGAGATTATCCCAAAAACAAACAAAAGGAGCAAAAAAGTCTCTTGTACGGTCCACAGAATTTCAACAAAGAATTTAGAACTATAGCTTGATGGTAGAGCACCTGCCTAGCATTCTTGAGGCCACAAATCTAATTCCTAGCACCAAAACAGAAACAATAACAATATACAGAAACAGTATACATGCGCATATATGAAAAACTTTGGGGTGTAAAAAAAGGAAATATAATTAAGTAATAGTAAAAGAAATATAGTTAAGTTGGACAAGCTAGCTCAAACCCAAAATCTCAGCACTCAAGAGGCCTGGGGAAGAAATACTGCTCCAAGTTTAAGGCCAGCCTATGCTACACAGTGAATTCTATGCTATCCTGGATTGCATAGCGAGGTTACCACAAATAAACAAAACCCTGAAAGTAAAATCTAAAACTGTAACACAATGAAATTCCAAGAATGCTTCCAGATACACCAGCAAAGAATTTTAGAGCTGACACGAAAATCATGGGCATTAAAAGCAAAAATAAAGAATTAGGGCCATATCAAACTAAAGATTCTGTAAAGCAATATAAAAAAAATCTGAAAAAGCATGTACACAAGACAAAAATAATCTGTAAACCATATATTTACAATGGGTCTGTCTAAAACATAGTAAGTCAGGTAACTTCACAGCAAAATACACATATCTTGATTTTAAAATTGATAAATAACTGAAATCAGTAATTTAGCAAAGATATACCTCACATTTTTAAATGGCATATAGAAAGAAAAAAGTAAAATGGTAATCAATAAAAAGACTAGGTATATCATTGGGAATATAAATTGGCAGTTGTTACAACACACTGACTTATATCTATCATTACAATGACAAACTCACTTTTGGGATTGTATCTGAAAACATCAGGTCATGAATTTAAAGAGATAGCTACACTCACATTCAATGCAGCAATACTCCTGACAAGCAAGGTATGGAAACTAAGTATCCATAGAGACCAAAGGATAATTAAATGTCTTAAAATAACTGACCATAACACAGTTCCACCTTGAGAACATCATGTAGATTGATATATGCCAGCTAGGCATGGAGACACATGCCTATAACTCCAGCAGTAAAGTATGAGGCAAAAAGGCTGTGAGTTTGAGATCAGTTTGAGCTACAGCAAGACCCTGTGACAAAAGTTAAAAAGCTAGTAAAGTTAATACAGATATACTACATGATCTAAGAAGCAGAGCCTAAAGAAAAGCTGAACTCCAAACAGAGAATGGAATGGCTACCATAGACTTAGAACTCAGAGTAAAGGATTGTACTGGTGAGATCCAAACCTCCTTGTGTTAAGTACTTGAACATTATTGTAAAACATGATGGTTTTTTCAGTGCTAGTAAAGTATATACTCAAGACAGTAGAAAGCCAGTTATGGTGGTTCGCACCTGTACTCTATTGTGCTGTGTTTTAAAATTACATTTTTAGTGAAAGACCATGCCAGCTAAGCGCTAGCATTATTTCTGTGCCTCATGACTATAAAGCAAATGTGACCAGACTTCATGCTGTTATTGCCATTTGTTATCTATCATAATATATTATACTTGAGTTTCTAATTGCCGAGAAAAGTACTTGACAAAAACAACTTAGACAGACAGACAAAGATTTATTTTGGCTTAAAGTTTGAGGATACAGTTCATCATGGCAGGAAATGCATGACAGAAGGAGCACAAAGTGGCTGGGCACATTGGATTTGACATCCTGAAGCAGAAAGATGAATGCTGGATGTTTCCCTTGTTTTTTATTCATCTGGGACACTACTTGTGGAATGGGGGTAACCACATTTAGAGTTTGTGCTGAATGCTTGGTTCCTAGTGTGGGTGGGTTGGGGGTTTGGAATTTAAGAGATTAAGACTGTACAATACATTTGGGCATGGCAGCTAAACTCTCCTAAATTCCAAAATGCTGTCATGGAACTGGATCAAGTCTGTGGTTGCATGAATTCTTGCGAGATTGTGTTGTTATAAAGTAAGGCCAATCTTGGCCAGGTCTCCATTGGCATAGTATCAGTTCACTTGTGCTGCAGTATCATGGTATGATACAGTCAGTATATCATGAATAGACTGCTGACCAGGCTATTTGGAGACTGATATGCCAAATAAACCTCCTTTCTTTAAAACCTAACATAGAGTATTGAGCCTGCTACAATGGTGTATGCCTTTATTTCCAGGACTCAGGGGACAGAGACAGTGAATTTTCATAAGTTTGAGGTCACCTTGGTCTTCACATTGAATTCCAGGCTAGCCAAGACTACACAATGAATCCCTACATTTAAAACAAACAAAAGAGTTACAGGTCTTGTTTTTTTTTTTTTTTTACAACAGCCTAAAAAGACCAAAAGTTGATATCTTTTTTATATGACTTTAAATATATTTTAGCGTTGTGAGAAGAAACACAAATAATTCAAAACCTCTGCCATTGAATACGAGAGAATGTTTTTTTCATTTTTAAAAAATTCTAACATATTTAATCATTTTATTGATGTCTTAGTTACTGTTCAATTGCTATGAACAAACATCATGATCAAGTCAATTCTTATTAAGGAAAACATTTTATTGGGGGCTTCCTTATAGTTTTATGGGGTTAACCCATTATCATACTGGCAGGAAACAAACAGGCATGGAGCTGGAGCAGTAGCTGAGAGCTTTTCATCCTGATTCAGAGGAGCAAGGACAGAGACAGAGAGAGAGAAAAAGAAAGAAAGAAAGAGAGAGAGAGAGGGGGGAGGATGAGGATGAGAAAAAGGAAGAGGAAAAGCAGGAGGAGAGGGGAAGGGAGGAGAGATGAAGAGAGGGAGAGGGAGAGAGGGAGAGAGAGACAGAGACAGAGAGAGAGAGACAAACAGACAGACAGGCGGGGGGGAAAGAGAGAGACTAGACCTAGTATGGGCTTTAACCCACTCCCATTGACATATCTTGAAAAGACCACAACTCTTAAACTCCTAATCCTTTCCAAACAGTTCCACTAACTTGGGACTAAGCATTCAAACATATGAGCCTATGAGAGCCAATGTCATTTAAACCACCATAATTAATAAAATGAATGGTTTTCTATATAGTTATCTGTATGTTTTCATTTATTCTTTGAGAATTTTGTATATGATTATATTTTTCCTCTCCTAAAACTCTTCCTAGATTCATATGTCCACCCACTCAATTTCATGTTCTCTCTCTTAAAAGAAAAAAAAAACTTATTTGTATTGGCTAACTTCTCCTGAAAGATTTTGGGATTGTCCTGTAGTGTTAATATACCCAGTGTCATTATATTGAAGAAAATTGATTCTCCTTCTCCAAGCAGATATCAATTGCAAATATTTGCTTATCTAGGGGACAGGTTTCCTTTCCTATTGCTAGGATTTTTCTCTGGCTTGAGCTCTTAGAGGTATTATGCATGCTGTCACAGTCTCTATGAGTTCTATGTAGCTTCCCTGTTTTGTCTTAAAGGTGATGTTTTCTTGCTATTGTCCAACATCTCTAGCTGTCAAATTGTTCTGTTCCTCTTCTGCATAGAACTCTGAGCCTTGAAGCAAAGAGTGAGATAAAGACATCCTATTATGGATGGCTGGTACAACATTTCTGCACATTGTCCAATTATGGGTCTCTTTGTTAATTACCATCTACTGCAAGAAGAAGCTTCTGCCAGAGCCTGAAAAATACAGATGCGGATGCTTGCAGCCAACCATTGGACAAAGCACAGGGACCCCAATGGAGGAGTTAAGGAAAGGACTGAAGGAGCTAAAGAGGTTTGCAACCCCATAGGAAGAACAACAATATCAACTAACCAGACCCCCCCAGAGCTCCCAGGAACTAAACCACCAACCAAAGAGTACACATGGAGGGGACCCATGGCTCTAGCTACATATGTAGCAGAGGATGGCCTTATCTGGCATCAATGGGAGGAGAGGCCCTTGGTCCTCTGAAGGCTAGATGTATGCCCCAGTGAAGGGGAATTCAAGGGAGGGGAGGTGGGAGTGGGTGGGTGGGTGGGGGAGCACCCTCATAGAAGCAGGGGGAGGGGAATGGGAAAGGGGGTTTGTGGAGGGGAAACTGGGAAAGGGAATACCATTTGAAATGTAAATAAATAAAATATACAATAAAATTAAATTAAATTAAAAAAAAGAAAATATCTCTTATGGCAAAGCCTTAAATTAAAACATTGTGAGGATTTATGGAACACTACTAGGGGAGTTCTCAGAACCAGAAACCTTATGATGTTAGGAAATTAGATATTAATTTTTGAATTTTGGTTTGGAGTGATCAGACAGGGATTTTTCTAGTATGGTAAGCCAAGCCATATGGTTTGTTACCAAAACATACTGATATCCCTTTGAATTGTGAGCCAAATTTTTCCCTTCAGTTGTCAGATATTCTGTAATAACAAAGATAAAGTAAGTGATACAGTTTGGGTGCTATCATGGACATTGGATAATTCTAATGTTCGACTTTCATAATCCTGATTTCTGAATAGTCTTTTGAGACCCACAAGAATTCAGAGTGTGAAGGATCAGTGATGGACACCTTTCAGCACCCTTGGGGCTTTTATGGCTTTGTAACAAATTTTCTAATTCTGTAAATCTGATCGTTGAGATTTTCCTAGCAAATTTCTATAATATATTCAGAGATTCTCAGATCTCTTGTGCATTGTTGTCCTTCATAAGAGTCATGTTTAGTAAGATCATCAGTGGATTATTCTAAAGAAAATTCTTTTCAGTATACTCAGAATTTCATTATCAAGGATATCCAGTTTAATCTTAACAGCATCACACTGGCCACTCTGGTAAATTGTGTCAGTTATCTATGTCCTAAGAGATTGTTTCAAAGATCTTCAAAATTGGCCCAGAATTGAAGACCTTTAAAATACTTTATGTAATAGACTCTGTCATTTCACAAATCTCCAGGAGAAATTGTATCAGCATTCCCATGTTCTTTTTCAAAGGGTCTATATAGGAGCTGTGAATGGAGGGTTCTGTCTTGGAGGTTCATGGTCTTTCTTGATTATGGGCCATTTTATCACACCATGCACATGAAATACCCCGACTTGGAAGTAATGGATAGGTCTATATGTCAACACTAGAAGACCTATGAGAAATATCTCCACATGCTTGCTCTGGACTCTTCCAGATATCTCAGCTTCTGGCTATGCTCTCCCACATACCTTCAACTTTTTTGTCTTTCTGTAAGGGATTAATTCATTTCCTCTAATTGTTTGTATTTTCCTGGGTTTCCTTAAAGGATTTATTAATTTCTTAAGGATCTCTATCATCTTAGTTTGTTTTAAGAAGTATGTGGTGTGTGTGTGTGTGTGTGTGTTTGTGTGTGTGCACTGATGCTTCAGCTATGTTGGGATATTCGGGGCCTGCAAAGGTGGGATAACTGGGCTGTGATGGAGACATATTGCCCTGGATGTTGTTGGTTGTGTTTTTATGGTGGTGTTTTGCCATCTGGTTTTGGGATGATTTAAGGTCTAGGTTCTGATTTCTGGATTTGTCTTCATTGTGTGGTTGCATTGTTCATTGGTTTCTGTTTCCTCTGTAATTTAAGGGAGTGTGTCAGCTGTGTGCTGCCTGTTTTCCTGGCCTGTTTAGCTGGTGTGTTCACAGGGAATGCCTGCGGTTTTGGAGTTTGGACGAATGGGATGAGTTGAGGAAAGGAAGGCTGGATCTCAGGAGAGGTGTGGGTCTGCCCTTGTACTATTTGTTACCCTGGGAGAAGCTGCCCTTTCGGTTACCAGGGAGTTACTGCTAGGATTGGGGTGTGGAACATAGCAACAAGTTGGGGAAAGAGATTAAGAAGAATGGTTTGTAGGATCCACAGATGTGAGCAGGGTTGAGAGAAGCCTGAAGTTTGTTTTCCATTTGAATGCTAGGGAGGAGACTGGGGAATTGGGTCTAGGGGAACAGAGAGAGGGAGAGGAAGAGGGAGGGGACAGCTGAATGGGGAGGAGGAGTGGAGGGGAGGGGAGGGGGAGGGGAGGGGGAGAGGGAGAAGAAGGTCTGAGTGCAGCCTAAGACAGCTTGTGGTTTAGCAGGGTGCATCTGCTGGAGTTGGGGTCTGGGACAAAGCATCCAGTGTGTGGAATGTGGAATGAGGAGATGGCCTATGGGATCCAAAGGTGTCTGGAGGGCTGAGGGAAGGCTGCATCTGGTGTTCTGTTCCAGTGTTAGAGATGTCACTGGAGGATCGGGTCTTGGGGAACAGAGAGGGGAGAAGGTCTGCAGGCAGCCTACCTGGTTTTCTCTCCTCTCCTCTCCTTTTTTTTTTTTTTTTTTTTTAATAGCCCACTTAGTCCAGTTAGTTTTGTCTAGATATCTGTGGGTATATGTGTTACAAACAAGGAAAAACATATCATAGTTGACCTGACAGCCAGGTTCTCCCTGCATTCCTCAGTCCTGCCTGCTACAAGGCCCTCCTGCCTAGCATACCTCAGCCCCTACCCTGACATCTCCAGTGCAGGAGGATGGGCTGATCTTCCCTATGTAACCTTTTTTGTTAGAGGCTTTTTGTGTCACTTTTTGGGGCTCCTGGCTACTGTACCTTGTTCCCCCTCTCTCCTTTCCCTTCCCAACCCTACCCCCACTCCTCACATGGCACAGCTCAGTCTGGTCATGTTCGCTCTGGACTCTGCCAGATATCTCAGCTTCTGGCTATGCTCTCCCACATGCCTATATTAAACCTTCTCCTCCATCATACCAGGAGCAGTGACATCTCTTACTTTTTATTTCTTTTTTATTCAATAGAGCCATCCAGTGGAGCATGGGCAACCTACCAGGGAATACAACCATGAAGAAAACTGAGCTTTGCTTCCTCAGTAGTCATCAGTACCAGTATCTCCTAAGCTAGCGGTGAGACCTTGTGACTCTGTCATCTATATTGGAATGTTGATTTAGGCCAACTTGATAGGACTTGTGTCCTACTTTTTAACTGCCCTCATCTCCTGCCAAGGCCTTTGTATTACCGTAACCTTTCTAGCAAAAGCCTGACTAGCAGCCTTGCCCAACTTGTTCCAGTGTACGTGGCAGTCAGGTTGTGTACCACCTTAGTTTCTGGAATTGGTGACCCTTGATCTATCACTCATCATGCTGCATTTGTTCCTTGAAAGACAGTGAAAACTTTTCCCCACTGTCTTATCTCAAAGTCTGAGGCCAAGTTTTCTTTTTCTTTGAGACTCCAGAGATGTCAACCAATATCAAATGGGCTAAGCTCTTTGTACTTTGCCAGAAGTGACATCAAATTTAAGCTTCTTAGGATTCTCTCCCGTGTTTACATTCAGTCTTCTCTCTAGGCCCTAATCTTAAATGTTTGGAGACTGAGATTTTCCTCTTTACATTTAACTAAATAAAAATTGTACATATTTAAAAGGTACCATGTGAAATTTTACTACATGTACTTACTGTTAAAAGCATTCACTAAAAATGTTTCCTAAAGCATAGCTTCTTTGAAGTGAAAAATACTAATCTTTTCTCCTAGCATTTTGAAATTACAGTATATTATTGTCATTAGTAGTCATCAAATGGTGGAAGAGTGTGATGTTTTTTACTTCCAGCTGTAGCTTACTACCCAGTGACCAACTTTTCCCCAACTCTTCCATTCCCTTCACCTCATGAGCCTCTAAATTTCAGCATTCTCTCAACTTGGATTCCAAGTGGTTTACATTAGATATATGAGTAATACCATACAATGTTTAAGGGAAATGTGCCATGTGTAGAAAGGCTCTTACTCTCAGGGCACATGTGCAGAGCAAAGCTCTCCTGTACCTGGGGACACTGTGCATTGAAAGATGAAATATCAGCCTTACAAACCCACCTCAGCCTTCTAGGTCTGAGGGCAGACCCCAGGCTGGGATCTCAGCAATTCCTTTTGTTGAGCAGCATTTCTGTTTTGGAAGACTTCTAGGTAATAGCTACTTTACTCCAAACCCTTGTTTTTAATCCATCTGTGGACATTACAGGAGACAGATATGCTCCAGGAATGATAATCATAGCCAAGCCGAAATAGTAAATCGAGATCCCAGGACAGGTGCTCTGCTGTTTCACACAAAGAATGGAAATCTATACCTACCTTTGCCATACAGGCATGGCCTCTTATGCAATTTCTATGTAAAGATACTTTCTATAGGAAAATTTAAAGCTATGATGTGTGAACCTCTAATCTTTTGAGGTTTATTTGTATTGAGTTTTAGGCAAATATTCTCAAGTAATCCTTTGTGCTATGTCTTGCTAAGCATCCTAGGAGGACTTGCAGGCGTCCTCAAGCTCCCATCCTCCTGCATCAGTTTCTCAGTTTAATAATACTTTGCTTTTTTAAAAAAAATTTCATTGCTATTTCCTTGGACTCCGTATTACAAAAGCAGTATTTTAGTTTAAAAGTCATACATTTAGCACCAGAAATGTATTTTTGAAGTGATGAGGAAAAATGAGTCAATGCCACAAGGCCTGCCTCTGGCTTAGAGTAGCTGTTCTCTGTACTATTCTTGCTGACTTCAGAAACCTCAGTTATTAAACTGCATTTTAAATCTGATAAAGTTCGCATGGCACAGTATAAGGTGAGACAATGTCTTTAAAGACATGGTAGTTATCATTAAGCTTATTTTTATTTTTTTGTCAGTGTTTTGCCTGCACGTGTATCTGTGCATCCTGTGCATGCAGTGTCCATGGAGGCCAGAAAGCATGGGATTTTCTAGAACTAGAGTTACAGATGGTTGTGAGCCACCACATGGTTACTGGGAATCGAACAACAGCCAATGTTATTAGCCACTGAGCCCTACTAAAATAATTTGGATTGAAGGTGGTGACTTATTAAAATTCCCTATTAATGAACAAGACTCTGGCTATATCTGTATATACTATGAATAAGCACTTAGTGACATCTTAGTACCTCTTCTTAAGTATCACTTGTATTTTTCAAAAATTTCTAGACATCATATGTACAGTTTGTGTAATATATTCATCTGGTCTGTGGCAAAGAACTGACTGTCCATTCTTGCCCTAGGTAGACATTTCTTTGTAATACTCTCAAGTTCCAACAGGACATTTAAGATTTGTTTCTTGATTCAAGCCTACTCTGCCCTCTGATGTATCATAAGTCTGGTCTTTACCATTCCTGCAGGCTCATTCAGGTCACCACACAACCTCACTCAAATTACTTCCCATTGATGAATTGCAGCTGCCAAATATTTTGTCTTAC
This sequence comes from Uromys caudimaculatus, assembly GCA_028551405.1. Classification (NCBI taxonomy): domain Eukaryota; kingdom Metazoa; phylum Chordata; class Mammalia; order Rodentia; family Muridae; genus Uromys; species Uromys caudimaculatus. The sequence goes on from CM052722.1 coordinate 40,761,170, forward strand.
AGTTTGTGGAACTCTAAAGGAGAGCACAATATTTGGGTGGTAAAAATACTAAAAAGAATAATTTGAATAGATATCATTTAATGAGGCTGCTAGCCCTTGACTCAAAACATAAACTTTAATTTGTCTACTAACAGAGAACAAACCCATATGCACTATAAATATTACATAATTAGTACATCATAGCAATATTTGGTGAGCAGCATTTTGGTTCATGTATACCATTTGAATTGCCTATTCTAATATACTCCATGATTTATACTTGGCTTTCATGAAAATGTCCTGCTCCTTATATCGTCTATATGCCACATATATCCGTTACCCTCTTTCTTACATGTAGCTGCTGCTAGACTCAGATAACTCATTATCAGTGACTATACTATGTTCTTTCATACTAGATCTAGTGCTACTGGAGAAACTTCCAGAGAACAAATGCTTAATTAATACTTGAAGAAAATAATAAAGTAATAGAGCTTTATAATATACTTTCTAACAAATTTGAGTAAAGTCATCAAATCCAACTTTATTTCACTTAGCATTATACAAAAAAAGTATACAACTAACAATCACACTCATAATATAAAATTTCAGGTAACAATAGAAACTTTCTCACTTCCCTGTTGTTTTACCACTGTATGATATCACATTGCCATAACAATCCCTTCTCCAATGCAATGTTACATAATGTTTTAGTAAAAACAAAATAAGATTTTCCAGTTTGCTGCAAAGTAACAAAAGAAGTCCTATACTAACAAGTGACAGTTACCTCTTTATGCATTTATCAGAAAGCGTGGCACAAAGCACTGTTTAGTTAAACAAACATTTGAAAAGTAACAATAACCTCCATTCTACTAATGTATACCAGGCCAAGAATGGGTATATCTTCATTCTGGTATGTTATGAATTCTCTACTGATTAGGAGCCTGACTGTTTTTAAAACCCAACAGAACAGACTAAACTACATGTTAGAAGACTTTTAGGATAGGGCCTTGGAATGAACAGCCTTGCCTTGAACTCTCCTTGGTACCCCTGCCTGATCTCTAAGAGCTAACTGATAGAGATTAGGGAAGGCAGAAGGGACCGTACCATTGACCTTAGCTAAAACTTCCAGGACTTTCATCTTGGTAGTTTCAGCATGAGCTCTGGGTCCCCACAGGAACTCATAGCTTGGGGGATCACTGCCAGGTACCTGGCGGTACTCCAGGTAATTTTCCTGCACTAAATCTCTTATAAATTCCTCAGGCTCGCCAAAGATCAAGTGCTTCTTACCAGCATATACCCCCACTCCATTCAGAAATTGCCAGACCTCTTGCTCAGTGGCATGGTTACCCTTCATGAAGATCACACCTAAGATGGACATCAGGAGACCGGTCCTAGGCAACCCCCAATTACTACTCAAACTTCCCTCAGTGGAAAGACCCAGTTTGCCCACCAGCAAATACGATTGAGTGCTGGGATCTATCTCCTTCAACTCAAGACCAAAGACTAATTCTAGGCGTGCAGAAGTTCTCCGGAGGATCTCAGGGAACTGTTCCTTATACTTCTTGTTGACTACTGCCAGCATTTCACTCCTTGTAACTATCTCTTTCATCTTAAACTTATCCAGCAAGAATTCTATCAGCACGCTAGCCTTCCGCATGATAGGATCTTTAAGTGTGTGCAGAATGGAAGTTCCTGCCTGGGTGTCATCTGAACTTTTCTTATCAGCAAGAACAGCAGCATTCCTAACACCTACATCAGAGCTTGTGCCGGACACACCTGCACCAAAAGATACAGGGGTTTTCACACCCTGAGGAGCAGAACCACCAGGGAAGCTGGATCCAACACTCTGGTCAGCAGCAGAAGACTCTGCTTTCTCTGCAGTGGGCTGAACTGCTGGGACCTCCCTGCGTGCCTGCTGTCGTTTTGCACGGGAGCGGCTCTTACTCTTTTGACCCCTAGGCATGATGACTGGGCTCAGGGCTGAAGTAGAAGAGCTGACAGGCAGGAATCTGTAAGGATGAGAATGACAACCTGTAAGCACCACTGTACTACCAGGTAGAGAATACCTTGGATTTAATGAAGACCTGTTTTTGCAGCTTTCCAGAACATCTTTCTAGGACATACCAGGACTCCCGTACTTGTGGATCAACTTCTTTTCTGCAAACCCTGTGGAGGAAATTAAAACTTGTTAGGCCACTGAATAAAAGTCTAGTTTCAGGCTTCCAAGAGTGGGTTAAGTCTTTCACTAGGTTCACCTGGAAAGGCTAAGCAGACAGACAAACATAGGCCACCACACAGGGACAGAGGCCTGTATCCACATAACCCACTTAAACTGCCATGCAGAATTATAGGCCTGTGCAGAAAGACCCATTTAAGCTCCATGCAGAGGCAGAAGAAACCTGTGCCCATACAAAGTCACTTAGGCTGCCAGACACAGACAGAGGCCTGTAGAGAGAGACCCACTTAAGACTACCACATACCAGTGGAGGCATGTACAGACAGACCCACTAAGGCTTCCATACAGTGGCCAAAGCCTGTGTAGATAGACCTACTTAGGTTGCCATACAAGTGTGGAGACCTCTAGAGACAGACCAACTAAGGTCATCATACAGGGACATAGATGTGTGCACTGACAAACCCCATTATCCTGCTAGAAAGGTGAAGATGCCTATGGAGCTATTAAGGATACCATACAGGGACAGAGGCCAGTAGAGACAGAACCTCTAAGGCCACCATGCAGGGATAGAGATCTGTGCCCATACAAACCCACATATGGCTCCACACAGACAGTGGAGAGAACACTGCAGATGGACCCACATAGACCACCATACATGGGCAGAGGCTTGTGCTCTAACAAACCCAATTAACCTCTAAAGGGAGTGGAGTCCTGTGCAGTCAGACCCACTAAGACCACCATTCAGGGCTAAGGCTTGTGCCCATACAACCCAGTTAGGTCTCCATACAGGGGCAGGGCTTATAGAGATCAACCCACTAAGGCCACCAAACAGGGGCGGTGACTTATGCTATGAAAAACCCAATAAGCCCTTTCAAAAGGTGAGGAGTCCTGTGCAGAGACCCACCAAGGCCACCAAACAAGGGCAGAGAACTATGTCTGTATTCACCAAATTATGCAGTCAGACATGGGGTTGGGGGAAGCTTATGCAGATAAACCCACTAAGGGCAGAAACTTTTGCCCATACAACCCAGTTAAACCTCTAGAAAGGGACAGGACCTATAGAGACAGACCCACTAAGGCCACCTTACAGGGGCCAAGAGTCCTGAGAATATAGACCAACCAAAGCCAACATACAGGGGTGGGGACCTATGCCTGTAGAAACCCTATTAGGCTATTTCAGGAGCTGGTGGGAGGGGCCTCTGTGGATAGACCCACTAAGGCCACAATACAAAGGTGGAGACTTTTGCCCATGCAACACAGTTAGGCCTTCAGATAGAGCAGAGCCTATAGAGACAGACCCATTAAGACCTCCATACAGGGGCAGAGATAATATGATCTGACAAATCAAATTAGTCTTCTCAAAAAGGGGTGCCAGTGCAGATAGACCCACAAAGGCCACTATATAGGGTACAGGTGTGGAAAGCTGTGCCTATAAATACCCAAAAAGGACAGCAGACCACTGGGGTATGGGGGGCCTGGGAAGGTAGACCCACAAAGGCCAACATACATGGACAGAAAACTAAGCTGGTACTCACCTAATTAGAACTCCACAGGATACGGTGGGCAAGGCCTGTGTGGATAAACCAACTAGGGCCACCATGCAGGCTCAGGAACTTCTGCTCTTACAATCCTAATTACCCTTCAGAAAGGAGCAGTGGCCTGTCGCAGAAGGACTAACCAAGGCCACTGTACAGGAGCTGAGACAAGAAACAAGCCACACTCATTATTACCCAGCTATAAAATGGCGGCGGGGGAGGATTCTGTGGAAAGCCCCACTAAAGCCACGGTACAGGGGCGGAGACTTTTCCCCATCCAACAAAGTTAGGCTTCCTGACAAGGGCAGGCCCTGTAGAGACAGAGCCTCTAAAGCCACCATCCAAAGGTTTAGTCTTGTGCTCTCACAAAACCTAGTAAAACACTCCAACGGGGCAGAGTCCGGTGAATATAGACCCACCAAAGCCACCATAGAGGGGTGGGAACCTATACAACTACAAACCATATTAGGCAACATCAGGAGGTAGTGGGAGGGGCCTCTGTGGATAGACCCACTAAGGCCACCATACAGAGGCGGAGATTATTACCATACAGCAAAGTTAGGCTTCCTGACAGGGGGTGGGGATCCTGAACAGACAGAAACTTTACAGCAACCATCCAAAAATGGAGCCTTGTGCACTAAGAAAACCTAGTAAAACACTTGAAAGGGGCAGTGTCCAGTGAATACAGACCCACAAAATCCACAATACAGGGGCGCGGTCCTATAGCCATACAAACTGTGTTAGGTTATTTCAGTAGCTGGTGGGAGGGGCCTCTGTGGATAGACCCACTAAGGCCACCATACAGAGGAGGAGGCTATTCCCATAGAACATAGTTAGGCTTCCTGACACGGGCGGGGCCTGTATCGACAGAGCCTTTAAGGCTACCCATGCAAAGGTGGAGCCTTATGCTCTCAGAAAATGTAGTAAAACATTCAAAAGCCGCTAAGAACAAAAATATAGACCCAACAACTCCAACAGACAGAGGTGAGATATATACAGATAAAAACCCTATTAGGCAATTTCTGGAGCTGGTGGGAGGGACCTACGTGGATAGACCCACTAAGGCCACCGTACAGAGGCAGACACTCTTCCCATACAACAGACTTAGGCTTCCTGACAGGGTTGGGGCCTGTACAGACAGAGCCTCTAAGGCCACCGTCCTAAGGTGGAGTTTTGTGCTCTCACAAAACCTAGTAAAACATTTGAAAGGGGCAGTGTTCAGTGAATATAAACACACAAAATCCCAGATGGAGGGATGGGGAAGTATACCTGTACAAACATTATTAGACTATTTCCGGGGCTGGTGGGAGAGGCCTCTGTCGATGGACCCACTAAGGCCACCATACATAGGCAAGACTATTATCATACAACATGGGCTTCCTGAGCGGGGCGGGGCCTATACATAAAGAGCCTCTAAGGCAGCCATCCCAAGGTCAAGCAATGTCATAAAACATTCAAAAGATGCAGCATCCTGTGAATGTACACCCACCAAATCCACAATACAGTGGTGGAGTCCTATAGCCATTCAAAATGCATTCAGCTATTTCAGGATCTGGGGGGAGGAGCCTCTCTGGATAGTCCCACTAAGGCCACCATACAGAGGTGGAGACTATTACCATATAGGACAGTTAAATTTCCTGACAGGGGCGGGGCCTAAAGAGACAGAGCCTCTATGACCATAAAACCATAAAAGGCTATTACAAGAACTTGTAGGAGGAGCCTCTGTGGATAGACCCACTAAGGCCACCGTACAGAGGCAGAGAATATTACCATATTGGATAGTTAGGCTTCCTGAAAGGGGGGTGGGGCAGTAGAAACAGATTATCTAAGGCCACCATACAAAGGTTGAGCCTCGTGCTCTAAAAACACTAGTGAAACACTCAAAAGGGTCAGAGTCCCATGATTGCAGATACACTTCCTCAATTCTACAGGGGTGGGGATCTATGCCCATACAAAACATATTAGCTTATTTCAAGATCTGGTGGGAGGATCCTCTGTGGATAGACCTACTATGGCCAAGATACAGAGGCACAGACTATTACCATATAGCATAGTTAGGGTTCCTCACAGGGGCAGGGCCTAAGAGACAAAGCCTCAAAGGCCACCATCCAAGGGTGGAGCCTTGTGCTCTCACATACCTTACTAAAACATTCGAAAGGGTCTGAGTCCAATAAATATAGATTCACCAAAGCCACCATACAGGGGTGGGACCTACGGCCATACAAACCCTATTAGACTATTTTGGAGCTGGGGGTGGGGCCTCTGTTGATAGACCCTCTAAGGCCACCGTACATAGGTGGAGACTATTCCTATACAACAGACTTAAGCTTCCTGATATTGGCGGGGCTTGTACTGACAGACTTTAAGGCCACAATCCTAAGGAGGACTCTTGTGCTCTCACAAATCCTTATGAAATTCTCAAAATGGTCGGAGTCCTGTGAATAGAGACATACCAAATCCACCATAGAGGGGTGTGGAACTATACCTGTACAAACATTATTATTCTATTTTCAGAGCTCGTGGGAGGGTTCCAGGTAGATGGACCCACTAAGGCCACCATACAGAGGCAGAGACTATTACCATACTGCATAGTTAGGCTTTCTCACAGGGGCAGGGCTTGTAGAGATGGAGCCTCAAAGGCTACCATCCGAGGGTCGAGCCTTGAACTCTCACAAGCCCTAGTAAAATATTCGAAAGGGGCAGAGTCCTGTGAATGTACACCTACCAAAAACACAATACAGGGATGGGGTTCTATAGCCATGCAAAACATATAAGGTTATTACAAGATCTGGTGGGAGGAGCCTCTGTGGATTGACCCACTAAGGCCACCGTACTGAGGCACAGACTATTACCATGTAGCAAAGTTAGGGTTCCTGATGGGGCGGGGCCTAAAGAGACGGACCCTCAAAGGCCACCATCCAAGGGTGGAGCCTTGTGCTCTCACATACCTTACTAAAACATTAGAAATGGTCTGAGTCCAATAAATATAGATTCACCAAATCCACCATAAAGGGCTGGGACCTACAGCCATACAAACCATATTAGACTATTTTGGAGCTGGGGGTGGGGCCTCTGTTGATCGACACTCTAAGGCCACCATACATAGGTGGAGACTATTCCTATACAACAGAGTTAGGCTGCCTGATAGTGGCGGTGCTTGAACTGACAGACATTAAGGCCACAATCCTAAGGAGGACTCTTGTGCTCTCACAAATCCATATGAAATTCTCAAAAGGGTCAGAGTCCTGTGAATAGAGACATACCAAATCCACCATAGAGGGGTTTGGAACTATACCTGTACAAACATTATTAGTCTATTTTCAGCTCGTAGGAGGGTTCCAGGTGTATGGACCCACTAAGGCCACCGTACAGAGGCAGAGACTATTACCATACTGCATAGTTAGGCTTTCTCACAGGGGCAGGGCCTATAGAGATTGAGCGTCAAAGGCTACCATCCCAGGGTCGAGCCTTGTATTCTCACAAGCCCTAGTAAAATATTCAAAACGGGCAGAGTCCTGTGAATGTACACCTACCAAAAACACAATACAGGGATGGGGTTCTATAGCCATACAAACCATATAAGGTTATTACAAGATCTGATGAGAGGAGCCTCTGTGGATTGAACCACTAAGGCCACCATACAGAGGAGGAGACAATTACCATGTAGCAAAGTTAGGCTTCCTGATGGGGAGAGGCCTAAAGACACGGAGCCTCAAAGGCCACCGTCCAAGGGTGGAGCTTTGTGCTCTCACTTACCTTACTAAAACATTCGAAAGGGTCTGAGTCTAATAAATATAGATTCACCAAATCCACCAAACAGGGGTGGGACCTACGGCCATACAAACCCTATTAGACTATTTTGGAGCTGGGGGTGGGGCCTCTGTTGATAGACCCTCTAAGACCACCGTACATAGGTGGAGACTATTCCTATACAACAGAGTTAGGCTTCCTAATAGTGGCGGGGCTTGTACAGACAGACTTTAAGGCCACAATCCTAAGGAGGACTCTTGTGCTCTCACAAATCCATTTGAAATTCTCCAAAGGGTCAGAGTCCTGTGAATAGAGACATACCAAATCCACCATAGAGGGGTGTGGAACTATACCTGTACAAACATTATTATTCTATTTTCAGAGCTCGTGGGAGGGTTCCAGGTGGATGGACCCACTAAGGCCACCGTACAGAGGCAGAGACTATTACCATACTGCATAATTAGGTTTTCTCACACTGGCAGGGCCTGTAGAGATTGAGCCTCAAAATCTACCATCCCAGGGTCGAGCCTTTTACTCTCACAAGCCCTAGTAAAATAATCGATAGGGGCAGAGTCCTGTGAATGTACACCTACCAAAAACACAATACAGGGATGGGGATCTATAGACATACAAACCATATAAGGTTATTTCAAGATCTGGAAGGAGGAGCCTCTGTGGATTGACCCAATAAGGCCACCATACTGAGGCGCAGACTATTACCATGTAGCAAAGTTAGGCTTCCTGATGGGGCAGGGCCTAAAGACACGGAGGAGCCTCTGTGGATTGACCCACTAAGGCCACCATAGAGAGGCACAGACTATTACCATATAGCATAGTTAGGGTTCCTCACAGAGGCAGGGTCTAAGAGACAAAGCCTCAAAGGCCACCATCCAAGGGTGGAGCCTTGTGCTCTCACACACCTTACTAAAACATTAGAAAGGGTCTGAGTCCAATAAATATAGATTCACCAAATCCATCATACAGGGGTGGGACCTACGGCCATACAAAGCCTATTAGACTATTTTCGAGCTAGGGGTGGGGCCGCTGTTGATAGACCCTCTAAGGCCACCGTACATAGGTGGAGACTATTTCTATACAACAGAGTTAGGCTTCCTGATAGTGGCGGGACTTGTACTGACAGACTTTAAGGCCACAATCCTAAGGAGGACTCTTGTGCTCTCACAAATCGATATGAAATTCTCAAAAGGGTCAGAGTCCTGGGAATAGAGACATACGAAATCCACCATAGAGGGATGTGGAAGTATACCTGTACAAACATTATTAGTCTATTTTCAGTACTTGGGAGGGTTCCAGGTGGATGGACCCACTAAGGCCACGGTACAGAGGCAGAGACTATTACCATACTGCATAGTTAGGGTTTCTCACAGGGGAAGGGCCTGTAGAGATTGAGCATCAAAGGCTACCATCCCAGGGTTGAGCCTTGTACTCTCACAAGCCCTAGTAAAATATTCGAAAGGTGCAGAGTCCTGTGAATGTACACCTACCAAAAACACAATACAAGGATGGGGATCTATAGCCATACAAACCATATAAGGTTATTACAAGATCTGGTGGGAGGAGCCTCTGTGGATTGACCCACTAAGGCCACTGTACTGAGGCAGAGATTATTACCATGTAGCAAAGTTAGGCTTCCTGTTGGGGCTGCGCCTAAATACACAGAGCCTCAAAGGCCACCGTCCAAGGGTGGTGCCTTTTGCTCTCATGTACCTTACTAAAACATTCGAAAGGGTCTGAGTCCAATAAATATAGATTCACCAAATCCACCATACAGGGGTGGGACCTCCGGCCATACAAACCCTATTAGACTATTTTGGAGCTGGGGGTGGGGCCTCTGTTGATAGACCCTCTAAGGCCACCGTATATAGGTGGAGACTATTTCTATACAACAGAATTAGGCTTCCTGATAGTGGCGGGGCTTGTACTGACAGACTTTAAGGCCACAATCCTAAGGAGGACTCTTGTGCTCTCACAAATCCATATGAAATTCTCAAAAGGGTCAGAGTCCGGTGAATAGAGACATACCAAATCCACCATAGATGGGTGTGGAACTATACCTGTACAAACATTATTAGTCTATTTTCAGCTCCTGGGAGGGTTCCAGGTGGGTGGACCCACTAAGGCCACCATACAGAGGCAGAGACTATTACCATACTGCATAGTTAGGCTTTCTCACACGGGCAGGGCCTGTAGAGATTGAGCCTCAAAGGCTACCATCCCAAGGTCGAGCCTTGTACTCTCACAAGCCCTAGTAAAATATTCGAAAGGGGCAGAGTCCTGTGAATGTACACCTACCAAAACACAATACAGGGTTGGGGTTCTATACCATACAAACCATATAAGGTTTTTACAAGATCTGGTGGGAGGAGCCTCTGTGGATTGACCCACTAAGGCCACCATTTAGAGGCACAGACTATTACCATATAGCATAGTTAGGGTTCCTCACAGGGGCAAGGCCTAAGAGACAAAGCCACAAAGGCCAGCATCCAAGGGTGGAGCCTTGTGCTCTCACATATCTTACTAAAACATTCGAAAGGGTCTGAGTCCAATAAATATAGATTCACCAAATCCACAATACAGGGGTGGGACCTACGGCCATACAAACTCTATCAGACTATTTTGGAGCTGGGGGTGGGGCCTCTGTTGATAGGCCCTCTAAGGCCACTGTACATAGGTGGAGACTATTCCTATACAACAGAGTTAGGCTTCCTGATAGTGGCGGGGCTTGTACTGACAGACTTTAAGACCACAATCCTAAGGAGGACTCTTGTGTTCTCACAAATCCATATGAAATTCTCAAAAGGGTCAGAGTCCTTTGAATAGAGACATACCAAATCCACCATAGAGGGGTGTGGAACTATACCTGTACAAACATTATTAGTCTATTTTCAGAGCTCGTGGGAGGGTTCCAGGTGGATGGACCCACTAAGGCCACCGTACAGAGGCAGAGAATATTACCATACTGCATAGTTAGGCTTTCTCACAGGGGCAGGGCCTGTAGAGATTGAGCCTCAA
>CM052722.1:40772142-40796486 GCA_028551405.1 Uromys caudimaculatus
GTCCTGTGAATAGAGACATACGAAATCCACCATAGAGGGGTGTGGAACTATACCTGTACAAACATTATTAGTCTATTTTCAGCTCTTGGGAGGGTTCCAGTTGGATGGATCCACGAAGGCCACGGTACAGAGGCAGAGACTATTACCATACTGCATAGTTAGGCTTTCTCACAGGGGCAGGGCCTGTAGAGATTGAGCCTCAAAGGCTACCATCCCAGGGTCGAGCCTTGTACTCTCACAAGCCCTAGTAAAATATTCGAAAGGGGCAGAGTCCTTTGAATGTACACCTACCAAAAACACAATACAGGGATGGGGTTCTATAGCCATACAAACCATATAAGGTTATTACAAGATCTGGTGGGAGGAGCCTCTGTGGATTGACCCACTATGGCCACTGTACTGAGGCGGAGACTATTACCATGTAACAAAGTTAGGCTTCCTGATGGGGTGGGGCCTAAAGAGACAGAGCCTCAAAGGCCACCGTCCAAGGGTTGAGCCTTGTGCTCTCACATACCTTACTAAAACATTTGAAATGGTCTGAGTCCAATAAATATAGAATCACCAAATCCACCACACAGGGGTGGGACCTTCGGCCATACAAACCCTATTAGACTATTTTGGAGCTGGGGGTGGGGCCTCTGTTGATAGACCCTCCAAGGCCCAGTACATAGGTGGAGACTATTCCTATACAACAGAGTTAGGCTTCATGATAGTGGCGGGGCTTGTACTGACAGACTTTGAGGCCACAATCCTAAGGAGGGCTCTTGTGCTCTCACAAATCCATATGAAATTCTCAAAAGGGTCAGAGTCCTATGAATAGAGACATACCAAATACACCATAGAGGGGTGGGGAACTATACCTGTACAAACATTATTAGTCTATTTTCAGCTCGTGGGAGGGTTCCAGGTGGATGGACCCACTAAGGCCACTGTACAGAGGCAGAGACTATTACCATACTGCATAGTTAGGCTTTCTCACAGGGGCAGGGCCTGTAGAGATTGAGCCTCAAAGGCTACCATCCCAGGGTCGAGCCTTGTATTCTCACAAGCCCTAGTAAAATATTCGAAAGGGGCAGAGTCCTGTGAATGTACACCTACCAAAAACACAATACAGGGATGGGGTTCTATAGCCATACAAACCATATAAGGTTATTACAAGATCTGGTGGGAGGAGCCTCTGTGGATTGACCCACTATGGCCACCGTACTGAGGCGGAGACTATTACCATGTAGCAAAGTTAGGATTCCTGATGGGGCGGGGCCTAAAGAGACAGAGCCTCTAAGTCCACCAGCCAAAGTTAGAGCCTTATGCTCTCACAAAGCCATTTAAAATACTCGAAAGTGTAGGAGTCCTATGAATATAGACACATCAAATCCAACATATAGGAGTGTGAACCTATACCCATACAAAACTTATTAGCCTAATTCAGGAGCTTGTGGGCGGGGCATCTCTGGATAGACCCTCTAAGGCCACCATACAGAGACAGAGACTATTCATATACAACATAGTTAGGTTTCCTGACAGAGGCGGGGCCTGTAGGACAAAGATTCTAAGGCCACCATCCTTTGGTCGAGCCACAAACCCTAGTAAAACACTGGAAAGGATCAAAGTCTCATGATTATAGAGACACTTAAAACATCCAACAGGGGTGGGATTCTATGCCCATACAAACTCTATTAGCCTATCATTAGCTGGTCATAGGGCCTAGTGGTTTGAACTTCTAAGGCTAGCCGGGCACTGGCGTCGGACACGTTTAATCCCAGCACTTGGGAGGCAGAAGCAGGCAGATTTCTGAGTTCGAGGCCAGCTTGGTCTACAGAGTGAGTTCCAGGACAGCCAGGGCTACACAGAGAAACCCTGTCTTGAAAAATCAAAAAAAAAAAAAAAAAAAAAGAACCTCTAAGGCCACCATACAGAGGCAGAGTCTATTCTCATACAACGTAATTAGGTTTCCTGAACAGGGGCGGGGAATACACATAGAGCCTCTAAGGTCACTATCCAAAGGTCTAGGCTTGTGGTCTCACAAACCTTAGTAAAACACTTGAAAGGGACAGCATCCTGTGAATGTAGACATACCAAATCCACAGTACAGGGGTGGGGTCCTATAACCATACAACAGGCATTCGGCTATTTCAGGATCTGTTGGGAGGGGCCTCTGTGGATAGAACCACTAAGGCCACCATACAGAGGCGGCAACGATTCCCATACAACAGACTTAGGCTTCCTGACAGTGTTGGGGCTCGCACAGAGCCTCTAAGGCTACCTTCCCAAGGTCGAGCCTTGTACTCTCACAAACCCATGTAAAACACTTGAAGGTGGCAGAGTGCCATGATTATAGACACTCTAAATCCATCCTACAGGGGTTTGGACCTATAGCCTTTTAAATCGCATTGAGCTAATTCAGGATCTGGTGGGAGGAGTCTATGTGGATAGTCCCACTATAGCCACTGTACAGAGGCAGAGACCGTATATCATATTTAGGCTTCCTGACAGGGGCAGAGCCTGTAGAGACAGAGCCTCTAATGCCACCATCCCAAGTTGGAGCCTTGTGCTCTCACAAAACCTACTAAAACATTCGAAAGGGGCTGAGTTCAATAAATATAGACCCATCAAATCCACCATACACAGGTGGGACCTACGCTCATACAAACCCTTTTAGTCTATTTTGGAGCTGGTGGGAGGGACCTCTTTATATAGACCCACTAAGGCCACTGTACAGATGCGGAGACTATTCCCATACACCATAGTTAGGCTTATTGAAAGGGGCAGGTCCTGTAGAGTCGAACCCATTGTGATCAATCTCCAGGGGCAGAGACTTTTGCTCTAACAAATTCAATTATGTTGCCAGATTTGTGGGGGTGGGGGAGGCCTGTGCAGATAGATCAACTAAGGCTACCGTACAGGGTCAGAAACCTATGCCCATACTATCAAGTTATTACTGTAGACAGGGTGTGAGGTCTGTAGAAGCAGACCCACTATGGCCACCATCCAGGGGTGGAGACTTATGCTCTAACAAACCCCATTAATCTTCTCGAAAGTAGGGGGAGGCCTGTGCAGATAGAGTCATCAAGTCCTCCATACTGGGGCAGATACCTGTTCCCATGCCAATCTAGTTAGGCAGCAAGATTTTCGGGGTTTGGGGGAGCTGTGTAGGTAGACCCACTAAGGCCACAATCAGTGGTGGAGATAAGTTCAGGTGGAGCCACCTAGGCTACCATAGGGCATCAGCGTTCTGTGTATGTCTACCCCACCCCCACCCCCAGAACATGAAATCTTCAAAACTGACTTCTCTCTGGCCTTTAATCCCTGGTATTTTAATTTCTGTAGTCTAAGACTTTCCCACCACGACCTCATTCCATAAGGGGAAAAGGTACAACTGGCAGTTCCACAGGCCCAAGGCCTATAAGGGCCTCTTCGGAGTAAAGGACTCACAGGAGGGACAAGGAAGTTTGGGAAACTTGAGGTTGTGACCATTTTAAAGCAGGTTACCCTACCCAAACACCTGACAATACCTAGGAATGTTCTCTGCAGACTGGATTCCAAGTCTCTTGTGCCCTTGACTTCTGATGAGTAAAGTAGCTGGAAAGTGAAGTAATCCTCAACTTCTGGTTCCTCCCACTGTTTTCCTGTGATCTTCTAAATAGTTCTCAGCATGGGAGGTGCTCTATGTATTATCTTTTGTTCCAGGGCAGGAGTTCCCTGGTCTTATGCTTGTCTTTTCTAGCTCATTCTTGCTCATCCTTGTGGGGACCTGTCCCTCCTCCATTTGCTTTGCCTCCCTTTCAATGCTCCTTGTTTTCCATTATCTTCTCCCCACCCCTCTCCTCCCACTTGCACTCCTACTCTCTCCCCCCTCCTCTTCCCTCTGCTCCATTCTTTTGTAGTCCAGTGTCCTTGTCTTGTCCTCCTAAATCATCCTGTGCCCTAAAATCCCATCCCTTCCCTACCTACTTCTCTCCCCTCCTTTACTGTAATCTCCTCTCCCTCTCTCTTTACTTCCTCCCCTCTCCCCTCCTCCCCTCTCCCCTCCTTATTTACCTCTCCTCTTATTTTGCCTTGCCTCTCCTCCCTGCCCCACCTCTCCTTCGTTTTCTTTCCCTCTGCTTTTCTCCTCTCCTCCATTCATCTCCCCTACCCCACCTACCTCTCTCCCTATTTTGCTCCCCTCTTCCTTCTCCACCTATCATCATTTCTCTCTCCCTCCCTCTTCCACCTACTTCTCTCTTCCCTTTTACTATCCTCCCTACCCTTCCTCAAATCTCTCTTCCTTTCCCATATGCTTTTCTCCCAACCCGTCTCCTTCATTCCTTTCCTTTCTCCTCTCCTCTCTTCCCATCCTCCACCTCTTCCCCCATCCTTCCTTCTCTATCACTCCACTCCCTTGAATCACTATGTGCTCAAGCTGCACGGTAACTTTCTGTTTTTGTACGGTTGGCCTTGAACTCTCAGTACTCTGGATTGCTGGGATTACAAGTTTACAACCACTCTTGATTGTTCCCATATCACCAGAAATTAGCTTTCTCGGGGGGGGGGGGGGATTTGTTCTGAAGCAGTACTCTGATTGCAGCCTTTTGTGGACATAAACTGACAATCAGCCTGCTCGTGCTTCACGAGTTCTGAGATTTCATGTGTATACTCTTTACTTAAATCTCATTAGGCTTTTCATCCTCATTGTTTGTAGGTGATCAGCCACTTTTTTCTACAGGATTTGTGGCCAACTCTCAAATTAATGACATTAATCACTGAGATTGCAGTTATGAAGTACTAGCATGCTTCATGTAGTCACTTTTATCTGGCCTGGTTGAAAATGGTCATGGTAGAAGAAGGACAAGAGACTGTGATCCTGTATAATCTGAAATATGACTCTCTTCTTCCCTTATTTCAGTTGTCTATATTGAGGCCCAGGACTGTAAATAAAACCATTTATTATATGAAATCATCCCCTTTCTCCAACCATATGGCCTGGCAGCCTGTAAGGGGAAAGAGGAGCAGCTCCTTAGCCAGACAACTGTGTCTGGGTCCTCTGCTTGACATAATAGTATGCCCAATATTTTCAGGGGTGAACTTCTGCTCTTCTCAGATGTTAGTCCTGATTATACTTGCTGTTCCAGTTTCATCCTTGTAGGTATTTTCTGTTAAGATCATAATAAACTACTGACCAGGTTTCTTCCACTAAAAATGATTCAAGTGGTTTAGTACTTTAATGGGACTCACAAAACTCAAACATTTATGGTACCTATAACTCCATTGATAATAGCAGATATATTTGCTACCTTACATTCCTTCACTAAGGAAATAAAAAAAAAAAAAAAAAGTACTGTTGTGGAGAAAACAGGCCAAACTTGAAAATTTTCTTTTCAGTTAATTATGTCATCTACCACAGACTGTTTACTTGCTTCCATTTTATGGTGCATTCATTCATAGGTTCTAGTTCCAAGCAGAACTAGAATTTGAGAGGGTTTTTTTATTCCTTTAATTGTTCCATGATTTATTTCAATCATGGGGGAGGCAGCAGACTGAACTTTGTTAGCATATTCACAGCCACAAGTGAGGTAATAAGTAATAAAAATGTAAGATTAATTAATATATTTTCTTCTCTGGTGAGTAAACAGTAATTCTATTGAAGATTAAATTTTCATATTTTTGCATGGCTTAATAACTCCTTTTTATTATGGAACTTCATTAGCCTTTCAATTTGTTGTAAAAATTTTATCTGAGAGAAAACAGATGACAGTTTTCCTTTTTAATGTTCCTGGAACATTTTGCTTCACATGATAATATCTAGTTACATCCAGTTTCCTGAAAATGTCATAGCTTTGTTCTTGAAAGCTGAGTAAAACTTTATTGTGTGTGTGTGTGTGTATGTATGTATGTATATATATATCCTGTTCTCCTAGTGATGATTACCTAAATTTATTGTATGATTTGGTTATTTTTTGTTCCATGTTAAACATAAAGATGTATCTTTATGATAAGGTGCTTTAAATTTTTTTGTTTATGTAGTTAAAATGTGTATAAATATATAATACAGTGCCTCTATTTTATGAATTTTAAACTGCTTTTCTGATTTGCATAGTGGATTGACTAATTTAAACCGCCATGAACAGTTTTCTCTTTAACTCATATCTTTGCCAGAATTTTTTTTGTACCTTTCTCACTGAGATAAGATAAATTCTAAATGTAGTATATTGAGTTTCCCTGATGTCTCAAAATGTTTAACTTTTTCATGGTTTTGTTAGTCATTTGTATTTCGCCATCCACTTACCCTCTTACTAAATTGTTTGTGCTTTGCTGTGCATGTTTACAGTTATTTGAACAGTTTCCAGACTAATCCACTGTGATATGAATTAGTGGTAAAATGTTTTCTAATGTTTTGTGATCACTTCATTCTAGTCATCACTTTAGTATACAGCTAAAAATGTCCTTGGTTGTTGCTCATTAGTTGAGATGTGAATTTCCCTTTGTGAACTCCCTTAGGGAGTACTGACTTGTCTAGTTCACTTTAATGTTGGTAGCCGTCACCTTTATCAGTTAATTCTTTAGGGATGACAGTATGGTACGTCTCTAATTCTAAAGCTCCTTTGGCACTTACTTCCTGAAATTCTTTTCAGTCAACTATTTTTGTTATCCTTAATATTTTTTTATTTGCTACTTTGACATAGTAATAAATAATATCTGTAGTATTGCTCTATTAATGTTGAACTTCTTCGGTATGTAGGACTTGTACATTTTATTTTTTAGTATCATTTCTTTCTATTTTTTTCAGTTGTTATTGAGAAATATTCGTGAAATTGTTTATATGTATTTAAAGAATTAGTTTTCATTTGTTCTTTTTTATAAAATTCATGCATTTTTACATTTATTTTCCACTTGCTGCTTCTCTGTTTTGAAGTGGAAGTTTCTGGTTTCTTTGGAGACTCAGTTGTGTCACGTGATGTTTTTTTCTGGAAACTGTCTTAGGAGAGGGTGTTTTGCTGAAACAGACATATGGGAGGATGTTTTGCTGAGAACAGACACGTGGTGTTTTTGGGGAAGCTGCCTGGAAAAAGGAACATGTGATGTTTTGCAGAGCAGACACTTGAGAGAACACCTGATGTTTGGAAAGGGTATTAAATAAAACCCCAACAGACAGTGGACAGTGTGTCTGGTATTAGTGTGCCATACCATTCTTTGCTGGTCATCTTTGGGTTTTGCTGATGGTGGTCTTCACTGATGACACTGTATGGTATTGGCTAACCTTGCCATTCTTTGCTAGTCATCCTTTGTAGTGACTTCATAGAAAGAAACACACCAAAACAACAAACAAATGAACAACAAAAAGACAAACTTCTGGTAGTATTCCCACAGCTTCTTTCTACTTCTGTGGACTTGGGCCTATTGGCAGAGCCTTGTGGTTTCTTCTGGATCAAACTGCTGTTGTAGATTCATGAATGGTGTTGGTGAGTGGATCGAGCTACTGCTGCTGATTCATGTGAACTGAACTGATAATATCCTAACAACACACATTGGATTCACCCTAAAGAACTATTTCTAAACAGGTCCATATCCTCCCTTTGCCCTATTAACTTTTCCTTTCCACTACCTCTGGTGAGTGGTGGACTAGAAGAGAGGTTAAGCAGTTAAGTACCCTTATTAAAGTAGGTTTTGAAAAATATAACCCCATACTGTTTATTTTGATATTAATTCTCTAATATTTTAAATTCACGGTCTCTATCACATAATTTTTCCTTGCATATATGTTTTGTTTCAACTTAATGTCTGTTTTTGTGTCTCACACTGGCCTGGGAGTGCCAATGTGGTTGAGGCTGCTGTTGAAATCTCCGTCCTCACACTTAATATATTTTAATAAACAAACCACTTCACTCACTGCCATTTGGGCTAGTTATAATAGAATCTATAGTAGAACTGCATATTTGTTGTATAGATATTACAAAGATTATACACTCTTGTAATGCCATATAATATTTTGAACATATAAATATATAAAATACATTATGGAAGTCTATGTATTCACAAAACCTCTAATGTTGAAATAAATTTTTAGGGCAGCAAGGGATTTTCTTTTAAATAAAGAAAATTTCAGAATTGATGTTTTGCTTCACTGTTGTACTTCCTAATTATATTAGACTTGGACAAATTTAACAGCTTGGGACAGATGATTTTTTATTTGGTAGAAACAAAAGGGTTTACTTAAGATAAACCAATAAAAATAATGGAAAACTACAAGTATTCATAGAATTCCCAAGAAAATACAGTTTTGAATCTTGGGATTATTTTTGCCTTTTTCGTTTTTCTTCTTTCATTTTATACATAATGACCACAGCCTCTCCTCTCCCTCCTAACAATTCCCCATTCCTTCTCCCGTAGATCACTGTTCCTCTGTTTCTCTTCAGAAAATAGCAAACCTCCCAAAGATATAAAACAAACAATATAACAAAATGCAGTAAGACTAGGCACAGACCCTCATATCAAGTCTGGAAGAGGCAACACAGTAGTAAGAGAATGAAGGTCCCAAGAGCAGGCAAAAGAGTCAGAGACAACCCCACTCCAGTTATTAGTAGTCACTTAAGACCATCAAGCTATAGGACTGTCACATATATGCAGAGGGCCTAGGTCAGACCCATGCAGGCTCCTTGATTGCCATTTTAGTCTTTGTGAGTCCCTGTGAGCCCTGCTTAGTTGATTCTGTGAGCTGTGTTCTTCTGCTGTCCTCGACTCCTCTGGTTTCCTCTCCCTCTTCTGCAGGGTTCCCTGAGCTCCATCTACTGTTTGGCTGCAAATCTCTGCATCTATTCCCACCAGATAATGAGAGAAACCTCTCTGAAGATGATTGGGCTAGGCACTGCTCTATGAGTGTAGCAGCATATCATTAGGAATCATTTCATTGACTTTTTTTTTGTCACTCATGTTTGTTTCTACCCTAGTCTCTGAGCCATCTAGCTCCGTGTTCCTAGCCATCCATCCTAGCAGTGTTGGGCATGGGATTTCTCTTGTGGCTCATGTGTCAAGTTAGAACAGCCATTAGTTGGCCACTCCCAAAAGTTCTGAGCAACCATTGCCCAAGCACACCTCACAGGCAGCACAAGTTGTGAGTGGTAGTTTTTTGTGTCTGGGTTGGTATCACAGCCTCATCAATGGGAGCTTTGTTTGGTTACAAAAGATGGCTGCTTCAGGCTCTATACTGTCCATTACTCAGAGTCCTTGCTAGGCTCACCCTCATATGTTCTTGGAAGTTCCCATTGCAGAAGCTTTCCACATACCCCCCCCAAACACTCACCTGTTCCAATTGCTTCTCTCAATATTCCCTCCCTCTGTCCCTCTGTTCCTTACCTGATACCTTCTGCTCCCCCATACCACTGTGAACAATCCCAGTCTTGTCTGATCTCAGAATTTTAATTTATAGAGGTATTTACAATAATTTGACATTTTCTACAATATTAGGAGAAATGATCAGGGAGTCTTCATAAATTGTTACAACTCTTTCTACATAGTCATTTCTGATACTGATAACTTTCATTAACATAGTATTTGTGTTACAATAAATTAGTTAGTATTGATACATCGGTATTAAGTGGAATCCATGCTTAACTTTAAATATTCAGTGGATTTTGAAAAATAAAAATTAGAGGGCTGGAGAGATGGCTGATAGCATTTGATCTATTGTAATCTATCTGGGTTTGCTTCTCAGGACCTGGAAGCTTACAACCGTCTGTAACTCTAATTCTAGGAAATCCAGTCCCCTGCACTGTAAACATGCAGTATATTTATCTACAGGCAGGTAAAACACTTATCCACATAAAATTAAATTAAATTAAATCTTTTTAGAAGAAAACTCTATGATATGAATGTTGCCACAAAAGATACTACACTAAGATGCCTTGTTGTTCACTCATTCACCTCTCTCTATACCTTAAAATACCTTGTCTTTCTAAAGGCTTTAATAGTTTTGCTTTTTCCAGATAGTCACATAGTTTGAAACATCCAGCATTTATCCTCTTTCAAATAGCCTACTTTCACTTAGCTATATTCATGGCTTAGCAGCTTGTTTCTTTTTATCACTAGATATTATTCAATTTTATGGATGTTCCAGACATTGTTTTTTCATTCATCTACTGAAGAACATCTTGATTTATTCAACATTTGTATGAAGGTTTTGTATGGACATAGCTTCTAAATGATATAAACACTGAAGAGTTCAATTGCTAGAAAATCTGATGAATACATTTGATTTTGTAAAGTACTATCAAACTGTCTTTCAAGGATGCTGTACAATTTTACATCAACACTAAAAAGAATGGGGAGTTCTCTTGTTTTAAAATTCTCCATCATTTTTGCTTGTAGGTATTTAAGATTTTATTCATTTTATTAAGTATATAATTATATAGATAAAAATACTCTGATCCCGATGTTCTCTTTCTTATCCATATATTTATTTCAATGTATTGCAAGAAACAAATTCAGTTAATCAATATTACCAACTTTTAGATGTAGACTTGTCCATAATAGTCTTTCATTTTATTGGTTACAAGTAATCATTATTGATAGTTTATTTGGTATTTTATACTAGGAATTTAGGTCTTCTTTTTAATGTAGCTAGAAGGTATCTTTGTTATATTAAAATGCTGGCTTCTATTGATTTAATATTTTTCTATTAATGATACAATCTCACTTATAACTATCCTAATGTACATTATTTTTGATAATTTGTTATTTTTGTAATTTCATATTAAAAGACAGCTTAAATGTTTGAATTAGATATCATTTGTTTTCTGATATATGTACTCTTTGATATACATTTTCCTGTTTTATTAGACATAATTACTGATGAATATTTAATGTTAAATTTAGTTTAGTTTAGTTCCTAATGTTTCTATTTTAATTTTCTCTGGAATTATTGTTTCACCTATGTATTCTTTAGTAATGTTTTACATAATCTCAAAGTATTTTAGGATTTTCTTATTACCATTTTTATCATTTATTATACAAATTCTGCTGCGTCCTTGTAGTATATTTTGTATGATTTATAGTCTTTAATTTCATGACATGTTTGAAATGGGACAGGATGTCATCTATCTTTGTGTATATATTATTCAAGTATACACCTTATAAATACAACCTGTATTTTTAATTCTTTACATTGAGTATTTTACAGGTACACAAAAATGTTTATTTTTCTATTTTTGAAAATATTTTTATGCAGTATACTCTGATTGTTTCCCCTCTCCCAACTCCTCCAAGATCCTTGACACCTCCCCTCCCATTGAATCCAAACTGTTTTATTCCTTAGAAAATAAATAGGCATCTAAATAATAATAATAAAATGCATTCTTTTTATCACTAAATATTATTCAGCTGTATGAATGTTCCAGACAAATTGGAATAGAACAAAACATACAAATAAACAGAACCAAAATAAAAGCACAAGAAACACATAAATACAGACAGACACACATTTTCACCAACAGAAATTCCAAAAAGACACAAAATCAGAAATTATAATATATAAGGAAAATACCTTTAAGGGAGAAAAAAAGCTGAGACAAAGCACTATGAGATTGGGCAGCAGCAAAAACAAAACAAAAACAACAACAAACAAAACAAAAACAAAAATCACCCAAAATACCACCAAATTTGTTTTCTATTAGCCTTCTACCTAGGATCTGCCCTTCAGTGTAGAACTAGTGAGACTCCTTTGGAGAAAACTAAAGTTTCCTTTGCAAGCAGTTATCAATTGGAGGTAGTGTCTAGATTAGTAATGGAGAGGGGGCTTGTGTTCACTCTCTCTCTCAGCGCTGGGACCACATCTGGCTTAGACCTGTATGTGCTACCATAGTCTCTAATTTATGCATCAGTCATGTTGTGTCTAGAAGGCTTTCTTCCCTTGTTTCATTGGTGATTCAATGAGGATGAAAGACCACAGAATCAAAGCCTTAAATACATATATAGATCTTAATATTCGATAATGGTAAACTACCTACTGTGATCAGTAAACTATACTGTGATCAATTAATTTTCTTTTGTTTGGTTGGCTTTTTGTATAATTTCTTTGAGATTGTAAGTACATCATTTCTCCCTTCTCTTTCCAACTCTTCATGCACCTACCACCCACTTTCTTTCAAATTTGATTTTTAATTGTTGTTATATATATCCATGTATATGTATATATTCTATATCTATATGTATGTGTGTGTGTGTGTGTGTGTGTGTATATGTGTGTGTGTGTGTGTTTTCACATACATAAATAAAACCCACTCAGTCTAAATAACATTATATGTATATGTTTCAGGGATGACCATTTGGTATATTCGACTGTTGTGCCACAGTGTGCCTGTGGAGGTCAGATGATATTTTGTGGGAGTTGGTTCTCTCCCTCCAACATGTCAGTTCCAGGAATGGGACTCAGATGCACAGACTTGTGAGACAATTGTCTTTAACCTCTGAGCCATCTTACTGGCCCCATTCTTTTTTATTTTTTCAGATAGAGCAAGAGGGCACTCAGTTAATGGATTAGTGACAATTCTATTACAACATAGGCTCAAAATTCAGTTTTCTTTACTTACTAAGATGTCTGTTACGAAGAGATTTAGGGATGTATGTGTAATGAACACATACAGTGCACATTATACCTCTTTACTCTTTGTATAAGACTTTGGGAAAGTGTAAATATGTATTTATTCACCAGATTATAATTGTGCTCTCAGAGATTTTCTGGTGAATAAACTTACCTTTTCTAGTTCTTTTTAAACCCTGGTTGATTGATTCAACTGAGCTGTTCTGGCTGAAACTTCTCTCCAAGCTGACTGATTCAAATTAGCTTCTCTTGGCATCTGAAATTTTGATCTGCTTGGCCTCAACCTAACTCTGGATATCTATTCTAATCTTCTGGATCCTTCTCATTCTTCATTCTCTGGTTTGTTCTGTTTTCACCTGCAACTAATCTCTGTAAAACTGTCCCTGAAAATCTCCCCCTCCTTCTCTGCTGCTGCTGCTGCTCTCCAGAGAGGAGATGTCACCTATCCCTCATTCAAAGTACATAACTAAGATAATTCTATACTAATGCCTATGTATGGTACATGCAATAAGAATTGAAATTACCAGAGAGTATTAGTACTAAAATCCAGTTCAGTCAGTGTAGTGAGTACTTGGTGAGATTTCATAGTCTAAAACTAATTATTCCTATTATTGTGAAGGTTAATACTTCCTTACACTGGATTGTCCACTAAATATAATATAGAGTAATCTAGGAGATAACCTTACAGAAAGTAGAATAAGCCTCTCAGCACGTCTGGTGTCTATAAGGAATTACCTGATTGGGGTAATAGAGGTAGAATAACACTATGGCATCACCCTTCTACTGGCTGGGGTCCTGGACTATATAAAATACAAAGTGAAAATAAGCGTTCAGTGCTCTCTGTTTTTTGAGTGCACATGCAATGTGAACAGCTGGCCTCTTGCTTCTGCCACCATGTTATTCTCAATTATTGCAAAGTTTTTTCCATCATGATAGAATGATTCACCTCATACTATAAGCCAGAATAAACCTCTCCTCCTTCAAATTGCTTCTTGCCATGTATTTAGTCACAGAAATGAGAAAAATATCAAATTAATCATCTTTCCTTTTTCATAGAAAGTAACACAGTGACAGCTCTAAAAAGATCACTTATAAACAGTGACCAAATGTACCATGTCCAGTAGATGAGATAGCTACTTTGCCTTCCGCAGTAGAATGTTTTGCTTCAGAGTATCTAGGATTTAATAATAACAGTTAAGATCTTGTTTTGTTCTTACTTCAGTTCTTTAATCTGAGTTGTACTATTTGAGGCTCTGGTGCCATTTTATTGTTCTACAATTTTCCCTCAGCAACCTTGATAATCAACAACACTATTACTATTAAAAACCTCAAGATTATATATATATACACACACACACACACACACACACACACACACACACACACACACACATATATATATATATATATATTCAGGATATTTACATTTTATAGACTTACTTTGTCACACCTTTCAAATGATTTCTGAGTGCTCACAAAACCCCAACAACTTCCAATGAACTATCATAGAAATCATATATTCAGTTACTTATTATAGATAAAATGAGCAAAACGAAATTGTTATCGACTGAGTGTATGCTTCTGAGCTAGAATGCTGAACTCCTAAGTTGTCCATGAATCCTAGCTCCAAATAATGAGGAAGGTAGAGCCCCAGCTGGCCATCTCTGGTCAACAAAGAAGCATCTGGTACTGGGACTGAGTTATATCCAATTGAGTTGTTAGCCAAAAGTATTCCATGAAAATCCTCAAACATCCCAGGGTGTTGCCAAGATAATAGGTTGCTCTCTAAAAATGACACCAATGGATTCACTGTTAAAAATAGCACCCATAAAACTCATTGAATGAACATGGAGAGGTTGAGCTGGTGCCTACATATAACTTTCACCTCAATGTTCTAATAATGTCTTTGGTATGGAAAGTTAAGCTTCAGGCTACCAAAGAAAAAAACAAACACCAACCCAGCCACAAACCCTTTGATCTACATTCTGTCCTGCCTGCAAAATATGCTAGGGCAACAATGTCACAGAATTTGTGGAAGTAACCAACTGGTGTTGCTTGACATAAGGCCCACTACAGAAAATGGAATCCATACCCAACACTTCTTGGGTGATCAAGAATTTGAGACTAAATAGCCCAGACATCTAGGGCAAAATCAAATACTACTTATCTTAAAAATATAACAATAAAATGACTACTAATGATGTTCTATGCTCATAGACAGAGAGACTTCTGCCTGCAGCAGATGGGAATAAACACAGAGACTCACATCTCATATCCAGGCACATGCATACACACACATACACACACACACACACACACACACACACACAGAGAGAGAGAGAGAGAGAGAGAGAGAGAGAGAGAGAGAGAGAGAGGAAGAGACAGGCAGACAGACCTTGGAATCAAACTCTACATGAAATGTCTCCATCAAATCTCTCTGTTCAGCATTCAGGGAACCCCATGGAAGAGAAGGCAGAAAGAATGTAAGAGCTAGAGATGATGAAGGACATCAGAAGAATAAGGCCCCATGAACCAGCTAAGCAAGGTGCATATGAACTCATAGAGACTGAAGCAGCAAGCACAGAGTCTATACAGATCTGCATCAGGTCCTCTACACACACACAGACACACACAGGCACACATAGACACACACACACACACACACACACACACACACACACACACACTATAGCTTTTAATTTAGTACTTATATGTGACTCTTGAATGTGTGAATGAGTGAGCGGGTCTCTGATTCTTGTGCCATCTCCTAGGGCTCTTTTTCTTCTCTTGGTTTGCCTTGTCTGACTTTGATGTGATGGCATTTGTTTCATCTTCTTTAATTTATTTTTGCTAAAGCACTATTGAGAAAAAACTAAATGCATTTATTTTTTATTTTTATGTGTGTGGGTTTTTTTGTTTGTCTCTATACTTGAGCATTATGTGCATGTAGTGTCCTTGGAGGCCAGAAGTGGGCATCAGATCCCCTGGAACTAGTGTAACAACAGATGATTGTTTTTTTGTTTTTGTTTTTGTTTTTGTTTTTTGGAGGGTGGGCTCATGCTCCACCCTTGCTTCCTGTACCTCTATCCATACTTCTTAATATCATTCAGATACAGGAATAATAACTTCATGTTCGGAATCAGGAATTTGTGCTTTTGCTCATTAGCTTATTCATTTTGTGCTTTTGCTCATTAGCTTATTCATTTAGTTTCAGTAAAAGAATCAACTGCTTTATATGTTTGTAATGCAGTTCCAAGTGCTTAAAAGACTAATGCAGAGATGCTGTCAGGACTAAGAACCTAGAGTGGACAGCTTGAGTCTCAGCAGTGAACACGGGACAGACATTTTATGGGACTGAGTTTATACTTTCTCATATGTGGGCTATAGAGAGGATAATGGGCATTTCCTAAGTGAGGTTCTGTGCCCTCATCAATTGATTCTCAACAAACACGGGCTCACTTCAATAGAGTCTCAACAAAGACGTGCTCTCAACCCCTGTCTCTTTCCACCTCACGTTGCCCCAGAGTTCCTTTTTCTACCTGAATTCAAGCTAGCTGCCTGTGCTTTCATGGCAACCGGACTCTTTTCCAAGCTGTATCTGCTTAGCCCACGGGCAGCTAAGCATCCCTATTAAGGCAGAAGACTTCTACTCAAGATTGAAGAAGGCTTCAGAACAGCAGAGGCAGGAGCAAAATGACAGGAGGTCACTTGCCTATGTGTAGGCCATAAAGAGATCATCTGAAAGAAGCTTATCTCACCACCACCGCATGCCCTTCCTTCCTTTGTTTTTGATTTTGAGATGAGACAAGGTCTCATGTATCCCAAGCTAGCCTGCAATTCCCAGTGCAGTCAAGAGTGATTTCGAACTTGTATGTATGTATGTACGTACGAATGTATGTATGTACATATGTATATATGTATGCCTTATTTTTTTACACACCAAGTGCTGCCCCCCTCTATGAAGGGATATCCAGGTGGGGCCAACCCTCTCAGAGGAGAAGGGTGGTAAGAGGGTCTCAACAGATGGTCGTTAGCAGCCTAAAGGTTGCTGTGAATTGAATCTGGGTCCTCTGCAAGATCTACAAGTGCTCTTAACTACTCATGTATCTCTGTAGTCCCCCCATGTTAATTTCTATGATAAAATTTTAGTTTTATATTTTAACCAAAAGAACAAAGCAAAACTCATACATTTTTATTTATAAAATGGTCAGATTTATTGATAACAGTTAATACCCCATGCTTTTTTCACAATGCAATATCAATAAGATTCTATTAAACTAATACCAGAAACATAAAATCCGTTTTCATTGTGCTATTTGTAAACCAATAATATATCTTCAACACCTACATATATCTGTACCATGAAAATGGATGTAATTTAATAGGTAGTACCTAATTTTCATGTTTAACTTTTGAATAAAAAAATTAAACAAATTGATGTGTTGATCCTGATACAGCTGTCTCCTGAGAGGCTCCTTTAGAGCCTGGCATATACAGAGGCAAATGCTCTCAGCCAACCATTGGCCTGAGTGTGGGGACCCCAATGGAGGAGTTAGAGAAAGGACTGAAGGAGCTAAAGGGGTTTACAACCCATAAGAATAACAAGATTATCAACCAACCAGACCCTCCAGAGCTCCCAGGGACTAAACCACCAACCAAGGAGTACACATGGAGGGACTCATGGCTTCAGCTGCATATGTAGCAGAGGATGGCCTTGTCAGGTGTCAATGGGAGGAGAGGCCCTAGGTCCTGTGGAGGCTTGATGCCCCAGTATAGGGGAATGCTAGGCCACTGAGGCAGGAGTGGGTGGGTGGGTGGGTAGGCATCCTCATAGAAGCAAGGGGAGGGAGGATAGGGGAGGGGCTTTTTGGGGTGGAGAACCAGGAAAGGGGATAACATTTGAAATGTAAGTAGAGAAAATATCCAATAAAAAAGGAGAAAAGAAAGAAATATTTAGCAGAGCTTAAATGTATAGGTAACTTTTAGTCCTTGTAGTAATAAGAGATAACCTGATTGCCGGGCAGTGGTGTCGCACGCCTTTAATCCCAGCACTTGGGAGGCAGAGGCAGGTGGATTTCTGAGTACAAGGCCAGCCTGGTCTACAGAGTGAGTTCCAGGACAGCCAGGGCTACACAGAGAAACCCTGTCTCGAAAAACAAAAACAAAAACAAAAACAAAAAAAAAAAAGAGAAATAACCTGATCAATTAGTACATATGGAAGAAACAAAATTACCATACCAGACAGGCAGTATGAAAATAAAACAGGACTGGTGCCCTGTCCTCACTCCTTCATAGAAAATAAAGGCAGGTTTTGTCCATTTATTTCTTATCCATTTCAAAAGTATTAATCAACTAATAATTCTAGCATAAATCCAAAGATTATTCAAAGATCAAATGCAAGTGAGTTTTGAGCCTTTTTCATTTTGATCCTTGTACCTTATACTGGAATGGTAGAAGGTACTTGCTCCATGTAGGATTCATGTTGAAGGTCAATAATTGTTATGATAGAATTTGACATTTGAGTTCAAATTCACTATAGTCTTAAAATATAGGATGTCAAGGGAAAAGCCACTTTACTAATTTGAAATTCTTTCTATAAGTTCTTAGTGACAGGTAGTGCTTGGATTTTATTTCCCTTGGCTTTTGCTACCTTCATCATTGCTTCTAAAGAAACATCTACACAGCTATTAAGTAGGGTGATCTGAAAGGAGTATACTGTGTCCTAACAGCAGTAAGTATCTATAGAATTAACAGAAAATAGAATTGCTATTATAATGATGGCCTAAGATCTTTCTCCGACCAGGTTCTTGATACCATCACACTATTTTTTTCCCTTTTTTGGCTTTATTTTGTTTTGTTTTGTTTTGTTTTGTTGCAGTGCTGGGGATGACTCATGCGAAATAAGCACTCTACCATTCAGATACTTTATTTTTTTTACTAGTCAAAGAATTTTATTAACCTTTTCCTAACTCTATTCCCAGGCTTCTTCATGTTAATTTGCCACAAAGAATGAATTATGTATAAGCAAAAATTCAAAAGAGGTGCAGTGTCTGGAGGCTTGGGCTTAAAAATATTAGAGATCTAGATCTTATCAGATCCATAATTAACAAAAAAATTTTAAAAAGCAGTCATGATATAAAATAGCAGCTCCTGTAACTTCTGCAAGCGTCACCTTCTTCAGAAGTTTCTTCAATTCAGTTTGCTTCGTTCTTAGAAGCCTCATCAAAATTCTCTACCAGATCCTCCTCCTCCTCCTCCTCCTCCTCCTCCTCCTCCTCCTCCTCCTCCTCCTCCTCCTCTTCTTCTTCTTCTTCTTCTTCTTCTTCTTCTTCTTCTTCTTCTTCT
The DNA here is from genome assembly GCA_028551405.1 of Uromys caudimaculatus. Taxonomy (NCBI): domain Eukaryota; kingdom Metazoa; phylum Chordata; class Mammalia; order Rodentia; family Muridae; genus Uromys; species Uromys caudimaculatus. Next base: position 40,791,059 of record CM052722.1, read on the forward strand.
TCTTCTTCTTCTTCTTCTTCTTCTTCTTCTTCTTCTTCTCCAGGAGCACCTGGTGCTTTTCTGTTCACAGATTGTTTGGGCAGAGCTTTAGTCAGTCTCCTTAAACTCATCAGACGGTCTGTACCAAGCTGGTTGAGGATGCTGGGAAGCATTTCTTTCAGCTGCTTTGTCTCAGCGTGGCCTGGAATGGTGAAGGGGTTTGCTGCCAGAGATGCCTGAACTTTAGGGTTGTTAAACTGGATCCTTGTTCCTTGGTTTGTAAACATGTTCACTTCTTCAATACCAGAGATACTGTTTACTCCTAACTTCTTTAAGGAGAACTGCAGTTTTTTATCATCTGCTATGGCTGTTCTGTGATCTACATTAGTCTTTCTATAAGAGGTTTCTTTCCCACCAATGTGTTCTTGTGCCTGCAGTTTGGCAAATTTTTCCTGGTTCATGATTGTTTCTTTCCTCTTGTCAGAGTGGAAATGGGGTTGCACGGGGGACTAAGGTTCACACTCAGGGGATCTCAGGCAGACCAGCTGAGATAAGGCACACACATGCGGGGACACAGATGGCAACTCGAGATACTTTAAAAATACCTTTCAGGTGATTGTGTAAAACATCAAGTTTTTACTGTGTTCACTGTTCAAAAAGCATGGGGCTTCTTGCTTTCCTGCTTCAAGTTCTGGAGATGGCCTCTGGCCTATTCATAACACTAAAGGAAATATTAAGGAAATGTTTTCATCCTTGCTTTTAATTTGTCAGTTCTGAAACTGTCTGTTGAGACAGTCACTTGCTCCCAGTTATTGTAGATTCATCTAGCTCACCACGCCATGTAACTTCAACATCATCTCCTTTGCAGACATCAGATTCTCAAGTAGCCTTGCTTCAGCTTATATTTGACAGTTAATGCCATCAGACTACTTAGGCCATCTCCATCACATCTTATGCTTGTCATTTATTGAGATTTAGAAATTAGCTATGGTCCTATAAAGCTATCATCTGCAGACTCTGGAAAGCTATTCTACAGTCAGTGGCTTGGCCTTTCTGTTGTTCTGTATCACCCTTCCAAAACAGTTGCTAAATTATTGCTGAAGGCCTAAGAGAGACAGTAAGCAGTTCATTTAATTTATTACAATGTAGCTCTCCATAATTCTTAAATAAGCTGACAAAGTCTTTCTCTGTGTATGTTTGTGTGTGTTTGTGTATGTGTGTATGTTTGTGTGTGTGAGTGTGTGGTGTGAGAGAGAGAGAGAGCGAGAGCAAGAGAGAGAGAGAGAGAGAGAGAGAGAGAGAGAGAGAGAGAGAGAGAGAGAGAAAGAGAGAGAGAGTCTGCACATGCATTTTAGCAACAGAAATACTAATGGAAGGTCTACAAGATGGCTCAACTGGTAAAGGTACTTGCCAGCAATACTGATCTCCACACATCTGCCATGGTAAGAGGGGACACACACGTGCACATGCGTGCATGCATGCACATGTACACAGACACACACACTCACATACACACAGACACACACACACATGGGCCTGTGTGCTGGAGGCTTTCCACAGGGATCTTGGCCAGGCCAGGTGCGAGGGTTCAGGCAAAAGGGAGAGTGCAAGTAGGGATGGTAGTCACGTCCACCTCAGTCTCCACAGTTGCTGCCTCGGTTGCTCCAAGATGCTGCACCAGCTGCCCTGCGCTGAGTTGGGCCCAGGCTAAGCCCACGAGAGGCCGACTAGCCAGCAAGAAGTTGCGGGAAGCTTCTGGTGGTGTTTCAGGAGAGCAGTCCTCTTCCCAAGCAGCAGTGTTACACTCTTATGATAGAAGCTCTCAGACAATGGAGTAGTTCTCACACCTCTAGTCCTTCTGGATAGGACTTCTTATATACAGTTTGGGATGGGTCAGGGTGTGACAACAGGTACTTCCCACTGGCTTGGTCTGAGAGCTTAGGGATACCTTATCTGCATGTGGGAGGGCTTGGTGTGCTGCTCCTATGTGACAGACCTCTCTACAGGGGGCTGTGGGGGTTGTAGTTACTAGACAGGAGCCAAGGGCCTCCCGGGAAGGTTGGCAAAATGCCTTCTGGTCCCTTGCAGGGCTAGTCCCACTGGATCATCCAGGGTTAAGCCTGTGCTCGACCAGGGGCCAGGCTGCCTGTCACAGTCCACCGCCTCCCTCCCCCCACACTGAAGATATTAAAGAATTAATAGAAGAAATAATAAAGGAATTAAAGAGCAATGTACTGTTCTGTACTTTTTTGATTTCACTTATCCTTATTCCAGTTGCCATGCTATTTGGTTCTGCATCATTAAAACGACCACAGATTTCTGTTTCTTTTGGAAAATATCAAAACTCTAATGGAAAAATGCAAGATATAGCAACAACTAGGTGATCTATATTCTTTAGAGACTTAAACTCTATAGTCTAATAAATATTTAAAGGAAAAATTACAAGGTAATAAAAAAATATTTTCTGTGGTTGCCACAGCCCCCTGGAGCCCAGAAAAGCACCTTGGTGGCAACTCCCCTGCACCAGGTGGGACACTAGCCATTTTGCTGGGGGACAAAAAGAAAGAGCTTGAGCATGAAGTTGGATGGGTAAGGGACAGGGAGGATTTGGGAGGATTGAGGGGAGAGGAAATAATATAATCAAAATATACTTTGTGAAAAGATATATAAAACTATTTTTGAAAAAGCTAAGCCCAACAAAAACAAAATGTGCAGGACCATCAAAATTAGGGAAAGGTGTGAAAACTTCAAAACTAAACAAGTACCACTGCCTAACAGCTGAAAACAAGCAGCTTGATTTACTGTTGAATATTTCTGGAATATTGGCCACTCTACAACTTCCTTATAAGGTTAACACAGGGAACATGATGACATATTAATCATGATATTAATAGATCTCTCTATACATTATTGTTCATGAATATAAATGTAGGCCCTTCAATTCCTTGTGAACTTGGAGATAACACTACCTCTGTGGTTTTCCACCCCTTAGCATTTGATTTCTTCCCTCCTGGTTCTACCTACTTCACTCACTCCAGTTTAATCAAACCAGTATTTCATGTAATTTTCCTCTCTTATATCTCAGTTTTATGTGGAACTCAAAGGGTATACCCTGAAAATTTATATAAATTTGATATTTGCATTCTGTCAGTTTTACAGCAGCAGTTGCCCATTAGCCCATGAACATAAGTCTGAGTGTGGGCTATCATTGTGCATGGCCTAGACATTACGGATTGATGTGTAGTGTAGGTGCCTGATTACAGAAGATTGTTAAAGGATTGGGAAACGTTTCTGGCCAAGGAAACATTAAAGAGCATAGCCTATGGCTGACCTAAAAGATTCAAGTAAGTATGGCAAAGGGATCTTCTAACGAATCCCTAACAAATCAGTTTCTTGCCTCTCAGAGGACTGTGCGGCAGATAACTTACATGGAAAAACAGTTTTTGTTTACAACTTGGAGGAACTTGATTGCATGACGTCTTTGTTGTTGTTTGTTCTTTTATCCTTTTTTATTTTTTAAGGAAGATGAGGTCCATTAGTTAAAGAATAGTAAAGATAAATGTGTTTATAAATACCAATCATTTTTTTCTTCCTTCCCCAAAGTGAAGTCACTCAACATACCTAATCCTGTTTTTGCATCTCGAAAATGAGTTAACAAGCTTAATATTTGCCTATTTTAAAATATGCAGGACACATGAGGCTATACTCTTCTTAGGGACTCTGAATTCAAGAAATTTTGAGTTAGAACATAAGTGGGAGGCTGTATTTGTTCATTAGTTAATGCTGATCATTTTGCATCTCACCTTTAAGGAACAAGGCACAATTAGACTTTTAATTATGTTGAAGTGGGAAAATGTGAACATCAATACCAAGAAATCATGTGTGTGGCTGTTCTCAGTAGTATGTACATCTGTGGAAGCTTGACAACACACATTTTGTGCCTATCTAAAATCTGAATAAGTTGCTTAGAGACTACAAGTCAGAGCTGCATTTTGATGCTGTTTAGTATGCCCAAAATTAGATTGTTAAAAAGTGTTGATGCTTTCTGCAAGGAAGTTTATTTTCAGGACTAAATGCATTTCTATTATTAAAACAAAGGAAAGAGAAAAAGCAGTAATTCAACCATTGTTCTTTGAAACTCATATATATGGGGAGGGGAATTTCAAGTTTCTGGTTATATCTGATGTTATTTTGTCTCAATTTATGGGTTATAAATGTCTTACTATTTATCCTTATACACATTTTCTGGTTAATTTTCATGAGAGCTCATATTTTTGTAGGATTAATTTCATTGTAACACAGCCTTACGAGTTATCTCATATATCAGTATTTTGATGGTTGACCCTACTTAGAAAAGACATTTTTTTCCAAGTTGCAAAGCTAGGTGGTGAGTTTTTCCTCTATGGTCAGTTTGGTTTTAATTATTCTGACCTGCTTCAGTTAAACTAAAAGATGATTCAGTTCATAGCTTAGAACAATTTTGAAGTAATAGTAATAAGGAATATTTTAAAATCTTACTGCTTTTCTTAAGTTACATTTCTTTCTTTGTGAAGAGGGGCCCATAGTATTATCTTGGGAAATAGCAAATAGTTTGATCTGTTGAGCAAATGCAGGAAAACTCATCAAAAAAAAAAAAAAAAAAAAAAAAAAAAAAAAAAAAAAAAAAAAAAAAAAAAAAAAAAAAAAAAAAAAAAAAAAAAAACAAGCAACAACAAAAAAAACAAAACAAGTAACTCTTAAGTGTTTTATTTTAACCCAACTAGAAAGAACAGTACTTGATGAGAACTTGACTGGAGATGCTTTGCTTGAATATTTACACCTTGATTGGAAAGAAAAATCCACTCAATTCCTTGGTTATTATCACATAAAATATATTCCTTAAATCTGACAATCATTACCAAAAATTACCTCATGTTTTCTACAATACCAAATGTTCAGTGAATATTGCTATTAATAGAATGATCATTTCTCTCCAAACTTACATGATGAAATTCAAATTTCTAGTGTTATATTATCAACAGGTGAATCTTTTTTTGAAAGTATGTAGGTCTTGAGTGGTGAGTTTTCATGAAAATGATACATATCCTAGTAAAGCCATGTGAGAGCTGGCATTTTCTGACATTTGAGGATGATATTGGAGGAAAGACATCTCCCAACTTAAAAGAGTGGCTTTAAAAGGTCTTAAATAAACAAGGTCCTTGGTTTTATGCATGTCATTTTCTCAACGTATGAGATACAATTTTTTTTTTCTTGATATTTTATTTACATTTCCGATGATTCCCCTTTTCTTTAGAAACCCCATGTCCCCTCCCCCTCCCCGCCTCTGTGAGGGAATTCCTCCTCCCACCTACCCGCCCACCCATTCCCATATTCCCACCTTGACATTCCCTTTTACTGGTGCCCCTAGCACCCTCAGGCCCAAAGTCCTCTCCTTTCTCCCTGGTGGCCA
>CM052722.1:40796986-40842257 GCA_028551405.1 Uromys caudimaculatus
GAACTTTTCCCCCGTACCCAGGTGTTCGAGAGTTTTCCCCACTTTCTCTTCTATTAGATTCAGTGTAACTGGTTTTATGTGGAGGTCCTTAATCCACTTGGATTTGAGCTTTGTACAAGGAGATAGGAGTGGATCAATTTTTAAAACTTTTAGAAACATTTATTGTGTGTATTTGATTGATATTTAATTTATTCTATATTCTTGAATAATGTAAGTTAATTTAAATGTGCAGGCATAAAGGTATTTTTCAGAAAAATAAACTGGAAATATAAACGGATAAGATTAAACATGCATGCACATGTGTGTGTGTGTGTGTGTGTGTGTGTGTGTGTGTGTGTGTGTGTGTGTGTGTGTGTATTCTATACCCTTGTGTTCATTACTAGCTCTCATGGTGCTGGAGCACTTTCTAGCTAGGGTAATAATAATACCTGCCTGGCTGCAAATCTGATTTGAATTTTGTTTTCCTCATCACATTAAGAATATTCTCTCTCTTCTTTTTTGTTAGATATTTTCTTTACTTACATTTCAAAGGCTATCCCCTTTCCAGGTTCGCCTCCCTCCCAAAAAAGCCCCACTATTCCATCCCCCCTACCCCTGCTTCTATGAAGGTGTCCCCCCTACCCACTCCTGCTTCCCCACCCTGGCATTCCCCTACACTGGGCATGGAGCTTTCACAGGACCAAGGGCCTCTCTCATTGATGCCAGATAAGGTCATCCTCTGCTACATAGCTGGAGTCATGGGTCCCTCCATGTGTATTCCTTGGTTGGTGGTTTAGTCCCTGAGAACTTTGGGGGAGTCTGGTTGGTTGATATTGTTGTTCTCCCTATGGGGTTGCAAACTCCTTCAGGTCCTTCAGTCCTTTCTCTAACTCCTCCATTGGGGACCCAGTGATGATTTTTTGGATTTCCTTGGTTTCTGTTGTTATGTCTCCCTTTTCATTTCTGGTTTTGTTAATTTGGATACTGTCTCTGTGCCCTGTAGTTAGTCTGGCTAAGGGTTTATCTATCTTCTTGATTTTTTCAAAGAACCAGCTCCTGGTTTTGTTGATTCTTTGTATAGTTCTTTTTGGTTCTCCTTGGTTGATTTCAGCCCTGAGTTTCATTATTTCCTGCCTTCTACTCCTCTTGGGTTTATTAGCTTCTTTTTGTTCTAGAGCTTTCAGGTGTGCTGTCAAGTTGCTAGTGTAAGCTCTCTCCAGTTTCTTTTTGGAGACACTCAGAGCTATGAGTTTTCCTCTTAGCATTGCTTTCATTGTGTCCCATAAGTTTGGGTATGTTGTGTCTTCATTTTTATTAAATTCTAAAAAAGTCTTTCATTTATTTCTTTATCTTTTCCTTGACCAAGTTATCATTGAGTAGAGAGTTGTTCAGCTTCCATGTGGGCTTTCTGTTGTTTTTGTTGGTATTGAAGAAAAGCCTTAGTCTGTGATGATCTGATAGCATGCATGGGATTATTTCAATCTTCTTGTATCTGTTGAGGCCTGTTTTCTGACCAATTATATGATCAATTTTGGAGAAGGTACCATGAGGTGCTGAGAAGAAGGTATATCCTTTTATTTTAGGTTGAAATGTTCTATAGATATCTGTTAAATCCATTGGTTTATAACTTCTGTTAAGTTTCACTGCGTCTCTGTTTACTTTCTGTTTCCATGATCTGTCCATTGGTGAGAGTGGAATACTGAAGTCTCCTACTATTATTGTGTGGGGTGTGGTGTGTGCTTTGAGCTTTAGTAAAGTTTCTTTTCTGAACGTGGATGCCCTTGCATTGGGAGCATAGATGTTCAGAATTGAGAGTTCATCTTGGTAGATTTTTCCTTTGATGAATATGAAGTGCCCTTACTTATCTTTTTTGATAACTTTTTGTTGAAAGTCGATTTTATTCGATATTAGAATGGCTACTCCAGCTTGGGTTTTGGGACCATTTGCTTGGAAAAAAATTTTTTGCCCTTTACTCTGAGGTAGTGTCTGTCTTTGTCACTGAGGTGAGTTTCCTGAATGCAACAAAATGCTGGGTCCTGTTTATGTATCCAGTCTGTTAGTCTATGTCTTTTTATTGGAGAATTGAGTTCATTGATGTTAAGAGATATTAAGGAATAGTGACTGTTGCTTCCTGTTATTTTTCTGCTGTTAGAGGTAGGATTATGTTCATGTGGCTATCTTGGATTTGTTGAAGGATTACCTGTTTACCTGTGTTCTCTTGTATTTCTTTAAGGGTGTTATTTATGTCCTTCTTAAAGTCCTCTATCATCATCATGAGATATGACTTTAAATCCGAATCTTGCTTTTCCAGTGTGTTGGGGTATCCAGGACTTGCTGTGGTGGGAGAACTCGGTTGTGATGATGTCAAGTAGACTTGGTTTCTGTTGTTTAGGTTCTTGCCCTTGCCTTTCACCATCTGGTATCTCTGGTATTAGCTGGTCTTGCTGTCTCTGACTGGAGCTTGTCCCTCCTGTGAGTCTGTGAGTCTATGATCTTACATGTGTCAGCACTCCTGGGAGACCAGCTCTCTCTGGGCAGTAATGGAGTGCAGAGAGGTGTGATCCTAGGTGTGTCAGCCCTCCTGGAGACCTGATCTCTCTGGGCTGGATTTGGGTGTAGAGAGCTCTTTCACTGAGTTAGCTCTGGGGCACAGATGGAGACTGGAAGGATCCTGTCCCCGGCTGCTCTGCATTTCTTGTACCCTGTGTGTTCCAGGAGGGTCCCTCTTTGGCCAGTTTTTGCAGCAAAGGTGGTGATGTCACCTGTTAACTTAGGAGTAACAGCACTCCTGGAAGACCAGCTCTCTCAGGGTGGGATTTGGGTAAGGAGAGCTGTGTCACAGCCTTAGCTCCGGGGTGCAGATGGAGACTGAAAGGGACTTCAAGCTTCTATAAACCCATGTACACATACACACAGACACCTGTACACTCATGTACAATATATATATATATATATATATATATATATATATATATATATATATATATATATATAGAGAGAGAGAGAGAGAGAGAGAGAGAGAGGAGGAGGAGGAGGAGGAGGAGGAGGAGGAGGAGGAACATGTTAGACTGGAGGTATAGTTCAGGTAGTAGAGTTCATGTATAAAGTGCTTGAAAATCCAGGTTTCTTCCTCAGTGGTAAAATTGGACATGATGGACCACTCCTCTAATCATCATGCTGTGGACCTGAAAGCATGAAGATCAGAAGTTAAAGTCATCTTCAGACACATTGTGATACAAGAGACACTGCTTTATAAGGCGAGAAAGGAAAGAAAGAATAAAAAAGAGGAAGTGAGCCGGGTGGTGGTGGCGCACACCTTTAACCCCAGCACTTGGGAGGCAGAGGCAGGTGGATTTCTGAGTTCGAGGCCAGCCTGGTCTACAGAGTGAGTTCCAGGGCAGCCAGAGCTACACAGAGAAACCCTGTCTCGAAAAAACCAAAAAAAAAAAAAAAAAAAAAAAAAAAAACCTCAGGAAGTGCGATGATGTTAGTTTTCCTCAAAGGACTGAAAGTTAAATAGTGCATATTTAGACACCACTTAGAAATAATGGCAATAATGAAAACATTCACTCTTAGAAACCATTAATTTCTTCACTATGCCTCCTGACTAATACAAAAACATCTACAACAACTATGTCACAAAGTTATGCTTCAGTGATAATTCCTACTTTTAAGTTATAGCTTTATACCTTTCTGGATGGTATTTTAGGATTAGTAAACAAACAGAGCTTAATATTTAGGGTATAATTTTTCCCTTTTTGTAAAAGGAGGGTTTAAAGTCCTTTAGAATAAGGCAAGTGATTAGTCAATATGACAAAACATCAAAGCCTAGAGAGTATGTTTTGGTATTGTGATGGTTAATATTATATGTCAGGTTGACTGGGCCATAAGATGCTCAAATAGTTAATGAAATGTTAATCTGGGTGTTTCTAAATTTGGTTGTAGTTAACACTGGATTCAGAGGACTTAATAAAGCATAGTGCCACCACTAATGTGTGTGGACCCCAGACTAAACAGGAAAAAAATCATAGCCCTTTCCTGTGTAGGAGGCAGTTTCTTATGCATATCTATGCTCCAGTGGTCCCTGTCTTTTAGTTGTAACTGAGCCATCAAGTATTTCTGAATTTTGAGGCTGTTTGCTTTTGTCCTAGAACTGTACTATTGTAGCTTCTGGTTCTGTAACTTAATGGCACTTTTTGTGTGTCATGGAAACCATCAATCTCCGTAATAAGTGAACCAAATCTTACTCCATATATAAAACATTCAAGCATGTATAAATATATACACATGTGAAAATATATTTTCTGTTTGTATAAGCTTTAGTTTGATCTGATAGAAAAGAACTTCATTAACAGGGTGGCTTATAAACAGCAAAAATTTATTCAGCAAAACTCTAGATAATGGGAATTGCAAACTTGAGTCACTGTTATCTGTCTAGGACCTGCTTCTCCTTTTTTTTTTCTATTTCAAGGCACATTTAATTTAATATCAAGAATTCGATACAAAAAGGTCCCAAATACAATAAACACATTCCCCCATTTAACACCAACAACAATGTTGTTTAACGTGTGCCTGCTGAATAATGGGAGTTTCATCATAGCCAAATACCACATATACTCTAGTTGTGAAATGAGTGCTTTTAACACTCCAAACAGTTTAACCCTGAAGGGTGAGACCACACCTTCACGTTTGTACAGTCCTCGGTTATGAGTATCTACAGTTTCCACAACCATTCAAAAAACAAACTATTGATAAAAAACACATAGATTTAAGCCTCCATTATATAATATAGAGCTCAGAGCTAAATGGATAAATATATGCTCTACTTGTACTGGTAGCTATGACGTGATTGTCTCACGGCTATTAGAAGTTGGTTCTTAGCAAGTTCATCCTTTAAAGGCAAAATTCACCTCATTTGAGTTTTGACCCAGTAGTTCAACAATCATGAAGTCCACAGTCTTATTGGCATAACTGATGTACAGTGTCTCTAAGTCACTATGCTCATGGTTAAGAGTGATGCATATTCCATTTTTACATTTTACTCGAATTTTGCCTGTTCAGTTCAGGATTTAAAACCTCTAGGTTTTCAATCCTCCAAACTGTCTGAAGACACAATGTGCCACAGACTTAAGACTTCTGTTTTTCCCTCTATTTTCTTCAAACAGAAACATTTCTCAAGTGTCTACATATCCAAGAAGGGGAATTTTTCAAAGTTGGCCTCTTCTTCAGAATAGTCCGATGGCATCAGGCCTCTGAAGCAAGGGGGAAGGGAAGAGAAAGAAGCTGAAACACAAGGTTCATCTGGTAAGTTTTACATTAACCATTACAAGCTGGACAGTATATGAATGTGGCTTTTTTGGCTCAAAAAGTCTGAGTCTTGATGTGGAAATGAGTACTTGGCTGTCTCACCACAGCTTTTTCGAGGTGGGACTGTTAGGGAAGTCTTGAATGGGGAGTATGATTTGTTTACCTATCAGGCATAAACTTCCAGGCACTCAGTTCATTTTGGGCTTGTTCTAGTCTGTCTTTAGTCTGTTCTAGTTCACCTTTCATTTTTAGGAAAAACAAGTTGATCACTGGGTCTACCGTTATTGATCTCAGTTGGGCCACACTCGGCTGCTGAACTTGCTTAAGGTACTGGATCTGAGTAGTGCACTCTTGCATCATTTGAATTAAGATCTGTGTACTTTGCTTCCAAAGCTTGAACATATGCTTCATATTATTTCCATCTTAGAATTAACTCATCCTGTGTCATAACTTTGAAGTCTGTTTCACTCAGTCGGACCTTTTTTTTTTTTTCTTCTTCTTTTTTTAATTTTTAATTTTTTGTTACTTTATTTACATTTCCAATGTTTCCCCATTTCTAGGTCTCCTCTTTGGAAACCACCTATCCCTTCCCCCTTCCCCACCTCTATGAGGGAATTCCACCTCCCACCCAGCCGCCCGCCCACTCCCAGATTCCCACCTTGACATTCTCCTTTACTGGGGCCTCTCCTCCCCCTGATGGCCAACAAGGCCCTCCTCTACCACATATGTGATTCGAACCATGGGTCCCTCCATGTGTATTCTTTGGTTGGTGGTCCAGCCTCCATGAGGACTGGGGGGGTCAGGCTAGTTGACACTGTTGCTCCCTCCATGGGGCTGCAGACTCCCTCAGCTCCTTCAGTCCTTTCTCCAACTCCTCCATCTGGGACCTCACTCTCAGTCCTGCAGTTACTGTAAAGTGAAACTTGGGTATTCTGAACGTTTGGGCTAATATTCACTTATCAGTGAGTACATACCATGTTCTTTCTTTTGTGACTGAGTTACCTCGCTCAGGATGATATTTTCAAGTTCCATCCATTTGCCTACAAATTTCATGAAGTCATTGTTTTTAATAGCTGAGTAGTACTCCATTGTGTAAATGTACCACATTTTCTGTATCCATTCCTCTGATGAGGGACATCTGGGTTGTTTCCAGCTTCTGGCTATTATAAATATGGCTGCTATGAACATAGTGGAGCATGTGTCTTTGTTACATGTTGGAGCATCTTCTGGGTATATGCCCAGGAGTGGTATAGCTGGGTCCTCAGGTAGTATTATGTCCATTTTTCTGAGGGTCTGCCAAACTGATTTCCAGAGTGGTTGTACCAGCTTGCAATCCCACCAACAATGGAGGAGTGTTCCTCTTTCTCCACATCCTGGCCAGTGTCAGTCAGACCTTTTGAGGAAAAGGTTCTTCTTTGGTCATCTTGCACGCTTCCCAGCCCTAGCTTGTGTGTGCGCTGCCAGTCACACAGGCCGCCACCGCCTGCCCTCCCCCTGCCCAACCCCCACTCCTGTGCTCCTCCTGCTGCAGCACCAGCAATAGCCTTTATTTGCAGATCTCACGGCCCCAGGACCTGCTTCTTGCTCATAGAAGGTCATTGTTTTCAGTGGATTCTTTTTATAAGGGAATTTATCCTAGTCATGATATAATCAACTTCTAAAAGTACAACCTACTAACGAGTGGCACACTTACACTCAAATTTTAATATGCATGGTTTTTTATTGTCATGGACACATGTGTTTCATCAGTGTTGGAAAATATTGAAAATATGAAGAAAAAAGTTAGTACTTAGCTAAATTTTCACTCATAGGTCAGGAACATTGCTGATAGTTTCTTTTCTTGGTTTATATTCTTTTAGCAGCATGTTAATTGGCCTATAAAATTCATACATGCTAACATATACTCACATTTATATTTTCATCTATTTGTGTATGTATGTATGTATGTATGTATGTATGTATGTATGTATGTGTTTGCATCCAGGTTATCATTCTAATGTCTTTCTAATGTGTATTGGCTTTGAGTTGGAACATTTGCATTTTATCTTAATTTTGGTTGTAAATTGAATTATTAATATGAAGTAGCTTCAACCACCTGCCTCAAGGAGCTAAACACAGAATAAATGGCTACACATGAAGCTCAGAATATTAAATATTGAGTAATGAAATCATTTGACACCTTAGACATTGAGTATAAACATTGAACCTGTTGTCACAGATTGCTGCCATGATCACAGTGTGCAGAGTGGTAGAGTTCAGATGAAACCTGGTTTTCTTTGTTAAGGAGGTGAGGTTGAAATTCAGAGAAAGACCATGTAGATTGAATTCACAGAGAAACTTAGTGGAAGTGAAAGAGACCAACAGAAAGAGAAATTTGAGACCCCACAAAATGGCTTTCTGTTCTTGCTAATTCTAATCTAAAGGCATTCCATTCCCAGGACAAAAGAACAAAATCAGGAGGGGAGAGGGTGGAAGGGAGAAACAAACACACACACACACAGAGACAGAGACACACACACAGAGACACACAGAGAGAGATAGAGAGACATAGGACAGTCAGTCAGACAGATAGACAGACACAGAGAGAGAACACTCAGGCTTTATGTTTGTGTATTAATGCAAACTTGATCCTAAATGCATGATTCTCTGTTGACACCTAATCAATCATTAAGGGAAGAATTGTAGATTTCCTAGAAATATGTAATATAGCACACTAGTGATAAACATGAGCAAGAACAAATTCATCTTTGTCCTCTAATTGAATTGACAGAGACACAATAATGCAGAATACAGTATGTCTAAAAGAGAATATAACTATGCATAAAACAGTATACACAATCATTAAACTTAAATGTCAGTGTATCATAATTGATAACAAGAAGACAAATGACTAATAGATGAAAAAGAATTTTGTTAAAATTATAATCCATATGTTTAAGAAAAAATAAACAAATCTGTTAAAATACAAATATTTCATAAGGATTAAAAATACCAAAAATAATGCAATGTGTGACAAAATAGTATTGGTTAATTTAATATTGTATATGACAAAAGCAAAGATAAATGAAACTGTTAGCATTGAAAAATTATGAATTTTATGGTGTATCTATGTATTTGAAAAACAGAATCATCTTTAAAATGGTATTTATCTTTTGCTAAATTCACCACTGAAAAGTTTGACAAGTTATTAGGAATAATATAAAATAGGCAATGATGTTTTCACTCTATTGCTGTGATTATTTGGCTACATGCATATAGGCACCATTCTTTTTGTGATTAAAATGTTTAAATATGCCTAACAGCAGAAATGGCAGCTGTGCACTAGAGATGAAGGAATTTTTTATTGATGCAGTAAACAAAATTCAAGATTTGAAATGAGAACAAAAAGGTCTATTTCTTGGTATTCTGGAGGAGGCCCAGTAGTATAAAGTGCTTGCTTAGCATCTGTGTAGTCCTGAGCAAGAAAGTAGGGAGTTCAGGTTAGCATGGGCTTCTTGTTAGGAGGTGAGCTAAGAAACAAGGATGCTTTCAACTTGTTTAGTCACCCAAACATGTGCTCAACAAAAAGCAAAATTTAAAATCTGTTATGAAAACAAACCCTTCCGTGTCTGAGAGATTCTAGCAAGCCAAGATTTGCACTGAAATTTGTTTATTTATTTATTTATTTATTTATTTATTTATTTATTTATTTATAATTTATTATTTTTATTTTTATTGCCTCCATGGGCACTGCCCTTATGTACTTATTTATTTAGTTTTAAAATTTTATTTAATCTTTTTTTATACTCCAGATTTTATCCCCCTCCCAGTCCACCCTCTGGCTTTTCCACATCCCATACCTCCTCTCCCTCCCCCCTGTCTCCACGACAATGTCCCCACCCCCTGCCACACACATACACACTAACACCCCACCAGACCTCCCCACTCCCTGGGGCCTCCAGTCTCTTGAGGGTTAGGTGCATCATCTCTGACTGAACCCAGACCTAGCAGTCCTCTGCTGTATATGTGTTGGGGGCCTCATATCAGCTGGAGTATGCTGCCTGCTTGGTGGTCCAGTGTCTGATAGATCTTGGGAGTCCAGGTTAGTTGAGACTGCTGGTCTTCCTACAGGGTTGCCCTCCTCCTCAGCTTCTTCCAGCTTTTTTCTAATTCAACCACAGGGGTCAGCAGCTTCTGTCCATTGCTTGGGTGTAAATATCTGCATCTGATTTTTTCAGCTGCTTGTTGGGTCTTTAGGAGGGCAGTCATGCAAGGTCCCTTTTTGTGAGCACTCCACAGCCTCAGTAATAGTGTCAGGCCTTGGGGCCTCCCCTTGAGCTGCATCCCACATTGGGTCCTGTTGCTGGACTTTCTTTCCTCAATCTCTTCTCCATTTTTGTCCCTGCAGTTCTATCAGACAGGAACAATTATGGGTCAGCGATTTTTATTGTGAGACAGCAATGCACTGAAATTCTTAATGATTTTGAGATCCTAGTGTTATCTTTGAGATAACACTAGCTTTGGAACATACAATCACTTTAAATTTTTAGTTGTTAGATGCTAATTACACTGCTTTGTACATATTGATCATCCAACATACCATGGAACTATATCTTTAATCCTCTGTTTACTTTTATTTTCACACAGTTTCATTAAGTTGTCCATACTGATCTTGAACAAACTATAGATAAGGACAACATTGAACTTGTAGTCTTTCTGTAAGCTTTGCGTGAAAGTAGAAATTCAAGTAGTATGCCATATCTAGCCTAGTTTGATCTTTCCTATCCAAGTAAATACATGTGTCCCTAAATATATAGGCTCATGTATTTCAATATCTGATCCTGGTAAGTAGAACTGTTTGGGAAGGGTTAGGACATATGACATTCTTGGAGGAGGTATGTCACTTGGGGAGGGCTTTGAGGTTTCAAAAGTCAATGCCATTCCCAGTTAGCTTTCTCTCTACCTCATGCTTATCATCTCAAGATGTGAGGCCTCATCAGTTCTGCTGCCATGCCTTTGCTATGCCACTATGGACTCTAACCTTCTGAAACTGCAAACCAATTAAATATTCTGTTTTATATGTTGCATTGGTCATTATGTTTTATCACAGCAGTAGAAAAATAATAAAGACAATGTGTCTGTTTTATTAATATTTGTGTTACCATAATGATATACCTAGTTTGTGGGGTTGGGTACTATATTAAGAGAAGAGCTTTATTTGTCTTGTAGTTCTGGAAGTTCAAGGACATATTACCAGCCTTGATTTGACTCTTGTGACTATGTGACACCATGGCAGATGACATCATAGTGAGAGTGCCTGTGAGAATGTAATATTACACTACAAAACAGGTAGTCATAGATTGGCAAGCATTCAGTTTCTAACTTTTAGAACCTTCTTTTATTTGAAACTCTTTTAAGATAACTGTACAGGGTCCTATGAGAACTGTATCAATTCCTTCTTAGGCTGATGCCCCCAATGACTTCCCACTATACTCCAGTTCTTTTGTTCTTTTATTCCCCATTTTTGACAATTTCATACATATCTACAATGTATTATGATTATTGTATCCTCCTTCCTGTTCTGAACTTCTTCTTTCCACCTAAAACCCAGTATGGAAATTGATACCATCTTTTCCAGCAAATATTAGAAGTTATAAGCTCCTCAGGGAAGCATGGGGCCTCATGGGAAACTTCTATATCCATTCTAAAAAAATTCGAGGGCCCAATCTTCTATCCATAGATGCTATGTGTTCATGGTTGCAATATCAATGTCATTAATGCTGAGTGTTCATCAGTCACACATTTTCAGCAGTTTGACCATTAAGGGTTACCCTCTGCAAAAGTAGCCTTTCCACTTTATACTAAATCCTATGAAGAGTTCTTGTAATGAGATCATTATCTTAGAACACAGAAGATAAGGGAACAAGGGGCTTCCATGGCAGACAACTTTTGATGGGAACATGGGAAAACATGATGATATGAGTGTGGTGGTTTGAGTAGGAATAGCCCCATAGACTTATGTGTTTTAATGTTTGACTCAGAGAAATGCATTATCAAGAGGTGTGGCCTTGTTGGAAAGGGTGTGGCCAATTTTGGAGGAAGTGTGTCACTGGGGGCAGGCTTCGAGGTTTCAGGTACTTGAGATAGGCCTTGTGTCACATTTACTTCTGCTGGTAGAACTCTTAGCTCCCTCTTCAGCACCAAGTCTGCTTGTATGCCACCATGTTTCTGACCATGATGATAATGAACTAAACCTCTGAAACTGTAATCTACCTACAATTAAATGTTTTCCTTTATAAGAATTGTTATGATCATAGTGTCTCTTCATAGAAATAGAAAGATAATGCATAATTTCAAAAGGAAAATAAAGTTCTGGGGTAGGGATAGCTTGGCATACTGGAAAGTATTTCAGCCTGGTGGTTTGAAAAGAGAAATTCTGATTCCCTCATCCCTTAAATTATATCCCTCATTTTGTTTTGTCATATTTATTTATCTCTAAAATGAGTTAATCGGTTTAAGTTTTGGGCATTTTGACATATATGGGACAAGAGTGACTCTGCTGTTCATAGAAGCATTGCAGTTCTTAAGAATAGCATACTGTCTGAAAGATATGCTAAGGCAATGGTAACACATGACTTGAGTAACCACTAAATATGTGATTTGACTTAAGGCCCATTCCATGACCTGAAAACCATACCCAACACTGCTTGGTTGACCAAAAACCTGAGGCTAGATAGCCCAGGGACCCATGTCAAAGTCAAATACTACTTATTTAAAATAGTGATAAAATAAAATTAAAATTAAAACTGACGCAACTTGATGTATATTAGTCTAACTCTCTCAGTGTGACATAATACTGTTAAAGTTAATCATGGACATTTGTAACTTTTATTTTCTTGAAGCTTCTACTTTTTCAATGACATGTTATTATATTAGTATTTTTCCCCCTTCAAGTAAAATGTATATATTTTTTTTGTTACTTATGTCCTATAATAGTATAAACACACTCATATTTTTCAAGAAAATTGAAAGCTATGTGTCTTAGTCAGGGTTTCTATTCCTACACAAACATCATGACCAAGATGCAAGTTGGGGAGGAAAGGGTTTATTCAGCTTACACTTCCATGCTGCTGTTCATCACCAAAGGAAGTCAGGACTGGAACTCAAGCAGGTCAGGAAGCAGGAGCTGATGCAGAGGCCATGGAGGGATGTAACTTACTGGCTTGCTTGCCTCTCCTGGCTTGCTCAGCCTGCTTTCTTATAGAACCCAAGACTACCAGCCCAGGGATGGTACCACTCACAAGGGCCCCTCCCCCTTGATCACTAACTGAGAAAATGCCTTATGGCTGGATCTCATGGAGGCATTTTCTCAACTGAAACTTCTTTCTCTGTGATAACTTCAGATTGTGTCAAGCTGACACACAAAACTAGCTATTGGAACAAACCTGGTGTGGTGGAAAGAAGCCACACGTGTCTGTCCCAGGTGTTGCAGCTCTGGGTCGAACAGGAGACAAGCGGGAAGTGGCCACGCATCTTCCCACACAGTCCAACGGGCAGGTGGGGGCTGTGGGAAGCCTTTGTGGGCCCTGCCCGTGGGTGGGAGGGGGCCATTCCCGAGGAACAAGTGGCAGTCATCTCCTTGGGTTCTCTAGCCTGGGGCACCGCAGTCGCCACAGGGTGCCACAGACGGACTAGCCAGAGCACCTGCTGAGACTGGGTTTCAGCGACTTGGGGCACCGGCCTAGCTGCTTAGACTTGGGTGAATGGATACCTTCTGGGAGTGCTGGGAAGCTCTCAGTGAGAGATTAGATGTGGCTCCTTAATCAACAGCAGGATCCCTCGTTTTCCAAGGCGGGTCCAGATGAAGAGACAGTCCATAATTCTAAGACGTTTATTTTCATTGTGTGGAGACTGACGTGGATGGAATTGTACCTCGTGGTCTCTGGGAGATGCAAGGCAGGTATAGTAACTGGGAAGGGGCGTGGCTAAGCCTCTAGGTGTCTCATTAACATGGGGATAGCTTGGAGCTGTGTGGCCACGCCTCTGCCTGAGGAGGGGTGCTATGTGACCGTGACTGGAGCCAAAAGTCTCCCAAAAACATTGGCATAATGTTTTTCCAGTCCCTTGCATATTGTTCTGTTGGGTCCCCCAGATTTTATGCTTGTGCTCAACTGGGTACCAGACTGCCTGTCACAGATCACTGCCCCACAACCAGCCAGTACACTATGGGACTCTGTCTTTTGGGAAATACTCAATACCTGCGTCCTTCACCTCTGAAGCTCTGGGTTCTAATAATCATCTTCAATGCTTAGCTGACTGCTTGTCAACTTAATGGCAAGAATATCACTTTGCTAGTTATATAGAGCCTCCTTTCATCATTGAGGGCTCCAAAGATCAAGTTTCCTAATAGACCCACATAGAGCACTGGCTACATTTGGAAGCAGGGGAATAGAGCTCCTATCCTGACTTGCAAGGAGGTAAAATTTATTCTTGTGGAATGCATTATTTTCTAGTGGTTTTAAAATATCCCTTTCTTTACCTTGACTACTTCTCTAGGGAGTCACTATTTGTCTCCCCACTTAATTTTCCATCTTTTATATACTTTCCATATTTTAATATATCATCTCTTTCTTGTATTAAGGGTAATGTCAAGATGGACAGCCCACTTCTGTCTCTTCCAGTAAAAAGCCGTAGTAGGGGGTTATGTTTCCACTTCAGATGGGAGCAACAGGTCCCTCTATGCTGAATCCTGTTGCTGGAGAGCTGATTGCTGGAGGCAGGTATTGGATACTGGCATCCCACTAATCTCTGCATATGAATTTAATGTTTCTGTGTTTGGAAGTTTGACACTACTTGTAAATGATTTGTTGTTTCTTCATTTCTAAATCTAGTGATGAATCGTCACTCTTTGATAATTTTGGATTTTATTACTTTAGGGAACTCAGGAAGCCTTGCACACATGTGTGAAGAGTGGATGAAGTCCTGAGTAAATGTATATTTTTTTGACATAGGTCCAGCTTTTGGAGCCTGTAGGGTCTCAGTAGATTCACAAAGCTTCTAGTTTATACAGTTATGAACTTGGCAATTATACAAAATGAAGCTTCTATACAAATTTATCAGGCAGTAGATGTTGTAGAAATTTTTAATCCTGACATAGGAGAATTAAAGGGAGCAGTGAGTGTCATAACGTGACTTATGAATGTTGGAAACCTAGAGATGCTCCTACTTGTCTCCAGGAATGCAGACGTGTCCCTAATAGTAATGTACAAGGGAAATACATGTCTTTTTCACAATAGAGGATATGATTTACTAACCTCAGTACTCTTCTATGCTTTGAGTTCCTGATTACTTGTTTGTAAAACAACTCTGTTTAAGAGTCTTACACTTTCTATGACTGTCTTTCAAGTCATTCTGCCTACTAGATACTGTGACAAGCTGTTGCCAGCATTCCTATCTTGTAAGCATTCCATTTATATAGGTTCTCAGAATCACTTTGGCTCACAAAGTATGCTTCTTCTAAAGATGTCTCCTGGTAATAGGACTCTCAGACATGGAGAATAGTTCAATAAAATTCTCAAATGGTAGCCTTCCACACCAGAAGTACCAGTGTCACACAAAATCATAGCTCTTAATTCAAGCCCTGAAATAACCAGGGATTTTTCTCAGACTAGGACCAATAGTTCTTTTTCATCAGGGATATATGTACTCTCACAGGTAACCTTATGCATGAGGAATTGCTTTCTCCTTACATAGCAGGAAGCTGGGATTCTAACTGTAAACTTTTCTACTTTACTTCTCTTTCACTCATGAGAACTAATTTCTACTGTAACTCTGTGCTTACTGGTAGACTCACATAGAACAATTTAAAATCCTTTAACAACCAGAGTCTTAGAACTGATGCTTTAATGCAGGCTCCCATTGCCTCTAAGGCCACATTATGATCACTGCAATGAAGTTAAAAGTGACTGATGTTTCAGCTGCACTGAAGATACCTGAGTGAATGAGTCATTCATTTCCTCTGTCTTTAAACTGTGTGAGATGTTTGAGACATAAAAATGGAGTAAACAGTTTCTTAAAGTTGCTTCACTATCTACTTAACGTAACAATATAACTAAATTGTTTATGTGTTATACAGCATAGGAAGGACTGCCTGGTCTGGCCTCAGTAAGAGAAGATGCACCTAGCCCTTCAGAGATTTGAGGCCCTAGGGAGTGGGGAGGCCTGGTGGGGTAGGAGTGGGGGGTGGGGACATCCTCTTGGAGATGGAGGGGGTGAAGAGATATGGGATGGGGAGCAGTTGGGGACAGACTTGGAGGGGGATGAAGTCTGGACTGTAGAAAAGGATTAAAGAACAGCAACAAAAAAATAAATTAAAAAAATTGTTTATGTATATACATGACAATTTCAAAACAATTCACCTTTCCTATTTCTTTTGTTTATCTTAAATGAAAATAATACGTAGCATACAAACTACCAGGTACATACTATCTCTCTCTTTCCTTTTGGAATATCAAATTTTAGACACCTAGCATTTTTTTAAAATGTGTATCATTGTCCATTAAAATACAAAATTTTTTCATTGCTACTTTTCTAGTGGAACAGATATCCATGGTCTGTGAAATCCTATGGGAAAGGCTTAAGTCAATGATAAGCTGCTCTATGATTCTTGGCGAATATCAGAAGTAGATGAGCTCTAAGAAGTGTCTTCCTGACACTTATAATACTGATAGTAGGAGTTTTGCTTCTGATTGTGGAACAGAAAAAACACACATTTTCTGTTGGACAAAGCAAGTATGTTTCTTTCTCATGATATACCCACACTGATAGTCGCTCACACTTTGATCCACAAATAAATTCTTGCTCCTTAAAAATCTTTGTATTAAGTATTCTGTCATAGTGAAGAAAAGTGACTAAAAATTGTGATGTCATCATGGGCATTAGGCAATTCCATTGGCATTGCTTTATGCTGATGAAAGCATGGTCACTGCAAACCCACAAGAACTCCTAACATGGCAGACATGCCTGGTGGATGCCTACCTGTGTTCTGGGGACTTTTGCTATTTCATGTCTATCCTGAAGAGATTTCTAACTCATGTTTTATGGAATTGGTGTTCCAGCAAATATTGAAATCTGATTCAAATTGTTTCATATCTTTTCTGTGGTAGTATTTGTTAATGAGAAATCCTACCTGGGATCAACCCCAGGGAACTGCTTTTGGGCAATCTTGATTATTGGTTTTGTTGTTTGGTTGGTTTGGTTTGGGATTTTTTGTTTGTTTTCTTTTTCTTTTTCTTTGTTGTTCTTTCTTTCTTTCTTTTTTTATTTTTTATTTTTTTTTTTTACTTTCCACATCATCAGATTGGTCACATGGGCCAGCTTTCTTTGATTTAAGGCCAGAGATCATGGCCATGTGCTCATGAGTTCTGAGAATCTGAGAAAATGGCCTCATACATCTTCAGTGACAACTTTTAGTAATGGTACTTTTAACAGTGCCCTTTTATTTTATAAAACTCTAATAGTAATTTCTTCATTCTTGACAACAGGGACTCTTCTTGAGCTCTGAATGGAAGGTGCTGCTTTAAAAGTACCTGGTATTTTTTTTTTTTTCTGAACCCTTGCCCTCTTTATCAGATGTTGCACTTGAAATACCTAAAATAACAGTAGTGATGGACCAAGGCTCTGTAAAACATCCTGGGCTTGTCAACAATAGATAATCTCTGAGATCTACTCCCAAAACATAAATGACAATAAAATGTCCTGCTTTCCTGCTGTGGCCTGAACACCACTGAGGCCAACTGGCATTTATAACTGGCACCAATCTTCCTTTTCTGATGCTGAGTAATAAATATGTGTGCTCTGAGACAGCAGGTAGGAACATGCACATGTAGGATCATGAATGGAGAAATATCTAACACAGATTCCTTGGTTTTTTACTGAAGCTAAGTATGTATGATTCTATGAGAGCACTGTTCTAGGTACCCATAGTGTTTATATATTATCTAACAGGTCTCCTATAGGGAAAGGTAGAATGAACCTTGGATTACATCTTACCACGTTGGACTGGGGCATACTCAAGTGACAACAGAAACTGGGTTTATGGCTTACTGTGTCCTTAACAGGAAGAAGTCCCATCAGTTTTTATTCATTATCATCATGTCAACTACTGCCATAACATTTACCTACAAAGGACACTGGATATACTTAAAGTGATGAAAAACACAGTATAGTTCTCACAGGATTATTTTGTCCTCAGATTTGTAATTGTGCCCTGCTATAATTCATTGAATACAAACCCTTGAAGTTTCATGGTTTCATTTTCAGTCTATGAAATTACCCTAAGTTAACCTGTTTAAGAAAAACTGAGGAAGTCTCTCCATATTATTCCTACTCTAGGCCTGCAAATGATGGAAATAAGGTAGGGTTAGAATTTTTGTAGTCCCACTCATGGGATGTATTAAAAGATGTTGTTTTATTTTATTTTCAAATGTCATAATAGAAAAGCACAGTAATTTATGAAGTATAAGCATTTATTGGCTTAACGTTCTGCAAAGTAGAAGATTAAGGAACCACATGTAGGAAGCACTTTGTTCATGGTAGTTAGTATATACATAGAAATAAACATGGTACACCTCATAGAGGGGTAGGGCACATGCAAGAAACTTTAATTGTTGATGAATAGACAAATCTACTTTTAGTAATGTAATAACTAATTTTAGCACTGCAGTAACAAACAACTACTCCTTAATAGTCTTGCACCCATAAGTTGTAATGAGAGTTGTTACAACCTGAGTTTTGATGAAGATATAATACATGCTGAATGCTATTATATCTGATATTCTTAGTATTTATTTAGTGTCCTCACTTTGACTCCAGAGAGGGTAGAGGGTCTGTAGCCCTTCTTTCCTTTGAATTGAAAATATCTTCCTATAAGAAGGCATATGGCTCTCTGAATTTGAATTAAGGGAAAGGAAATCAATTTTATTTTGCTATACCTACCTGTAGCCTCCTAAGACAGAGATATGGTAGACAAATTGAGGTTCAAGAGAAGTTGCCCTTACAAGTCCTCTGCCAGGATCTTTATTGAGATTCCTGGGAGGGCCTACACTCTTCAACTTCTTGACTTATTATGAGACTTCAGATCAAAGCTTCCCCTTTTCTGTTGCCTTAAAGAGTTGCTACATCTGGTATATTCAACATCTGTCTGTATCTCTAAAAACTCAGAATTACGTGCTGCCTCGTTGTTACAGGTCTCATGATCCACTCTTTTTTGAAGATGCTTACCCTCATGCCTGGAACCATATAGTAATATCGCTATGCTGACTATTAGCCCTCAGACTAAGACTCTCACTGTCCTCAGTCTCCAGACATGAAAATCAGAGTGAGTCATATCTGGCAATAGCTGCTTGGTGATTCTGATGTCTAACATAGAGTCAAGATACAGAATTCCACCATTCTGTATCCAGAGGCTGTTACAAAATATAAATGTGGTGGCAGCAGGATAGGTTGGTACCTGTCATGTGACATATCTGATGTAAGAAAAGTTTATTGTGGGGGGAAATAGATTGAAGACTTGGAGAAGGGATAGAGAGAGAGAAGAGGGGGCAGAGAAGGACAGAAAGAGGGGAAGAGAGACCAGTTGGGAACATGTGGGAAGAGAGAGAGAAAGAAGCAGGGGCCTAGGGTAGTGGGCAGTCCTCTTATACACTGCCAAGGCACCTGCACCTGGCAGCTGCACAAGGTGGGAAATGATGATATAAGCTGTTGCTAAGTCACTGTTTGGGAGGAATCTAGCGGAATTCTCTGTAAGCCAACAGAGGTCCCTTTGGTCTTTACTCAGTATCTGAAACTCTTCCTTTAGAGGTCTGTGTCTGTCATGGTTAGAAATGAATAGAATATACATGCAGTAACCCTTATCTGGATTATCACTGAGCTGAAAGAGGAAGACAGGGTTTTTGTTTGTTTGTTTTGTTTTAGTTTAAAAATATACTTATTGATACTAAGAGTAGCAAAAGGACAAGAGTTTCCCCCGCATCATTTACTGTCTTTTCCCTTCAACACAGATTAACATCAGTCTAAAGGCCCTATACTCTAGGCTAGTGTCACTAGAAACCCCTGAGCTCTGAGACTCATGAGTGTAAATACGGTGACCAGGGCACCATCCTGCCTTACTCCAAACCCTTCCCCAAACCATCATGGGCTTCCTGGGGCAGGCATTTCCTTGAAAGCTGGACTGTTCTGTTCCAACAGATTCTAAGCTTTCCCAGGGCGGTAACATGCCCAACCTTGCTAACCCCCTATGAGAGCAAACCGCTCCAGTTTAAAGGGTCATACATAAATGACTGGCTTAAAAACAGATAAACCAAGCCAATGACGGATGCTGGCTCAAAGCTGAACATTTCCTCCTAGATGAAACCTCAGGACCAGAGCTCTCTAATCAAGGTCAGCTTTGGTGTATACCCAAACAAGGGACACTCTTTTTTTGTACCAAAGGTTTTTTTGTTCTTAAAGCCAATACTTCTGAGAGGACATACTGGTTGCTTTTCCTACCTGGTGTTGAAGCAGACAAAAGGGGGCTTGTAAGCATAATTCTAGGAAGGCTGAGGCAGGACAGCCAGAAGCTCAAGGCCAGCCTAGGCTAGAAGACACCCTATCCTGAAATCCACTTGGCATGAAAATGTAACACATAATACCTGGAGCCCTTATGAAAAGAAATGAATCTTGTCAGATGCCTAGCTAGATGTGTGAGCATGTGCACGCACACCCACCATGCACATTACTCCCCCAAGGAGAGGGGGAAGATACCAACAAATACAGACCGTAAAAGCCAACTACTTTATTTATCGGTAAACATGAGAACTTGACTCAGAGAGTGTGGTGCCGCTCCAGTGGGGCTCTCAGGCTGGTGCACTACACACATATGCTGTGTAACATAGACCACTGGGGTCATAGCACCAGGAGAAACACACAAGAAAGCAAAATGGCTGAGAGAAAAGGATTTGTAGATTTCAACTTTGGGACTGAAGTAACCTAACCAGTAAAATAAAAGGCACCAAATCGGGGGGTTTGGAGACCGACAGCAGGAGACAAAGGCCAGTCAACAAAGATCCCCAAACAAGATCACTTCTCCAACAGCTCATGAGACCCCTAAAAGACATGGAGGTATCTGTAAGGCGGTGTCTGGCACAAATGCTACAGACCTTGGATGAGGCAGCAAAGGAGCCTGGCTGAGGTAGAGAGGGAAGCTGATGGCCCAGGAGGTAACCTTTTCCCCTTGCTACCCACTTCCTGGCCCTGAATTCTTCCCAGTGGTAGCTCCTGCCGTCAGGAACATGGCCCCCTGGCACATCACAGGCATCTCTCAGGAGCCATGGATATGGGACTGTCCCAAAAGGAACAGTGCTGAGGTCTGTTTGGTTACACAAAGACAATCTTAAGTGGTGTGCAAAGTGAGCTACTGGTGGTGGGGGTTGCCCTTTGAAAGCATGGCAGGGTCCAGACACCTTCAGCCCACTGTCTGGCTGGTTTTAGAAGGGGAAACACTTCCTTTCCTTCAAGGTAAATGGAGTGAAGAACCCACACCTGCTGATCGGTCAGTGACAGAAGTAGAAACAAGGGTTTCATACCACCCCCACTTTTTGGCATCACAGACTCACTGACCAGATTGTCATGGCCCACAGTGATATTCCAGGACGGAAGATCCGGCATCGGCCAGCAATCTGACAAGGTAGTTTCAAAACAGCTACCCGGGATGGAGGACGGGGAGAAGGCATCTAGAAAGGAGCTCAGAACTAGGCTTATCTCCTAAAGCTGGGGAAGAAATTAGGGCCCCCTGCCAGGTGGGCTGCCAGACTACCCCACCACACAACTAGCATTGGGATATTGCTTCTCAGTGAGGAAGGAAACACATACTCCCAAACGTGGGAGAGGATTGTCAGGGAAAATGGGACCCAAGAGTGGCTCACTCACCAGGCAGGCCTCTGCACCAGGATTAACTACTTACTGCTTACACAGTAGTCTAGAGATGTCCAATCTAGATAGGCATCAGGGTGACAGGCCACCTTGAAATACCTGCATGCCTACACTGGAGCTACCATGGTGACTCATGGAGCCCTAGTAATAATACACCAACCAGTGGGGAAAATTGCTTGTCCAGGACTCCAAGTTCCTACTTCAGCCTGTTGGGTTTCTAGCCTACTTGTTCCCCAAGCCCAGGAGTGTCAGACCTCAGAACTAGAGTACAATTTAGTGAGCCAAAGCAGGGGTATGGGTCTGGAACCAGAGGGGAACCTGTTCACTTCTCACTGGGATGCAGGCCTGCTTGCAGGAAGGAGGCAATAATTACATGCCTCTCTCTGTTCCCAAGTTTAGTAGCACCCAGGTACACCTCAGTGCCGGGACTCCAAACCCTGGCTGGGCTTTGGGACTACAATCACAGCTAGAGAGGGCACTACACCATGGATAGAGACTGAAGAGTTCTGCAGGGTCCCCGAGCCAACCTCACAATTAATTAGCCTTTAAAAAATGAAGCTATAGCTTTACTTGCAAAGCATAGGGTGCCTCCCTCACCAGAAAGGCCCTGCCATGGCTGGTCTTGTGAGAAGGTCCTGCCAGCCCCACCCTTCTCCTCACTGGCCTGGGGAGGGAGGTATATCGGCAACCCCTCCCCTGATCCACCTCACAGAAGTTGGGCAGGGGAGGGGAGGGTCTCACTAGGTCAAAGAGGGATTCACAGAAAGGATGCTTTGCCCAAGCAGGCAGCTTTTAAGAGTGGCTACCCGGTTTTCCTGAGGTGACAGGACAGACTGAAGTGGAGGCCCTAAGAGGTAGAATCATCAGGAAGCCATTTCCCAGCCCAAGTCTCAGGACAGGGCAGAGCTGGTCCCCCAGGTCAGACATCAAAGCAAAACCAGAGACTGGAAGGCAGGTCTGACTTGGGCACTGGCCTCAATAATGCCTCAAGTTGAAGATGCCCACGCCTCTGGGAGACTCCTTCACGGTGTCAGTGATTAGGTTGGCCGTGACATCCATAACAAAGAAGTGCTCGATGAGACTGAGGGGAGGTTTCCAGTCCTGGCTGGTCTGGATGGCTACAGACAGGTTCTGCCCAGTACTGGGAAGCGAGGATGAGTCAGGGTCTGAGTCAGAACTATTCTCTTCTGTGCTCATCTCAGACAGCACTGGCAGCTTTTGGCCTTCTCATGGGATTGTGTGGCCCTCCTGCGCACTGGAGGCAGCAACGCATTTAACAGTGTCCCTCTTGACAGAAGAGGTGGGCAGAACCCTTGTCTTGAAAGCCAGTTTTTCTCCTTTGTTGGTGTCTGTGGGAGTGTTGGTCATGTTTACTCCTGTGGGGCTGCTCCCAGCACCTTTTCCTGTGACTGGGTTAGTAGCAGGAATAGCCTTGGTGGCTGTGGCATGGTGAGTGAGCAGGCCCTCTCCAGGCCCACTGTTCTTGACACTCTTTAAGTCAAGGACCTGAAGGCTCAACTCCTGAGTGGGTGCCAGCTGGGAACCTGGACCCTCTCTGTTGCTCTGCAGCTCCACTGCCAGGGGCCTTCGGGACCTTGCTTTCTGCAGGGCTCACCCCTAGCTCCCTTTTCTGCATCCTCACTTTTAGGTCCAGCCCCAGGCTGCACTTGTTGATAGTCTGAGCCTTGAGTGCCAGTAGGCTGGCAGCCTGAGCCTGACTCTGGCTCATGCAGTTCATGTAGTGTACAATAGAGCTCGGCAAGCTAATGCAACCTCGGTTGGGGCTCCCAGCCATACCTTCCGTCAGACTGGCCAGGTTCTCTGGAGTCATCATTGTGCTGGGGCCATCACAGGCCTCTTTGTTGTGGGCTTTCAGGCAGCCAGGCCTGCCACAGGAGCACTGAGTGGTAGAGGCAGCTTAGTGGTTGAGTTCCCCAGATCCTTCCTGGTGGTCTTTAGCACATTGGCTAGGCTTAGAGGTCTCCGAGCTGCCTTCTGTTCTGGGGGTAGAGGCTTGCATTCCTGTTTCTTTCTAATGGGATCCTTCCACTCTGGTTTGGCTACCAGGATCTGGGCCTTTTTCTGCGGCACTGGGTGGGTTTCACAGCCCTGGGGGCCCCTCTTGGAGTCTAGGTCACTGTCATCATCTTCTTTGTTCATCTGAAGAAGAAGAGGAAGATGCAGAGGAAGAGAATGAACTGCTGGATTTGTACTTGGAGGGTGCATCTGGTTCCTTGAGCTTGGAGCACCTGCTGCAGGAGGACATGACTGTGTGCTTCCCCCGCCTGCCCCTGGGCCTCTTGCCTCTCTTCCAGTTCGGTACCTCCTTCTCAAGTTCCTTTTTCTGGAGGGCCAGGAGCAGCCTTTGGTCAAAGATGTTCTCTTCTGGCTCCCAGCTGTTGTGTTTGAAGCACTAGCTGTGTCATGTGACCAGGTACTCCAGCTTGCCCTTGTGGAGCCCCTTGCTCAGGATGCACTCGACTGCAAAGACCTCCTCACCCACACTTCTCAGCTCCTCTGTGCTGCCACTCATTGCAGCCTGTGCCCCCGCAGACGCCAGCTCATTGCTCTTGTGTGTGTGTGTGTGTGTGTGTGTGTGTGTGTGTATTGTTTATTTCTAATTATTCTTAGTTGAGTGTTCCCTGTACTCTTCATTTAAGGTCCACACACTAAATATTCCCAAGACTTGGAGGCCTATATCTTCATGCTGTCTTGTGTAAATCCCTGGTACCATTTGGGGAAATAAAACAGTATCTCATCTGAACAAAACTGACTGTGGTAAAGAAAGCTGAGTCAGAAATAGATCCTACAAAATCTTTGGTTTTAGTGGTCCCCTAGACCAGGAGTCTCTTCCTTTCGACACTTAGAATGATAGGGAGTTATTCTTCATAGTAAAATGATTCTGGCCCTGAACTGGGGATATGGGTCAGGAGATAATATGCTTGCTATACAATATAAGACCCTGAATTCGGATCTCTAGGTTCTGTTTAAATGTGAGAGATTAAGGCACACCTCCCGTAAGTCTAGAATTTTGAAAGTGGAGATCGAATTATTTGAGCAGGTTGACTATATTTGCAAGTTTTGGGTTCAACTGAGAGACATTGTGTTGTGGTTTGAATGAGAATGTCCTCTACAGGTGCATGTGTTTGAATACATGATCTTTAGTTGATGGTACTGTTTGGGTAGGTTTAGAAAGAAATATGCTAGAGGAAGTATATGCTGGGGGTTGGCTGTTGAGGTGAAAAACCATGCACCATTCCCAGTTTACTTTCTTTGCTTTGTGCTTTCAGTTTCAGGTGTGAGCGCTCATCTTGCTTTTCCAAGGTCAGACTGTCTGCTTGATGCCATGACTTCCTGCTGTTGTGGTGATCTATATTCTACTCTTAGCTCTCTGCAATTATAAGCCCAAATAAACCCTTCTGTAGCTTTCTGTGCTCATAGTGTTTTATCGTAGCAATTGGAAGGTAACTAATATACTCACCTTTCATGGATAAGGTGGAAACTGCTGGAAGAAGTCTCTTGATATTAACATCAGCTCTCCACATACACGTGTACAAACAAACATGAGCACCAGCATGTATATATGTACTCCAATACATATAAAACACACACACACACACACACACACACACACACACACACACACACACACACACCATGTTTAAATAAAATAAAAGAT
Source organism: Uromys caudimaculatus (assembly GCA_028551405.1). Lineage (NCBI taxonomy): Eukaryota > Metazoa > Chordata > Mammalia > Rodentia > Muridae > Uromys > Uromys caudimaculatus. Next base: position 40,821,900 of record CM052722.1, read on the forward strand.
GCTGTGCTCTTAGATCAAATGCTTGTCCTCTTTGAGAAGCTATAAAAGGGTGAATAAAACCCATTTGCTGCTTTGGCAGGGGCTGGAACCATTATCTGACACCTTTTTTTAAAGGTCTCCACTATCATCCTCACTTACAGTCATTTAGTTGACTTCTTTTAGGAAGTAGTTTCTATTTTTAATGTATCTGTTCCTGTGATCATAAGGCCCTCACCTGCCCAAGACTACTCCCATAAGAAATGAAGGGACATTTCCTGGGAGCTTACCCTGTGTTGACTGTAGGTACTTCATACATAAGTATGCTATTATTCTCACTCTAGGCCCTCACATTTTCTGCTAATCATCCCTGAACACCCTATATTAACCTAAGGTCACTGTTAGACCAAGGTTATCATCTCCAAGTTAGGAAATGTCAGCAATCACATCTAGCCATGGGTGGTTGTGATTCTGACTTTTAAAAATAATCGAGAAATTTGCAGATTTTGTTATCTGTTGAGTGCATCTGCTAAACTGTAGCTTCAAGTGATATTGGAATATTTATAGTATATATATATCATTATTTAAGTAATATATAAGTAATAAATATGGATTAAGAAATATTGGATAGTAAATAATAGTAATAATATGACTCTTTTACTTTAAAATTATTTTTAATTTTTTATTGTATCTTTTTTTCTTCCCTTTTATTAAGGATAGTCCTTTTCTCACATAATATATCCTGACTAGTGTTCCCTTTCTTTTATTCCTCCTAGATCCTCCCTACCTCCTCTCCCCTCTGGATCCACTTCCTTTCTGTCTCTCATTGCAAAACAAACAGGCTTCTAAGCGATAATAATAAAAGTAAGATGATAAGTTAAAACAAAAACCAGCGCATCAGAATTGGAAAGAACAAATAAACAAGGAAAAGAACCCAAAACAAGGCAAAAAAATCAGACCCACTTGTTGACCTACTCAGCAATCCCACTTAAAAATTTAACCTGGAAAGCATAATATATATGCAGAAGGCCTGATGCAGACCATTGCAGGCCCTGTGTATGCTGACTCAGTCTCTGTGGATTCATAGGAGCTTTGCTCATGTTGATTTAGAGGGCCTTGTTTTCCTGGTATTTTCCATCCTCTCTATGTGACCCCCCCTTCTCCTTGAAGGCTGTTGGCCACCAGCCTAAGAGGACTAAAGGAGCAGAGGCAGAGAGCAGGGTTCAGAGGACAATGAGTGTGGCAGAACCTCTGGAAACTGTTGCTGCAGAGGAATAAATCTATTTTATTGTTTCAGGGATTGTGTATATAAGGACTTTTTTTAAGGGGTACAGGTGGAAAGGGATAATTGGTCATAGCATCAAGCAAGCAGAAAGGGCTGGTAGGTTATAATACAGCACCTAATTATGATGTAGGCAGGAATCCAGAGAGGGACATGTGTGCTGACATATGCAGCATTGCAGAGAGCTCTGTACAAGGTCACTTTTCTTTTTCTTTATTTTTTAAATATTTTTAAAAAGATTTTATATTTTTATTTTATGTATGTGAGTACACTGTCGCTGTTTTCAGACACACCAGAAGAGGGCATCAGATCCCATTACAGATGGTTGTGAGCCACCATGTGTTTCTGGGAATTGAACTCAAGACCTCTGGAAGAGCAGTCATTGCTCTTAACCACTGAGCCAGCTCTCCAGTCCACAAGGTCACTTTTCAAACAAGGCCAGATACCTGTGTTCAGGGACACTCTCCAGACAAAGACACTCTCCAGATAGAGGCAGAGACAGAGACAGAGACAGAGACAGGAAGCCCTACAGAGAAAGGGAGTCCCCTATTTTGCACCAAGTTTAGAAAGCCACCTAGTCATGAGAAACTGCTACTTATAATAGCAAGGTTCCCCAACATCCCTGGCTCTTATGCTCTTTCTGCCTCCTCTTCTGCAGGGTTCCCTGACCTATGAGAGGAGAGATTTGATGGAGATATCTCATATAACTCTGGCTGTGGGGCTCTGTATTTGCTCCCATCTGCTGCTGGAAGAAGCTTCTCTGGTGATGGATGATCAAGGCACTAATCTATGAGTATAGCAGAATGCCATTCAGAGTCTTTTTATTGCTACAGTTTTTGTTTGCTGGTTGGTTAGTTTGATTTTAGAAAAGTAGTATTTGGCCTTATCCTAGGAGCCTGGGCTATCTAGTCTCAGGTTCTTGGACACACAAGCAATATTGGCTATGGATTCCATATTGTGGACTGAGTCTTAAGTCAAATCAGACATTGGTTGGTTACTCCTCCATTACAATAACATATCTTGCAGGCAGGATAGCTTTGAGGATCAAAGGGTTTATGGCCGAATTTGTGTTACATTTATCTTTTGGGTAGAATGCAGAATACCTTCTTGTACCAATGATGTTAGAACATATATGTTCAGGCACTATGTACGCACCAACTCCAACTTCTTTAAGTTTAATGAGTTTTGTGGTGAGGTCCTCAGAAATGTGGCCTAGCTGTCAGTTTGTGGAGAACAACCTATAGTCTTGGCAACGGGGATTCCCATGGGACTGCTTTGGACAACAATTCAAGTAAATGATAAATCCATCTCAGTACTGAAAGTTTCATTTGATGACAAGAGATGGCCAGTGGGGTTCTGTCTCCCCATTATTTGCCTTCATATATGTATATATTTTAGGAAGATTCTACTGAATTAGGTTTCTGTACCGCCCCTCAAATAGTCATTAATTTTAACTGTCTTTCCCTATATTCCCCCCCTCAGCTCTTTTTCCTCCTCATTCCCCCTTGATCCCTCTGTTCTAGCTTTCCCCATCCATCCATAACCGTCTCTTCTATTTTCCTTTTCTAACAAGATATATGTCCCCCAAAATATCCATTTTTCATGTATAACTTCTGTGTTTCTGTAGATTGTAGTTTTGTTATAGTTCACTTACCAACTAATAAATAAATATAAGCAAATACACACCATTTTTGTCTTTCTGGGTCTGGGACACCTCACTTGGGATGTCATGTTAGTGCCATCAATTAACCTGTGAATTTCATGATTTAATTTTTTAATGGCTGAGTCACTGTGTAAATGTACCACATTTTCTTTACCCATTCTTCTGTTGAGGGACACAGATTATTTCCATTTTGTGTCTATTGTGAATAGAATAACAATGAATATGATTGAGCAGGTGACTTTATGGTAGAATGAAGTGTCCTTTGAGTATATGCCTAAGAGTGGTATAAGTGAATCTTGAGATGGATGAATTCCCATCTTCTGAGGAACAGTCACACTGATTTCCTTAGCAGCTGTACAAGTTTTCATTCCCACCAGCAATGGATAAATGTTCCTCTTGCTGTATATCCTTCTAGCATGAGCTGTCCGTTCTTTTGTTTTGTTGATCTTAATAATTCTCACAGGTGTAAGAAAATCATCTCAAATAGCTTTGATTGTATTTCTCTGATGGGTAGGGATTTTGAACATTTTAAGTGTTTCTTAACTATTTGATTTTCCTCTTTTAAGAATTCTCTGTTTGTAGGTGCTGATGAGATGGCTCAGTGCCTAAGAACACTGGCTGTACTTTCAGAGGTCCTGAGTTCAGTTCCCTTCAACCACGTGGTGGCTTATGGCCATTTGCAAAAGGATATGATGCCCTCTTCTAGCATGCAGGTAAGTTAACAAAATCTGTGTTTATATCTGTACCCCATTTTAATTGGGTAAATTGTTTTCTTGATATCTAAGATTTATTTTTTAGTCATTTATGTATTTTGGATAATAGCTCTCTATCAGATATGTAGTCAGTAATCTTTTCCCATCTATTTTTTCCAAATGATGGTGCCCTTTGCGAAGCAGAAGATTTTCAGTTTCCTGAGGTTTCATTTATTAATTGTTGATCTTAGTGTTTGTGTTCATGGTGTTCTGTTCAGAAAGTCATTTCCTATGCCAACAAGTTTAAGGTTACTGCCCACTTTGTCTTCTATCGGTTTCAGTGTGTCTGGTTTTATGATCCATTTGTACTTGAGTTTGTGCAGGGTGATAAATATGAATCTATTTGCATTCTTCTACATGTAGACATCCAGTTAGATCAGCACCGTTTGTTGAAGATGCTTTCTCCCAGTGTGTAATAGTTGTCCATAGGTATGTGGGTTTATACATGTCTGGGTCTTCAATTAGATTCCATTGATCAGTGTGTCTGTTTTTGTGCCAATATCATGCTATTTTTATTATAACATCTCTATAGTAAAATTTGAGGTCAGGGATGGTGGATACTTCCAGCAGTTCTTTTGTTATTCAGGATTGTTTAGCTAGTCTTTTGTTTTTGCTTTTGTTTGGTTTGTTTTATTTTTTTGTTTCCATATGAAGCTAAAAATTGTTCTTTTGAGATCTGTGAAGAATTGTGTTAGCAAATTGGTGGATAGTGCATTGAATCTTTAGAATGCTTTTGGCAGATGGCTACTTCACTATATTAATGTTACTGACCCATGAACGTGAGAGATCTTTCCATTTACTACTGTCTTCTTCAATTTCTTTTTTTCAGTGTCTTAAAGTTTTGATACGAGTGTTTCACTTGTTTTATTAGACTTACCTAAAGATATTTTATATTATTTGAGACTATTATGAAAGCTGCCATTTCTTTTGTTGTTGCTTTGTTTTTCTCAGCCTGTTTGTCATTTGTATAAGAGGGATACTGATTTTCATGTGTTAATTTTTTATCCAACTACTTTGCTGAATGTGTTTATCAGCTGTCAATGTTTCCCAGTGGAATTTTTAGGGTCTCTTATGTATACCATCATATCACCTGTAAATAAGATACTTTGACTTCTTCCTTTCCAAATTTGGACCCCTTTGATCTCGTTCATTTGCCCTATTGCTCTAGCTAATAGGTCAAGTACTATACTGAGTAGGGAGAGTGGACAACTTTGTTTTTTCCTGATTTTAGTGGAATTGCTTTGAGTTTCTCTCCAAATTGTTGTTGCCTGTGGGCTTGCTATAAACTGCTTTCTTATGCTGATGTATATCCCTTGTTTCCCAAATCTCTCCAGGATTTTTATCATGAATGGGGTGTTGAATTTTTGTCAAAACCCTTTTCTGCATCTAATGAGACGATAGCGTGGTTTTTTTTCCTTTCAGTTTGTTTATACAGGGGATTATATTTATTGATTTACATATGTTGAACCATCCCAGCATCTCTGTAGTGAAGCCTACTTGATCATGTGAATGATCTTTTGGATGTGTTTGTGGATTAAGTTTGCATAGTTTATTTGGCATTTATGTTCAGAAGGGAAAGTGGTCTCTAATTATTTTACTTTTAAGGTCTTTATGTGGCTTGGATATCAGAGTACCTGGCTTTGTAAAATGAATTGGCCAATGTTCCTTTTGTTTCTATTTTGTGGAGTAACTTAAGAGAGATTGGCATTCACTCTTCTTTGAAAGTTTGGGAGAATTATACATAAAACCATCTGTTCCTGGGCTTTCTTTGCTTGGTAGTTTTTAATGACTGTTTCTATTTCACTAAGAGCTATATGTCTGTTTAAATTGCTTATCTGATCTTGATTTCACTTTAGTAAATGGTACCTACTGAGAAATTATCCATTTCTTCTAGATTATTTTAGATTTTAGATTCTCCAATTTGTTTAGTACAGTATTTTTTAAAGTATGTAGTTATGATTCTCTGAATTTCCTTGGTATTGATTGTAATAAACCCCTTCTCACTTCTATTTTTTGAAAAAAATTGGATTTCTCAACCTTTTATTTAATTTGGATAAGCATTTGTCAATCATATTGATTTTCTCAAATAACCAATGGTTTTTCATTGATTTATTGTATTATGTTGTTGTTGATTTAATTTTATTGATTTCAGCACTGTGTTTGATTATTTCTTAAAATCTAATAATTTTGAATGTGATTTCTTCTTTTTGTTTTAGAGCTTTCAGGTGTTCTGTTAAGTGGTTAAGTTATAAGTAGTATGAGATATCTCCCTCCCCCACCTTTTAAAGTGTAGGCACCTATTGTTATGAATTTGATTCTTCATTTTGTCCCATATGTTTGGGTATATGATTTGTTCATTTTCATTCAATTACAGAAATTTCTTTGTTTTTGTGTTGACCCATTTTTCTTTCAGTAGAGAGTTTTTGAGTTTCCATGACTTTGTGTTCTATCTGTTGTTTCTGTTGTTAATATCCAGCTTTAATTCATATTGGTCAGATAGGATGCAGTGTTTTATTACAAATTTCTTGTATCTTTTGAGACATGTTCTATACATATTCATTAGGCCCATTTGCTTTATAAAGTCAGTTAGCTCCAGCATGTTTCTGATTAGTTTGTATCTGAATGACAAGTGTATTGGCAGGAGTTGGGTATTGAAGTCTCTCAATATTCATGTGTAAAGGGCAACATGTGATTTAAACTATAGCATTGTTTATTTTGCAAACTTGGGTAACTTGGGTTCCTTTGTGTTTGGTGCATAAACATTAAGAATCAAAATGTCCTCTTCTGTGTCAATGGGTTCAAGATTATTCCACCCTTTTTCTTCTCTCAAGTTCAATGTATCTGGTTTTATGTTGAGGTTTTTCATCTATTTGGAGTCCAGTTTTGTACAACTTGACAAGCATGGAATTCCTTGTATACTTTTGCATGTAGAAATTCTTTAGGGATGAGTTTGTAGATAGATAATTGCTTAAATTTGGTTTTATCATGGAATGTCATATTTTATCCATCTATGCTGATTGAAAGTTTTGCTGGATTTAGTAGTCTGGGCTAGCATCTGTGATCTCTTAGAGTCCATAGAACATCTGTCCAAGTTCTTCTGGATTTTAGAGTCTCCACTGAGAATTAGGTGTAATTCTGATAGGTCTGCTTTTATATGTTATATGGTCTTTTCCCCTTGTAGCTTATGTGCCATGTAGACTTTATTTTCTGTTCTAATATATTTGGTGCTAATATTTGGTGCTCTATATGTTTCTGGTACCCTGATAGGTTTGGAAATTTTTCTTCCATGATTTTATTGAAAATATTTTCTGGGCCATTGTCTTGGGTTTCTTCTCCTTCCTCTATTCATATTACTTTTTTTGTTGTTGTTATTTAATTTTTATTTCTTTTATTGTTTTGTTTGTAATAGGTACATTATTTATCCCTTCTCTTTTCTCTCTTCAATCCCTCCAATACAACTCTCCTTACTTTTATTCAAGTTCATGGCCTCATTTTGTTATTGTTACAAACACACACACACACACACACACACACACACACACACACACACACACACACACACACTATTATGTTCCTAATACATAAATATAACTTGCTCAGCCTGTATATTACTTTTATTTTAATTACTTATATATTTTTATAGTCTAATCATTACCCCTCTCCTAGTCTGCCCTCCCACAGTTCCAAATACCACTCCTCCTCCCTAGTCTCCAAGAGGATGTCCCCCTCTCCCCCATCAGACTTCCCCACTCCCTGAAGCCTCAAGTCTCTCCAGGGTTAGACACATCTTCTTTCACTGAGGCCAGACCAGGTAGTCCTCTGCTGTGTATGTGTTGGGACCTCGGACCAGCTAGTGTATACTGTCTGTTTGGTGGCTGAGTGTCTGAGAGATCAATGGGGTCCAGGTTAGTTGAGATTGCTGGTCTTTCTATGGGGTCACCCTCCTTCTCAGCTTCTTCCAGCCTTTCCCCAATTCAACCACAAGGGTCAGCTGCTTCTGTCCATTGTTTGGGTGTAAATATCTGCATCTGACTCATTCAGCTGCAAGTTGGGCCTCTCAGAGGTCAGCTATGCTAGGCTCCTGTCTGTAAGCATACCATAGCATCAGAAATAATGTCCAGTCTTGGAGCCTCCCCTTGAGATGGATCCCAAGTTGGGTGGGTCACTGGACCTCCTTTCCCGCAGTCTCTTCTCTATTTTTGTCCCTGCAGTTCTTTTTGACATAAACAATTATGGGTTAGAGTTTTTTTGTTTTTTAATTTTTTGATACTTTATTTACATTTCCAATGTTTCCCCCTTTCCAGGTCTCCACTTTGGAAACCCCCTATCCCCTCCCCCGTCCCCCGCCTCTATGAGGATATTCCCCTACCCACCCACCCACCCACCCACTCCCGTATTCTCACCTTGACATTCCCCTTTACTGGGGCCTCTAACACCCTCAGGCCCAAAGGCTTCTCCTCCCCCGATGGCCAACAAGGCCCTCCTCTGCCACATATGTGGTCCGAGCCATGGATCCTTCGATGTGTATTCTTTGGTTGGTGGTTCAGCCTCCAGGAGCACGGGGGGGGGGGGGTGTCAGGCCAGTTGACACTGTTGCTCCCTCCATGGGGCTGCAGACTCCCTCAGCTCCTTCAGTCCCTTCTCCAACTCCTCCATCTAGGACCTCACTCTCAGTCCTGCAGTTACTGTAAAGTGAAACTTGGGTATTCCGAACTTTTGGGCTAATATCCACTTATCAGTGAGTACATACCATGTTTGTTCTTTTGTGACTGAGGTAACTCACTCAGGATGATATTTTCAAGTTCCATCAATTTGCCTGTGAATTTCATGAAGTCATTGTTTTTAATAGCCGAGTAGTACTCCATTGTGTAAATGCACATGGGTACAGGAGAAAAGTTCCTGAACAGAACACCAATGGCTTATGCTCTAAGATCAAGATTCGACAAATGGGACCTCATGAAATTGCAAAGCTTCTGTAAGGCAAAGGACACTGTCAATAGGACAAAACAGCAACCAACAGATTGAGAAAGGATCTTTACCAATCCTAAGTCCAATAGAGGGCTAAGATCCAATATATACAAAGAACTCAAGAAGTTAGACTCCAGAAAACCAAATAACCCTATGAAAAAATGGGGAACAGAGCTAAACAGAGAATTCTCAACTGAGGAAACTCATAGGACTGAGAGCACCTAAAGAAATGTTCAACATCCTTAATCATCAGGGAAACACAAATCAAAACAAGTCTGAGATTCCACCTCACACCAGTCAGAATGGCTAAGATCAAAAACTCAGGTGACAGCAGATGCTGGCATGGATGTGGAGAAAGAGGAACACTCCTCCATTGTTGGTGGGATTGCAAGCTGGTACAACCACTCTGGAAATCAATTTGGTGGACCCTCAGAAAAATGGACATAATACTATCTGAGGACCCAGCTATACCTCTCCTGGCCCTATATTCAGAAGATGCCCCAACATGTAATAAAGACACATGCTTCACTATGTTCATAGCAGCCATATTTATAATGGCCAGAAGCTGGAAACAACCCAGATGTCCCTCAGCAGAGGAATGGATACAGAAAATTGGTCAGAGTTTTTGACTGTGGGATGGTAACCCCATCCCTCCATTTGAAGCCCTGTCTCTCTACTAGAGGTGGATTCTACAATTTACCTCTCCCCACTGTTGGGCATTTCATTTAAAGTCCCTTCCTTTGAGTACTGACAGTCTCTCACTTCCCATGTCTCTGGTACATCCTAGAGGGTCCCCCACTTCCCACTCCTTGAGGTTGCATAGTTCCATTCATTCTGCTGGCCCTTAGGGCTTCTCTTCTGTTTCCCCCCTCCCTAATAGTGGATCATCTTCCCATTTTCCCCTCCCTGTCCCACTCAGCTCCCTCCCTCCCTCTGCCTCCAGTGATTGCTTTCTTCTCTCTCCCAAATGATTGATGCATCCTCACTTGGGCCCTTCAGCTTGTTAACCTTCTAGAATTCTGAGGATTGTATCTTAGGTATTCTGTACATTTTTGGCTAATAATCATTTATTCATGAATACATACTATGATCAAGGACCTCAACATAGAATCAGATATAATGAATCTAATAGAAAATAGAATGGTAAAGAGCCTCAAACTCATTGAGTTATTGTATGTCACAATGTAGGTGTTGGGAAATAAACCTGAGTGGGTCCCTTGTTTTCTTTTCTTTTTTCTTTTTTGTCATTTACAGGAGTAGAGCTGCTCCCTACCTGTCTCTTTACCTGCTCTGGAACATATAACCATGACACCCAACTGAGAGGACTATGGACAGTCAGTTATGTAGCATAGCACCTGGAGTTCTTCTCCATGCTAATGAATTATCTAGATAGCCTTAGCCTTTAGCCAATGAGCTTTCCTTCCTAGGTATTCTCATGCCCTTCCCCAAAGAGGTATATAATCCCTGGTTCACCCTAATAAAAGTATATGCCTACATCCACCCCCAATAAAGTAATATGAACAAGCAAGGATTATCTCAGAGTGCTATTATTTAAAGATCACAGTGGGGAAGACCTTCTCCTAAAAAAGCCACAGCTAAGACTCCCTAAGAAGGCTTTTCTCTACACTGGGGCATCAAACATCCTCAGGCCCAAGGGCCTCTCCTCCCATTGATGTCCAACAAGGCCCTCCTCCTCTGTCACATATGCGGCTGGAACCATAGGTCCCTCCATGTCTATTCTTTGGTTGGTGGTCCAGTCCCTGGGAGCTCCTGGGGGTCTGCCCTGTTGATACTGTTGCTCCCTTCATGGGGCTGCAAACCCCTTCAGCTCCTTCAGTCCCTTCTCCAACTCCTCCATAGGGGACCCCATGCTTAGTCTAATGGTTGACTGCAAGCATCCGTCTCTGTATATGCTAGGCTCTGGCAGAGCCTCTCTGGAGGCAGCTATATCAGACTCCTTTCAGCAAGCACTTCTTGGCATCCACAATAGTGTCTGGGTTTGGTGAATGTATATGGGATGGATCCCCAGGTAGGGCAGTCTCTCGATGGCCTTTCCTTCAGTCTCTGCTTCACACTTTGTCTCCATATTTCTGCCTGTGAGTATTTTGTTCATCCTTCTAAGAAGCACTGAAATGTCAGGGCAGGAAGATGTGAGTTGGTGGGTGGTGGGTGGTGGAGCACCCTCATAGAGGCAGGTGGAGGGGGGATGTGATAGGGGGTTTCCAAAGGAGAAACCTGGAAAGGGGAAAACATTTGAAATGTAAATAAAGAAAATATAAAAATAATAAATAAATAAATAAAACAAAGGCAGAATAAAAAAGAGAGAAGGCTTTTTTTTTTCCTCCTACCCCTCTGGTACTTGGTAATCGCTTCCAATTGGACCATATCCTGCTTGTCTTGGACTCTGCTTCTTCCTTCTTGCTTAGCATAAAGACGCCTCAAGGGATATAGACTTCTTCTTCTCCTGACTTCTTCCCCATGTGGTACAGCAGCATCACCAGGATACCCAGAAAGGAGACCAGGGACTACAACCTTTGTCCCAGACCCCACTGTTCCCCATCCAGTGTAGTGCATCTGACACCCCAAAGCGAAACATGGGCTATGGTCTCCCAGTTATGGCCTTTGCTCTACCTCCTCTGGGGCAGTGTGCTGGTGGCATCTGGATACCCCCAGCAGAGAAGCAGAATGCTGTATGACACATCTACTTGTAGTAGATCATCTTACATTCATATCTCGAAGGTATTAGAACATAAAGAGTAGTTCTAAATGTTAGTATAGTAAACAGGGCAAACGTACTTTTAAATAAATACAACCATGTTAAATGTCAGTGTGACAGCACTGACTTGAGTGTGGTGTAGACTGTCCCAGAAGATTACAATTCAACATCTTAGAATTTGTGATAAGTCACAGAGCCTTCCACTGTCTGCAAGATGTCCTTCTACTCAGCTATCTCATTTCAGTCATTATTAACATAACAAAATGTAGCCCTTGATAAATGTTTGAGAAAATAAAATCGAGATATAACCTAATATGTTCTCATCAATTAAGATCTTCTTTTCACAATGCATGTCAAATGGTGTCAATAGATGTTGAAAAATCCTGCTATTTATAGGTAGTAGTCTACCATGTCTGGACAACTCCCCTGAGCTTGGCACAAAATGGAGGGCTCTCTTTGCCAGTAGGGATTCCTCTTCTCTACCTAATCTGGGGAGCCCAACACCCCACACCTTACCTGAGGAATGTCATGTAATCGAAATTACAGGTTCAACCTTCTGGAATGCCTGTCCATGCAAATAAGGCCCTTAAGTCAGTACCTTAAACCTCAGCAATGAAACTTCATCCTGAGAAGAATCCTTTCCCACTTTGCAAGGTTTATATAGTCCTAGTAAAGAGCTCAAGCTTTTTCACTGAATATTGTCTGAGAGAACTGTTTAGTTGAATGTCCTATAAAAGAGCTGTAACACTGAAAAATTCAGAGAAGAACCCTGTCGGCTCTTTGCCAGCAGGGCAGGTCCAGGTGAGAGGAGAGAATCCGGTCCAGCCATGTCTGTCTGTCCAGGGCTGAGCAGGATGGTGAGTGTTGACTGCCCAGGGCTGAGCCCAGAGCTGCTGCAGCTCCAACTTGGCTCTGCAAAACAGCATCCAGTGCAGGAGGGCAGATGGGCAAGTCAGAGAGGAATTGGGTCCACTGCCACCAAGCCACTCTCACTGCCTTGGTCTCTGCTGTGAATCCGGGGCTCCTGTACACCCGGGCCTACCTGGGCCCTCACTTTTCTGCCCCTATGGCCTGAGTTGCCTCAGACCACATGTAACACTCCCTGTCCGTGTGCCAGGGAGGCTTCCCCTGCAACCATCAGCATCTCCGCAGAGCAGGAGCTGCTGGCCGGGGCTGAGACCACAGGTGGAGGGGGTCTTCCCAGGTATGGGAGGGGGCGGCAGTGCCTTGTCCAGTGGCAGCACACACCCAGTCCCACCGAGCTGGCACCCCCTCCTACTCAACTGCCTGCAGGGCATCAGTCACCTGGGAGCCAGGGTGCAGGCCGCCTACTTATCACTGCTGGGGGAGGAGGTGCAGGACAGGACCAACATCTTCCCCTTTTGTTTTTGTAATGAGCAGGTTACATGGCTCCTGTCTTAGGTTGTCCCCCACATGGGGATCTTACCAGTCTCTGGATACCATGTGTCACTCTGGTTCAAGGGAGGGAGGTTACTCAAAGACCTGTCTTAGGTTGTCTTAGCACATTTGAGATCTTACCCATTGTTGGTCAGGTGGAGAGCTGAGGAGGGGTACTCATAGGCAGAGGGATATATAGAGTCTGGCTTGGAAGAGACAAGTTTTTGGTAATGGACCTCAACTTGGTGAAGCCGGACCACCTGTAGCCTCTGAAATGTAAATTGAGTGAGCTTATTGAGCACACATGGCCTGACAGTCAAGATAAGGAGAAGGAGAAGAAAGGGGCCAAGGAGGAGGAGGATAGGGTAATAGGCCATGAAATCCAGTCCATGAGGGGTTGTCCTGGAACTCTCTTCACCTCCTTTACAGTCACAGGGATTACCCCACTGTTTTTTGAATATCTCTTGCACTCCTCAGGGGTCACCGAATCCTCCCTCAGTCAAGATGGGAAGCAGCATCCATGTCAGCAGCAGGGTCGTTTTCTTGATCATCTTGGTCTCCTAAGGGAGAAGCATAGAGGGGTTTCTCAGGGCAGGCGGACTCCCTGGTAATGTCATTGTCAGCCTCCTCTTGTTGGACATATACTTTATGTCTCTGGCCGGTGTCCAGATTGGTCGTTTTTCACTTTGTGGAAATATGCAGCCGAATCCCTTCCCAGCTGTCAGGAGCAGGTCTGGTCCTCTCCAGGCTCCCGTCAGTGGATCCCTCCATCTACCTTGTATGGAGCTATAGGGGATGGAGGAGGTCCAATGTCTTTGAAACAGGGACAACTGAGGATTTTCTTTTGAAAAATCTAAAATATTTAAAATGTATAATGTCTTTTTTAGTTATCATGTGGGGGTAAAGACTCGCCCTTTTGTTTTTGTAACTGAGACTGTAAAGCTTGATTTTGCCTTCTGACAATTGCTTGTCCTCTCAGGTTGTAAGGGATGCCCATAGTGTGGGAGATCTTCCACGTATGAAAAAACTCTGAAAAAGATTTACTTGTAAAACACTGGCCATTATCTGTTTTAATCTGATCTGGAAATCTAAGAATGGCAAAACACTGAAGCATATGGCTAATAGCATGTTTAGATTTTTCTCTGGCATGGGCCGATGCCCAGCATGCATGGGAGAAGGTATCAGCAGTCACAAGTATATATTTTAGCTTCCCAAATGGGGAATAGTGAGTAACATCAAGCTGCCAAAGATTATTAGGGCAAGCCCCCGGGGATTGCTTCCCATTGTTTGAAGGGGAGGCACCTGTAGAAAAGGCTAGTAAGATTCACAGGTTTGCACTATCTTTTTAAGGTCTTTAATCAGAACATGTGGAAATTTATGTCTAAGGCCCTTCCAGTTGAGGTGAGTCAATGAGTGGAACTGTGTAGCCTCAGAGACAGTATGACACTGTAATGTAGATGCTAGTTGGTCAGCAAGGCTATTCCCCTGGGATAAAAATATGGGGAGGTTTTGGTGGGCTTGAAGATGTTGGGTATAGATAGGGCTTTGTCTCTATGTAAGTAAGGTGTGGGCCTGTATCATCAAAGGGGTGATAGGATTAGAATCTAGCTTAAATTAATATGAGCCTCAATCAAATTGGGCAGCAAATTTACCACATAAAGGCTATCAGCAAACAGATTGAAAGGCTCAAGCACAGAATCCAACGCCATCACTACCGCTAAAAGTTCTTTAAACTGTGCAAATCCCTCAACAACGTGAACATCTGATTTTATGGGAGTAGGCAGTTCGCCCTGCCTAAAGGAGGGATACACAACAATGGAGGATCCCAGGCGCCCACCATTGGTAAAGATGGTGGAATAATTTGGATTGGAGCTGGAAAGAAAAAGTCTAGGGGGCCTCCACTCAAGTCTGGAGAAGGAACTCATCCACTTATGTGGGCCAAAGTGGCAATAAATTTCACCGGGGAAGCCCTCTGAGGCCAGAGCAAACTGGCTATTGTTTCTCTGTAACCAAAGGAAAGCTGTATTTTTAAATGGGTAATAAGGGCAGAAGACTCTGCCCCAAAGAGCCTAATGGAAAGATCTCTCTCCTTAACCATGCAATCAAACAGCTGATTAGCCATAGAATAAACTCGAGCCCCCACACCACCAAACTGTGGATCTAATGAATGTGTTCTTCTTCCTGGCCAAGTATCGCAGTACACAGCGTTTCTCCAAGCAAAATATATAAAATAAGGGGTAGATCGGGATCATATCATTTAAGGTTTGCTGAATCAATGGCTTGTTGAATCTTGTTCAACAGCTGGATATGATCAAATGTCAGCACTATAGGGGTGGAGAGGTCACTTCCTTAAAGGAGGTCAAACAATGGGGTTAGATCTTCTGTGGCAGTGGAGATCCAAGACCTCATCCAATTGATTTCTCCTGAAAGCTTTTGTAACTGTGGGAGGGTATAAGAATCTTAAATTTGAAGTTGGGGCTTAACAGGGGACACAACATCTAAGGACAACATGGAGCCCAGGATCTTAAACAGTGGCACCCTCTGAAACTTTTCAGGAGCCACCCAAAAATCATTATATTTAAGGTTAGAAAGACACTTATTGGTAAGCTCCTGAAGGTCCAAAATGTTAGGGGCACCCAAAATAATATCATCCATATAAATGTAAAATAAAATACTGGAATCACATAAAAAGAATGAAAAGATATTAAGCATATAATATTGACACATGGGGGGGCTATTGGTCATGCCTTGGGGTAGGACCATCCACTCAAACCTAGAATCAGGCCCACCAAAATTAACAGAAGGAGTAGAAAAGACAAACTTCTCACAATCTTCATGGTGTAGGGGAATAGAGAAAAAAAATCTCTAAAAACAATGATTGTCAAATAATAGGTGCTGGGGATCGTTGGGATCCATGGGAGTCCCCTCTGTGGGGTCCTGAAGAGAACCATCCTTTCATTAATTTTCCTCAAATTATGTAGTAACTTCCATGACACATTGGCCTTTTTAATCACAAAGATGGGAGAGTTCCAGGGGCTGTTAGAGGCACTTAAATGTCCTAATTTTAATTGTTGTTGTACCAAAAGGTGTAATTGTTGTAATTTTGGAGCAGGGATAGGCCACTGCTCAACCTATATGGGGTCTCCCGGTTTCCAGTGGATTTTAGGTACCAGGGGCCGAGCAGTGGCCTTTAGAATTGGGGGTGGGACAAAGGGCATTGTTGGCACATCTTCTCAAAATGAGGATTGCCCCTATAATTTGGAAACAGCAACTTTCCCTGCTCAAAAGACTATTTATGATCAGTGGTAATAGAGGCCTCAGCCTCCCCAGGTATATCTTGGCCCAGAAGGTCAGCCATCAGGCTGGAAAACACGAGAGGGCGCATTTCACCAGGATAGCCATCATGGTCCTCCCAGGAGAGCCAGGAGGCAGTCTCACATGAGATAGATTGTCCCCCCCATGCCCAGTAAGGGTGGACCTGGAACAAGCTGCCAAGAGTGGGGGACCTCTTCCTTCTTAATCACTATTTGATCTGCGCAGATGTCAATGAGGAACCAGAAAGTTTTTCCACCTATGGCAAGAGTCATATGAGGGCAGAGCCCAGGGACAAGTGGCACAGTCCAGTTAGTACTAACTGGAGGCTTCCCCTTATTTAACGGGGCTGGGTTGGCACCTGGGGAAGTTTAAAAGCTGACCATTTAGGTGGAACTTAGACTTACAATCCCTGGCCCAGTGGAAGCCCTTCTTGCACATGGGGCAAGGGGTGCACGGACTACTGGCAGGGTGAGTGGTGGCTTTTGTCAGATTGGGGCACTCTTTTTTAAAATGGCCCTCTTTACCACACCCAGAACAAGTCTGTCCCCAGCTGACTGGGGTTTGTTGGAGGGCATTAAGAAGAACAGTCATATCTTCCTTATGGGCTCCTTTAAAGTGGCAGCCAAAAGCCCTAGTCTGAAAGGAGGAGGAGCTGACATCTCTGGAGGCAATAATCCATTTATCAATACCCTGGCTGTGTAACCCAGCACATGCAAGCTTGTGATCCACATTCATTCCATCCCAGACCAGTGAGCAGACGAACCAATCTCAGAGTTTGCCTGTAGGGAATTTTCTCTATAAACTTTTTTGAACTCTATGAAGGAGGCAAGATCCTCAGTGGGCTTTTGGTTAATTCCTGGTATGGGAAACTCAGTAGGTCCCTCGTCAAGCTTCCTCCAGGCAGTACGGCCAATGGCTCTAACCTGATCTTGGTAAGGGGGGTAGGGATGGCTGCCTGCTGGGCACCTGTAGAGTATGGATTGGCTGTGCCAGCAAGCATGCCAGCAGTGATGGGGACTAGGGACTGAGCACATTGGTTCTGCTCCCAATGGACTCGACACTCTTCCTGAAAGTAGGCAGTCCATTTAAGGTAGGCTGGCCCAGAGAGGATAGCCTTAGCCAAATCCTTCCAGTCTTGGGCGACACATGCGTGGTGTGTCAGGTCCTCAAGGATAGTCTCAGCCCAGGTGCAATTAGGGCCATCCTCAGACACTGCCTTAAGTTCTTTAATCTCCTGGGGATCCCAAGGATACCAAGCCACTGGCCAATTACCACCAGGGTTGACATTCACTGGGTCAAGGCTGGTGGGTGCTGGGTGCAGAGCCCCTCCCTATTGTAAGGAGGTGAGGCCTCCAGCAGAACAGAGGGACTCTGAAAAGGGTTGTCTGAGGGGTCCAAAGAGGTTCAGGGGTGGGATCAGACCTGGAGAAAAACTGCCCCATAATTTATGGAGGTACACTCACCCGCAGACCCATTAGCCCTAGCCCGTTAGTGTTCTGTCAAGAGGAGGGAGAAGTTCCTCACATGGGGCATCAGTCTGTCGGTTCCTTGCCCATAGGTTCAGATGAGAGGAGAGAACCCAGTCCAGCCAGGTCTGTCCAGGGCTGAGCGGGATGGTGAATGTCAACAGCCCAAAAGAAACACATCAGGCAGGGAGTCTTGTCTAAGCAGGAATTTAACTTTATTGTATCAGCCCCTGCTTATATGGAGAAGGCAAAGGGGGTGGGCACTTAGGTATGGGGAGAGATGACATAGGAGGTAGGGAAGGGGAAGGGTAACTGACAGGGCCAATAGCAAAGCTCCACATCAGCAATGGCAGGGAAGAGGAAGACCAAACATGTCTTGCTGAGTCACCCCTATACGGAAGTGACTGAGACAGGTCTCAGAACTCAAACCAGGCTTGGGTTTGTCCTCAAGGCCCAAACAAGGGCCAAAATGGGGCCCAACACTACCACTGCCCGAGATCCCACCCTCTCGCCCTCAGGACAGCAGGAGAGGAAGAATATCCCCAGTGTTGTGCCAGTCTGGGTCCAGTTCAGGCTGCCTCCTAGGGCCGAGCCCTAGCCCAGAGCCTCTGCAGCCCCACCTTGGCTCCACAACACAGGACCCAGTGCAGGAGGGTGGATGGCCAAGTCATTGAGGAATCGGGGCCACTGCCGCCAAAGCAGCTCTCGCTGCCGTGGTCACTGCTGCCCCCCTGTCCGCGTCCCCACATTCACTGCTAGACTGGATCTTGCTGACCCGTGTGATCTGGACTTGATTTATCCTTTCCTGCCTGATGTAGAGCAGGGCATGGACACCTTAAGAAAGAAGAGAAAACTGGAACCCACAGTCTTATGCATGCTGCCACAGTCTCTCTGAGTTCATGTTTATCATTCCAGTTGTGTCTGAAACACCATTTTGCTTGGACTCAACTACCACCTCTGGCACTTACAATCTTTTTGCATCCACTTTCACATAGATCTGTGAGCCCTTAGGGGATGGGTTTGATGAAGACATCCTATTTAGGATAAAGTGAGAGAGCCTTACTCCCCATTTTGATGTTAGCTAGGCTAAAACAAGGAAGAGTATATTTTTTTTTGTCATTCAACCTTGTACCCTCCTTCTTCTCTTCCTCTTCTTTTTTTCTTTTCCTCTCCCCAAAATGACTGACTCCTTTCCTCCTTATCTCCCTCTGCTTCCTTCCCTTTCTTCAGTTGCCCTTTACCTTTGTCCATTCCTTACTTTTAATTTTCTGTTCTTGCCCTTCCTCAAAGTCTTAATTAAGGGTAGCATTATTACGAACTGTGTCAGTTGTCACCTTGATCTTACACTTTCCTGTATCCAGAACTGTGAAAATTAAATGTCAATTAAGGTGATACACTTCCATTCCACCCCAACCCCAGTTTATATTTTATCTGAGCTGCTAGCGTAGACTTACAGGATTTTGCCCCTAAACTCTGAGGTATACCATGTAAGATCATGGTATTTATTCACTACTTTAAAAGTCCAGTTAGGCGAACAACTACATGACTGATGGATGAAAATTACATCCGGTTTTGGGAATTTGACTCCTCCATATCGCCACATGCCTTGCTCAATGAACTTCAACTTTATTGCTCTTGTAAGAAACACCATAATCCTTACACACTTTTTACTTTACATTAACTCAGAAAGGGGAAATTTAGTTCTACTGGCACAACTGCAAAACTTGGCTCAAAAAGTCTAAAACTGGAAGCTGGAATATTATATTTCTAATATTTTCACATGAACTACTAAAGTTAATATATTTAATATATATTTGTTGCCATTCAGTAAATAAACACAAAGTATAACTCATAAACATTTGACATTTGTCTATGTTTTTACAAGCCAGGAAAAATATTTTCTTGCATTTATTACATTTAACGTGTAACCAAACCAAACAAAGGAAGCAATTAAAAGAAACTAGGCTTAATCATATTGATAATCTCCTGTTATTCCCAGTATACTGACATACTAACTCTTAAGATTATTTTATATTCTCAAGAAAATCTCTTTTTTTATTATTATTTTTTGATACTTTATTTACATTTCCAATGTTTCCCCCTTTCTAGGTCTCCTCTTTGGAAACCACCTATCCCCTCCCTCTCCCTCACCTATATGAGGGAATTCTATCTCCCACCCACCCGCCCACCCACTCCCATATTCCCACCTTGACATTCCCCTTTTCCTGGGGTCTCTCCTCCCCCTGATGGCCAACAAGGCCCTCCTCTACCACATATGTGATTCGAACCATGGGTCCCTCAATGTGTATTTGGTTGGTGGTCCAGCCTCCAGGAGGATGGGGGGGTATTCAGGCCAGTTGACCCTGTTGCTCCTTCCATGGGGCTGCAGACTCCCTCAGCTCTTTCAGTCCCTTCTCCAACTCCTCCATCTGGGACCTCACTCTCAGACCAGCTGTTACTGTAAAGTGAAACTTGGGTATTCCAAAATAATTACTTCTTAATTGGACTTGAAACTCCCTCTTTAGGGAGCAATATGTACTTGGTACTGTAAGCCTGAGTCAATCATCTATGAAACGTGGGTATTCTGAACGTTTGGGCTAATATCCGCTTATCAGTGAGTACATACCATGTTCCTTCTTTTGTGACTGAGTTACCTCGATCCGGATAATATTTTCAAGTTCCATCCATTTGCCTGCAAATTTCATTAAGTCATTGTTTTTAATAGCTGAGTAGTACTCCATTGTGTAGATGTACCACATTTTCTGTATCCATTCCTCTGATGAGGGACATCTGGGTTGTTTCCAGCTTCTGGCTATTATAAA
>CM052722.1:40850921-40877382 GCA_028551405.1 Uromys caudimaculatus
AGAGGTTTCCCCCTGCAAGTGAGATCGGGAAGTTTCGGAGTCTTTCTGTTCCCGGGTTCTCAGGCCCGGGATCCCGGCAGATCCGGGCGGGTCTGGGCGGGAGGTGCTGCTCCCCTCAACCCCACTCACGGGCCTCCTTTTTTCTTTTTTCTTTCTTTTTCTTTTACTTATTCTTATTTATTCATTCACTTTTATTTATTTTTACTTCTAAAATTATTTATTTTGTTATTTTTATTAGTTATTATTTATTTTATTATATTTACTTATGCTTTTATTATTTTACTCTTATTTATTAACTTTTAATTAATTAATCAATTAATTAATTAACGTATTTACTTATTTTTTGCTAATTGTATTTGGTTCTACCTTATGTCACTGGGCCACCCAGATTCCTATTCCTGACCATCCAGGCACTGCCAAACATGAGCTACATCTTGTGGTGTGAGCCTCAAGTTAGACCAGCCATTGTTTGACTTCCACAATCTCTGTGCCACCATTGCCCCAGCATAACTTGTAGTTGTAGGTCTAACATTTCAAAGATCGGTTGCTATCTCAGCCCCACCAGTGGAAGCCTTGCCTGGATATAGAAGATGTCCTGTTCAGGTTCCTTAGCCTTCATTACTAGGAGTCCTTACTGAGGTCACTGTGGTGATTTGAATAAAATGGTCCCCATAGGCTCATGGGGAGTGGGAATATTAGGAGGTGTGGCCTTGTTGGAGGATGTGTGTCACTGGGGCGTGGGCTTTGAGGTCTCAGATACTCAAGCCAGCCCTAGTGTCACTCTTCATACCTGTGGATCCAGATGTAGAATTCTCAGCTACCTCTCCAGCACCATGTCTGCCTGCATGCCACCATGCTTCTCGCCATGATGATAATGGACTGAACCTCTGAAATGTAAGCCCACTCCAATGAAATGTTTTTCTTTATTAGAATTATTGTGGTCATGATATCTTTTCACAGCAATAGAAACCATTACTAAGACAGTAACCCTCATAGGTTCCAAGAAAATTTCACTGCACTAGGTTTCCACATTGTCCACACGTCCTCCAATTCCAGTTACCTCTCCCCATACTCTCTCCTTCTGTTCCTCCTTCCTTCACCTGATAATTTCTGTTTCTGTCCCCACTTGCTCCCAGTCCATCCATAAAATCTAGTCTATTTTCCTTTTCCAGGGAGATTCATACATCCCCCAGAGTACCTGTTGTTACTTAGTATCTCTGAGTGAGGCAAGAGACCCAGAAGGACAAACATGATATATACTCATAAGTAAATATTAGCTGTTAAGTAAAATTTAATCATGCTACAATCCACAGGTCCATTATAATTTTTATTGTATCTCTTCTCTGAAATATTAATGTTGCTCAGTACTTCAAAATAGGACATATTTTAGAGATGAGATTTTCAAATTAAATTATTGGGATAAGCCCTCATACAATGGGACTGGGACTTTGAACATGTTGGGGCACAGAAGGATGAACCAAGGATGTGCACATGAATAGAGACTTCCAATAGATACAGCAAGAAGATGCCACTTAGGCTGATGACAGAGAGTTTATGGGAAACCAAACCTGCTGACACCTTAATAATGGACTTCTGGCTTCCTGATTTTGATAAATTTATCCCATTTAAGCCACTGTGGTACTTTCATAGTATCCCACACAAGTTAATAGATTTTCCTGCATACATATTCTTTCTGGATTGTCTCTTACTACAATGTTCTTCATAATCATATTTTAAGAACCAATTTACTCTGTGTGTGAGTGAAAGAGGAATTTCCATAATAGGATTACATGATATTTAAACATAAAACACTAAATAGTATATAGATAAGATGAAATTAATTAATCATTCACATTTTATTATACTCATAGTCTGGGGAGTCTTATATTACTTGAAGACAGGGCCACATGTGGTTTGCCACACATGGTAAATAAGCAAGGTCTCTAGGAGTCACGGTATACAATTCAAGGAAGAGCATCATACAATATGTAATGCAAGTACATGTGAGATTGTGGTCTGAAACAGAATAAACAAATGTTTAAGTCATTTTAGGTCTTGCTGGATCCACCAAATGTCAAGGCAATGTATAATATTACAACCTTATTTTAGAGAACCTCCTTCAGAACATAGTTTTCCATTCAGTAATTTTTCTTCAATGTTCTGACACATCATATGAAGGCCTTATATTGTTTATCAGACTCATAGGCTCAGGTAATTGATCATGCAGTTTACTTTAAAATATCATACTATTTTGACTTGAAGTTTTCAAAAATCAAAGTGCCTTGTCTCAGGAACTTTATACTCACTTTTATCTCTTCTTGTGTTGCTGTAATTTCCATAGGGTGTTGTAATATTTTTCTCATAAGATTTTAGTTCTTTGCTTCTAAAATTCTATGGAATGAAGCTGAATCTTTTTGTGAGCATCACTAGCACCAGCCCTGAACTTCCCAAAGAGCAAATAGGGAAAAATACTCAGTTGATATAGGAGAATATGAGAGATAGCAAGGAGGAAACCTAACTTCCTAAAACTTAATGTCCTCTCCTTATACATTCAGTCTTCAATCCAGGGAATCTTTGCAGGCCCATGTTTTTCTCTCCTCATTGGTCAAATGCATTTTTAACTGATAAAAACACCAAAGTATATACATACTAAATTTTAGAGGACTCAGGAGGTAACAATGGTTAAGGATGCTTACTGTGTATGCCTAAGGAACCTGTCTTTTGGTGTCCATGTACAAAAGCTAAACATGGTCGCACATGGGCCAGTTCCCCCAGTTCTGTAAAGGCAGAGATGGGAGAATACATAAAGCTTACTTGCCATCATTTTAACTCCAGCTTTAGTGAGAGAGTCCATATCAAAGTAATAAAACATAGAATGATAAAGCAAACTACTTAGTGCCCTCCTCCAGATACCTCATGTGTGCGTGGGCACATACCTGCATCCTCATGGGCATATACCCACATATATATACCATACACACACACTCATGCCCCTTCTTCATCATTTTGTCTTGGTCTTTGTAGCTTACTGTCTCACTCTCTGATATGTACTTGATGTCAGGATATTAGATAATTTTTTGTACCATCTCTAGTACTATTAGTGAAGATTTCTATGTAGAGCAGATGCCTAATTAATGTTCATATAAAACAATGTATTAAAAAGATAAAAAGATTTGAATTATTATAAATCAATTTTTCATACAGTTTGAGTAACCTTAATTCCAAATTTATTTCAATTAATACTATAAGCAAAGGATAAAATATACAGCAAATTTTGAATTAAAAATTTTATTTTATTACATATTTACTGATACCAGTTATATAAAAATCACTTTCCCCAAACAACCCTACCTTATGGTTTAGTAAAAAGTAATTACTTATGCTTTATTTATTTGTTTAAAATTATCAAACTCATCTTAATCTTGATACACAGCAATAAACCTGCCAGGCAAAAATATTTAAAAACAAAGACTATGAGATGGTTAAGACTTTGGTTAAAAGAGGCTTAACTTTGGTTAAAGATCATATGCAATATAACAAGGAAAAAATATCTGTAATTTGCTCATGTATAGCAGCACAATAAGACACAAACTTTGTTACTACTAGCTTATAATGCATTCTACTGCATAGAAGGCTGACTACTCTTCAACAGAGTGTAAAACTCTCAAAGGCAACTAGACAAAGGAGATGTTGTGGGTTATGTACCCTACATGAGGATTGTCACTGGCATTGCCAGGCACAGCTGTAACTCTCCTTGCTGCTCTATTAGCCTCATCAATCAGAGCATCCTCATATAGACTAGGAAAGGAACTAGGAGTAGCATCATTGAACTTAGCTAAAACTTCCAGCACTTTCATCTTCGTGGTTTCAGCATGGGCTCTGGAACCCCACAGGAACACATATTTTGGGGGATCAATGCCAGACACCCGGTGGTACTCCAGATAATTTTCCCTCACGAGATCTTTTGTGATGAACTCCCTAGGTTCCCCAAAGATTGGATGATCCCTCCCAGGGTATATCCCCACCACTTTCAGGAATTTCCAGACGTCTTCTTCACTGGAAATGTTGCCATTCATGAAGATCACAGCCAGGAGTGTCATCAGGAGCCCTGTCTTGGGTAACCCACTACTGCCCCTCAGATTTCCCTCTGTAGAGAGACCCAGCATGCCCACAAGCATATATGACTGAGAAGAGGGATCAACTTCCTTCAACTCAAGGCCAAAGACAAGCTCCAGGTGCACAGAGATTCTTCTAATGATCTCAGGAAAGTGTGCTTTGTACTTCCTGTTAATCACCTTCAACATATCTTCCCGTGTAAAGTGCTCTTTCAGCCTAAACTTCTCCAGCATGAACTCCATCAATACACTTGCCTTCCTGTTGAGAGGATTTCTGCGTGCAGAAGGAGTGGTAGAGCCTATCATGAAGGTGCCTGAACGTCGATGAGAGCTTATAACAGAAGGCTTAGCATTCATATTAGAAGTCTCACCATCTACAGCAGCTAGTGAGAACACACTTAAGAAATCAGACACAGAGGCTGCATTTATACCAGAAGTCTCACCACCTAAAGCACCTGTTGAGAACACACTTAAGTCATCAGACACAGAGGCTGCATTTATACCAGAAGCCTCACCACCTACAGCACCTGTTGAGAACACTCTTAAGTCATCAGAAATAGAGGCTGCATTTGTCTGAGTAGCCTGGTGAGTGCAGCTATTGGGTGAGCTGGGGGAATCCCTTTGACCAGTAGAAAATGTCGGTTCCTCCTTTGTAGTGGTGGAATGAGCAACATCAAGACTTTGGCTCCTCTCCTGAACATTTTGACGTTTGGTACGAGAGCGACCTTTACCCTTGTGGTTCCTAGGCATGATGACTTGGCTCAAGGGCAGCAGGACAAAGATGCAAGCAGGAAACCTGGCAAAGAAGAAATCGGGAGGGGCAAAATGACACTGCGTAAGCATCATATCTTCACCATATCAGAGAGGACCTTTCCTTTTAACAAGGTCCCCACTCTGCTGCTTTCCTAAACAAGTATTTGGGAACTCACCTTGCTCCTATTTTCCTGGGCAACGTGTGTCCTGAGAAATCTGTGGAGAAATAAGTTCTGGTTAGGGGAATGGACTATGGCCAGATTTTGGACATCTTGAGGTAAGTGAGGTAAGAGGATGGACTGTGATTGATCCTTATCCGTTAAAGAGTTTTGGGCACAATCTAGATACCAGCACATCTGTCTGCTGGTCTGATATTAACAGTACAGTGGTTCCTAGTATCACACAGAAGAAAATTGAAAGGAGCATATCTCCACCACCACTCATTCAGGAGCAGCATGGACTACTAGTGCAGGCAAAGAGCAATGAGTATATTTAAGGACCCTTGCTGTTATCAGGAGTATAGTTCCCACAGTGATCAAAGTCCTCACTATGAGTCTTTTATCTGGAAATGGCAGGCTCCTCAGAACAAATATGTCATCTCCTTGTTTTCCTAATGACAAATATCAGGAGCAACAGAGACATTAGGCCTGCCTTAATACCCTCAGGCCACTGTGGAGGGATGCAGTTCACCAAGGCCACCTTGTCCCACCCAGCTTGAAATACTCCTTAATTTTCATGACTTTATATTAATTGTCATAGAGCTTACCCTCTTCTGAGCCCTCCAGTTTCCCAGGTAGGATTCCATTCCTGAGAGGAGCAAGGGAAATGAATTGCCTCTGGACCTAACTGCGTGCTATGTCTGGGGATTCTCGAGACGAGAGCAGAGACATGTCCTTTGTGGCCCCCATTTCATATGGAGGGTAGCTTGTAGTTTGGAAGATTCACAGTGATTTTCACTTGCTACTGTTTTCATTATGATTATCCTTTAAGGCCTCTGACAACATACCTGACAGGAGAGCATACCTCTCAAACCAAGCAAGCCCTTCTGACCTCAGGTTGGTGAGGCAGAGCTCAAAAGTCTCACACTTCCACTGCTTTCCCCATTACGGTGCATCTATCTGGTCTTCTGAGTAGAATCCCAGAGTTGAATGTATGCCAGCTTCCTCTCTCTTATACCCTAGAAGAGGATTGCCAGACAACTCAAAGAAATTGTGTTTATTTTGCCTGGGGCTGGGGTGTGCCCTCTTGAAATGAGCTAATGAGTCCCAGACAAAAGATCTCATTCCCTTTAAATTTTTTTCTTGGAAAATTTCATATAGTATGTTTTGATCATATTTGCCATCCTCCAAACTTTTCCAGATTACTCTTCCCTAATTACAGAAGTTCATATCCTCTCTTTATTCCCACTCTAAGTACAGTTTGTGCTGCTCATATATTCCTGGACATATGACCTTGCAGTGAAGCATGGTAGACTTGCTAAAGGCAATACTCTTTTTTTGTTTTGTTTTGTTTTTTTGTTTTTTTGAGACAGGGTTTCTCTGTGTAGCCCTGGCTATCCTGGAACTCACTCTGTAGACCAGGCTGGCCTCGAACTCAGAAATCCACCTGCCTCTGCCTCCCAAGTGCTGGGATTAAAGGCGTGCGCCATCACTACAAACTGATTATTCCTCTCCCAGTAGCTATCAGTTGTCAATAGCACTTCTGCTAGGGGTGGGGTTTAATATCCACCTTCCCTCTAGATGCCAGAACTTGACCAGGCTTGATCTGGCATGATACTTGTGCATACTTTTGTAATTTCCAAAATTAATGTCTCCAGAGTCCTGATAAGGAGAAGTTCTGATTATATACAGGGCTTTCCAGGGTCTAGTTTCTGTTTTGTTTGGATCTCTTTACCTTATTCTTGTGTGGTCATCTTTTCAGGGCATGAGAGATGGCACTTTTCAAAGAACTTAAAAGGAGTTTGGGTTCTCACAGATTTGTCCTGTTATGTATTTACTCACCTGACAGCACTTAAGATGTTTCTACTCAGCTGAACAGAGTCCACACCAGTAAAACTGAAGGTGAAGCTGAAATCAGCGTCTTTGATTTCTGGGATTTCCGTGATCTTGTAGACCTAGTCTTTGGAACAGAAACCATGGGCTTTTGTCAGTCCTGTTTTGATCGTAAAGGTAAGAGTCTCCAAAGAACTCACAATGGTAATTTGTTAATCATTTGCTCAAAACCTGTTTCAGTTTCTGAGGTGAGTACGAATGCCTCAAATCAATTATCTTTCTCCCCTGTTAGTTCTAAGTAGGAAAAATGGTAGATTTCTAACAAAAATTGTGGCTACAGCTCTGTGGGTCTTTTCTTTGGCGAATGGCACCCTCAATCAGAACTCATGTAACATGGCTTCTATAGATACTTGTTCACCTACCTTCCAAAATTTATATGTTTCCAGAGTCCTGATAAGGAGCAGTTCTGATTATAGGTAGGGCTTTCAGGGTCTAGTTTCTGTTGTGTTTTGGTCTCTAACCTACGAGCTTTAAGGACTGGAGGCCCTCTTGTAAGCCCCAGATTATTACCTCTGAGTGCATACACATTTGAGCACTAATTTCTTGAGCCTCCAAGACCTAACAGCTTCTGGAAATTGCTGGTCCACAGAGAAGTTGAGGAAGGTTTGTGGGAGCCTGTCTACTTTGTGTTTTGTAGTCCTTCTGTTTTAATTCATACTGTCATGCAGACTCTTGGCAGAGCCTGGATTCTTGTCTTTTCTGATTTTAATGATCCTTCCTTAAACTGAGAAGAAATTCTGAGAAGAAAACTGAGAATCCTGAAAGCTATAGCTGGAGTCCTTTTTCACTTACATCATGGGCATTTCCAAATGTTTCAAAAATGAATTCATACCCCTGTCACATGCGATTTACTTTCATTCTTCCTATTCCATTTTAGTTCATTCTCTGTATTCTCTGAAGCTGAAAATAATTAAATAACATAGGATTCTCATTTTGAGTTCACCAAATCAGTCACTAAAGAGCTTTCAGGTGTTTGTTGCTAGAATGGCTGGACTTACTGACTTGGTCAACCCAAATGTTTATCCTGTCTTGTTATTCCTCCACAGGTCTAACATATGGTCTCTTAAGTTGTACCTCAGACTCTATTAATGGTATAGGAACTTCTTCTCCCAAGGTATAATGGAAAAGAAGCAAGGCCAAATTTAAAATTATTCTTCTACCTGAGCCTGTCATCTATTGTATATTAAAGCATGCATAGTTGTTTCCACTCAAGAGCTTGCCTTCACACAGGTACTGATTCAACAGGCAACTGAGTGCTTCTCAGTGCTTTCTTGTTTTAATCTACATGATGTTATTTTCATTTATTCCTTTAAAATTTTTGTGTGGTTGGTTTTGGGCATTGGAAACAGTAGCCATAACTTGATTGATATCTTGGAAGGTATTGCTAAGACACTGTATCTGGAAATTGTGGAACTGATTTATTTATAACAGACTTTCCCTGAATAAACATAGACTGTTGAATTTCATGCCTCCTAAGTTTGAGTAAATTTTTATAGTTACTTACAAAAGGATCTTGTACATTTCTGCAAATTTCATTTTAGGTTCATTTTAGATATTGTTGCAGTCAAGAATGACATACTTTCTATTACATTTTCTAATTATACATTTTCAAGTAGTAAATTTCAGTATCTCAGGTGCAGGCAGGTCACTTTTGCAAAAATGTTGTCTAGCAGTTTGTTAAAGGATTTAGTTGGATTTGGGATATAGAACAGTGTTTAAAGTCGGGACTCAACATCTGTGCAGAGCATAGTCACTAAGCAGAAGATGATCAAGGAAGTGTGACTTGAGACAGACAAGAGTTGTGGTAGACTTGAGTAATCTTGTTTAACAGAGGTAGTTGGTGTTGGGTTAAGGCTTCATTTTAAATATTGCTACAGTCAAGAATGACTGTATTTTCTATAATGCATTCTAATTGGCAATTGATAACACTTGCTAACTAATAGATAAAACCAAGTCATCTATCATTAATATTAGTTAACATTGGGGTACAACAGGAGTCCTCAGGTTGAATAGCTGCTGCTGTGTTAGTCTATGTCTGCTCGTTTGCCAGCTCACTGCTCTAGATATACATGTAGAGCTATTTCTGGGCACCTTCCACATAACTGCTGATACAGATGGTAAGATGTTCCTGCCAATCTAGTTGCTAAAATCTCCTAGCCTCTCTCTCAGTGTGTCCTATTATGGTCCTTGATACTGAGATGCAAGCTGCATTGTGTACTTCTCAGACCATTAGTCACCTTGACTTAGAGTCATCTTTCTGGTGAGAGTTTTAAAATCAGGCTTTTCCCATAGGTCTTGGTAGTATTCAACAAGAAAACTCTTGGTGTGTGCAACATTTTGGTTGCAGCAGCTCAAAGCTCTAACTTTGTAAGCTCTAGATTACAATCCCCACACAACATCACTGTACTCCATTTGTGTTCACCACAACCAGGGTTCACTTGCTGGGCCACTGAAGCTCAAGTTCATACTCACTTTGGCTTTGGAAAAGTAACCCCTCCATACACATTACGTAGCAACTTGAAATCTTGATGTGTGGATATGGATAGGCTATCGATTCAGCTAGAATGATTTTCTAGGCTATGCTAGTTTTAATTTCTATATCTATTTTTATATATGTCTGAATATCCTACATCTGATATATATATATATATATGTCATATGAATGATCTTATATCTGATGATACTGTATCTGAATTAGTTTATCTTATATGCTAATGACAGCACTTTATTTTAATTATAGACTTATATTGATATTATTATCTCTGTTCATTCCTCACATTTATTTAGGCATATTTAAGCATGATTTTCGTATGTTTTCCCATACTTTATTTATTAAGTAACTTTCTAACATTTCACATTTGCGCGTTTGTTGATGATTTTATGATGTGGACGTTCAATTCTCCTATGAGTTTGCAGAAAGCTAACAATGTGGCTAGTGTTAAATTGACAAGAAAGGTTCCTCCCCGTAAAGTGTGATCACATGTGTTTTCTTTTATTTCTGGTTCAGCCTCCCCCGTCCTGGGTTTACAAGCAGAAACCAACATGCTCAGCTACATCATTTTGTTGTTGTTGTTTTTCTAATGTGATTTCTTTGCATTCCTTGGGCCTAACCAATTTATTAATTCACCACTATATTTGATGTTTTATGAATTATGATGTTTGTCTTTGAGTTTAATGGTGTTCTTTTAGGGGGTACCCTTCTCTATTATAAATCAAGGAGTACTAAACCATAACACAAGAGAAATAACTTTCCACTTTTATAGGGCTTGGCTGTCTTTTTACCATTTAGCATAATGAATGCTTAAACATGGCTAGTTTGGAAATATTTTGTGAATGGCATGGATTTTTATTACAGTTTTACTTTATACAGTTCAATGATATTTTCTATTTTTATGAGCCTATTTAATCATATTTTGCTAGCTGTTTTCTAAATAACTTGGGTTTACACATATAAAAACATAGCATCATATTTCTATGAAAATTATTTTGTCATTAAAATACCTAAATATATACAACAGAATAATCATGAGCTTAATATACCTTGTTATAATAATCTTGGTCAGACAAGTTAATTTGTTCACTGTCAAGAGCACTCTTAAAATAATATTGAGTTCTTTTATTATGAGACTGAGAAGGAATGAATGGAGGAGAAGGCACACAAAGAGATATGGGGTAAAGGACAAGAGGAAAAGAGAGCGATGAAGACGCAAAGGACAAGATATACCCCTCAAAAGCACAGTCCCACTGTGACCTACTTCTTCTAAGCATGTCCCATCTCCTAGTAGCCAATAAGGTATGAAGTCATCAGTAGATGAGGGGTGCTCTCATTGTCCAATCACATCTCAACAGTGCCACCAGCTGGGGAACAAGTCTTTTGCCTATGAGCCTTTGAGGCTATTTATATCCAAACCCACAACACAGGATGTTTGTAATTTCCTTTCTGTTGATGCTCACAATTATTAAGGTTCATCATCCTCTTCTGTTAGTTCACTAGGTGCTAAAAATGGTATTATAACACTTGTGGGGTTTTTTTCCGTTAGCAGAAATAATTCTACACTTAGAACCTTTCACTTGTTCACTGCTTTTCATATGATTTCAGAGTAAACCAATAACAATTCTATCATAGTTCTTAATATTTTGTTGCAGATATAACTATACTATTTTTATACTATTTGTACATTCATATATATATATATATATATATATATATATATATATATATATATATATATATATATATATGAGTGTTTTGCCTGCATGCATATATGTATGTGTACTACTTGCATGACTGGTTCCCTTGAAGGTCCAAAAGAGCAATGGGCACCCTGCAAATGGAGTTACAGATGGATGTGAGCTAACATGTGGCTACTGAGAACCTAACCTGGATCTTCTGAAAGAACAAGTACTTTTAACCACTGAGCCATCTCCCCAGCCCCTTATACGTTAATTTTATTTAACTAGTACAATAATGTTCTTCTTTCTGTTATAATTGATATAATGTGTTGTACGAATCTTTTAATAGAATTAGCTTTCATTATTTGGCTTTATTATCTAATTCATTTTTGCACTTAGCATCATTATCCTCTACCTTCTAATTACTTAGGTGTAATATGTTATTGTTTTCATAACTCTTGAATTCTATGGATATTACAGATATTTTTTCTTATACAAGTGTTAAAGGCCATAATATCCCTTGAGATACCACTTATGCTGTTTTCTACATCACACTGTATAATAACTTTATATGAAGTGTTTAAATTTTTCTAAGGCTGGATAAGTATATGTTTATACTCATGTAATGTTTGAATATATGTGATGTGCATGCATATGGAAAAGATTATATACTGAAGCACATCAAAATGTGGCAGAGTTGGTTTTATTTCTAGAACTGAAAGGATTTAGGATGATGAACCTCAGTCAATATAATTAGTTCACTATATTGTTCAAGTGCAGATTATCAGGGAAGCAGATCCCATTCTAAAGATATTGTTGAACCACACTGGCCAGTGAGGCCAACTCTGTGGATTGAAGGAAATGTCGAAGATCTGAATGGGGGCTCAAGGCATTTGGGCTCAAGAACAGTGCAAACAGAGCACTTCTCATTTTTATTACTAAAACAAGCAATAGATGCGGTGATGTTTACACTTAGCTTAAGCTAATACAAGTAAAGCAAGGTAATACACCTGGTGTTATATCTTATTATATTTGGTCATGTTAAAGAGCCAGGATTATTTCTCCCAGTCCTTAGCTTTCCCACAGAGATAATGCAGACATGTAAGCAAATTCTCTACATGTCCTTGTACAATAATAAGTGCATTCACTTATTATTATAGCTTGTGTAATTTTTTAGAAGGACATTTTTATGGGAAAAACATTTTGCACTGTGTTCCATTCATAGTAAGTTCACAGCTTTTAAAACACAGGCTCCCACATATGTAACTAAAAAATTTAATTTAATAAGCTATTTACTTAATAAGCCATTCATGGCTACTCAAACACAATAACACAACAACTCTTACCTCAAGGATAAAAGAACAAAGAGAAAAGATGCTGTTTGTTATTCAAGACTAAGAATTGCACTCAGTTGCATGGGAAAACATAGTTGATCAATAAGGAAGGAGTTGGAGCCACAAAGATATAGGAGAAGCTGCTTGCTACAGGAGGGAGGGTGAATGATTCTTAGTACTTCTTGACTCTAATGTACAGTTGTTGTCAATTACTAGCTGAATTGTTGCAGTATCCACATAATGGAGAGCACAGAGCATTAAAAACAAATACAAGTTCGGGATATGTTCTTTTAGCTGGGCTGCCTTGTCTGGCCTCAGTGGGAGACCATGTGCCTAGCCTCCCTCTCAGAGACTTGATGTGCCAGGGTGGGGGGATACCCAAGGGGGCCTCCACCCTCTCAGAGAAGTAGGAGCGGGGGAGGAAAGATTGTGGGGGGGTGACTAGAAAGGGGGCCACAATCTGGATGTAAAGTAAATAAAAAAGTTTTTTAAAGAAATAACTAAATAAAAATACAAGTTCACAAGTTAAGAATTTTTATAGTTGATAATAGAAGAAAGCAAATTGGAAGAATGGACCTAATAAATGCAAATAGGTCCAGGCATAACATGTCTCATGAGCATAGTAGATAAGAAAAACTCATACCTAAAGTGATATAAAATAATGCCTTATTAAATGAACATTTATTCATGACAAGAGAATGGTTCCATAGTAGTAAGGAGTAATGGATATCTACAAAATCGACAGCAATGATAAAAATAAATGTCATACTTAATTTGAATTAACTTAAGTTTGGGAAATAGAAAAAGATGCCTACCATCACTCTACCTATTCAATAATTTGAAGAAGTTACTAAAAAGTACTGCAATGAAAGAAGAGATTAAAAGTTATTATCATTAATAGATAATTAGAATGATATAAATATTTCTAAAGATACAGTATAATCTAGTGTATTTTAAATATCAATGCTTATAAAATTAAAGTAAAATAATTTTGTTATTGTCATATATATTCTATATAATAATTGAGTTATAGATAATAGACAGTTTATAAACATCTTTTATATATACTATCATTAATAATGAATATTAATATATTGAAATGTTACTATTATTTAGAGAAGGTAATGTAAAAACAAGTATAAATTGTGATGTTTGTTCAAAGAATAAATACTCAATATTATTAACAGGTTCATTTTCTCCAAATTTATTCTATAATATATGCTAATTCTCATTCTTCTCAAAAGAAACATAATAGAATATGTCTGAAAGTTCACAAGCTGATTTTAAATTGTAATGTTACTTTAAATGTACAGAAAGTTCCAATGTGGTGTTGATGAAGAAAAATATGTGAGGACATACATTGGGAGGCATGAAGAGTTATTAAAATCAACATTACTCAAGGATTTGGAGGTTGCAGAAGTAATTGAATAGAGCATTAGAAATGAGTAAACATCCTAAAACAGACTTACCTATACATGAACTCCTGAAATAATTTCAAAATGTCCTTGCAGGATACTTAATATAGAACAGGCCTTTTACTAAATTTAACAGAGGAACAACTAGCTATTAAAACTGAATAAAATTTGCAACTATAGCATTCTATCACATAATACACAAGTAAATCATACAAAGGATTTAAACTAAACCTTAAACACGTTATGCTATTTTTCAAACTTCTCATACAGAAGAGAAATAAAGAATGTCTCATAAAAAATGCTAAAGATGGAGTTCAGATGTCTCCTCAGCATACATAGTTTACTTCCAACGTACACCTACTAGAGGAACTACTATTTTAATATTTAAGGGTCATCCATATAGTTTTCCATACTGTATACACTACTTTACTTTCCTAGGAACAAAGTACACAGGTAGTCTTTTTTTGCTTTTACATTCTTACCAACATTCCTCTTCTTTTATCTTATGTGTGTGTTATGGTTTGTTTCCTCTGTTGTACATAAATTTTGTAGTTTGTTCTAACTTTCTAACTTGTGTAGGTTTTTTTTTCTTCTATTTCCTGTATTTTGGTTATATTCTAAAACAAAACAAAAACAACAACAACAAAAAAACCAAACAAAACCCCAGATTTTCCCAATATCCTGAAGCATTTCCCATTTTCTGGTTGAAGCTTCAGAGCTTTGGGTCTTATACAGTTTAGTTGGCGGTTGGTTTTTTTTATATTGAGTTGTTGGTTTTTTTATATTGAGTTGTTTGTTTTGGTGTTTCTATTTTGTTTTGCTGGATTTGGAATCTAGTGTTTTAGGGATGCTTTCCTAACTTCTATGGAATGAATAAGAGGTCTGTTATTTTAATGGGTTTGCCTTTGTGAGTTGGTATTTCTTGCTTGTAAAATTTAATATGATTTCTTTCTTCTGAAAATTGGTTTGAAAATTGGACATTATGACTATAACATGACATGAAATATTTACTTTCTGGTCACGTAGTAGTTCAACTTTCTCTTATGCTTGGATGTTTGGTTCTTTCCTGAAATTTCAGGAAGTTTCTTCTACAGTTATATTTAATAGATTTTCTATGTCTTTAGATTGTGTCTCAGTTGCTTTTTCTGCTCCATGAGTTTATTTTCATGTGCAAAAAAGAGAGAGAGAGAGAGAAAACCACAAATGTTTTCTCTTTAAATAGCTGCATATTTTCATTGAAACAAAACTATAGGGGCTTGAGAGTTTGCTCTGCAGTTAAGAGCACTTGCAGTTAAGAGGATTCTGCTTAGTGACTTCAGTAGCTTCTGGTCCTTACATACTAAGTCAGCTAAATATTCACTCTACTTGGCAACATATATCTGGGACAGGTCCTTATTCTTCTGAGACATTCAAGTTAATAAATCCTGGATTGTGTAATATACAAGGCATCTGATAGCTCTTAAGTGTGTTGAGGAGTTGAAGAGACAAATATAGCACCAAGGTATGATCTGAAAGACTTATGTCTTGGCTTTTAGGACCTCCATAGGAGTCAATCCCCTGCTGGAGGGAGGAATCTACTGTAATTGAATGATTCTGTGTCTACTTACAAAAACCATTTGGCAAAGTGGAAACACCAGAGATCCCAAAACACCAATGATACTTGTACTGGCTAGATTTTTGTGTCAACTTGACACAAGCTGGAGTTATCACAGAGAAAGGAGCTTCAGTTGAGGAAATGCCTCCATGAGATCCAGTGGTAAGGCATTTTCTCAATTAGTGATCAAGGGGGGAGGGCCCCTTGTGAGTGGTACCATCTGTGGGCTGGTAGTCTTGGGTTCTATAAGAAAGCAGACTGAGCAAGCCAGGAGAAGAAGCAAGCCAGTAAATTATATCCCTCCATGGCCTCTGCATCAGCTCCTGCTTCCTGACCTGCTTGAGTTCCAGTCCTAACTTCCTCTGGTGATAACAGCAATGTGGAAGAGTAAGCTGAATAAACTCTTTCCTCCCCAACTTGCTTCATGGTCATGATATTTGTGCAGGAATGGAAACCCTGACTAAGACAATACTAGACATGGGCCTGTTATTTTCCACAGTTATCCACAGATAAAGGAGTTTCCCTTCCTTCTTATCAGAAGGATTAAGGCCACAAAGTCTGGTATCCTTCAAAATCTGATCTTTCTGTTGTTTGACTTCTGAGTGTATGTACATCTAGCACTCATCATCTCCACAATTGCTTTATGTAACTCAGGCCCTATGGCCCTAAGTCCTAGACTCTCTGACTTGTGATTGGTCCTTATTTTCAGTTTCCTTGAGTAACTGTCTCAAACAGTGGACACCTCTCAAGGTGGTCCATATATATAACACTCAGAGATAAGGAGAGTAACCAAATACATTTATTTTCTAATGATGACTTGCCAAGCAAGAGTCACTATTATAACCAAACCCTCCCACTGGATCTATATTTATGAGAAGTGTGTGACAGAAAGTCCTATGGTTACAACTATGAGTCTTTTTTTTTTCCAGGGCCGCAAGATTACCTTGCTGATGAGGCTTCTACTTCTTAATCCCCTGCCAGCTATACAGGGCATACTTATTTTTTACTGTATAAACTTTCTATTTCCCTGTGCTGGTCACATGTTCTATGACTTATTCTTTCCTTTCTGAAGGTCATTCTCTTTTTCTCTTTTGAAATACAGTTATCTCATATCACTTGGACTCTTTCCTTTTATTGCATCACACAGTTTCTAATCTGACAATTTTATCAGAAACTCACCTTCATGATCTTAATGTTCTATAGGCTGGAAATTTATCTTGTTGAAATTTTTACTCTATAAGACTTTAACTTATGATATTTCTTTTTGTTTCATAATAATTTCTTTTGAATTGCCTTTGATAGTTTTGTTTTCTTCCTTAGGTATAAGTTTTGACCTAGTTTTGCTTGCAGATCCTGGACAGGCCAGTGGTAGCATGGTATCTGTGAGCATAACAGTTCTTTCCTAGGGCTTTGGTTGTTTATGAAGAGTTTTGTTAACCACACCAATGATATATGCTTTACAAATAGAACAATCAGAAGACCAAGATAAATTCCCTATCCTCAATTTCAGGGCAGGCTCTTTCATGATAACTCTTTATACACAGACTATGAATATTCAGTGGGAACCAATGTTAACAGCAGAAAAATCTCAGCTAATACTTCCACTTCCTGTGTTAGGGCCTTATCATGTAGTCCTGTACCAGTTGTACAGAGACATGCCATTGCTTACATCTGGCTGGAAAGGGGAGAAATTGGGGTAGGAGGGGAGTTTTAAAATATAGCTCATCATAGTATAGAAAAATAAATGTGTTTTTCTGATATTCCCTCAAGTCCACAATCATGTCTGTTTTCTGACACTTTTATGTCAGTGCCACTATCTGCAATGTATTTTTCCCTCTGTGATTATTCTACGATCTGGATTTTAATCCTTTTTTTCAGTTTCCTAGAACAGAATTTTATATTATTATTTGTATTTATTTAAGAAAGTGATCTGTACTTACGGCAAAGAATTCATCAAGGACTGTGGGATTTATCTGTCATTTTTTATAGTCATATTCCAGAAAGAACAGAGAAAAGCATCGATAATAGATAATTCTATAATATTATTTACATAACTTACTTGAAGCCTTATAAGTAAAATGGAAATTGCTGTCTTCTGGTAAAGAAAATAAAATCCGGAATGAGAGTTTTTGATAAACTTTTTCTTTTTAATTTTCGACCATAGAATTTTCTTTTAGAATTTTTTTACATGTATATTTTTCCTTTTTAAAATCCAAATACAATTACATTGTTTTTCCCTTTCACTTCTCTAACCCTTATCATTCACTCTCCTCTTTGATTTCTCTCACATTCTTGGCCTCTATTTCTTTAATTGTTGATACATATATCTGTGTATGTCTATATATTTTCATAAATTTATAAATACAACCTAATCAGCTCATACAAAGTTACCTTTATATATAATTTTATGTATAATTTCAGAGCTGATCATTTGGTATTTGATAACCATTTATGGGGGCACTTCCTGGAGGAAGACTATTTCTCTCACTCTCAGCTTTCCTGGCCTCAACTTTTTTTTTAAACCATTAGATCTATGTCTCTTACTTCAGAATGAAGCAAGCTAATAAGGGCATATCATTCAAGTCACTTTTATACTTATTGCTCAGAAACTCCTAGGAGACATTGTGCATAAAAGAAGATAGTGCTGTGTTGTCATGAGAATTGGATAAATAGCCCAGGGCACCAACTATTTATAATATATTTTCTCCCATTTATTGATAATAATTGGTATAGTGTATGTTTGTTTGTGTCTGTGTATTCATATATGGATGTGTATATGTGTGCACGTTTGTGGATGCATATGCAATTTAATGTGTGTGCATGTAGAGGCCAAGTTATCTTTAGGTTCTGTTTCTTATGCGTTGTCTCTCTTATTTTTTGAGACAAGGTCTCTAACTAGCCTGGATCTTGTCAATAGACTAGACTAGCTAGCCAATGAGACCATGAGGCCTATCTCTACCTCCTTAATGGCAGACACCACCAGCAGGCTCAGGATTTTTATGTGATTTTTAATAATCAAACTTATTTATCCCAAATAATTCTTTTTCAAATGGTTTTACTTATGTGTTTTAATTTGGATGCCCTGGATCTGAAGTTCCAGGAGGAATCATCCTTTTGATGTGGGTGCTGGTTACTGAACTTGGGTCATTTGCAAGAACAGTATGTGTTCTTAACACCAGAACCATCTCTCCAGCAGCACTCCCACTTTAACTCTTAAAAAGGAGGAAGTTTTTGGTTGTGAGCCTAGCCTTTAAATAAAGAATCAAAAAAAAAAAAAAAGGAGGAAGTACTTCTATTTCAGGATTTTGTCCTTCTATGATGAGACATGACATTAGTGTCTTGGCTTTGGTCACCAGTTCCGTGTAGGTTACTGCTTAACTAAACTTAAAAGTACACTCATCCCTCATGTGCTTGTGGGATTAATTCAATAATACATGTTTCTGATACTTAATGTCAATATCCACTTGTGTGTGTTATATATAATAGTATGATATTTGCATGTTCTATGGACATCATCCATCCATATGCCAATTACCTTCCTTATGGGATAAAGATCAGAAAAATTCTGTACCTGTTTAGGGCAAATAAACTTTTCTGAATATTATTATCTGTGTTGGGTTGCATTTATGTATGTTAAACCCACTGACAGAGAAGGTCCAACTATAGATCACTAAAAAAAATATCAAAAACCCATTTCCTCCAATAATATTTGCCTAATTGTTTTTTCACATAATTTTTTATTCACTTTACATCCCAATCGCAGCCCCCTCATTCCTCTCACAGTCCCACCCTTACAAATCGCTTCCCTCACTAACCCTCCCCTTCTCCTCAGAGAAGGAGAAGTCCCCCATGGGTACCACCCCACCCTGGGACATATAGTCCCAGCAGGGCTAAGCACATCCTCTCCCTCTGAGACCCAACCAGCCAGTTCAGTTAAGGGAAGGAGATCCAATGGTTGTCTGATTATTTTTAGCTAAATGACCCTCCATACTTTTGTTGTACCACCCATCTTTTACCTCCTTGTTCCTTTGTATTATTTGTCCTTAGATTTTAAAAGCTCTTTCATTTTCTTCCTCGTACTTTTGTTGTTTTTTACTTGGAAAATTCTGAGAACTTTTTAAGTATCTTTTTATTATTATTTGAAACAATTTTTAAATTTAAATATATTTTGAACACATTCTTTTCCTCCACTAAGTCATTCCAGTTCCTCTCTCCCTCCTTTTTAAAAACAAACACCTAATGTAATAACACCCCCCCACAAAAAAAAAACCAGAAAGCAAAATAAAACCACACCAAAACGAAAGAAAAAAATGCCAAAGTGTAAGCAACAAAGGCATGTGTGTGCATGCAAACACACACACACACACACACACACACACACAGAGAGAGAGAGAGAAAAAACACAACAACTTGTGGAATACATTATATGTTGTTTAACTACCCCTGAACATGAGGATTATCTGTCGGACCGTTCTGGGTTGATATAACCAGTATTACTCTATTGGAGAAAACTGGTATTCCCTCTCCTGGCAGGTATTAACTCTCCACTTCTAACAGAATACCTTTCAAAACACAAGTGCTAATTGATATTGGATAATGAATAAACTGGTGAACATGAATTACAGCTTAAAAAACTTTATTATCACCTAAATTCCTTAGTAAATCAAACAAAACAAAGTACATATATTTTATTTGTATACAATGAAAGGAAATAAAATGAAGAACTAAGTATCCTCTTATTTTTCTTTTCCCATATATGTTATCTTATGTTATCTCAATGTTATTTAAAATCGATTATATTTTGACCCAGATTTTACTCACTGAGCCAACAAAACACTAATATTAAACAAACTGGTAAATTCAAACTGATGTAGAGCTCTCCCTTTCTTCCCATACATCTCTAAAATTAAAAAACAGTTAAGTCCAGTTAGTGCTACCCATACGGGCCCAGGTGTAGGTTTATTCACTGGGACATGGAGAACACACCAGTGGTCACACCCCTAAAGAAGCTGTTGGGCCTCCTTCCCAACAGCTTCAGGCAATAAATGTATAAGCAAATGCATTACTTATTTTACATTTTAAAAGTACGGAAACCTTTTAAAAGAAACATCTAAAATATAACACAAAAAAGTGACATGAAACTTAAATATGGCAGAAGAATGTAACAATGATATTGAGTGTGCTTCTTCTAGAGTGTCCATCTACTATTTAAATTGTTCATTGTCCTTAATTTCCACAAAAAAGTCTTCCTCAGACTTCAACCTTTGACATGTAACCTAGAATTAAAAAGAAGGAAAAAGGGAAAACTGGAAGTTACTAATATAAAAGAGAAATAGAAATATTATAAGCACTTGCTCCCTTCATAGCATATTAACCTTCCACTATTAGGTAGCTTACAGACTTTTACAAATAGTGAAGAAATAGCCTTAGATATTATTTCGCATGGGAGGAGCTAGGCATCATGGCTCTTGAATAAGAACTAGCCATTGCAGCAGTGCGAGCCCTGGCTGCAGCCCTGGCTTGGGCTCTTTCTTCTTCATCTTTCAGAGCTATTCCATACAAGGTTGTGAAGGAATCTGGTGTAGTATCATGGATCTTGGCCCAAAACTCCAAGATTTTCATCTTGCTGATTTCAGCACGGGCTCTTGGACCCCACATGAATTCAAAGGATGGAGGATTGCTGTTGGGCACTTGTCGGTACTCCAAGTACTTTAGCTGTACCATATCTTCAGTGATGACCTTCTTAGGATCTCCATAGATGAAGTGTTTTCTATTAGCATATACACCCATCATATTCAGCACACTCCAGATCTCCATTTCAGGGGCACAGTTATCTTTCATGAATATCACACCCAGAACAATCAGTAGGAGGCCACTATTGGGCATTTTTTCTTCACCCATCACTCCATCAAATGTATGTTCTAGTTTGTTAAAAAGGGCATAGCAGTGCCTGATTGGATCCACTTCCTTCAGATCAACACCAAATGCTAGTTCCATGTGCTCTGAGGCTCTCTTTAGGATCTCATTAAAGTGGGTCTTAGATGTTTTGATAACAGACTTCAGCATATCTGCCTTTGTAATAACCTCTTTCTTTTGATACTTCTCTATCAGGAACTGCACCAGTAAGACGACTTTGTGGTTTATAGGATCTTTACACCAGTCCTCAATGTCCTCAGAGTCATCTGAACTTTTCTCATGTAGGTTTCGGACATCTGTATTTGCATATGTGTGTGAAAAGGTAGAATGAGCTCCCATTGGCATGTCGGGAGGTGTAGGCATACCGGCAACAGGAATAGCCTGATGTGGACACCCATAGAAAGGACCTGAAGAGGCTTCTCCCTCCAGTGCATTTTTAGCACGGGCCTGGCGGCGCTTCTCACGGGCACGGAGCTTGCTCTTCTGGCCACGGGGCATGATGACTGTAGTGGGGACCACAGGTACTACTGCAAACAGGTTGAGGAAGAGGTCACCCTGGAAAACAGAGGGCGAGATAATTTGTACAGTCTCTGTTGGTAGATTTTACCATTAAGCCACGAAAAGCTGCCTTGCGTGGTTCCCTTAAGAGTACTGACTTAGAAACTCAAAATATTAGGGGAGATTTAGACCTTGAAGTCCTAGTTCCAGCTCACAATATTAACTTTTCTCTTTACCATTACTGTTTCTCCCTTTGCTGAAGCCTGCCACTTCTATCCATCTTTTATTCCTGATTGCCAAACAGAAGCCTAGGGGCACAACAGCAGCAGTTGGAAACACCCGAAATTAAATCGTAGGGATAGGACTGGGTATAATGAAGAGGATCTCTTTAGGAAAGTCTTTGGTCTGTGGGGTAAGAGTGTCCGAGATGATACCTTGACAAACGGAGGTTCCTCACTGGACGCTCAAGCCAAAGCTTCCCAGAAGCTTCGCTGCCCTCGAAGAACAGCAGAAAATAACGGTTGTTGATGAAACGCAGATATTATGGTTATCCTTTTCCGGTCACGCCCACACAGTCCTTTAAGAGCAGATGGAAGTAGGGGGGTGTCAATGATTGTTCCGAAGGCTGGTGCTTCCCAGAAATCTTGTAAAGTCTTTTCTTTGACTTTTCAATGTGGCTTGAAATTTTCACTCTCATAAGCTGAGTATACTTGCCTCAGATCCAGGTTCTCATTTCATTGAGAGTCCTGACTATGAAAATAGAAGTCAAAATCTAGCAGTCATGCCCAAGCCATTTCATGACAGAAAACAGAAGTAGAATTTTGTGGCACATCTCTCATGGATGACAATACCTCGGTCCTCATTCAGTAATTATCATGTTGCATTATAAGTGCTTATAAATGCTGAACTACTCCCAATCTGCTACTGTAGAACATTCCCAACAGATAAGACATTAAATATAGAAACAATTTAAATGTGGTGGTTATCTAAACAATAAGATTCCAGTCAACATGAATAGACCTATGTTATGACATGAATTAGAATGTTCTTTACCTAAGTTTTCAGCAAAATTTTAAACTGGCTCTGCTAAAAATTTTGTGTTTTAATTCTTTTTCCTACTAATATTTTGAATTTTTTTTAAAATTAAAACTTATATAGGAAACAAATATGTATACATATAGAGTATGGTGTAAGGGCTCAACAAATTTTCATATTGAGTAATATTTAAATTATGACAAATATATTTATCACTGTAAATATTATCTGTGGTCAAAAATGTATTTTCATTGTAGCTTGTTAAGAACATGGCATAGTT
The DNA here is from genome assembly GCA_028551405.1 of Uromys caudimaculatus. Taxonomy (NCBI): domain Eukaryota; kingdom Metazoa; phylum Chordata; class Mammalia; order Rodentia; family Muridae; genus Uromys; species Uromys caudimaculatus. The sequence goes on from CM052722.1 coordinate 40,874,086, forward strand.
TTTATTAATGGTCACCATACTGTGCACTAGCATACCATAATTTTTAATTTCAGTATCCATTGATAAGCCTGTGATCATCTGTTTGTCTCTGAGTCTCCACATTTTTGTAACCAATATTTTACTCCCAAGTTCTGCGTGTCAGCTTTTATAAAAAAATAAATGAGCCTGCCTATATGTATTCAGTATATTAAATGGAAAAGGATGGGGAGTTACAGCTCATTCATTCACATTTCTATTAGAATAGCTTACTATGGAAAAGCAATAAGTTAACTTTTATATAATGGATGGTATTTTCACAGGTATAGCAAGGGTAATATAACACAATAAAGAGAACTACCTGGCATTCTCATTTAGAAATGGGACAACTGGCTTCTAGTGATAGCTCAGTTTCAGCATACATCTGAACCTGACAAACTTGCCTGGACCTCAATATCTGTTACATTACCTTGTCATATAATACTTATTTTTGTCACTGCTTGTATTAATCAACTTTGTCACTGTGAGAAAATAGTTAATATGACTAAACTAAATGAGGAAATGTTTATTTTGGCTCACACTTTCTTAAGTTTTAGTCCATTGACATCTAGTTCTATTGTTTTTCTGTCTGTGATAACATGTAAGCATAGAAACTGAAGGACATGGATAATGAGTGTTGCTCACTTCATGGTAGCCAGGAAGCATATATAAAGAGAAGGGGTCTAGGGACAAGATTATACCCTTTTAGGACATTAAAGGAGTATTCAATATTCAAACCCTAACAATGATATATATTGAAACAAAAGAAGAAACTTATATAGGTAACATGCAAGTTCTATTTAAAAAATTCAAGAATAATGATACGAATTTTGTTGGGAGGGAATAAACTGATAAACAATATAATAGACTGATAAATAGACAAGAACCTATGAATAATAATAATAATAATAATAATTGTTGTTGTTGTTGTAACTAGCTAGTGTTTAAAAAAAGTTTTCCTTGGTTAAGAAAGTAAAAATTATAGGGATTTAAAGGGGGAAAATGATGAATGACCAAAGAGACAAAGTTACTTATTTCAAACACTAGTTGTTTTTTCATATTGACCTATAAAGTGTTATTATAAAATTCTTAAATTAAGAATAGTGTAAGTGTACACATGGAGGGACCCATGGCTCCAACTGCATACGTAGCAGAGGATGGCCTTATCAGGAATCAATGGGAGGAGAGGCCCTTGGTCCTATGATGGCTCAATGCCCCAGAGTAGGGAATGCCAGGGCGGGGAGGCAGGAGTGGGTAGGTGGTGAGCACCCTCATAGAAGCAGGGGGATGGAATAGGGAGTGTACAGAGGGGAAACCGGGGGGTGGGGGGAAATTGCACTGGGCCTTGTTAAATACTTGTTACATATCACTTTAATAAATAATTGCTAAATATTAGTCCCACTTATTAATTTAATATTAAATTCACTAGAAGGAAAGCAATGAATGTGTTTTTATTATAAGATTGCTGTCAATTGCAGAATAGTTATAAGCATAAAGTTGAGAAAACTCACAGGAAATGTGATCTTAGCTTAATTATTTAGAAACTCTATGACTTTTGTTTGATGGAAAATTACATTTTGTACTCAAATCATATAGGACTCTCAAGGTCAGATTTATGCATTTCTAGGATAAGGGTATGATCTTAGTCTGTATATTTGGAATAAAACTTAAAAATCATAAAATTTCTTTCCAATTTAATGTTTTCTGTGATACATAATACATAATGCAAATTTCAGACCTAGGTTAATGTTTAGCATTGTAATTTGACCATATGAGAGACAAGGGCCTAAATTTAACAATGTAAGTAAAAATTGGGCAGACCTCATCTTCATGGTGCTGATTAGTATTTATCGAGGAAAAAAAGATAAAAATCCAACGTAAAAACACTTTTTTTTAAAGTTGGGTAAATGTTTTACACATTTATTTATTTATTCATTAATTTATTTGTTTTACAACCTGATCACAGCCCCCTCCCTCCTCTCCTCAAAGTCACACCCTCAGGCCCCCTCTCATCCAAGTCCCTACCCCAGACCCCTCATCTCCTTTTCCTCAGAGAAAGGAAGGCCCCAACATTTTTAATAACCCACCCTGTTACATCATGTCACAGCAGGATTAAGTGGATCCTCTCCCACTGAGGGGCAGGCAACAGAGTCAGGAACAGCCCCTACTCTAATTGTTAGGGAACCCACATGAAGAACTACACAACTGCACATCAGAAATACATTTATATATACACTACACATTGTTGGGTTTTATGAAGAAATGTACAAGCAAACAGAACCATCTGATCCAACAGGATTGGAAAGGGTATCCTGGAAAATTAGCACTTAAAATTAGAGGGATAGCTGGGCAGTGGTGGCACATGCCTTTACTCCCAGCACTTGAGAGGCAGAGGCAGATGGATTTCTGAGTTCGAGGCCAGCCTGGTCTACAAAGTGAGTTCCAGGACAGCCAGGGCTACACAGAGCAACCCTGTCTCGAAAAACCAAAAAAAAAAAAAAAAAAAAAAAAGACAACAAAACCACGAAGCAAACAAACAAACAAACAAACAAACAAAAAACAATTAGAGGGATAAAAATCTAGATTGAAAACAAAGGGGTGAAGTTCGAGAACTGTTTCTTTTAAGGAATTGCTTGTACAAATGTCTGAATGAAGGATCAGCTTGGTACAGTCAGTAACTATAAGAACCCTTTAGCATGAATGCAAAGTGAGTAGGGAGACTCAATACTAAGAAAGAAAAATAAAGTCAAGCAAAAACCCGCTAATAGTTTTAAAGCAAGGGAACAAACTGATAAGATATTTTTATAAAAAAGTTTAATATGGCTGTAATTAGACATAGACATTTGTAGGATGCACACACATACATAGTCACACACAAATAAATGCACACAATTTTGTAGAAAACAGAATTTGGTCAATTTTGGAGAAGGTACCATGAGGTGCTGAGAAGAAGGTATATTCTTTTGATTTAGGATGAAATGTTCTATAGATATCTGTTAACTCCATTTGGTTCATTACCTCTGTTAGTTTCACTGTGTCTCTATTTAGTTTGTGATTCCAAGATCTGTCCATTGATGATAATGGGGTGTTGAAGTCTCCTACTATTATTGTGTGAGGTGTGATGTGTGCTTTGAGCTTTAGTAAGGTTTCTTTTATGAATGTGGGTGCTCTTGCATTTGGAGCATAGATGTTTAGAATTGAGAGTTCTTCTTGGCAGATTTTTCCTTTGATGAGTATGAAGTGTCCCTCCTTATCTTTTTTGATGACTTTTGGGTGAAAGTC
>CM052722.1:40877882-40899022 GCA_028551405.1 Uromys caudimaculatus
TAGGGTGTGGTTTCCCTCGTTGAGTTGACGTTTACCATTTAATATCCTTTGTAGGGCAGGATTTATAGAAACATATTGTGTAAATTTGGTTTTGTCATGGAATATTTTGGTTTCACCATCTATATTAATTGAGAGTTTTGCTGGGTATTTGGATACAGTTATTTTATTTCAGCATGCTAGCATTTGAGACAGTTCTGTGAATAGATTTGAAAGCAGAAGGTTGAGTAGCATTTGGAGGAATTATATATTAGTTTAAATAAGGATAGCATATGAGGGGACCATGTCAAAAGCATCTGTTTTTATGAAGCACATGAAACTTCACATTGAATCACCTTCTAAAATTGAGAATTCTTTACGTGTTCAGTTAAGACAGAGGGTAAGAGTGATGTAGAGGTGTGATTCTGAATTCAGTGGGAAAGAGTTGTATCAAAAGCACTTTTTAGTTTGATAAATATTCAAGCAAAGCTATGAGATAAGCAGAAACACATATCTGAATACTTGAAGAAAAGTCTGGGCTTGAACTATATACGTAAACATGTGAAAAATGGAATAAATCAGTCTGAATTGGCTTGGTAAGGAAGAGAATAGAGGATGTGAAAAGAAATATGAAAAGAATCCAATATTTAGAGAATGAAGACAGAAATGTATTCATAATAGAGAATGTAAAACACATGTTTTCCAGAGTGTGCAGTTCCCATGGAAAAGTAATAAACATTTCATCTTTAGTTAGGAAAGTAGTAAACACTCATTAAATGTTAATATAGGAGTTAATATGTGTGAACTATTATAAACTCAGAAGAATTTATATTGTATAAAAATTTAATACTTTATCACTTAGAGTTCTCATAGCATCTGTTTTGGCTAAATTAAAATGGAATTCAATATTTGTTTTCGATACAAAATTTATTACAAACTTTGGAAAAATATCTATTGTATCATTTATTCAATGGGCTGCTTGATTTTCTGTATTTGGTTTTCTGAGTTCTTTGTATATCCTAGATATGTATCCTATGTCATATGTATAGATAGCAAATAACATAAAGCATATATTCTGTTGAAGCAGGCATCATAGTGCCGTGTGAAGACAAAACACTGAATGAATGTTAGGATACAAACTGTGAGTTGTAATTGAGCCAGCTGAAGAAGCATAAGGCAGTATTTCTAGGATTCAGGGGGCAGAGGCAGAGAAGCAGCTACAAGTTCAGTGCCATCCTGATCTACATGAGTTCCAGGGGAGCTCAGGATACATAGTAAGACCCGATCTTTTAAAAATAAATATTATTGGATTTTCTTAGACAAAGTTGTTTGTATTTTTATTAAATTTAATATTCACTGATGAGTTCTAATTTGATTTCCGTTTATACACCATTTGAAAATGTCAGTGTCTACAAATTCAATTTTAATGCTCTACAATTTAAGAGAAAAGAAAATACTTCTGTGTAATATATAAATATCAGGTTGATGACACTTATTTTTATTAATATAAAGTTATTGTTATTAATGTATGTAGCTTGGCATTTAAATTAAAGATTCCCTTTGTACCTTTTAGGCTATGTGGTTTATAATTTCCATTGCAATCATGTTATATATCATATAAAAAACCCACTGAGACTTAGGATGCATAGGGTATTAAATTTTTATTTTCTCATAATAAGTAAATAATCTTTGAATTAATTAAATTCTTCATTGCTTAGATGCATTCATTTTTTTCAGAACTCAAGAAACCCTCACCAGAGTTATTTTTCTGGTATTATTATTATTATTATTATCATCATCATCATCATCATCTGTTTTTACAGTCCAGTTATTTTTCCATTATTATTATTATTATTATTATTATTATTATTATTATTATTATTATCTGTTTTTACAGTCCAGTCTTTATCCCCCTCCTGATCCACCCTCTGACTGTTTCTCATCCCATACCTCCTCCCGCTTCTCCAAGAGGATGTCCCCACACCCCCAATCCCACCTCACTAGACCTTCGCACTCCCTGGGGTTTCCAGTCTCTTGAGGGTTAGGTGCATCTTCTCTCACTGAGGCCAGACCAGGAAATCATCTGCTGTATACGTGTCGGGGGGCTTCGGACCAGATCATGTATGCTACCTGGTTGGTGACTTAGTGTCTGAGAGATCTCGGGGGTCCAGGTCAGTTGAGACTGCTGGTCTTCCTATGGGGTCGCCCTCCTCCTCAGCTTCTTCTAGCTTTTCCCTAAGTCAATCACAAGTATCCCTGCTTCTGTCCATTGGTTGGGTGTAAGTACCTGCATCTGACTTAGCTGCTTGTTATTAAATTTAATTTTTTTTTGCATTTCTGTTTAATGTCAGTTAAGATAACTGATGAGGCATGGGTAATATTGTTTTCATTTTGATTTGCTATTCATAAGAAATGTTGGATTTTTAATTGAGGAGGAACATTTTCTTTTAAGCTTTAGATATAATCTTGAGGTTTGTCTTACTTAGGGTTTTACTGCTGTGAGCATACAGCATTTAATTGGGGCTGGCTTACAGGTTCAGAGGTTCAGTCCATTATCATCAAGGTGAGAACATGGCAGCATCCAGGCAGGCCTGGTGCAGGAAGTGAGAGTTCTACATCTTCATCTGAAGGCTGCTAGCACAATACTGACTTCTAGGCAGCTAGGATGAGGGTCTTAAAACCCACACCCACAATGACACACCTACTCCAACAGGGCCACACCTACTCTAACAGGCCTCACCTTCTAATAGTGCCACTCCCTGGGCTGAGCATATACAAGCCACCACAAGGTTCAAGTATAACTTTTAGATTAGTTTTTGGGTAAATATTAAACTGAATTTTTATTTAATGCTTTTACATTAATGCAACTATAAAACAAATCTTTCGGATAGTCATGGCAATGAAGTAAAGTATTAATGGATAAGAAAATGCATAGAAATGTGTATACAAATTTCTATATAATGCTTCAAACTACAAAACTGGCTGTGTCCTATCATTTTCTACTTCTATACCAAAACATTAGAAAGTTTTCACCAACAATATCCAGTTGTTGTGGACATAGGTATACTTATCTATCTTTGAATATTATACAGTATCTACACATAACAAAATTACATTATCCAATTAATAATGTAATTTTTATATGTAAGTTGCAAATATCATGGTGTGGTGGTATGTGACTGTTATAAAGGAGGGTAACAATTCAAGTCCTGGATGGGCCATGTAACAAGACACTGCCTCAGAAACAAAACAACAATGACGTTAACAAATTAAAACATGCTTGAAAGAAATTACTTTTGTTTTTTTCTCCATGGTTCTCAGAATGGCGAGTTAAACAACCAAACGACAATCATCAAAATAAATGTAGGCCATGTAATAATAACCACGCTATAGCTAAGTCAGATATATTTATTTCAATGGCATAATAAAGAAAATTCCATTCATGTATTTTACAACCTTTGTGTAAGAAAAACTAGCAACCTCGAGAAAAGATGCCTTGTGCCTGAATGTTCATATGCTAGCAGGCATGTGACCCTTCATTTTCCCTTTCCCTTCCTTTTGGCAGTGTTACAATGAACACTTAGCATTCTGTTTTTGGTTGATAGTTGAGCAAACTGACATTACAGAAAGTGCCTTAGACATTACAGTACTAAGACAATGTTAACTATATTATTTGCCTCTATAATAGCTTAATGTATCAAGTTTTGACTGTGCTTCCTATCATGTACCTCTCCAGTGAAGTAGTGTAAAGAAACATTCAGTGACAGCAAATCAGTGTTAATGACAAGCCCCGACCCGTGGCAGTGTGCTTGAAAACACGGACCTTTTGGGTTAAAAGCTTTAACATCAGTGAGGAAGAATTGGTCACATGGGTTTGGAATGTTTGATTTCCGCTATATACACTGTACTGGCTGTTGACCACCAGACACCTGACTACAAATATCTTTTCATGTACTCCTATATTTCTAGACAATGATTTTGTAAAACAGTACATTTATTCATTATAGCAAAAAAAAAATGCAACCAACCTACTCATTGATGAGATTTATTTTGAAGCATCTAGGAATTGTTACATTCATTCTAGAGTACTTTTCAGTATTATTTTTAATAATTTACATTAGTTGCTTGTAAATTATATGATAACATTTTCATAAAAATATAAAATGTATAAATTAATATTTACACAATGATAACTAATATCATCACCACAGACACACATGTATAACAGGTATTTGAGTGTAGTCTTTCCCAATCCTTGCCTTTTTACCCAGCTCTTTTCCCACCATCCTTTTTGTTCCCCTATGGTGTTCTGCTTATCCTTTCATGTCATACTGGATTTTATATAAAATCTAGGAATCACAACTGAATGAAACTCATGATTATTTGCCTTTCTAAGTTGGCTATCTCCAGCTGCATCCATTTTGGTGAAAGTGACATAACTTAATATTTACTTTTGGCTGAAAAAAATTTCCATTGTGTATATGTATGTTTTACTTTCCTCTTCCTTTGTTGATGGGTACACAGATTCATTTATATGTAATACTGTAATAAACATTTATGGGCGCACATCTCTCTGGTGTATTAACTTGGAATCTTTGGGGTAAATATCCAGGAGTTGGCATAGCTGTGTCATATGGACTAGTTTACATTCCAAAAGTTAGTATATTAGGGTACATTTTTGTCAGAATATTTGCCAATATTTTTTATTAATTGTTTTCTTAAGGACTGCCATTCTGACTAGTGTGAGATAGAAAAATTAATATAGTTTTAATTTCTCATAGGAATGGTGAGAATGATAATGTTTTCATAGATTTATTGCTTATTTGTATTTCATTTTTTGAGAATTGTTCATTTCACTAAGCCACTTAGTGACTGGATTGATTTATTTTGTAAAATTAATTTTTAAAAAATTCTTTATATATTCTAAATATTAATCCTCTGTCAGAGGTATAGAGAGCAAAGTTTTTCCTCAGTTTATAGGCTCAAATATTTGTCTCTTTTGCTATGAAGAGCTTTATAATTTCATGAGATCACATTTGTCAATCCCTGACCTTATTTTCTGAATGAATGAAATCCTATTCAGAAAGTTCTTGAAAAATATATAGAAATATTTGTTGAAGTTTTTCTAACCTTTTCAGATCTTAATCTTTGAGGGACTTGGAGAGATGGTAGGACAATTTTATATCAACCATGTCAGCCAGGTAACAGTCTCCTAGCTTCATTACCAGGGGCTCCTGTGCCTATGACCTCTGTGGGAACATGCACTCACATGTACATAGGACTCATGCACACCCACACATACGCTTCATTGGAACTTTTTTAAAAATCTTTTTAAAAAAAACCCCTTTGACCTAATTTGGAGTTGATTTTTTGTGTGTGTGATGTAATTTTGTTGTTCTCTATACAGATACCCATTTTCCAAGCACCACTTATTGAAAAGGTTTTCATTTCTTTTCTTAAATATATATTTTTGATACCTTTGTCAAAAATGAGTTAGTTGTATTTTTATGGCCTTGTTCGTGAATATTCTATTTCATTTGCCTAAGAGTTTGCTTTTTATATTACTGATTTGTAATATAACTGAAAATCCAGTATGTTGATGTCTCCAGCGCTACTCATATTTTTTCTCAAGTTTGCTATGGTTTTTGGGGGGACTTTTGTATCTTCAGATGAATCTTAAAAAATGGTTTTCCTATTGGTGTAAATGGATATTTTCTGGAAATGCATATAATATGTAGATTGTCCTTGGAGGTATATAGCTATTTTGAAAGCTCAGTTTCTTCATCTTTTGGGTATAGGATAACTTCTTCAGTTAATTTTCTTCAATGTTTTAAAGATTCTATTGTAGAGCAATGCACTGATCTATAGCTATAGTATTATCTCATTAGGAGTAATTTTATTGCTATGTTTGTTTATAAGAATATTTAGTAGTACATTTTCGTCAAAGGCCTATGACCTATCTATTTTCATGTTCGTGGCCTCTTAATACTGTTAGATATGGGTTCCATCTCATAGAGTTGGCCTTATATCCAAAAAGATAATAGTTGGTTACTCTCTAAACATTTGTGACATTATTGCACCGATGGGTATATCTTGCAGGCAAGTTGCTGTTGTAGATTGCAGGATTCATAACTAGCTGATTTTGTAATTACTTTTTTTCCTCTGATAGCATGTATAGTACCTTTCAGCCATATGAATTCTAGTCAGTAGGGGTGAACCTTCTAGCTGAGCACCAGCTCAGTTTCTCCATATTTAATGACATCAGTTTATGGTATCTCTAGGAATGGGATTTTACTGTTGAGGAGGCAGAGTTACCAATAGCATTGACAATAACCTGTATTTTAGGGTGTGGCACTGGAAATAATAACTAAACATTTTAGAACTCATTTCCTAGTATTCAGAGTTTATTTGGTATATGGTGTTTAGGTGGAGCATTATCCACACTATTATATAATAACTTCATTTAAATACAATTTCCATATATATTTCTTCCAAATGTATTTTAGGAAGATTCTACAGTAGGAGGTTTCTATATTGGCTTTTCAAAAGGTCTTTCATATTAGTTATCCCTTACCATGTCCCCTTCTCTACCCCTTCCTCCTGTCCCATTCCTATTTAATCCTCTTATTCTAATTTTCCCTTTAGCACATTCATAACAATTTTCTATTTTCCCTTCCTTAGAAGAGTCCCCCATCCCCCTAACTTCTGTGGATATTCAGAATGAATCACATTTAAGGCTTAAAATCTAACATCCACATATAAGAACAGCCATGTAACGGTTGTCTTTCTGGGTCTGGGTTACTTCACTCAGGGTGATATATAGTTCAACCCACATCAGAGAAGCTTCTTCACTAACACAGTGACCCACAGCTGGACAACATGCAGAGAATGAGACACTCTGGAGGACTCAGCCCTAAATTGAATTTCTTTTTATCACACTGCTCTCCTCAGGGCTCAAGGATCTATATTAAATAGGAGGCAGAATAATTGAAAGATCCAGATGTATAGGGTGGCTCAAAATAAACAGCTATTTCCAGACATAAAGGGGTTTATTTACATACATATGAACTCATAAAGACTATGGCAACATTACAAGACCTGAATTTTTTCATTCTTTCTTTTTATGGTTAAATTGGATTTGTATTTCTCATTATTATCTTTTCAAAGACTAACTCTTGGTTTCATTGTTTTGTTGTTGTATTTTTTCATTTACATTTTGTTAATTTCTGCTCTGATTTTAATTACTTAATCTACTGATTTTTACACTTGCCGTGTGTGTGTGTGTGTGTGTGTGTGTGTGTGTATGTGTGTGTGCGTGTGTGTGTTGCAAGGATCAAAGGAACATTATTACTTTAAAAATCTAAAGTGTTAATGTAAGCACTTGAAGCCATTGATAGCACTCTTATCACTGCTTTCAGTCTACCTCAATGATTTTTGGTATGTTTTATTTTAACTTTCATTTTAATTCCTTCAGCACCTGCCTTCCTCCCCATTCTCCCTCTCCCTCTCTCCCCCACTCCATGTGTGTGCACATCCATGCACTGTGCATATATTCTTTATATGTGATACATGCATATTGAGGTTTACTTGGCTGTGCATGTTGAAATAGAAGGCAGAGATTAATATCAGGTGTCTTCTGCTATTAGTTTCTATTTTACTTTTTGGGGCAAGATCTTTACCTGAATCCAGAGCTCATCTTTTGAGATAGACTGGCTTACCAGAGAGCTCTGAAAACCAATGTTCTCTTCTGTCTCTAGTGTTGGACTTACATAGACATAACCATGCCTAGCATTTTAAGTAAGTAATGGTGGATTCAAACACAGGTCCTCATGCTTGTGCAGCAAGCACTTTATCCAATGAGCCATGTCCCTAGCCCTTATTCTTCTTTCTATGACCCATTCATCATTCAGTAATGTGTTGGTCATTGTTTATAAGTTTGTGTGTGTTCTCTAGTTTCTCTTAACTATTGATTTCCAGTTTTACCTCATTATGGTCTGATAGAATACAATAAATTATTTAAGTTTTTCTGTAATTGTTAATGCTTGTTGTTGTTGTGTTATATTAGCTAGTTTTGAGAAAGTCTCATGGGTGGCAAAGAGGATTGGGTGTTTAGATGGAATGTCCTGTGGCTGTTAAAACCATTTTACCTATGATATCATTTAACTTAGTTGTTTGCTATGAGGGTGCAAATATTCTCTGTGTGTCTGTCCTTTTCTTTGCAACACGTGGTACTTAGGACATTGCTTTTTATGGAAATAGTAAAACACATAAGGATAAGCTCTGCCTACAACCACACAAGTATGTCTCAAGTCAGACTGTATAGTTTGTGGAAAAAACTTTTGTTGCAGAGTTTCTTGACATGGCACCAGAATTTTGTTGATATCTTTCAGGAATATATCAGAGTATTTCCTTTTTGTTCATTAAATTACTTTCCTGAATAGACTACATGCTTTATGGCTATTCACCACTTACATAATAATAATAATAACAACAACAACAATAATAATAGCAGTAACTATAAGTTTTAGTATAAGCTATGCTCCTTATTCATGTTTCTAATTTAAAAAATAATATAACATTTACTTATTTTACATGTATGTGGAAGTCAGAAGACAATGTGTAGAAATCAGTTCTCTTTTTCCACTAAGAGGGTCCTGGAGATTGAATTCAGATCATCAGTCTTAGCAGAAATTACTTGCTGGCTCACATGTTTCTAATTCTTATGACTACCTAAAATAATATTATTTCCATTTTTTTAGATTTGAAAACCTGTGCCTGGGATGAATTCTATTGCTAAAACTTAACTGAGAATAATTATAAAAATGATTCAGTTTTAGATGTATCCATGTGTAAATTCCTACATTGCATATCCATGTTTATAGAGCTTTAAGATTTTTTAAGATAATAATTAAATTATACGTTTCCTTTCCTCCACCCAAACCCTCCTATATACGCCTTCCTATACTCATTCAGAATCATCACCTTTTTTCTGTAATTGTTTTTACATGCATGTAGGCATCTATATGTATGTGTGGATGCATACACAAATATTTTATTATTGATTTTTACTATAGTCAGTTGACTACATATAATGTTACTTCTCTGTATGCACTGGACAACCAATTGCTGTAATGTTGGGGCCTCATGAGCTTTTTCTTCTGCAGTTTGCCATGTTCGTTATTGTCATCCTTGTTCATGTTTGGGTGATTGTGATAGTTGATGAGGATAATCGTACACACAATATATCTATGTGTGGTCAAAGTAAATTTAGGATTTGGGGCCTAATATTTATTAAATTAGGAGTCATCTTTAAGAAAGCAAAAATAAATATGAAATTAATTGGAATGTAGGCGGGCCTTGCTGAAACTTTAAATTTATTAGCTTCATAGTATACTCATTTGCACTTGAGACATAGTAGAGACACAAAAATTAGTGAAGGACACAAGTAATTAGAATATTCACATAAATTTCAGGAAAAAATGAGGGAAAATGAAAATTAGACCATTGGCACTAAAGATTTTGTGGAAAGTGAGTCAGGAGTTATTTTTGGAAGTTCTTCTGCTTTTTCATGACTTTAGGATATGAAACCTTCTGGGATGGGGGGTTGTTTTCAATGATCCTGAAACTAGTCAAGTGTATGTAAGAAAAAAAAAACAACCAGTATGCTTTCCACTGAGTATTTTAAATTAGTGTTTTGTTAAAAAAAAAAAAAAAAAAAAAAAAAAAAGAAAAAAAACGGGGGAGAGAGACAGCTTAGCAGTAAAGGACACTGGCTGTTTTTCTGATGACCTGGGTTCAAGTCCCACCAACCACATGGTTGTGGACAATTATCTGTAAACCCAGTTCCAGGAGGAGCCATCACACTCTTTTGGCCTTCATGGATACCAGGCATGTGGTCCACCAACATGCCTGTGGGCGAAGCACCCACATATATACAATTTTAAAAAATAATTATATAGGTATTCCAGATAACATATATTAATTCTTTTTATTTCTTTCATTCCTTAAGCTATTAGAAAATTTATCTGGGTTGCACAATAGCATGATCTTGAGACTAAATACATGTATTTGGTGACATAATTATGAAAATAGTATAATATGTAAATATAAGTTCAAAGAAATGTAATGAACATAAATGCCTACAAAATATTTGTCCATATTTTATCTTGTTATTAATGATTGCTATTTTCAGAGGAAGGATCTGACTACCACAAAATGACATTATTCAAATACTGACTACAGAGCTCTTTCTCAATTTTAAATATAGTAAATCAAAGAGGATTTAAAAAAAAAGGTTTAGCTCTTTGCTCACTTTGAAGTGTAGACTTTTAATTTTCCCTTTGATTCTTTTAGTCTTACTAGTGATTCATAACCCAAGAAGTAAATCGATAACTCTTCAAGGAAGACTGAGTTTATGGGAAAATCTGGGCTCAGAAAAATAATCTGTTCAGTCAAGCAAGAATGTTCTTTTCAACCAACACCAAATTTTCAAGAAAGATTCTGTGTTAAAGCAATACCTAACTGAAAACACTTCATAATTCACTTCCTATGTACAATAAATCTATTGTAATCCTCTTTGTGATGAAACCTGGGAGTTTGAAAAAGTCCCTGGCTCCTCATACAAGCACTATAGTACCAGCAAAGTATTATATATCTACTCAGAGCCTCGCAGGAGAACACACGGGGAAAATGGGAATTCAGAAACAAGGTTTTACCTCAAGAAACTCTATATTACATTAAGTATGTTATCAAAAACTTGAGACAGCAACAATGTCTTGATACTCTGCTGAATAAAATGTCCAAAAATTTTAGTACCATGGAATATATACACATGTGTGCATATTTGTTTGTATGTATGCATGTATGTGTGCTTGTATGAAAGCATCACAATAGATCCATTATTTTATATAATGAAACTATTAATATAAGAAGACCTTACTAAATAAACTTTGTCTAATAGCTGTGCTCTTTACCAAGTTAGTTACATCATTTTGTAAGTTCATTTCAGTGGTACAGTATGAAGTTGTCAATAGTAAAACAACACTCTTACTTGAACATATTTGAATATATACATTTGTGCTAACCATGCTCTAATGAATTAAAGATTATGCTTTGCATTTATGGGATCACTAAGGAACAATCATGGTAAACATACAGACATAATTACCAAGGTGTGCTCACACTGAACTTGATTCTATAACTTGAAATCTACCATTTTCTTTGTGAATGAGGAGACATAGTTTTATGTCCAAACTGAGTAATTCACTGACAGTATTAGTCAAGCAATTCTCTTATAATGTCCTGATTTTATCTTTTGTAAAATGTGAGCATTAACACCTGTAATATAATATTAAAAGTAATTCTCAACTATATTATAAATGCCTATACTTATATCGAGAGATAAGTATTCCATATATATCTATTCTTGTATCTACAAATAAGTGTAGCCAAAAGCTTTTCTTAATGTGTTTTATTTGTGTGTTCATGTACACAGACATATTTGCCTACATGTATTGGTGGTGTGTTTTGATTGCCAAAACAAGTATTACTTGTAATAGATTGCATGTAGTTTTAAAATCTGGAGGAGGATATATTTAAGTCTTCAGAGTGTATCTGTAGGACTATTGCATATCCAAATATCTGTCTATTGATGGACTTCTTATTTTAATCATTCTATCCTGTAAAGAAATAAAAGTTTCATTGTTGCCCACAAATACATAATTTTTATAATTATTTACCTATTAAAAATACAGAGAATTATTTTCATATAATAGTTTTCCATATGTGACCTATTCAATATCTCTTGATTTTATAACCTAATTTGGTAGGCCCCATCTGCTCATAACCTCTTACTAGATAGAAGTGAGCACATGGGAATCCAGAATATCTCCTAGGAAACCAAATTAAAGTGATAGAATGTCTTTGCAATGCTTTATTTGTACAGTACTTAAACAGAAGTTAATATATTTAAGTGTCTTTTACTTCTTTGATGATGAATCTATACTTTAAACCCTTCTAGTTCATAGAGTTCTTTTGCAGTTAAGCTCAATAATTCTCTTTTAAACAAAGTAACACAATAAACAAGGAGTTCAAGAAACCATAAATATTTTCACTTCCAATCTGTTATACCCTGTCCATTTTAATTTGATTTTTCAGTGTTTTACTTTTACATGTAATTGATGTTAATTCTGGGGGCTGGGGTTATGGATAAAATACTAAAGTGCTTGAGTTGAAAGCATAAAGCCTTGGGTTTCTAAATTTGTGTGTGTGTGTATGTGTGTGTGTGTGTGTGTGTGTGTGTGTGTTTGTAAGTGACTGCTGTGTATATCATGAGTGTGTGGGTGGGCTGCCAGCACCCATGTACATGTACAGAGGCCAGAAGATATTGAGTGTCCTGCTTCATTACTCTCTGGCTTATTCCCTTGAGACAGTGTCTGTCTCTGAGTATGGAACTAGGCTGGCAGACAGAAATTCTAAGAGTCTTGTATTTTTGTGCTTTCTATGGAACTGTAGTTTTAGACAGAATTGCAAGACACACTCAACTTTTAATTTGGGTGCTGGGGTTTGAACTCAGATCTTTATGCTTATTCCCATCCACTGAGTAAGCATAAAAAAAAATTCAGGAGCCCGTATTTACATATTCGTGTATGTATATTTATCCACTATGTTACTAATAAAATTCCCATTTCTTACTGTTAGCATATTAATTATTTATTTTATGCAAAATATTTCCATTATTTTAGTATGATCCTCCCCTAAATGTGCTGATCTTTTATTTTAATTTCACTGTGATGCTTTGAAGTTTTTCCTAACCTAAGATTATTTAAATAGATATTCATGTATTAGCTAAGCAATTGTGGGATTCGAGTTGTGATACTGAGAAAAATTCATTTGAGGCTTGTTCTCAGATGTGATAACTTAATAAGTCGAGTTACTCATTTGTTGCTCTTCGGTTTTCACAGCAAGAATACATCTGTCTGTCAGCCCTGATGAGCATGTCGTACATTATTAGAAAGCAAACTGCCTTATCTCTTGCACTAAAGGTAAGATAAATCCATGGCTAGTTCACTACTCTAGCCTGGTACGACAATGCTCACCAGAATCAGACCTTCTGGACAAGCCAGGTAAGGATGAATCATGTTTTTGATACTTACTGCTTTCTCTTAACTCTGATTCTACCCATGTTTGAATCATAAGTACTTTTAATATCATTGTTTATTTTTTCCCTGAAGTAAAACATTCCAGTATCTGAAAACCTTCCAGTAAACTGATTGTATCATGAATTTGAATGGATTATGGGAAATGTGTCAGATGACATATATACTAAAACCCTGATTTACAATAAGCCCATTCATAGCCCCTCTGTTAAGAAATGTCTACGTTTATTCTGGATTCTTTTACCTGTTCCATTTAATTATTTAGCCTACTTTATTGATATTATTTGTCATTTTCTTTTGGCATTCGGTTTTTTTGAGCTCCATGTATGTTCTGAATATTAAATTGTTAATTGTCAGCTGAATCACATGCACATATTTTGACCCATTCGTAGGTTGTATTTTAAGTTTGGTGGCTGTTTCCTTTATTGTGTGGAAGCTGATTCATTTCATTTAATCTGGTTGTTTTCTTTTTTTCTTGTTTTGCGTGAGTCTTGAGGATCCTATCTAAAATATCATTACCTATACCAGTGTCTTTTAAAGAGTTTCTCCTGTTTACGTCTATTTCATAATTTCTGGTTTCATATGAAAGTTTTTGGTGTATTTTGAGTTGATTATGAACCTGAGAAGGATCCAGTTTCATCCCTCTATATGTGTTTATTTACTGACACAAACCATCATAGACTGTCTTTTTCCATTGTGTGCTCCTGATTCCTGTATCAAAAGTCAGTTGACTATATAAATACTGACCAATTTTGTACTTTAATATTCTATGCCCTTTTTCTGTATATCTACTTTTGGCCAGTGTGTGGTGTTTGGGTTATTCCAAATCTTCAGTAAAGTTTGAAGTCAATCATTGTATGGTTTTCAATTTGTTGATTTCTTTTCCTAGCTCAGCATTGCTTTGGCTATGTTATATCTTTAGTACACTTATGTGAGGTTTTAGGATTACATTTTTCAGCCCTGTGAAGAAGGTCATTAGTATTTTGATAACACTTATGTGAAATGACAGATTGGTGTTTGACTGTATACTCATGTTAGCTATGTTTCTACCTCTGATTTTTATATGTGTGTGGGCCCTGTTTAATTTCTTTCATTAGTGTTTTATAAGCATCACTGTACCAGTATTTCTAGTCTTTGGTTAAATTTATTCCTAGTTTGTTATTTTATAGCTATTTTGAGTGGATAACTCCTTTTATCAGAAAGCTTATGGTGTTACATAAAATGCAGTTGACTTAATTTTAGTAACAAGGCTTTATTAAAGTAGTTTTTATAAGTTCTAGTAGAGTTCATCTTTTTAATGGAGTATGTAGATTTTTCTATGTATCTCCATCTATGAACATGAATATTTTAACTTCTTCATTTCCAGATAGGATGGTCTGTATTTCCTTCCTTCACCTAATTATTCTTCATAAACTACTACTATATTTTATATGAATGGTCAAATTCAGCATCCTCATTCTCAGGATCTTAATCCTTTCACCTATCTCAATTGTACATGATATTACAAGTGAGATTTCCCTCCCATCACTTTTACTAAATTGAGATATGTATAGTACTTACATGACTAAATTGCTGAAAATTTTCTTTATGAAGGTATACTGAATATCACCAAAAGAGTCTTGTTTTAGATGCCAAAATGATCATATGAATTGGGTTCATTCTTTTGTTATGTTTTATGCACAAACCCTTTGGTTTAATCCTTAGTATTATGGCTAGAAGTCACACTTTATTTCATTTTGCTTTGTGTTTTTATTTAGATTTACATTTTGTGATTTTTATTCTTTCCTCTCTTCTACTATTTTATGTGGTAAGATTATTTATGGTTTATGCTTTTCTTCGTCCATGTTGTGCATTGTTAGGTCATTTATTTGAAATCGTGAAATAAGAATTTCAAAATTTAAAGGTTTAAAAGTTTAATAAAAAGTTCATCTAGCCAGAAGCTGGAAACAACCCAGATGTCCCTCATCAGAAGAATGGATACAGAAAATGTGGTACATCTACACAATAGAGTACTACTCAGCTATTAAAAACAATGACTTCATGAAATTCACAGGCAAATGGATGGAACTTGAAAATATCATCCTGAGTGAGGTAACTCAGTCACAAAGAATGAACATGGTATGTACTCACTGATAAGCGGATATTAGCCCTAAAGTTCAGAATGCCCAAGTTTCACTTAACAGTAACTGCTGGACTGAGAGTGAGGTCCCAGATTGAGGAGTTGGAAAAAGGACTGAAGGAGTTGAGGGAGTTTGCAGCCCCATAGAGGGAGCAACAGTGTCAACTGGCCTGAACCCCCCCCACCCCCCGTCCTCATAGAGACTGGATCACCAACCAAAGAATACACATGGAGGGACCCATGGTTCGGACCTCATATGTGGCAGAGGAGGGCCTTGTTGGCCATCAGGGGGAGGAGAGGCCCTAGTAAAGGGGAATGTCAAGGTGGGAATATGGGAGTGGGTGGGCAGATGGGTGGGAGGTGGAATTCCCTTATAGAGGTGGGGGAGGAGGAAGGGATAGGTGGTTTCCAAAGAGGAGACCTAGAAAGGGGGAAACATTGGAAATGTAAATAAAGTATCAAAAAAAAAAAAAAGAAAGAAAGTGAATTAAGATACTTAATTTTACAGAATCATGAGACTTTCTCATTCATTCAGGAGTCTTCATATATTTCACATAAATACACAAAAATAATTCAGTTATATTTATTTGGGACTGAGTAGAAAGTAGGGAATAAAATATTATCCCTGACCTGATACAGGTGAGGATGTCCTGAGAGATATAAAATAACGCAAGTTTGTTAAGTTGTATTTATTAAAGGACTAGGTGTAAGGTGCTAGCCAGATTAAAAATGGTCACATCCAGAGACAAAGCAAGAGATGTTCAGCAGAGTGGAGGGCAAGAAGAGCAATGTGGAGGGTGCTCTAGAATATGTTGTTGCCCATCAGGGGGAGGAGAGGCCCCAGTAAAGGGGAATGTCAAGGTGGGAAGATGGGAGTGGGTGGGCAGGGGTGGGTGGAAGGTGGAATTCTCTCATAGAGGCGGGGGAGGGGGAGGAGATAGGTGGTCTCCAAAGAGGAGACCTAGAAAGGGGGAAACATTGGAAATGTAAATAAAGTATCAAAAAAAAAAAGAATATGAACATTATTCAAAGCACAATGTGAAGCTTCTAAATATTAAAATGTACAGCAGCATAATCTTATATTTAAGTGCTAAGCCATTTCTCCAGCCCTAGGCATATACTTGTAACTATGGCTGAATGCTAACGTTCTGACTTTGCTACTGCATTAGAGTCAATTGGAATGCCACCTCAAAACAAATATATTTTGAGCATTATCGGGAGGAAAGAAGCTTTCATTTTTATTTTTTGTTTGAGTTCCAGTCACATTACATAATAATTCAAGCTCTTTCTTCTTTGATGACTGAAGTGTGCAGAACAATTGTGGTAATTGATACTTTAATGAATTGACAAATAAATGTCCCTATTACTGATTCATTTCTGCCAGATCTTTTTACCTTTATGATTTCATTTTAATTTTAACCTTATAATTTATTTTCCTAGGCCCTAAAATAATCCATGTAAAATTTCTTATAAGATACACAAACTGATTTAGAATTGATAGAAATTTAGAAGTAGCAATACGATTTTTGTCTCTATGGCCTATATCTCTCATTTCACATGGCAGAATTTAACTTTAATATAAATATTAAGAAAATTTGAGATTTTTCTTAAACAATTTAGAAGTTATATTTGAAACCAGAAATGTGCATTTCAATTAAAGTGTAGTACCACGGGCAGTGTTATACTATAGTAGTCCTTGGTCTCCAACTATGTGTATTATATGCTAAAGATGCCTTTGTATTTTGCCCTTTATATCCATACTTAGATTAAAATTTTTACAGAATATATTTCTCATATATTCCAACAGATAAACAAAAACTCTAGGAATATATTATGCTTTTCAAATCCATGGAAAATATTTCTCAGATGTGTTTCTCTCCACTGTGTGTGTGTGTGAAATATACTGATTACTGAAATATTTGCCTCTGCATTTAGCAGTAGATTAAGTGAGGTAGATTTCTTCAATAGGTTCAAGATTTATCATTCAAGCTGCTCCTAAAACTAGCAAGCCAAAAATACAAGTTTTATCAAGCTGTTTAGAATAATAGAAGATTTTGTAAATTAAAAACAATTTGTGGAAATTTTTTAAAAACTGCAATGTATATAATATGACTATCTGCACAAAAAGGTATTAAGTTCTATTTATCTTGATACTATTCACAATAAAATATTTTAAATATTTATATAATAATTGGCATAAAATGATCCTTAAAGATTGGCATAAAATTATCCTTAAAGACTTCAATATAACTATTTATACATATTATACATATTATACATACTATTATACATATACCTCTCCTCTTTAAAATACTATCTGAAAATACAGTCTTTTCATTTTCTCTCCATTTAGAACTTCCAAAGTTTTGTGTAAGCAGCATATTCCTCAAATTTTTGCTCCATTTCTCTGGTAGCTTAAAAACCAAAAGAAAATGGCATGAACCAAGTCATATCCTTAGAGTTAAACAACTTTCCTTATGCTTTTTCTATTGTGGAAACTGGAATTTAGATGTGATAGAAGTAAAGCAGTAGCAATTTTACCTAGCAGACAGTGCAATGAACAGGAATGACCCTCATTCTCTTAATGTTTTTACAGAAGAACATTTCTATCCTGTCATCCTGGACAATTCACTTCTGGCTCATTTTAACATGTTTCTAGTTGTGGTATGACTCAGCCTTTAGCACACTCCTTTAATTTCCCTGGCTGGAATACAGACATGCCTAGTATACACCTTTAATCCCAAACAATGGAAAAAGTTGGTAGGAAGCACTATATTTCAAAGCTATGTCTAATTGAGTGACAGACAAAGTGGCAAATCAGAGAAAAATTTGACAGAATAGGATATGCCCAACTCTCAAGAGGAGAGAAAAGAGAAGCAACATAAGGAAGCATCACAGAAAGATAGGAAGATAAAAGTAGGCAGTTTTACCTGGAGAGTAACACAAGTTGAAGAGAGAACAAGCTAAACAGAAGTGAAGACAACAGAATGAGCCAGAGAATGAAAAGGAGCCTAAAGATCAAAACAGATTGCCAGAGTTAGTCTGAAGGGAAGCAAATCAATTCAGTGAGAAGCTAAGGGAAGTCAGCTTAAATCAGTCACCTAGGAATTTGAGACAGCACAGCTGAGCTAAACTAAGAAGCCATAAATCAATAAGAATAAAAAGGGTTAGTTTATTCAGCAGAAGTCTCACAGGCTAAAAACATTCCAGCTTAGATTACATCGTATGAAGGCTTCAAGCTTCCAGGACTAGGCCTGGGTTAGCAGACTGAGGCAGTAAGCCTCAGAGATGATAATCTCATTTCATGCAACTACAGGTAATTTCTTTCTGTTTAAAAGGTGAATGTTCACTAGCATCAATGAGTTACTGAGTTATTTACTCTTCACTGATACTCTACCCACAACCAGGGCTTTAATTTTAATCCTGACCAAGATAGAATGTTTCGCTTAACTTCTCAAAACCTTTAGAAATGCTGAATATATATATATATATTACATACACATACACACACACACACTGAATAAAATGGCACTCTCTTATTTTATGTTTGGTTTACATAATTAGTTTTGATGTTTGTAATCATAATTTCACCAGCACCTAACCACTTGAGAAATATCATATTATATAGGTTAAAATTAAGCATAAACTCTTTCCTTGTTCTTAATCCAATGAAAGTCAGACGTGCATAGAAACACCACCACAGTGCATTCAATAGTAGAAAAAGGTGCAAAATCCTAGAGGAGAATGTAGAAAACAGTGGTTATTTATGCTAAAGGATCTCAGGAAGGGTTTTTTCAACAATACAAAAATGTGAAATTAATATGAATGATTCCCTAATTTATAATTCTACATTCCAGGTTTTTGTTTTTGTTTTGTTTTATATTACTCTTTGGTTTGGTTTGTTTGTTTGGTGGTGTTGTTTTAGAACAATATTTGTTTTTAAGGTATCCCTGACACTAGGATTATTGTGTCTTCTTATCATCTTACAAATGCTATAATTATTTAGTTTGTCATACATAAAGCTGTTAATGATTACACCAAATATAATCCTTTGTTAGATGAACTTTTTTTGGATTATTTACACTTCCAATGTTTCCCCCTTTCTAGGTCTCCTCTTTGGAAACCACCTATCCCCTCCCCCTCCCTCACCTCTATGGGGAATTCCACCTCCCACCCACCTGCCCACCCACTCCCTCCCATATTCCCACCTTGACATTTCCCTTTACTGGGGCCTCTCTTCCTCCTCATGGCCAACAAGGCCCTCCTCTGCCACATAAGTAGTCCGAACCATGGGTCCCTCCATGTGTATTCTTTGGTTGGTGGTCCAGACTCTATGAGGACCGGGGGCGGGGGGTCAGACCAGTTGACACTGTTGCTCCCTCCATGGGGCTGCAGACTCCCTCAGCTCCTTCAGTCCCTTCTCCAACTCCTCCATCTGGGACCTCACTCTCAGTCCAGTGGTTACTGTAAAGTGAAACTTGAGTATTCCGAACTTTTGGGCTAATATTCACTTATCAGTGAGTACATACCATGTTCGTTCTTTTATGACTGAGTTACCTCACTCAGGATGATATTTTCAAGTTCCATCCATTTGCCTGCAAATTTCATGAAGTCATTGTTTTTAATAGCTGAGTAGTACTCCATTGTGTAATGTACCACATTTTCTGTATCCATCCTCTGATGAGGGACATCTGGGTTGTTTCCAGTTTCTGGCCACTATAAATATGGCTGCTATGAACACAGTGGAGCATGTGTCTTTATTACATGTTGGAGCAACTTCTGGGTATATGCCCAGGAGTGGTAGAGCTGGGTACTCAGGTAATATTATGTCCATTTTTCCGAGGGTCTGCCAAACTGAGTTCCAGAGTGGTTGTGCCAGCTTGCAATCCCACCAAGAGTGGAGGAGTGTTCCTCTTTCTCCACATCCTCGCCAGCATCTTCTGTCACCTGAGTTTTTGATCTTAGCCATTCTGACTGGTGTGAGGTGGAATCTCAGACTTGTTTTGATTTGCATTTCCCTGATGACTAAGGATGTTGAGCATTTCTTTAGGTGCTTCTCAGCCATGCGAATTTCCTCAGTTGAGAATTCTCTGTTTAGCTCGGTTCTTCATTTTTTGATGGGGTTATTTGGTTTTCTGGAGTCTAACTTCTTGAGTCCTTTGTATATGTTGGATATTAGCCCTCTATCGGACATAGGATTGGTAAAGATCTTTTCCCCAACCTGTTGGTTGCCATTTTGTCCTACTGACAGTGTCCTTTGCCTTACAGAAGCTTTGCAATTTCATGAGGTCCCATTTGTCGATTCTTGATCTTAGAGCATAAGCCATTGGTGTTCTGTTCAGGAACTTTTCCACTGTGCCCAGGTATTCGAGGCTTTTCCCCACTTTCTCTTCTATTAGAATCAGTGTATCTTGTTTTATATGGAGGTTATTGATCCACTTGGACTTGAGCTTTGTACAGGGAGATGGGAATGGATCAATTCGCATTCTTCTGCATGTAGACCACCAGTTGAACCAGCACCATTTGTTAAAAATGCTGTCTTTTTTCCACTGGGTGGTTTTAGCTCCTTTGTCAAAGATCACGTACCTTAGGTGTGTGGGTTCATTTCTGGGTCTTCAGTTCTATTCCATTGACCTACCTGCCTGTCGCTGTACCAATACCATGCAGTTTTTATCACTACTGCTCTGTAGTACAGCTTGAGGTCAGGAATGCTGATTCCCCCAGAAGTTCTTTTGTTGTTGAGAATAGCTTTTGCTATCCTGGGTTTTTTGTTGTTCCAAATGAATTTGAGAATTGCTCTTTCTATGTCTATGAAGAATTGAGTTGGAATTTTGATGGGGATTGCATTGAATCTGTAGATTGCTTTTGGCAGGATGGCCATTTTTACT
>CM052722.1:40899522-40945572 GCA_028551405.1 Uromys caudimaculatus
AATTTTGTTAATTTGGATTCTTTCTCTGTGCCCTCTGGTTAGTCTGGCTAGCTTGTTGATTTTCTCAAAGAACCAACTCCTGGTTTTGTTGATTCTTTGTATAGTTCTTTTTGTTTCTCCTTGGTTGATTTCAGTCCTGAGTTTGATTATTTCCTCCCTTCTACTCCTCTTGGGTGTATTAGCTTCTTTTTGTTCTAGGGCTTTTAGGTGTGTTGTTAAGCTGCTAGTGTCTGCGCTCTCCAGTTTCTTTTTGGAGGCACTCAAAGCTATGGGTTTTCCTCTTAACACTGCTTTCAATATGTCCCATAAGTTTGGGTCTCTGTTTAGTTTGTGTTTCCAATGTCTGTCCATTGATGATAATGGGGTGTTGAAGTCACCTACTATTATTGTGTGAGGCACAGTATGTGCTTTGAGCTTTAGTAAATTTTCTCTTATGAATGTGGGTGCCCTTGCAATTGGAGCATAGATGTTCAGGATTGAGAGTTCTTCTTGGTAGATTTTTTCCTTTGATGAGTATGAAGTGTCCTTCCTTATCTTTTTTGATGACTTTTGGGTGAAAGTTGATTTTATCTGATATTAGAATGGCTACTCCAGCCTGTTTCTTGGGACTATTTGCCTGGTAAATTGTTTTCCAGCCATTTACTCTGAGGTAGTGTTTGTCTTTATCATGGAGATGTGTTTCTTGAATGCAGCAAAATGCTGTGTCCTCTTTATGGATCCAGTCTGTCAGTCTATGTCTTTATTGGGGAATTGAGTCCATTGATGTTAAAAGATATTAAGGAGTAGTGATTGTTGGTTCCTGTTATTGTCGATGTTACTTTTACTTTTATGTGGCTATCTTCTTTTGAGTTTGTTGAAAGATTACTTTCTTGCTTTTTCTAGGGTGTAGTTTCCCTCTTTGAGTTGATGTTTATCATCCATTATCCTTTGTAGGGCTGGGTTTGTGGAAATATATTGTGTCAATTTAGTTTTGTCATAGAATATTTTGGTTTCACCATCTATGGTAATTTAGAGTTTTGCTGAGTATAGCAGCCTGGGTTGGCACTTGTGTTCTCTTAGGGTCTGTATGAGTTCTGCCCAGAATCTTCTAGCTTTCATAGTCTCTGGTGAGAAGTCAGGTGTAATTCTGATAGGTCTGCCTTTATATGTTACTTGACCTTTTTCCCTTACTGCTCTTAATATTCTTTCCTTGTTTTGTGTATTTGGTGTTTTCACTATAATTTGACGGGACGGATTTCTTTTCTGGTCCAATCTGTTTGGAGTTCTGTAAGCTTCTTGTATATTTATGTTCATCTCTTTCTTTAGGTTAGGGAAGTTTTCCTCTATAATTTTGTTGAAGATATTTACTGGTCCTTTAAGTTGGGAATCTTCACTCTCTTCTATACGTATTATCCTTAGGTTCTGTCTTCTCATTGTGTCCTGGATTTCATGGATGTTTTGGGTTAGAAGCATTGTGCATTTTGCATTTTCTTTTACTGTTGTGTTGATGTTATTTATGTTATCTTCTGCTCCTGAGATTCTCTCTTCTATCTCTTGTATTCTGTTTCTGATGCTTACATCAATGACTCCTGCTCTCTTTCCTAGGTTTTCTAACTCCAGGGTTGTCTCCCTTTGTGATTTCTTTATTGTTTTAATTGTATTTCTAGTTCCTGGATAGTTTTGTGCATTTCCTTTGTCTGTTTGATTGTGTTTTCCTATAAACCTGCCTGTTTGATTGAGTTTTCCTGTAATTCTTTAACGGATTTTTGTGTTTCCTCTTTAAGGGCTTCTAGTTGTTTGTCTCTGTTCTCTTGTATTTCTTTAAGGGTGTTAATTTCTTTCTTAAAATCTTCTATAATCAACATGAGAAATTATTTTAAATCTGAATCTTGCTTTTCTAGTGTGTTGGGGTATCCAGGGTTTGCTGTGGTGGGAGAGCTGGGTTCTGATGATGCCAAGTAACCTTGGTTTCTGTTTCTTATGTTCTTACCCTTGCCTTTTGCCATCTTGTTAACTCTGATGTTAGCTGGTCTTACTCTGTCTAGCTGTGGCTTGCCCCTCCTGCAGGCCTCTGTGTCAATACTCCTTGAAGACCAGCTCTCTATGAGAGGTACTTGGGCCTGGAGAGCTATGGCACAGGGTCAGCTCTGGGGTGCAGACAGAAACCAGAAAGATCCTGTCCCCAGCTGTCCCTTGGCTCCTATGTCCTGATGGCTCTGCAAGGGTCCCTCTTGATCCTGTGAGCTAGAACAGAAGTGGTGGCCCTGCCTGTGCTCAAAGGTGTGTCAGCACTCCTGGGATACCAGCTCTCCCCTGGAGCCCCGTGGCCCTGGCTGAGGTCCCCAGGCACAGATGGAAACTGGAAAGTTCCTGTCCCTGACTTTACCTCAGTCCCTGTGACCCGAGGGTTCCGGGCAGGTCCTGGTGTGCAGTGGTGCTTGCCCTAACCCCATTCATGGCTTTTCCACACTCCTGGGAGGGTAGCCTTCTCCTGGCGCTCCTTGGCTATGGACCCCTGGTGGCCCAGGCCTCTCTTGCATCTCTTATCTCTTACCTCTCCTTAATTCACTTTGTATATCAAACTTAGCAACTTCAACAATATTAGCTCAGATTTCTATAGGTCAGGAATCTGGCACACTCACATATGCTTGCACGGCCATGGGTGCACAAAGACACACACACACACACACACACACACACACACACACACACACACACACACACACACACACACAGTAGCTAGTCTAGAGCTTCCCAAGTCAAAAATATTTGCTAGGTATCTTTTTAACTTGCTTTCAGGCTCTTTTTCTTCTCTTTTTCTTTTTAAACCTTGGGCCCCTCCTTGTGTACTCCTTGGTTGGTGGTTTAGTCTCTGGGAGCTCTGGGGGTTCTGGTTGGTTGATATTGTTGTTCTTCCTATGGGGTTGCAAACCTCTTCAGCTCCTTTAGTCCTTCCACTAACTCCTCCATTGGGGTCCAATGGTTGGCATCTATATTTGCCAGACTCTCACAGAGCCTCTCAGGAGATAGCCATATCAGGCTCCTGTCAGCAACCACTTCTTGGTATCCACAATAGTGTCTGGGTTTGGTGTCTGCAGATGGGATGGATCCCCAGGTGAGGCAGTCTCTCGATGGCCTTTCCTCAGTCTCTGCTCAACAGTTTAGCTCTGCATTTCCTTTTGACAGGAGCACACCCATCTCAGGCTCTTTGTCTAAGTTTGCTGTTGTTGGTTGAATTGAGTTCCTTATAGTTACAGGGCTGAGATCCTGTTCACTTGCTGGAGACCATGATCCCTTCATCTTTCAAAGAATTCTTAACAACAACAACTACTACTACTACTACTACTACTACTACTTCTTCTTCTTCTTCTTCTTCTTCTTCTTCTTCTTCTTCTTCTTCTTCTTCTTCTTCTTCTTCTTTGTATTATTATTATTGTATATGTTATTATTGTTGTAAATGTGTACATACATATGTCAGCATGCATATACCATAGCACAAGTAGAAACAAGAAGAAAAAAATTTGGGGGGTTGGCTTCACCTTCCACAGGTATACGTGGCAAGTGTCTCTACCATCTGAGCATTTCATTTTCAAATTAACAATGATGCTGGTTTTAGTGTTTTTAGTTTATTCACTTTACATCCCCATCACTGCCTCCATCCTCCTGCCCCATCCTTTACACAATCTATCCATCCCTCTCTCTTTCTCTTCTAAGAAGGTAGAGGCCTCCCTGTACATCCCACCCCTACATCATTCCTCTGCATGGCTAAGCTTCTCTGCCACTGAGCCCAGGCAAGGCAGCCCAGTTAGGGGAAAAGTTGGAGGAAGGAATGGGGGACCCATGTGGATAGGAACTATACAGGAAGTCCAAAAGCATCAACTAACCTTGGCCCTTGGGGCTCCCAGAGACTAAACCATTAAGCACTGGCTGGACCTAGGCCTATTTCACATATGTAGTACATGTATATTTCAGTCTCCATGTGGGTCATGAACGAATGGAGAAGGGGATGTCTCTGAAGTTGTTGACAATGGTGCAACCTTTCCCGCTCTTTTCCTGCTTGAATCTCTAGCTTCTTCTGCCATCAACTGGAAAAAAGCTCTCAAGTTACTGGAGCCTAATCTTGATAGTCTCTTTATGCAGAATAATCTCTGCCCATGCAAAATACACATACTTTACCTGGCTCACAGGATCAGGGTTAAGGGATGTTAGATGGAGGATCGTTTAGAAACTCACTTGGTCACAATATGCATAATTCTCCAAGTCACACTTTTATTCATTAATTAAACATCTTTTGCATATTCACATTGTAATTGTCACGAAATTTGAATGATATTATTCTAATATTTTTCATATTTTATAAAATTCTGCTTTATAAGTTTGCATTATAAAAGATAACGTAGACATTAAGACCAACCTTAGAATCTATATTATGTGTTGTATTTGTTTCATAGAATATACTATTAAAAGAGTATTTCTTACATATACTAAAGAAAATAGTGATTTCTTGATTCAGAAAAGAGTTTCATGAATAGAGATATTGAAAGAAGTGATGGCAGGGATAAATACGTAAAAATAGAATACTTTAAAATTTAAAATATGTAGCATGTACTTTTACTTTGATTATATAAGTGTTGGAAGACAGAATGTTAGAAGAACATATAAAGATCCTAAGGATTTCTATCATAGCTTTTAAGTCTGCATATGGTGTTTGTATGTGTGTACATGTGTGTTTGTGTGTATTCATGTGCATATGCATGCATATAGCAACTAGAAGTTAATATTGCATGTCTCTGTCTCTTAATATCTTATTTTTTGAAACAGGATCTCTCATTGAACTTGTAGTTCATTGATTCAGTAGACTAGCTAGTCAGTGAACTCTGTAGCTGCCCCTGCCTCTCCCTCCCCAGTGCTAGGATTATAGATGTGTACTACTGAACCCAGTTTTTTAAGTGGGCTCTAGAGATCTGAAATTAGGCCCTCATGGCAAGCACATTACCAACTGAGCCATTTCTCTTAGAAATGTTTCTTTTTTGTATGTTTTGCAGTAGTTAATACTTGCAAGTCTGTCTAATCTGCCGATGAACCTAAGTACAGTCTCCTTTGTTTATATTTCTTTTGGAACTTCAGGCACATAGCAGATATGAAAAACATATTTTCAAAAGTAAGCAAAAATTATTCAAGTAGAGAAATCTACTTCTTATACAGTTACAGACAGACAAATAGAAGTAATTCAGTTGAGACAGAAGTGGAGTTGTTTCACTGATGGCCTTCTCTGTCCTGGATCTAATTAAATATCCCACATTATATTAATCCTCAGTCTACTTAGTCTCTTTCATGTATGCTTTCCAAACATGAATTAGACAAAACATCTATAATAGATTGCAGTTTTGTGATAAAAACATCATTTTTACTCCACTTTTATATAATTTTAGATATTTGGGAAGAATGAAGTGAACAAGAATGAAGCTGACCACATAGAAATTCATTAATGAATTATTGTTAGATCAAGGGATGCTGTTTGACTGTATTAAGTCATAGTGGTATCTATTGACAGAATAGGATTAAGTAATATTAATTAACTATCACCAAGCTTGCAGAATGTTTGATATTGGAGTATAAGAAACAGAGAAGGTAGCATCAGATTTGAACTTGGGTACTGAAATAGAAGGTGGTTGTTACCAAGATTTGAAACAGTGTATTCAACATCCAAACTTTGACTGGATGAAGAAAAAAAAAAAAGAAAATTTGCTTAATGTTGTTTTGGTTGAGTCTGAAGTAGTTATTTGGCAGTTATGTTAAGATATAAAATATCATGTTGGATAAAAATACCTGAAGCTTATGAAAAATGCTTTGCACTGTCAGTAACTGATCATGGATGGAATATATGTAGTAATGAACTGATAAAGATGAATATTCAAAGTAGGAGTCCTTGCTTGCACTCTAAGCGAAGGATGAATGAATCTTTTGATGTTTTGTTACATTGGAGGTTGGTTACTGTTCTGTAATGGGACCTCAGACTTCAGCTGTCTA
The DNA here is from genome assembly GCA_028551405.1 of Uromys caudimaculatus. Lineage (NCBI taxonomy): Eukaryota > Metazoa > Chordata > Mammalia > Rodentia > Muridae > Uromys > Uromys caudimaculatus. Next base: position 40,905,532 of record CM052722.1, read on the forward strand.
ATAGTGTTGGGAGAGGCAGATACTATGGACTCTGATTGCTTCTGTAAGTTCTTGCTCATATTGTCAAGAATGCAATATTCTGATTGCTTTTACCACAGGCCATTGGCAGAGTAGGTTTAGATGGAACAGTCTTGAGGCATGACCAAGCTTATTATTTGCTATACAAAACAATCACTCTGCAAGCTTGCACTTCATCACCTTTAATGTGAAACTATTAGGCCTGTCTATGTCATTACCAGAGGACTCTCAGCATAAATGAAATAACAAAACGAAGCAAACTTAATAATTTATTACCTTTCAAGTGGACTAAAATGAAATCTAGATTGAGTAATAGGTTGTGATGCTTTTTGAATGAAATGAATACCATGTACAAAAATTAATAGACTTGAATGTGAAACTGAGATTTTTAGAGAACGGAACGTCAATATGGTAGGAGCGAAATGGGAGACGGTTAGAATGAGAGTGTTTAGTATGCATTATAGACATTTGTCAATTGTCAAATAAATTTATTTGAAAATGGCTATAAAATTGGAACAAAACAATATCAAAAGTGACAGATTAAAGTTAGGCATTGATATATATGTATATAAAGGTAAAAACTAAATAAATAGAAAAAATTACAGAACCAAAGGATATAAGGAGTGTTAAAAGTTGGGGGAGGGACAGAAGATAACTCCTATCACTTAAAGAATTTGAGTACATAATGACAAAAAAATGGTAAATGAATTGGATAACTCAGTTCCAGGAGGCTTTGATCAAAAGTGAATCAGGAATAATGCGAACACAAATTTTGAAACGTCTAGGGAAATGAATCTCAAACACTCTGGTCTCTCATGCTAAAAACTGATGTTTTCCTGCTAAAAACTCCTGATAAGAACTCCAAAATTCTATGTGGTGTGTGTGTGTGTGTGTGTGTGTGTGTGTGTGTGTGTGTGTGTGTGTGTGTGTGTGATGTGTGTATATATAATTATTAATCATTGTAAGGTAACAGTAATAAACTCATTGCATTTTAAGAACAACAATGTATTATTGTAAAATCCATATTTCCTAAGACAAGAAAATTGTACAAGTATTCCATTTTCATGACACCAAGCTTTAACTAATTTTTTATATTTGGTCCTGCATTCATCTGGCTGACATGTCATAGTTTGTGTGGCCTCAGGAAATTTTCAGTAAAGATTCTTGCAAGTGACTAAAGGGGTCTATAATATTTTATGTTATTATGAAAATATATTTGAGCTTGGAGGAACCATGGATGTTGGTTGGCCATCTTCTCAGGGCCCTTTGAGAGAACTGTTGGAGCAGAAGATGGAGAATACATACATCTGATATATTATCATAGTTTGACCAAACAAAACATGAAGATATTGCCACTGCTACAAAATAATCATGCTGTTCAGAGAAATATGAATTAGTTCACTTGATTTCTGTGATACTTTTCCATTTAAATTTTTAATGTAGCATAAAATAAAGTGAAAGTGGCTGCTCTCAGAAGTCAGGGCACTACTCCTTAAATTGCAAGAATAGTGAGTAGAAAAAAAAATTAGAGGGATTAGAAAGTCCTTTGCGGCAACGAGGGTAGGATTGTTTAGTCTTATGAATGTGAATTCTATGACTGGCTCTTGATAATTAAAAAGAAAGCAAATTTCATAACTTTCATTCCAGCCCTAATAATACATGTGTGCTATACCTTAGAAGCTATATTCTAAAACTTCATGATCGCTACTAATGATTAAGATATAATGCTTTAGTATTATCAATGAAATGAGATTAATGGGTAATTTGACAGATGGTGAACACAGAAGCAAGTATCTTGTGAATTTAAATTTTATTTAAAGTATGGTGTATACTTCTGTTACAAATTGAACTAAGTAAACTTTCATTATTTACTGGATGAATGTTTCTTTCTTTATGGCTGTTATTACTGCATGCCTGAGAGGTAAACTGATTTTGCTTCCTGGATCTTGTTAAAATGTAATATTGCTCATCCTTTAATTTCTGGTAAACCCTTTGATTCAGTCAGTATTTCTATTATATAATAGTTTCTGCAAGGGTAGATCTCAGTAGGGTTAATGATTGTCTTCACTCTAGTGTTGTGAAAGAGTATTACTTTGTAACTCTTCTTTTGCAGCCATTAATTCCAACTTCAGTGTAAATGTATTGCTTCCATGTGACACAGAAAAATTCACAGAGAAAATGTTTCATTTGTTGTGTATTACTGTCAATTAGTTTTGAGGATTTCAAAGGAAACCTTGACACATCATCAGAAAATGCATAAAGGTAAAAGCCTGCTGCATGTACAATATTATGCTTCACCATTAAAGATAGCAAATGCATCATAATTAATAGGCTATTTGTATACCTTCATGAGATTTAATATAGTTGATGCTTTTACAAGTATGTCGAAACATGATCACTTACCTTGGGCATAATAATAACCTAACACCTGTATATAAGGTAAAAGTAGTATTTAATAGTTTAAACCAAATGATTGAAACTAAAACAACTAATTTCATATTATGATAATGAAATGAACTACACTTCATACATACTATTAGAAAAATATTTCAGAAAAAATTTAAGTGCCAGGAGGAAGGCCTTCTATCAGATAAATCATTGGAATGGTACATCCTGGCCTAGTCAGTTCCTTAATCCATTGCTTAGCCTTAGAGTAAAGAGCACAGGCCACTACTGGACAACATAAAATAATTTTAAAAGTCATAACAACTCATTGTACCATATTATCAATAGTGTGGCCAGCATTCTTACCTTCATATATTTTTGTTTGTTTTGGCATTTACTGTGCTCATCACTACTTGTTCTTGAATTGGAAAGCACACTGAGAACTAATGGAGAGGATGTCCTTACAGTGATAGAGGAAGTAGTCTATATAGTAAAGCAACAGCTAATCCATAAACATTTACACATAGAGAAACAAAGCTGAGCAGACAACAATTCACATTGAAACACAGTGTTTATATGTTTTAGAAGCATCTGGGCAGAGAGCTGAAGAGTTAGGGAGAAGATGCAGATTTTACTTTCACAGAAAGCACTTCTAGTAAGTCAGTGTTCTTTTTTTTTTTTTCACTTTATACACTGCTAATTATAATCGCTGAATAAATTGATGTGCTAGTAGTGTGTTGTTATAGCTAATATAATGGAGCAGAATTCATAAATTAAGCCAGTTGATATCAAGGGATTTGCTGTCAGAAGATATGAAGCAAGGCGATGGCGTACTCTGAAATACACACATGGGGCAGGTTTGGAAAGTTAGTTCTTGAATGTCAGAATCATACAAGCTGGAGGATAGCCAGAATACACTAATGGGATACAATCCCAACCTCTTCCCACTTTTTATGTTGCTCTAAGAAACTTAATCCTGAAATTATCCCTTCTTTATCTGTAGGAAGAGTGGTCTTCTTTTTTTCTTTTTCATTCATCTGAATCCTTTGGGGAGTTTGTTAAAACACAAATGCCTGGGTCCTACCGGAAGAGTTTCTGATTGGTGTGTATGTGTGTATGTTCTGTTTCAAATAACACAGTACTGTAGAGTAAGTGAATAATAAAAGAAGTTTATTTTGGCTCATTTATTTGAAGATCTAAAGTCACAGGGCTATGTGTAGTGATGGCCTTCTTGTTGGTAGAGCCCCAGGCTCACCTAGGGCATTGCCTTTCAAGAAACAGGGGCTATAAAGAATGTTTATTTGGCTTCCATCTTTTTATAAAGCCACAGAATTCAATCATAGAAGTGCCACACTAATGAGTTTATATAAATGCAACCATCTTTCAAAGGTCTCTCCTATAAATATAACATGTTAAGACTCAAATATCTAAATGCTTCACAATAGCAGTCACATTTCAACAATTAGAGGGGAAAGCAATCAAACCATAGAAAACCAAAACAGTAGACTGGGAAGAGGGCCTAGGACATATTTCTTTTCTTTTTACTTTTTTTAATTGATTATTTTATTTATTTATATTCCAAATGTTGTCCCCTTCCCAGTTTCCCCTCTGCAACCCCCCTAGCCCATCCCCCATCCCCTACCTCTATGAAGGTGCTCCCCCACCCACCCACTCCTGCCTCACCACCCTAGCATCCCCCTAGGCTAGAGCATTGAACCTCCACAGGACCAAGGGCCTCCCCTCCCATTAGTGCCCAATAAGGCAATTCTCTGTTACATATAGAACTGGAGCCATGGGTCCTCTTTGGTTGGTGCTTTACTCCCAGATGCCAGGGAAGCAAGAGGTTTCCAGGACCCATGGGGATGACAGTAGCCAAAATACCCAAAGAAGGGAAAATAGAACCTATAGAGACCGTATCCAGTGGATAGGCATGGGCCCCGGGTGAGGAATGGGGCCACCCACCTGTTTCAAAAAATTTAATCCAGAATGGTTCCTGTCTAAAGGAAATGTAGGAACAAAGAGTGGAGCAGAGAGTGAAGGAAAGGCCATCCAGAGACTGCCCCACCTGGGGATCCATCCCATATACAGTCACCAAACCCAGACACTATTGCTGATGCCAAGAAGCTCTTCCTCACAGGAACCTGGTATAGCTGTCTCCTGAGAGGCTGTTCCAGAGCCTGACCAATACAGATGCGGATGCTCGCAGCCAACCATTGGACTGAGCATGGGGACCCCAATGGAAAATTTTTTTCTAATAAAATCCCAGATCATGGTGATGCTGACCATGCCCATCTAGGGAACAAACTTTAAGAACCTGTGTTTGGGAAAACAGTAAAATCTCTACCACTATATCTCAAATTTCAAAATTCTTGTGACTATTCTTAAAAAATAAGCAAAGCATATGATGAACCTCTGAATAAATAGGTATGTTATGCCCACTTGTCTGTTCCATTAAATTCACATTGAGAAGAAAGGATCTTTATTATTTCAGTATATGTTAGTTTATAATTACCATTGTTTGCTTAGGGAGAGAAACAGCAAAATCATAAAAGTACTTACTGAAAGAGCAAATAAATCATGCTGGTTGTAAGTTAAGCACAGAAAGACAATGTCAAAGTGAAAGACCAACTATGAAGTTCCTTCCAACAGGAACAATTATGGGTCAGAGTTTGAAAAAGAAGGTCCAGCGACAGGCCCAAAGTGGGATCTAGCTCAAGGGGAGGACCTAAGGCCTGACACAATTACTGACACTATGGAGTGATCACAAAAAGGGACCTAGCATGACTGCCCTGTGGAAGACCCAATCAGCATCTGAAAGAGTCAGATGCAGACATTTACACCTAAATAATGGAGAGAAGCTGCTGACCCCTGTGGTTGAATTAGGGGAAAGTTGGAAGAAGCTGAGGAGGAGGGCAATCCTGTAGGAGGACCAGCAGTCCCAATTAACCTTGACCCTTTAGATCTCTCAGACACTGGACCACCAACCAGACATGGTACACCAACTAATATGAGGCCCCCAACACATATGCAGCAGAGGACTGCTGGGTCTGTGTTCAGTCAGAGATGATGCACCTAACCCTGAAGAGTCTGGAGAACCCAGGGTGTTTAGAGGTCTGGTGGGGTGGGGGTGGGGAGGTTGGGACATACTTGTAGAGACAGGGGGATGGGGAGGATGTATGAGATGTGGAGCAATCGGAGGGTGGACCAGGAGGAGAATAAAATCTGGAGTGTAAAAATAAAAATAAAAAAATAATATAATAGTAATAATAATAAATAGAAAATAAAAAGACCAACTCTGCCAGCCTCATAGTTTTTCCTTAGTTGGAAATTCGAAAGCATATTACTGTATAAAATACACTATTTAGTACTTGATATTACATTTACCTAATTTTGAAAATTAAGCGTTTAGAGTCCAACCAATTTGGAAGAAAACATTCTCAAGTTACCTCTATTTGGGGGGTTAAATTCTCTGTTTTTGAAAGGATGGTTACTTCTTTTTACATTGAACTTATTTACCTATTTTGACATCTTTCAAACTTCACAGCCATCATCTTTATAATTATAATACCCAGCTTTGACAGTATCTAATGATTATATGTGAAGCAGAGTCTACTAAAAAGGGTCCCTAAGCATTGTGGCTGTTTTTTTTTTTTTTTTTTTTTTTTTTTTTTTTTTTTAAAAAAAACTCACATGCAAATTAAGAGCTCATGTGCTATACTTGAAACTATTGTTTGTGGCAATCTATATTGGTATATACTTCCAGTCTGTAGTGGGTAATAATGCATGAATATTAGAAATTAAATATCAATATTTAAACATGTCACATGTTACAATTTTGTGCATCTTTTAAAAGGGTACAAACATTTAAATTTTTATTTGTATATAATTTGGAGGTAGACAGGATGTGTACATTGAGGAAAACAGTAGTATCTTAATATCTGTGGAAACTGACCATATTTTGGTATGCTATCTTTGAAAATGTATTTATCTATAAAGCTTTGAAGGGGATACAGCATTAAACAGTCAGTAAGAAGTTAGGGAAAATTTTTTTAAAGCCAAAGGTATCTGGCTCATGAAAGCTTTGTAACATACCTGAGAGAACTCCAAGGAAAGAATAATCACAATTGTAAGCCCACAGTAGTCAGTCTTGGCAGGAAAGGTACTAAAATACCCATTAAATAGAGATCATTTACATTTTTCTTATGATTCTACCTCACCCCATTCCTGACAAGAAACAAACAAACAAACAAACAAAAAAGGAAATGGAAAAGATGGGAGTGAGTTGCAAACAGAGAGCATATTTCTCATACATCTTGTGTCAAGCCTGAAATAGAGACAGAAAAGAAGATTAAATGCAGTGTTAGATTAAGGTTCTATTTATATAGTTAATAAGAGAAAATGATTAGTAAATATTAAAGGAAATTACTCTTATTTCAAATATACAAGAAATCTAAAAGAATTGCCTTTAATTTTCTGTTTATAGACAATGAATCATGCTCAAGACCAGTAAACAAAGGAACAACCATTAACTATTTGTATCATAGACTTAACCTAATTTGATAAATTGATACAAGTGTCGAAACAAAGAAGTTAATGAATATTTATTTGTGGTTAATGAATATTGATTTCTGCCCTACATCAACCTCCATATTTTTATTCCTCCTTTAAAGCATATTATATTTCACCTATGAAGAAACAATATTTAAATCATCTGTTTTTCCCTTACTAGATGACATTTCTGCTAAGTATTATGCACTGGACATGACTGTATACAATATATTATTGTACTTTTCCTGAGGTAGCTTAATGTACAATTTTAGTTAAAAGTAAGCTATCTAGTTATTGTACCTGTCATAATAAAGAGCTCAAAGGTCCCACAGGATACAGACTATCCATACATGGAAATAGAGATGAGAAATATGACAAACAGGAGTCGTTGGAGAGCCAGGAGCTCCTCAGCTTATTATGGTAGAATGCACTTAAACTAACCCTACATTGTATTGGCCTCTAGGAAGAGAAACTGACCATCATATATATACAAGGGTATTCCTATCTCTTTTCCTTAGAACTTTGGCCTGAAAGTAAGAAAGAAAACCCCAATCTACTTCATTATCTAGAATATATCAACTATTAAGCTGAATGAAAGTGAGGTAAGGTCCAGTTGCTAATGTTAACTGCAGGCAAGATATAAGGCTTGAATACATTCATAATTGAACTTAAAAATTGAGGTAATGATCATATATCCTTTAGTAACATTTAAACTTAAATGATTCCAGTTTTAGGTTATGATTGATTTCCATTCTAAAATCATCAAATTATTTCATTAAACATTGAGTACTTGTTTTTTATCCAGGACTATTCTGAGAGCTTAAAGATTTGTCTTCCAATGATATTAATTAAAAATCATAATGTTAAGTAGTTACTATTTTCTGGATATTTTAAAATATTTTCATACTCTTTTAAAAAGTACTTTCCAGTGGCTTCTCTTATACTTCTTTTAAACATAATCATGTAGATTTTAAAAAAATAATGAAATGCATAATCAGTGGGACCAGTATTCACATCCTGGTGCCCACATAATAAATTAGGCATCCTGTGCACACCTTAAAATCCCAACTCCAAGGCTGACAAAGAGAGACAAGATGATTCCCACAGATTTCTGATTTACAGTCTGAGAAAATGTGATTCCTAAGCTCAGAGAGATGCCTTGTCTCAAAGAAGCAGAGAGTAATAGAGGGTAATCAGTGTTCTCTTCTGACCTCCTTGTATAAGGAACACAGGAAAATATATGCACACACATGTACACAAGTAGAGAGATGTAGGCACATAAATATTCATTTAAAATTTACATATAACTTGAATCATGTAGGTACTAAAGTTTTAGGTAGAAAATTAATGATATATCAAGAGGGAAGAATTTTAACGGAAAGCATGCAATGGAAGTACAGAGGTATGGGTAGTATGTGGCATCTTTTACGGACTGTAGTTATGTACCGATTAGCAACAATATTTTTGAGAAAGAAAACATGCAGAATAGTTTTGATTAGAGCCACATGAAAACTGCAGCTATCACCACAAAAGGAGTGCTTGAGTACTTTTCAGAATTTTAGGAATGAAGGGAGGTAGTCATTGCCAGACCTGAGATGAGAGACGGAGATAGGAATACCTCTTTCTTTTTCCTCCGTTCACTCTCTCTTCGTTACTTCTTCTTTGAATCTGGATCAAGGAAATAACAAAAAATTCAAGGAATGGATTTTAAGTAAAATAATAATAATAATAATGATAATATGAAATACTTTAAAGTAAAACAGATATGAAGGATACTCATCGCAAAACAATAGTAATAACATCCGTTAGAGTACATTGCCTACAAAACAGAATTCCTGTAATTTTACAGATAACCTTGTTTGACCTTGCTGGAACTCGCTTGGTCATCCTAGAAAAGTATATTTGATTGTACAGCTTGTCTCCAGATAGGAAAACAACTTCATGAAGAAGCTGCAGCAGAGGAATGTGGGTTACATGCTTCAACAATTTTCTCATTCCTAAATCCCTTGCCTGACCCCTATAAAGAACCTCAGTCATATTTTCCCCTGGCATACTTCTCAACTTCCTACTGGAGAGAGGCTGTCCGCAGTTGTGTACACTAATAAACACAGTCCCCTTAGTTGAAGTCAGATTTTATTTACTGCCTCTTGACCTTTTAAACTCAGAAATCTTACAACATCATCATCAGAAACTGGAGAAAGTCATGTCTGGTGAAAAAGTACCAGGCTGTGTTAATTTGCATCGTTGTGATAATCATTCTACCTTGAATTTGTAGCAAAATATCACCTTTATATCTTAAATGATTGCCTGCAATATTTATCAGTTCATCCTCAAACCAAGCTTAGAAGGAAAAAGTACCATGAAAATCAATTCAAAAGAAAAAGAAACAAACAAAACACAAGTATTTAAATATTGAACATAAATACATTTGAATGTTTTTGTCTTTCTCAATAACATATAGTTCAACATGAATATACTTGTTACAATGCTGACAAATAATCCTCAAACGTCACCTAAACTCTTAGAATTGTTTCGCTTTCAGTCAAATGTCTTGGTATCCTGTTTAATTACATAATCCATTTAGAAAATGTTATCTTTGCAAATCAAAAGCAAAAATTAAAACTTTTACAAACTGGATTTATATTTGAGTTCTCCCAAAAATTAGTATAATGTTCTATAATGTCTCTGCTTTTATAAAATAGAGGCAGTAAAACTGACAAAAATTGTTATTTATATTGTCATTGTGAAGTCTAAACACTACATTTTCTCAATGTTTGATTCTGAGTTTGATTAACTGTTTGCCTAGATTTTAAGCTGTATCATAATATTAGGTTCTACATATTTGTTAGGATGTACACTTTAACTTCTCTACTGCTTTATTGTTTCACCTTTAATGACTTGTCCATCCTCCATTATATATATAAATATATGTATATGTATAAATATATATAAAGAATAAGAAAGAATAGAAATGACAACACCAATATAATATAGAAAACAAAGAGAGGTAAAACCATGGGTTCATTCAGCCAAATAATTTTTTTGTAAATGCTGTACTAATTGATGAATAATTTAAAAGTCTCAATTAATGCTTGGTCTTTGTATATCTTAGTATGACATATTACATTATTCAACATAAGTTCAACAAAATCATTTTTCAGATCTGTCTTCTTACCTAGTTAGAATACAAGGGAGTAGGCTGGATAAACACAGTTTTCATGTGGTTGTGGCTTTAAATGTTGATGCATACTCAGTATATATTTGTGCAGGCTCTTATGTAAATTTTATAACAACTCTAGTGATAATTTCTATTTTTATTATTCTTCAAAAAGCAAAGCTAAATCTTTTTTCCTTTTTAAAATTGTATTTAATCTTTTTTTTTTTACACTCCAGATTTTATCCCCCTTCCAGTCTTTATTCTGACTGTTCCACATCCTATACCTCCCCCCATCTCCATGAGGATGTCCCCAACGCTCACCTCCACCCCACTAGATCTCTCCACTGCCTGGGGCCTTCAGTCTCTTGAAGATACATTTTGTTCTGTGTATAATACTCAGATTATAATCAGAAGTCTGGTATAAACCAAAGCACATTTTCTTGCCAGATTGTAGCAACAATTATCATTTTATAATAGCTATATCTATATTATTTCTTTCTTCGTTTCATCATATACATTGAATTAACATCCAGATCTTAAAAATTGTACTTGGTAATAGTAGTGAAAAAAACGCAGCAATGTTATGACAGCAATTGACAAGGAGATGTTTCTGTAACAGTATTAAACTAAACATAGCTTATAAATGCTTCTTGTTTTCAATTTGCCTTGTCTTTTCATATATTTTCTTTCAGTAAATTCTCCAGTTGAGGACTGGTTAATTTTACTGATATAGATAACTTGTAGGTTTACTTGAAGAAATAAAGTTTAAGAATCCAGGAAATAATATTCTTAGTTGTGTGATATAGCAAGACTGTTAAAATACCACTAATTTTTCCTACCTATATTCTTGCTTTTTGATATAGAATCCTACAGTGTCCAATCTTGACAGTTTTGTGCACCCCACCCTGCTTTATTCTGGTGACTTGCTTAGAGTACTTTAGTGATTGAAGTCTTAACCAAACCAAGAACCAAACATGTACAAAGGCATCTATCTCATTTTTTTTCTCTTCCTTTATGCTCATCTGACTTTATCTTGGGACCATAATTTCCAGAAAAGTACAAAATAATCATAGAGCAAAATGATTCATACACTAAAGAAGTTATATGAATACCAGAAAGGATATAAGAAAGGAAATGATAGAATGTTGCTCATTATAGGACAGCACACCATGAGCTACTCCTTAAAGATGGGTGGAAACTGAAGAGGAGAAAAATCTAGCATGTTTACAAATTCTCAGATAATTGGATAGGAACCTTGTTATCATAAAGTTACTATTTGTGACGCTGAAGTTTGGGTTCTGTCATTTTTCAGTCAGGATTTCTGAAGAGTTTTAGAACAAGGCATTGTTTGATGTCCCTTTAAAAGGAGTGTATTAAGTTATCAAGTTGTCTGAATTAAATATATACAAGTTTAGATTGCCAACTATCCTCAGTAATGTTAGGAGGAAAGTATTCTAAGTTGATACAGGAGGGAAATGCTATCGAGCACTAGAATTTCATTTTGGAATCCCTAAAGTGTGGTTTTATAGAGACACAATGTGGCAAGTGAACTGACAGAAATGGACAGGGTCACGTTTTTCATTTGCCCAAGTCTTCAGCAAACAAACAGAGATAGGATTAAAGAGCTCACATAATGTTTGGGAGGCAGGAACCCAAGGCAGTATATACATGAGGAAAGGTAAAACAAAAGTAAGCGAAGAACTGAAAGAAATTTTGTGCGAGTGGCTACCATTTCATGTGATGTGGTAATGTCATTTAAGTGATTGTGTGCACACTTGGAAATAAGAGGGCAGTGGAGGGAATGGTAGGAGGCATGTGAGATCTGTGTCCAAACAAGACGTATCAACAACGCGTGGCTATCTGAAAGCCTTAAGTTTTTGTGAAAACAAAGCAAAGCAAACACGATAAAGCCTGGGAATATGCATATATAAAATAGCAAATCAATAGAACCCCTTCCAATACATGTATAATGATGTGTATCAACAGAAAATGGCCTACACAGGCGTGCATGTTAAAGACCTGATCCCTTGCTGATGCTGCAAGAATATTTAAGAGATGGAGACTATATAACTAGAGAAAATAGGTCACTGGGAACATGTTTTTTAAAGGCTGTATCTTGCCTGTCTTTCTGAACTAGATAGAGCCATTTTGCTCTGACATGCCCTTTTAGCAAATTACTCTGTTTCACCATGGACAAGAAATAATATAGCTACTTAAAGTGCTGAAACCAAATGTAACACAAATATTTCCTCCTGCTCCTTAACTATTTTTCCAGGGAATTTTACAGCAGTAAAAAACATACTAATACCCATAGTCAGATAAGTATCAAGAAAGTAGTAGGAGTATAAACATAAATGTTCAAAAGGAGTCCTTTAGTGAAACCAAGGGGATCATTATATGGGAAATGTATATAAAACCTTTTATATGCAGTATCTTAATTTCTGAACCCCATTGATTGAACCAGATTATATTGAAATGGATTTTATATAGAATTTTTCTAGAATGAAATATTTTATTAGATAAAATATGATAATCACTGAAACTTGGAGGCATTCATGTAAAACTGTATGGAACATAACAGCAGATAAATGAGACAGAAATAAAACTAGAGCAATATAAGGAACAGCAAAATGAAGCTGAAGAAGACAATAAGAAATCATGTAAAGTAGGAAAATGAGGATGGCAAAAATACCTCTAAACATATCCGTGATTACCCTGAATATGTATAAGCTAATTTGTGTATTTAAAATATAGATTCTCAGATTGGTATTTCAAACAAGCAAACTCAGCTACATTTTATTTACAATGGCAACTCATAAGCTAAAATGATGGTAAAGATTGAAAATACAGAGACAATTACATATTAGACATGAAAAAAGAAACAAGCAATAGCAGAAATATAAATATGAAGTAAAATTACAGTCAGGGTCAGATAAGGACAGAACTGATAAAAGCTGCCACCAAGTTCACAAGTGGCTGACTTCTTTAAAAGAAAAAAGAACTTTCGTGATGACTTCTCATCTTTAAACTGCACAGTTGCAAAAGATATAAAGCACATGTGAGAAATTCTTAAAAGTACAAAGAAGACAGAGAAAGAAAGAATGTCAGAAAGAAGTGTCACAGATGGTAAGACGAGAGAACGGGCCCAAAAGAACTTACAATTCTTTCTAAAGCAAAGATAATAATGGTGAGTAGAAGCCATAATGAAAGATTAATACAGCAATCTGCGCAATCTCAATAGAAACATGGCAATTAAAATATGTCATCTAACATTTTCCTGATAAAATTACTGAATTGGCTAATGTGTGCATACATGCCATACACCACACACACACACACACACACACACACACACACACACACACACACACACACGCTCACTAGATTTAATTTCAAAGATGAACAAGAAATACTATATGGACATTCTACAGTAATATTAAATTACACACAGAAGAAAATGATCCTAACTCCTTTCAGTGCTTTTTCTGTCATGATAAATACTAGAAAGCCTACATTTTGGAGGAAAAAAACCTGACACTCTTTTTCTAATGGATATAAATGTTAACATATTAGCACACATCTACCTTTTTTTTGCATGAAAGGACTCACAGAAATTTCTACCACAGCAATATTCCTAACAAATGTACTTTCCCACTGAGAATTGTCTCAGTGTTATTGACTCAGGAATGAAACTTTGGTTTTCAAAGGCAATGTATGGCTGACCTCTCTTATCCATTTTGTTTTCAGCAGCATCACTTACAGAAAATACCAGAATCAAAAAATTCCTAAACTTTAAATTGCATGCTGATCTTTGTAATATGGTAAAATTACACACTGTTCCACTGCATCTAGCTTCGAATATGAATCATCGCACTGTCCAGCATATACACACCATATAGTTTGCCAGACCAACTGCTGTTCTAGTAACTGTTTATTTTCCACAGTGCCTTGCAGTGCTCTATTATAAGGGAAGTTTATCATCTTATATCATCACAAGAAGAATGAGAGCAATTGAGAATGCAGTATGGTTTGAAGAACACCATATTTGCATGGCTTTTGTTACAGAATATTGGTAAAAACTGATGTAATTATTATTATTAATTTCCTGCTGTGTCTAATTTACAAATTTGACATGACCATAGACATTTCCACAAAAGAAAGTATAGAATTTGGTGCTACCTGTGGTTGTAAGTATCCACTGAGGGCTTGAGAAGTGAGGCCCTACTCTTTTAGTCAATTCATCATGCCATAGACAATATCATAAAACCGGATGACTTACACATTTTTATTTTCCCTTGGTTTCAGAGACTGGCTTTTGTAAGACAAATGTGTCAGAATGCTTGGTGTGTAATAAGCGTTTTCTTCCTGGGAATTTCTTTAGTGGATGCCTGGAGAGAATGGAGAGAAGGAGGATACTGCTGTCTCTTTCTATAAGACACTAATCTTATTGGAATAGGATCCCACACTTAACTGATTCAAAGTTAATTACTTTCCTAAAGTTCCTATTTCCAAGTCCAGGCAAATAGTGATAATATATGTATTTTGAAAGATACCAAACCCTATTCATGAGAGAAAATGAACATTAAAGCCATTAAAACATAAATATGATTAGGATTGCATATGTACAATTTAGAAGCAGTATGTTAAATCTCCAAAACCAATCATACCAAGTAAAACTGTAACAATAGGTTTAGATTTCATACAGTCAACAAAAACATATAAGAATTAGACTGGTATTAGTTTTATGTCATTTTTCATTTATAACTTTGACTATCTAATAAATATCTAATAAATCTAATATAATATTGTATTATAATTTTATCTTTATCTTTTTGTTTTACTGTGACTTACTGCATGTACAAGACTTGACCAAGATATTAAGACAAAGTCCCAGCATGGAGTGGGAAAATGTCTGGAAACTACTAGAAATTGATGACTTCTGGGAGAAAAATAGGTTTGTTTATTTGGGTTTTTGTTTGTTTTTGTTTTGTTTTCATTTTCATGAATGAGATATCCAAGAGACTATACATTTTCCACTGCATGGCCCTACATTCATGCTCATATTGGCAGCATTGAAATATATAGGCTTAGAAAAAGTGATTAGTACTTATAATATTGAGAGGGAATAGTGGAGATAGAGATAGAGAAGGTGTTGGAGGGAAAGGAAGTGAACTTAATCTATTCATGTACGACAGTCTCAATCAATTAAGAAAATAGGTTTATCACTCAAGTGCATGTGTGTGCATGTGCACATGCGTATGAGCACATGCTTGCAGATACCCACGAAGGCCAGAAAAGCTTGTAGGATCCATTTGATCTGGAGTAACAGGCCAGTATGAACCACTGATGGTTCATGTTAGAAACTAAACTTGGGTCCTCTGAAAGAGCAGCAAATGCTCTTGACTACTGAACTATCTCTCCATCCCATTTTGTGTGACGTTTAAAATTCAAATATAGTATACTTAAAGGTGATTCCATGATTAAAGATATAGAAAATTGTGAGATGATAGATACAATTTTTTTCAACTAGAGTGGCTATTTTTTGTATGTGCATATTTTGCTGTATATTTTACTATAAGCTAAATTAATACTGCATTAAATTTAAATCAAATTAATGAAATAATATAAACTATAAGAGTCTAAAAATTGAAATACTATTTTTACCTTGACCTATAGATGGGTTATTATTATTGTTTTGGTATAAAATCATTTTTATGAACAATTCATGCCATTATATTTTATTTTATATATTTCAAAATAAAAAATGTTATGTGTTATTTTAAACATCTGATTATAGTTGAAATGTCTTGATACACTCCATTTAAGCTGAACTCTGTAAGGCATTATTTAATGCATATATAAGTTTGAGAATGGAAAGCCATTTTCCAGCCCTCATTACTTTTAAAAGGCAAGATGTATCCCCACTTCATCAAACGTATTGGCAATAAGAAGAAAAAGTTTAACAGAAACTCAAGACAATGTAAGTAGGATCAGTCAAAATTTAAGCTTTCCATGTAAACATATAAGAAGAGTAAACTCATATCTGTTCTCTGATTTGTATTTTAAAACTCAATCAATATATAACTTTGGGAAATTTACAGATAAACACATATTGCACCCATATATTTAAATATATGCTTCTAAGTCCACATACAAGTATTATATATGTAAAAATCTGTGTAAAACTAAACTACATTCAGAAAAAGCATATGCTTAAAAATTCACTCAGCTTTCATTCATTTACATAACACATAAAAATATGGTCTCCTAGACATAATTACAGCCCAAACTTGCTGCAATCACATGATTGGCCTATCATGCTTGGGCTTCTGTGTGTGATTAGTGAATAAATTAAGAGAGCATGGGAACTTCCATTGATAATTTACAAGCTACTCTTATAGTACGTTTATCACTTTTGACCTTCAGACTTTACCCATAATGAAATATGATAACAGCCCCACTTAACTATCAAGTCCACAAAACAATGTGTGTGGGTATGTGTGTGTGTGTGTGTGTGTGTGTGTGTGTGTGTGTGTATGTGTGTGTAATTTATTTCCAGGGCACAGTGATGTGTTTCTCACCCTCCTTGTCCCCTAAAATATGCTACAATAGATTCATAAACATTTATATTATTTTGAACTCAGTTTATCTTTTTTTATAGAAAATAGGTTTTTTTTTTCATAAAATATATTCTGATTACTCTTTCCTGACAACTTCTCCCAGCAGATCCATTCCACTTCCTCACTCACCCAAATTTCTCTCTCTCTCTCTCTCTCTCTCTCTCTCTCTCTCTCTCTCTCTCTGTCTGCCTTACATTAGAATATAAGACAAGGCATCTAAAATAATAACAACAGTCAGACAAGAATAGTACAAAACAAGAAAACAGAAAAGGAAAAAAACAGAAAGTACAGGAAACATGTAGACACTGAGACACACACACACACACACACACACACACACACACACACACACACATGAACACACAGAAAACCCATACGAATAAACTCATAAATCATAATACATATGCAAAATATCTGTAAGGGTAAAAACAAAGCATTCTGAAACAACCTAAAACAACAACCACCACCCTCCAAAAATGCCACTGAGTTCATTTGGTCTTGGTCATCTACATCTACTTCTGGGCAAGGGGCCTGTCCCTCAGTGTGATTTTTGTACCCAGTGCAACTCTGTTGGAGAAAACTAACTTTTCATTTGGAGCAGTTATTAATTGGAGAAAGCTTCTAGATTAGGGAGATGGGGAGGTGGGCTTCTATCCATTTCTTTTTGTACTGTGTTGGCCTCATCTGGATTAGACCTGTGCAGGCCTGTGTATGCTGCCACAGTCTTTGTGAATTTGTGTTTGTGTCAATCCTGTTGCATTTAGACAACCTTTTTGCCTTGATGTCTTTTGTCCCCTCTGGTTCTTAACATTTTTTTCTCATCCTCTTTCACTAGATTCCCTGAGGCCCAAGGGGAGGGATTTGTTAGAGACATTCCATTTATGACTGACTCTTTCAAGGTCTTACTCTCTCTGCACATTGATTTATTGTGAGTCTCTGCTTTTGTTACCATTTACTTCAGGATAAAGCTTTTCTGATGCTTGCTGAGCAAGACACTTATCTATGGTAGAACAGACGGTCATTAGGAGTTGTTTTATTGCTGTGTTCTTTTAGCAGAACTGTAGGGTTTTGGTATATCTAGTTTCAGGTTCTTGGCCACTTGAGCATGGGTTTCATCTCATGGTGGAGGCCTTAATTCCAATCAGGTTGGGGCTGGTTATTCCCACAACTCTTTTGCCACTATTGTACCAGCATGTCTTGCAGGCAAGTCACCATTGTAAATGCCAGAGTTTGTGGCTGGGTTAGTGTTTACCTTTCTTTTCTTGTATTATGTAGAGTATGTTCCAGTACCATGAATACTAGTCAGTATGTCTGAAGGCTCTAGTTAGGGTCTAGCTTAATTTCTCCATGTTCTGTGATTTTCTTAGTTGTTGGCTTCAGCAATAGAGCCTTTCCATCACTTTGTGAAAAGCAAGGAATATCCTTGGCAATAGCTTTGTTTGTGGGTTTCCATGGGCTCCCTTGGCTAACAATTCAATTGGATGTAATTCATTGCCAACATTGGAAGTGGTGAAAGATGTCTTGTTGGGGCTTTGTTCCCCCTATTTTTCATTTGTTTGTTTGTGATTGAATGGTAAGTTGCATTTTGAACGATTAATTAGCAACATATAGTTATCTTGATGATGCTTAGGCCATAAGGATACTAAAGTATGTTGATATTGAAGGCTGGATACTAAAGATATGATAAAAAGTAGAAGACAAAAGATATTTACTTTTTCACAGAAATCTTGTCAAGTGGTACTCCTAGTGAGTGGCGATATAGAGTGTGCATTTCTGGCTCTTGCATCAGGATGGGAAATAAAACCATTTTATTTTTGTTTGCTTGTATTCAGTGCTTTAAATGAGGTGTTAGCACTCTACCAGCTTTTTGTTTTTGTTTTTTTTAATAAACCTTAATTGAACAGTCATCATGTGCACTTATAAATGTGGATAGCTTCAGGCCTAACAGCAGAGATGAGTAGTTATAACATAGACTGCATGTTGTATACAAAACTGAAAATATTTGTGGTAGTTATTTACCCCAGAAAGCATTTGACTTGTCTTAAATTTATGAGCAGTAATACTAAGGGTTTATCGAAAATTATTACAAAGCTTTCATTCTTAGCCCACAGAAAGCACATTAAAACATAATTTGAACACTGGGTTTACAATGCAGTTTTTTAGTTTCACAAGATTCAAACTGCAATTGAATTAAAACTACCAGGAATCATTATTGAATAACATTTCATTGTAATGATTTCTTGCCTGTGGAAGCCAGACTTAAAAGTATTTTATAGTTGTCCTTCAATTATAAATGTATGAATTCAAAGACAAATTGTGTGTAAAATTATAGTTTTAGTTTCAGATATTTTGGATCGTAGTGATAAAAGTTTTAATCTTTGTTAATAGTTTAAAAATAGTTTTAGAGGGGCTTTAAAATGTGGCTTAAATTTTATTGCTACCTAAGACCTGTGAATAAATATATCACTATAAATTTTATATAGTCTGTATTAAATAATGGAATTACTAGGAGAGAAAAATAAGTTCTATAATTTAATATTTTTTTTAAGTTCAGGTTGGAAGAGCTGAAAAGAAAAATAGTAAATTAGAGGAAAACACAAAAAATTAACTAAATTGTCAAAATGAAACATCCTTTTTGTCTTATTCAATATTCTGTGAGATGAGAACAAATGTATACCAGCATATGTCTTCAGTATACAAAATGACACATGCCTGTGAGTGTTTTTTAATTAAAAAACTAAATTTAAAAAATTAATTGAGAGAATAAAATAAAATGTATACTAGAACAAAAATTATTAAAACTAAGGATTATATTTAAAGAGTCAACTGCAGCAAAAAGTTTAAAACAGATGAAAGACACCATGCCACAGAGTGAAGCACAGTTATCATATTTTGATCAGCATGAAATAGAAATGTATATTCATGTACTTCAGAGTTTAATTGGTACAAAGAGGCTTTAAAATCTTCTAATGAAAATAAGATTGAAAGCCCTCAGAAAGGACACATTTGGTTACAATGGAATTCAGAAGAATAAAATGATTTAATCCCTTTATTTTTTTTTTGATACTTTATTTATACTTCCGATGTTTCCACATTTCCAGGTCTCCCCTTTGGAAACCCCCTATCCCTCCTCCCCTGCCTCTATGAGGGTATTCCCCCTCCCACCCACCCACTCACCTACCCACTCGCCCACTCCCTTCTTCCCTCCTTGGCATTTCCCTATACTGGGGCATCTAACACCTTCAGGCCCAAGGGCCTTTCCTACCCCTTTATTTTTTAAACATTAAATTCAGGTCATATCCACACCACAGGGAAACATATATGTATTCTTTTAAATATTACCTATAACCCCCCCCGTGTGTGTGTACAGCAGCAGCAACAGCAGCAGCAGCAGTAGTAGCAGCAGTAGTGTGTGTAGTAGCAGTAGTAGTAGTAGTAGTAGTAGTAGCAGCAGCAGCAGCAGCAGCAGCAGTAGCATTAGTATTACTACTACTACTACTACTACTATATGTTCAAGTGGTTTGAATGCTTGGTCTCTTGTTGATGGAAAGAAACTGTTTGTGAAGAATTAGGAGGTGTGGCCTTCTTGGAGAAGATATGCCACAGGGAGTGTTTTTTGAGATTTCAAAAGAGAGGGACAGCATATTAAATGTATTTTATTATCATGCTTCTTTATTTTATACATGAAATACATACACTTTACCATATATCTAATGCTATATAATTCTAATAAAATAAATTATCTATACTATTAGCTAAGAAGAGGAAGAACTTCATAAATTAATAGTATAACATAATCTGTTCCTTAATCTGTTCCTTCCAGGGTGTACTCTTCCTCCCAGCATGCTTCTGGGAAGGCATTTTAGATTATAAATTCTTACATAATTCTGGATATACCACTCACTGATGCTACAAATTTATTATCAAGCAAAGTCAACAAATAAATATCTATATACATATTTATTTGCAGTTCTAGGTTTAGAAGCCAGGGCCCTGTACATGCTTGCAGGTGCTGGCCCACTGTAAAACACACACAGGCATGTGTCATTTTGTATACTGAAGACATGTGCTGGTATACATTTCTTCTCATCTCACAGAAGATTGGAAAACACCAAAAGGCTGTTTCATTTTGACAAATAAATGTGGTTTGGTGGATTTTCTATCATGTTAATGTCAAACATTGTAGTGAAATTGTTCTTCTACTGTAACTATTATATCCATGCTTTCTATACTTTATTAATTGATTTATATGTACTGTATATTGGTATTTGGAAACTTTTTCATACTTTCATCTAATCTCATTTCTGAACACATGATGTTCAACAATTTTATATATGGTTGTTAATATAGCATGCATAAGACCCTAGGATCTATCCCCAACACTATATAAAACTAGAATGTGGGCTCATTCCTGTAATCAATCCATCACTCTAGAGGCAGATCTAAGAGAATAAATTTGAAAGCTTTCTTCGGCTACATAGTGGGTTCAAGTTCCATATGAGACCCTGTCTCAAAAAATATAAAAGAACAATCATTTATATGCACACACATGAAAGCTATAAAGCTGTAAACTGTGTTGTGGTTTTATAGCCACTACTTAGATAATAACAGCAAAATCTCAATGATTTTGTATACCACAGAACATACAGAGATTTAAGAAAAACTTTCCATGATAAAGGAATTATTTTAAAATTTATATTTGTTTAATCACATGTCATTAGAGGAATGGCATCTCAAGATTCTCATGAAGCGCTTATTTGCTCAAAGAGTAATGTTAAATTTAATCATCTTGGATATTTTGTTCTCCATCAGGAAAAATAGTAAAAACAGAAATCCATAATACTTATGGACATTAAAGGACATGGAGTCATAATACTTTTCTGAGATGCTATATGGTCTGATGGAGGAACACCACAGACCTAAAAAGCCTTTTAAAAAGGAATTCTTTGCATGAAAACTATACTCAGATCAGCTTCAGTTCAGCTAATGAAACATTCTTTTCAACTTGGAGGATATTTCCTCATTTATTCTGCTCCCAAATAAGCCTGGAACATTAGGAAAACCCCTGCACACTTCAGAGATTATCACTATCAATTCTCTTTTCTTACTCTCAGACTTCCATGTTTTACTTCCATGTATCCATTGACAGTATGTAAGGAAAGTTTGCAGATACTCTGACTCACTTTCCTCAACTATAACACACTACATTATCCTTTATACAACCATTAAAAGTATGTTAAAGATTTTCTTGATTTTACCTTTAATTCCAGCAGAGGCAGGTATATTTCTATGAGTTGGATGGCAGCCTGGTCTACAGAGCTAGTTCCAGCATAGCCAGGGATACACAGAGAAACCCTGCCTCAAAAAGCAAAACAAAACAACACAACCACCAAAAGAAGATCTCCATGAACTTGGATCGATCTGCATACATATGCATCCTCAGGTCTTAAATAAGTTCACAAATTATGTATATATGATTTGTTCAGCATATTCTTATTGTTTTTGGTTGGAATAATTGTTTCTTGAGAATTTCTATACATTACCCAGAAGTGGAATTCCCAAATGACTCTACAAAAAATATCTATAAAATTTGCTATGCCTTTCAAAGAATAATGGCCTGTTTTTACAGCTATCACTTATATAACTATCAACCTTGTCCGAGTTCTAAAGTATGTATTTATACATAGCCTTAAAATGAGTTTCCATTGAAATATTTCTGACTTAGTAGCAGAATAAAGGAATCTTCTTAAAAGAAGAACACCTCTGTATAAGTTTTTTATTGCTGTGATGATAGATATAACAAACTTGGCTTAAGAATAAATGAAAATTAACCTTAAAATAAGTAGTAACTCTAATACAGCTATTGGTGGGCTGAAATTCGGGTGTTACAAGTCTGAAACATGCAGTGTAGGCTGAAATTTTTGTATGAGAGTTATACTTCTTCTGGAATCTCCAGAGAACATCATATTTCCTTAAATTTTCTCTAATTTTAGAGACAACTTATATGTCTTGGGTTATGATCTCTTTCCTCTATCCACAAAGCCAGAAATGCTGCATTTCTCAATACTGATTCATATTGGCACATTTCACTTTCTGTGACACCTCTTGCCTGCTTTTCATTTACAGGGATTTCTGTAATTATGCTGGGCCTCCTGAATAACACACCATCAAAGCTAGATTAAAGAATAGTGATTACATCTCCAACTGAGTTCTCCATTCATGCAACATCGTATATTGACAAGTTCTGAGGATTCAAACATGGATATCTGTTGCCTGGGAGAATTTTCTCTACCATAGCAATCAGCACCTCTGTCATTCAAATGTCTCAGAAGTTGGTAAACTTTTTCCAAAAAAAGGCATTCTAATTCTTGAAGACTTATACATACCACGAATAACCTTCATTCTATTCTTATCAAAACCATTCTGTCAATTAAAAAAATTCTACCAAAGATAAAAGTAGCCTCAAATATTAATGTTTAATATTACTATGTAAAGGTTAGTAAATTTTACCTGATACATGTCTTGTATTCTCTTATAGCATATAAACCATGATGAGACTATAGAAATCAACTCTTACATATCTTTTATTAAATGAAAATGAAGTCTTCAAATGTATATACAGTATCAGATATTTTAATATGTTGTACTAACTAGTTGAGGCATTGTCACATAATCCTCTAAAAAGGAAAAAATATCTATGTCTTCCTCTGGATATATTGTGGGATAAATAATATGACAGTTGGCTGGCATAAAGCAAGTCATTTTTTATAATATTCCAAGCATTTTCCTGGAGAGCTATTTATCATGCTTTTCTATTATCACTTGGTATTTGAGCCATAAAGGTAATTAACTAGGAATAAGTGAACCGAGTAATATGCCTACACCTGTCCACCCTTCATTAGCATGACTTTATGAGGCACAGTGGTAGGAGAAACAGTTTAGCTTGGAGGAAAAAATACTATATTGATTTTTAAAAATATTGAATGCATTTATTATGCCTTTGGAATGATGGATCAATCATAGGACCTAGGACTTTGGATTACAAACTATTGTTACCAAACAGGAATTGCATCATTGCTTTGTGTCTTAACTCTCTACCTAAGACTATCTTTAAAATATCTCATGTTGAAATTATATCCATCATTATTTACTCTTATTATGTCTGCTGGATATAAGAATCTATAACATTTAATTTAGATATTGTCTGTTAGACTATATCATAATTATACTACATAAAATATAATGAGATGAAATAATAAGATATTAAATAAAAGGCTTCTATATGTTTTTCTGAGTTTGAGATGCTACAATATTCTGGATATTGTTACATTTTGAGATACAAAAACATGATCATTTGAAAAAAGGATTGGGAGAATTACATATAAGCATAAACCATGGACAACTGAAGCCAAAACCAAAGTAAATTAATCAGATACATTAAGGTTCCAAATGTTAATTTCATTATCCATCAATATTTGACATGGAACTTAAAGCTAGCAATATTCAAAAGGCTTATATCAAAAGGTAATGGTCAAATATTAGGGGATATGCAAAGAAAGAAAGAAAAAGTACAAAAATTCTAGAGTGCTTGTAAATAATGAGATGACCTACAACTATGGGGTTGTTTGTATTTTAACCACAACTATATCCTTAGACTTTTTTCTTTTTTGTATAAAATAATACATATAGGTGAAAGCAGTGCTTTTCCCCCATTTTATATTCTGTCTTGAAAATTCTTATATTTGTAATTTGGAAAGTTAGAATCTAAGCCACAGAATGATGAAAATGACAGTCACATATAATTTGATGCATATTAATGGGAATCAAATCTATAAAGAAATAATTCAACTTCTTATGTTTATCAGCATACCCCATTTAATGATACACATAGGCCAGTCATTAGCAAGGGAGAGTAGAGGTTCAGTCAGAATTAAAAATAGTTCAGACAGAGGTGTCAGCCAGTTCATCCAAACAGAAGGTCCAGGTAGAAGAAAGATTAGGTGTTATTAAATAGATCATTATCAAGGTGAAATAAAATATTTGACATATAGGGGAATAATAAAAATAAAGTTGTGGAGCTAGCTGACTGTATTTATTTTCAATATTTTGTTGGACTTTGTACAGATCTAATAACCTGAGAAAATCTTGGCATATCAAGATTCAATATAGGAAAATAAATATAGAAACAACAGCTGTGAATATTCTGACATTTAGAGTGGAAGGGAAGGGTTATTATACATAAAAATAAGGCCATCTGGTTGTTTGCTTTTACATCTATACTAAATTATACATAACTAATAATAATATGATTGTGATATAATACTAAAGATTATTCCCTTTCCTGAACTGCTCTGATTGATTCAAATTTTTGATATGCTTTATTAAGGGATTGGTATAAAGGAAAAAACAAAACAAAACAAACAAAAGTTCTATGTTGTTGTGAAGTTACATTACACTATGAAAAGGCAGTTAGTAAAATGCAAACAAGTTTTTCATCAATCTTCTAAAAATTGATAACCTTTTGAGTATATTAAAATGACTTCTGTTTACTTATATAAAACATTTAATTCACACACACACACACACACACACACACACACACACACACACACACACACACACACCCCAATGGGTATCCAAACATTAGTAACAGTAGCTAGGGTACATTGCCCATTGTAAAGATACTCATTTGAATACTGTCTGTATTTGCAGTATCTTTTTAGAGAACTCCTTTAGTTTTTAGGAATGTTTCCTCTTTTAAGCAAAATTTATGTAAATACTTTAGTAGTATAATAAAATGCAAAATTATTGATGTTCTATTTAGCAAACATAATTATCCTTTCTTTCAATAATATTTCCTTTAAGAACACTGGTGGCACTTATACTAGGACATATGTGAGACAAGATGGAGCTCATATTTTCTCCAATTGCATATACAGCAATTCAGCTACATGTCTCATTGGATAAACAGCATACTCAGGGTTTGTTTATTGTTCTGAGTGTGTTATTCACTTTTCTCTCATAATCAGCAGCTTTCTGCTGTCTGCCAAATAATATAATTTCTCATCATCTGCTGTGCTGAAGCTTTTGATGTTTTAATAATGTTTAATTTAAAAAACAACCTTGCATACATATTTTATCTTTGTTGATTTTTTCCATATCACTCCCAGCAGTTTCTAGTGCTGGAGGAAAACGCCGCTTTGTCAATACGATCTGATTTGCTATTGAAAAAGAAGAGGCTATTTGATTTTTATTGCTTTTACCTCCAGAAGAACGACACAATTATAAATATTCTTAAATTCTTCCCTGTTTTCCCTCCAGTAAAATATTAAATTATCTAACATATCTAATATAATAGGCTCTGTTTCTCTGATTTTCTCTCTTGACTTGTGAAACATACTAATATATAGCAAAAAACACGAACCAGCCATATTAGGTTATATTTCTGCCTGTGGCAATTTCTAGATGCTTAAATTATGGCAAGCTTAATTGAGTTTTGAAATCTCTGTAACTTGCCTTCTAATCTGGGGAGAAAATGCTGACTCTGAGACATCTGATGGTGTTCAAAGGAGAGAATAAATACAGTGCATTCTCTAACTGCAACCCTCTGTGCTGATGTAGTGAATAGGCTCTGAGAAATACCATCAGCATTAAGTTTGTATGACTTCAGAATACCTAGATAGTAAGAGTTCCTTCTAATTTCATGTTCATGTCACATAATGTGGATCGTACTTCTTAGTTTAGATATCTGTGGGAATATTTCTGGGTTTTACAACTAGGCTGATCATCCCAGAAGCAGGATACCTAGTTAAATTTCAACTTTAGATGGATAGTTATCTTTTAGTGTGTGCCCACCAAGTGCTGCATGAGAAGAAATGAACAAAGATAATTAAATGAAAAATTCAATGTCTAATGATACTACCTTTGAACACTAAGTTGATAGGCTCAGGATTGTTATCATTGGGCCCAGTAGCTCTTCACAGAAATCACATCCTCTGTGGTGACACATTTGACACAGCGTAGGAAGAATTAGCAGAGCCTGCCTTCCAATTTATCTTAGTTTGCTTTTCATCATGATCTCTAGGGATTTAAAAATCTCCTGAGGCTGGATAGTTAGCTGAAAGGTTGGAGTATTTCCTGCTCTTTTGGAGGACCAGAACTCATTCACAGCACACATGTCAGCTAGTTCACAACAGCCTGTAATTCCAGTTTCAAAGGATTAAGCATCCACCTGTGTCATCTGTGTACACATACACAAACACACATATACACAAAAATTAAAACAAAATAAACCTTTAAAAAAGTCTGTGCATGCAGGGCTGCTGGTGTACATATGGATATAGGGCCATCTGAATGGGTAGCCTACCAGATACTGCCTCCCTGAAGAAAACTAACTCAGTAGAGTTTTTGTTTGTTTATTAGTTGTTTTGGTTTTTTGAGATTAGATTATAATTACATCATTTCACCTTTCCATTTCCTCCTTCCAAACTTTCTCGTATACCTTCCTTTGCTGTGTCAAATTTATGGCATCTTTTTTCACTAATTGTTGTTACATGAATACTTACACACATGTCTGTGTGTCTGTGTGTGTATGTACGTATGTGTATATCCCTAAATACAATCTGTTAGGTATGTGTAATGTTATATGTATATATATATATATTTTCTGAGATGACCATTTGTCATTGGATAACCAATTGGTGTTATCTTCCCTCGGGTATACTATTTATTATACTCTCAACATTTCTTATCTGTCTGTTTTTCTTTCTGTAGGGTTTAGGCCATGTGAGATTTTCCTGATACATTTTTGTGTCATCTTTATTCAGCTTGCATTTGAATAATCATGCTGGTGAGACTTTATGGGTGCCACTTCTGATATTACTAGGAAACACTCTCTCACAGAAAATTCTCTGACCCTCTGGCTCTTACGGTCTTTCTGCCCCCTCTCTGGTACTGGTCCTTGAGCCTGAGGTGCAGAAGGGGTTTGTAGATATATCCATTGGAACTGGACTCTGCGACTTTGTATTTTGATTGACTGTGGTTTTCCTTAGTGGTCTCTGTCTGTGACAAAGAGAAGTTTCCTTGATGAGACTATGCTTATCTTTTGGTATAAGAGTGTAGTGTGCCATGCAAACTTTGGTGGTAACCAACTCCTAATTGGACATAATGACTTCTTCTCAACAAGAGGGAAACCATGCCTGGTAATGGAAATCAAGAAATACTTATTTTAAAAGCACTGTCTGTACAGGGGTTAGAGAGAACATGTGCCTCTCTCCCAGATAACCTGAATTTGGTAAAAACGCACATGGGTGCACACACACACACACACACACACACACACACACACACACAGAGAGAGACACACAGAGACACACACATACACACACAGACACACAGACACACACCATTTGATATTTTCATTAATCTTAAAGCCACAAAAAAGGGAATGACTGAAAAATCCCTATACCCCCCAACTACCACCTCCCTCACCCAACCCAAGCCACCTGTGGCATTTTGCAGTGAGCTACTTTTATATCTAGCAGACAATTGGAAAGAATACAAAAACTATGTGACATTCATTTAAGAACTTCAGCACGTGCTGGTTTAGTACACTAAAGACTTTGATAAAAAGAAACAATGACAAAGGCCTACATTTTAAATGTCATTCATATATACCTTGTGGATGAGAGCTATATACTTTTACACACTTTTTTAGAGGAATAAATTATTGAATTACTGAAAAAAAAAAAAAGAAAATTAGGCCTGAGGGCAGGAAAGCAGGTGAGCTGGCCCCACCCATCTTCTGCTGTAGCACTCAGGAGAATGGGACCTACAGCTCACTTGAGAAGCAGAGTAGTGCTGGCCCTGATTGAGGGGGAAAGGGTGAGCCAGCCCCAAGAACAGAGCAAAGGAGACCTGACTTTGCAACTCTTCTAGCCTGAGGTGGTAGGCTGCAGGAGTGATAACCACATTAGTTGAGAGAACTGGCCCCAGTGTCATGAGAGCAGGTGAGCTGTCCTTGCCCGTCACCTATTGTAGCACCCAGGAGAGCAGGCCCTGTGCCTCTGGGCAGCACAGTTCAGCTGGCCCTGGTGGAGTGGATACAGGTGGGCCGTCCCTGCCACTCATCTGGAATGAGATGGCATGGAGGGGATGCCTTCTACCCCTGCCTTGGTACAACCTTCAGTAGGTGGAAGAGCTGGTCCTGGAGTCATGAAAGGGGGAGAGAAAGCCCTGCACTTTGCCTGGGCAACACAGTGGAACTGGCTTTGATGTAAAAGGCACTAGTGAGCCAGGCTTAAGGGTGTAAGAGTGGGAGAGTTGGCCCAGGCTGTAACACTTGAGAGAGTGAGTTCTGCACCTTGACTGGGCAGCAAATAGAGCTGGCTCTGGAGGCATGGGTAAGGGTGAGCTGGCCCTGAGGGCAGGAGAGTAGGAGAGCTGACCCTGTGTCCTAATAACAGCAGCTTTGGGTTGCAGCAAAAGCAGTGCTGGAGAACTCACCTGGGTGGTGTGGATAAGGAAGAGTCTGCAGGCTGACCAGCTCAGCTATCACCCATGTCCAGATCCAGGGCACCAAGACAGCCTACCCCAAAATCTATATGATTTTTGAATGGTTGGGATAAGTGAAAAGGGCCAGTTCTGCTCTTCCAAAGCTGCAGGATATTCACAATTCAGGGCAACAAATGGTTACTCAGGAGGAAACCCAATGAGGATCCAATATTGATGGTATCACAGAAGCCAAAGATCTGGAACCAGACCAAAGGCTTATTGCAATGAACATTTACAAATGAAGATATGTAGACAGAAGGATACACTGTGGAACACACTGTGACACACTACAGCTTTTATGATGTTTCCTATGCTTTGCTTGTTTGTTGTTGTTGTTTTGTTTGTGAGTGTTTTATTTTTTAGAGCAGGGCTGGGGTGCACGATGTGAAACTCACAAAAAATCAATAAAAAGGTTTTTTTAAATTTTTTTAAAAAAAATTTAAAAGGTATCCTATAAATATCCAAAATTTAGATTAAAGAAAACCGGAGACATTGTAACACTACTATGCTGATTTCAATCAAATACATAAAAATGAAAATATTATACCATGAAAATAATACATACTATATTTATAAAAAATGAAGTCAAAGGGATGAACTTCAGTTACTTATTAAGAAGTAGTTGTAAATTTGTTAGGTGGGTGGCAATAGGCATGACTCATCATTTGTACCACAAATAAACTAATTTATTTTCTATCTTGTTTTTCCTAAAAATGATAGAATTCTGATTTCTGTGTAATCATTATTTTTGACAATTATCCATACGCTCTTTTCTTGGTGGCAACCTCATTTTTCTTCACTCTGTTTCCAAAGTAAAGTAGTCAAAACAGACAAAACAAAATGAAATAAAACAAAAAAACGTATAGAAATACTTAAACTGAGAATCTAGAAGGAAAAAGTGATAGCCTGTTAAGGATTTTGACTGTGTGCATGACATTGATTTAAATTGCTCAGAAATTTTACAACTATTTGCAAATTTCTCAGCCATACTCAGGTTAGATGAACCCCTCAGAAAAATAAATAAGCCTTGCCTGAGTTAACTGTTCCTTTAAATGTTCCTAGTTGTTTATTGCCTGTGGACTTGGTGTTAGAATGAAATAAAAAGTGTCTGGCTCATATTATTCAAGTGCGGGACTATCTAAACTTGAGTAGCCCGAAAAAGATAACTTTTAAGTAAAAGGTCACACAATCACTTACGATCACCAGCCATTACAAAGATAATGGGCAATAGGATGGAAAGGAAGTTGAATTTAAGATCACTCAAGCTACATGCCAAAACCACTTTTCATTACTGCTACTTATATATAAATCAATTAAATGTTGTAACTAATATGGATTTGAGACTCTGACATATGGCTTGGTCTCTGTTCTTTTTCTTCATTTATCCCCAGCTCCCTCCCTCCCTCCCTTTCCCTCCCTCCTTCCCTCTCTCTCTATCCCTCCCTTCACCTCCTTCCTCTCCTCTCCCTGCTCCTCTCCTCTCCCTGCTCCTCTCCTCTCCCTGCTCCTCTCCTCTCTTCTCCTGTCTCTTTCCTCATATTCCCCTCCCCTGTGTGTTTCTTTGTACATGTGTGTATGTGTTTATATGTAAATAAATCTAGATTACTGCATTTTCCCAAGTTGCTAAATAGTTTTCTTTAAGGACAAAATTAACTATTGAAAATTGGATACATGGTGTAGTATTGTATATGTTTAAATGTAGTGCTTTCTGATCAGCATGTGCTTTCTCTCTCACTGATAGTAAAGTATAAACTCTGTTTGATAATAGGTCTATCTGTTGTATGATTAACAAAATTAGAAGCAAAAGAACATACCATAATTTTCTTAAGCTTTTATCATGTTCTTGACATTTTTACAATTTACTATTTACTGAAGTCAGTGTGGAAATTCCTCAAAATCTAGAGATAGATTTATCATAGGATTTAGCTACAACATAGTTGGGTATATAACAAAATTACACTATGATTTTACAATAGAGATACTCATTACTGCTCTAGTCACACTACCCAGGAAACAGAGACAGACCCAGATATCCATCAACTGATGATTAGATAACAAAAATGTGGCATGTTATATAGATGAATATTACTTATCTGTCAAAAAACTGAAATTATGAAATTCTCATGGATGGAGCTGGAACAATCATTCTGACTGAGGTAGCCCATAACCAGAAAGAAAAATGTCAAGTTTTCTCTTTTTATTATTTTTTTATTTTTTTATTTTATTTTTTGATATTTTATTTACATTTCCAATGTTTCCCCCTTTCTAGGTCTCTTCTTTGGAGACCACCTATCTCCCCCCTCCCCCACCTCTATGAGGGAATTCCACCTCCCACCCAGCAGCCTGCCACTCCCATATTCCCACCTTGACATTCCCCTTTACTGGGGCTTATCCTCCCCCTGATGGCCAACAAGGCCCTCCTCTGCCACATATGTGGTCTTTGGTTGGTGGTCTAGCTTCTATGAGGACCAAGGGGGATCAGGCCAGTTGACACTGTTGCTCCCTCCATGGGACTGCAAACTCCCTCAGCTCCTTCAGTCCCTTCTCCAACACCTCCGTCTGGGACCTCACTCTCAGACCAGTGGTTAGTGTAAAGTGAAACTTGGGTATTCCGAACTTTTGGGCTAATATCCACTTATTAGTGAGTATATACCATGTTCATTCTTTTGTGACTGAGTTACCTCGCTAAGGATGATATTTTCAAGTTCCATCCATTTGCCTGCAAATTTCATTAAGTCATTGTTTTAATAGCTGAGTAGTACTCCATTGTGTAAATGTACCACATCTTCTGTATCCATTCCTCTGCTGAGGGACATTTGGGCTGTTTCCAGTTTCTGGCTATTATAAATGTGGCTGCTATGAACATAGTGGAGCATGTGTCTTTATTACATGCTGGAACATCTTCTGGGTATATGCCAAGGAGTAGTATAGCTGGGTCCTCAGGTAGTATTATGTCCATTTTTTTGAGGGTCCGCCAAACTGATTTCCAGAGTGGTTGAACTAGCTTGCAATCCCACCAACAGTGGAGGAGTGTTCCTCTTTCTCCACATCCTCACCAGCATCTGCTGTCACCTGAGTTTTTGATCTTAGCCATTCTGACTGGTGTGAGGTGGAATCTCAGACTTGTTTTGATTTGCATTTCCCTGATGACTAGGGATGTTGAGTATTTCTTTAGGTGCTTCTCGGCCCTGTGAATTTCCTCAGTTGAGAATTCTCTGTTTAGCTCTGTTCCCCATTTTTTGATGGAGTTATTTGCTTTCCTAGAGTCTAACTTCTAGAGTTCTTTGTGTATGTTGGATATTAGCCCTCTATTGGACGTAGGATTGGTAAATATCTTTTCCCAATCTGTTGGTTGCCATTTTGTCCTACTGACAGTGTCCTTTGCCTTACAGAAGCTTTGCAATTTCATGAGGTCCCATTTGTCGATTTTTGATCTTAGAGCATAAGCCATTGGTGTTCTGTTCAGGAACTTTTCCCCTGTACCCATGTGTTTGAGGCTTTTCCCCACTTTCTCTTCTATTAGATTCAGTGTATCTGGTTTTATGTGGAGGTCCTTAATCCACTTGGATTTGAGCTTTGTACAGGGAGATAGGAATGGATCAATTCGCATTCTTCTGCATGTAGACCGCCAGTTGAACCAGCACCATTTGTTGAAAATGCTGTCTTTTTTCCACTGGATGGTTTTGGCTCCTTTGTCGAAATTCAAGTGACCATAAGTGTGTGGGTTCATTTCTGGGTCCTCAATTCTGTTCCATTGATCTACCTGCCTGTCACTGTACCAATACCATGCAGTTTTTATCACTACTGCTCTGTAGTACAGCTTGAGATCGGGGATGCTGATTCCCCCAGAGGTTCTTTTGTTGTTGAGAATAGCTTTTGCTATCCTGTTTTTGTTGTTGTTGTTGTTGTTGTTGTTGTTGTTGTTGTTCCAAATGAATTTGAGAATTGCTCTTTCTAAGTCTATGAAGAATTGAGTTGGAATTTTGATGGGGATTGCATTGAATTTGTAGATTGCTTTTGGCAGGATGGCCATTTTTACTATATTAACCCTCCCAATCCATGAGCATGGCAGATCTTTCCATCTTCTGAGGGCTTCTTCGATTTCTTTCTTCAGCGACTTGAAGTTCTTGTCATACAGATCTTTCACTTGCTTGGTTAGAGTCACACCAAGATACTTTATATTGTTTGTGACTACTGTGAAGGTTGTCATTTCCCTAATTTCTCTCTCAGCCTGTTTATCCTTCTAGTATAGGAAGGCTACTGATTTGTTAGAGTTAATTTTATATCCGGCCACTTTGCTGAAGTTGTTTATCAGCTGCAGCAGTTCTCTGGTGGAGTTTTTCGGGTCACTTAAGTATATGATCTGCAAAGAGTGATAATTTGATTTCTTCCTTTCCAAGTTTTCTCTTATTTGTGGATGTTAGTTTTGAATATTCACGTTTCATTCATGATACCCATACAACTCAGGAAATTAGTGATAAGCTATGGCTGGGGGTAGAGTTGAATGGTTTCAAGGAAGGGAAGATAGAACACAGTAGTATAATGTTTTAAATGGAACTACTGCAATGAGAAGGGTTAAATTGGAGTAGTGGGTGGGAAGTCTGAATAGATGAGAGAATAGGGAGGGGCAAAGAAAACAAAACCTATCAAGAGTCATATGGAAACCAACTCCAGATATATTTTGAAAGGAATATTATTTTCTCCATGTTTTGGAGTATTTTATACAGGTGCCTATTTTAATATAAAATTTCTACAAACATAGGTTTTCTATTAATAAAAGTAACATTGGTCTCTTCTCTAAAGATATGACTCAAGTTTCTAAAGGTTTATTTTATGTCTGTTTCTTGAATAACATCTAAATATTAAAAATCAATATATTTTTAAATTAAAGTTGGTTGTCTTTTATCTTTCTTTATTAATTAAACAACTAATTACTGTTTGCAGTTACCCATTTCCAAAACACTTGAACCTATGGTAATTTTTATTTTCTTCTCAGTTTCTCTAAACCCTATTATATATTTTCTAATTCCCATGATTTTTGTTTGTTTTTCCTTCTTTCCTCTCGCACATACCTCTTTATGATCAGTCTTTATATTTTCATAAATCATTACAAAAAATCTTCTACCGCTTTCAGATACAGTTTCTATTAAATTAGCTTATTAAACTAATTATGACCTACTTCAGATGTATGGATAACATAAATTTTCAAGAATATAAAGGGAAACAAACAAATGAGAGAAAATGAAAGATTATAAAAGACTGAAATCAAATTTAGAGAATTGAAAGTTACACAATTGCAGGTAAAAATCACACTGTTTTATATTATAGAAGGTTATTCTTACATAAAGAAAGACTATAGATCTACCCAAAGACCCAGCTATACCACTCTTTGGCATATTTCCAAAAGATGCCCCACTGTGCCACAGGGACATGTGCTCCACCAGGTTCATAGTGGCCTTACTTGTGATAGCCAGAAGCTAGAATCAACCCAGATGTCCCAGGATAGAAGAATGGATACAGAAAATGTGGTTCATTTACACAATGGAGTACTACTCAGCTATGAAGAATGAGGACATCATGAGATTTGCAGGCAAATGAATGGAACTAGAAAATAGCATCCTGAGTGAGACAACCTAGAACCAAAGGACATGCATGGTATGTACTCACTAATAAGTGGATATTAGCCAAAAAAAGTAGATACCCAGGATATAGTCCACAGAACTCAAGAAGAATAACAAGCCGAAGGGTCCAAGTGAGGATGCCTCAATCTCACTTGGAAGGGAGAAGAAAGCAATCATGGGGTGGGGGGGCAGAGGGAGGGAGGGACCTAGGTGGGAGAGGGAAGGGGGAAGGGGAACATGATCAGATATTGGAGAGGGAAAACAGGAATGAAAGCCTGAGGGCCAACAGAATGAATGGAAATAGGCAACCTCAGAGTCTGGGAGGTAGGGATACCATCTAGAATGTAACAGAGACCTGTGAGGTGAGACACTCTCAGGACTCAAAGGGAAGGACCTTAGATGAAATGCACAATGGTGGGGAGAGGGGGTTTACCCCTTTTCAGAGAAGAGGAGAAGGGGAATGGTGGAGAGGCTGGGAAGAGAAGGTGTCTACAAAGAAAATATAAAATGAATGAATGAATGAATGAATGAATGAGAAAGATAAGAGAAAAGATACCACTCAGTCTCCCCCCCAAATAAAAGTGACCCAAATTTTACCCTGAACATTTTTCCAAACTAATAGTCAGGAGGTAAATTTGCATTAAGTTGAAACATTATGACATTGAAGTAATCAAAGTACACAATTGCTTAGCATTAGGGAGAATAAAAGTTATATCACAGACTAGGTGACTGGTAAGTCTATATGAGTGTGAATCCTACTATTGAGGATAAAAATTAGATTACTCAGTTTTCAAAGATGGTGCAACAGTCACATCAAAAGTGTCTGAAAGAACTGCAGGGACTGAAATGGACAGGATTCGGAGGAAAAGGAGGTCCAGCAACAGGCCCAAAGTGGGATCCAGCTCAAGGGGAGGTCACAAGGCCTGACACTATTACTGAGGCTATGGAACACTCACAAAAATGGACCTAGCATGACTGCCCTCCTAAAGACCTAACAAGCAGCTGAAAGAGTCAGATGCAGATATCTGCACCCAAGCAATGAACAGAAGCTGATGACCCCTGTGGTTGAATTAGGGAAAGCTGGAAGAAGCTGAGGAGGAGGGCGACCCTGTAGGAGGACCAGCAGTCTCAATTAACCTGGACCCCTGAGATCTCTCAGACACTGGACCACTCACCAGGCAGCATACAGCAGCTGATATGAGGGCCCCACACATATACAGCAGAGGATTGCAGGGTCTGGGTTCAATCAGAGATGATGCACCTAACTCTCAAGAGACTGGAGACCCCAGGGTGTTTAGAGGTCTGGTGGGGTGGGAGTGGGGGATGGGGACATCCTTGTAGAGACAGGGTGTGCAGAGGAGGTGTGGGATGGGGAACAGTCAGAGGGTGGACCTGGAAGGGGGACTGTCCTGTCATATACCTTGATATTGTCCTATAGTCTCACCCCAGTGACATCCTCTTTTTTTGCATCAATAACTCTTCTTAGACACTTCTAAACTATGTTTGGGGTGTCTATTCAATGTGAAATAATTCCTTACAAGCTTCCTTTAACCAGACTCTTCTATCTATCATTAAAATTATGGCTTGTTTTACTTTTGGTTCTCGTTAAATAAGTAATTTATCACTTGATATTTGCTTAAAATGATATGTTATCCTACATCATTGCACAGTCTCAATAACTGAAGTGTATCATGCCGCCTAATGACCAATATGCAACAAACAGAAGCTTTTCTTACTGTTTAGAAGTAAAATGAGCTTGGAGGATTTCTGCATTTATTCAGATGTATATATGTATAATTTCTGTAGCATTCTTTATATTCTCTTCTATAAGAAATCATAACATTCTGATATTAAACATAAGTTTACATTGTAAGCACTAAAAGCATTCAGCTTCGTTTTAACACAGCTTCTTTTTTTTTTTTTTTTTGATGGATTTTAAATTGTTAACAATGTACAATTAATTCCATAGTTTTATTTGGAAATGTTTTAATGTGATATCTTGAATTTTTTTTTCTATTTTAGGGTTACATTTCTTTTTTCTATTATTATAAACAAAGTAGAAATCTGGGTATTTCTTTTTTGGTGGTAAGTTAGGAAAGAAAATTATAGTGGAAACCCAGAAATAGCTGTTTCTGAATTACAAAGCCTATGTTTGCCATGGGCATAAATTTATATACTTTTAAATTTCATGCAATGTGGTAACAGCTACGTTTTCTTTACTGTGGAGGTACATGCCAGTGATAAAATTTAGTCATCTTGAAGTTTTATGGGACATGTAGCTGCCTTCACTTTTTTGTGGGGATATTAAAGTGATTCAATACTGTCTTGAGCTATATATTATCCTAGCCCACCTGTAACTGACATTTCAGACTGATGGTTCAGCTTCATGAGCTCAGTTCTCAACAGCTATTTCCCTTTCAATATTAGAATTTCATGTGATTACATGACCCAGGTTTTGATGTTCTGGACATTTATTTTCATAATTAGAAGTTTGAACAATTTATTTCCGAATCTTTAAATTACACATTCAAACAACATAATAACATCTTATGTGATATATATATATATATATATATATATGTATATATATATATATATATATATATATATATAAATGATAGTAGCTATGGTAATAATGATAATTAGAACTCATATATACAAATATTGCTTTGCAGGGTCAAAGCACACTGCATGAATAGACACTGCAAGGATGCCTGAATATGTTTTTAAGTAAAAACAATATTTTACTTCTTTTCTTTTTCTTTCTTTTATGGTTTAGAGAGACAGAGTTTCTCTGTGTGACAGACATGACTGTCCTAGAACTCACTTTGTAGGTATCAAACTCACAAAGATTCACCTGCCTCTGCCTTCAGAATGCTAGGTTCAAAGGCATTCACTGCCATACCTGCCAGAAAACACCACTTTAAATAACTTTGTTCATTAAATTTATTTAAGTAGCTTTTAGATTCTATCCAAACTTTTCATGCTCTGAAACTGAGCTCACAAAACAACTTTTAAGTTAAGAATTTTGAAGTGAGTTCTATTACTTGTAGACATTATGAGGTATAGTGTGACATTTTCATTTATTTATATACTGGATAAAGATCAAATCAAGATAATTTACATACACATCAAATTTGTGCGTGTGTGTGCATGTGTGTATGAGTGCATGCATGTGTGAGTGTGTGTGTGTGTGTGTGTGTGTGTGTGTGTGTGTGTGTGTGCAGGTACATGTGCTTATGAGATTAGAGGATAACTTCCAATATCATTCCAGTGTCATTTATGACGATATGAATGAAAAATTACTCCAATAGGCTCAGGTATTTGAATACTTAGCTTTCAGTTGGTGACACTATTTGGTGATGTTTAGGAGGTGCAGCCTTGCTAGAGGAATTATACCACTGGGGGCAGGCTTTGAGATTAAATGGTCTCTTCCTACTCCCAGTTTGATCTTCCTACTTCAAACTCAGTATTTTTGGCACCTTTGTTGCAAATCATTTATATGTATTTGCATCAGTTAATTTTTATTCTATGTAATCTATTTTTTGCCTTAATGGAATTAAGGATAAATTCCGTCAATGGAATTACTGTAGTTGTTTGAAAAATATTGAAACAAGTGTTACATATCTAGGTTGTTCTTGTTCAATGTTTTGGCAGAAACAATTATTTGTGTATAGTCTTTTCTTAGACATTTGGAGAATAGAATATGAACCATATACTAAATAATGATGATGTTTTCAACTTTTAATTTAGTTTAATTGTCTTAACTGTGACATACAATTTTATCAGCAACACAGGAAAGGTTCATTTTATTAGGAGGTGAATAAGGAAAAGCATTGTCCTCAAGGGAATTCCTTATAAAAATCATCATTATCTCTTCTGTCTTCATTTTCTTCAGCAATGCTGTGGATTGATCCCATGGCTTGACACATTCTAGTAAAGAACTCTATGATTAAGCCACATCCTTAGCCTCAATTAATCATTTTCCATTATACAAAATAAATAATGATTGTTTAAAATGGCATTAGTTTAGTGGTATTTAAACTTTAGCAACAATTGTGTTGCTATTAGTAGAATATTCTGATTTGTTTACTCAAAATAGAATTTTCCCTTTTATCAACTTAGTTTCAACAATACTGAAAGAATTGCATGAAATATTCCTAATAGTAAATTTAAGGGTTGAAGTCCGGTAACAACTCATGCTTAATATCTACATTCAGTTTCTAAAGCAATTCTAAATCCAGTCAGGGTAACAAGATTACTTATAAATCCACAACTTGCCACCATGACACCCAAACAAGCAAATTTAAATATAATATTCAATCTCTGGTACCTAGTCTCATTTTCATCTCATAATACAAATTTAATTTAGTCCATCTTTAAAAGCTGTTATACTTGTCATCATTCATATGAGGGTCCAAAAGTCCAATAGAAAAAACCTTCGCATTCAAACATTGGGGGCTGGAACAAGGGAATGCTGGAGAAACATCTAAGCTGAATGAGACTCAAACCCAGAAGGGTAAAACCAAATCCTACTGGCATTGGATCTCATAATGGAAACATCTGAGCTCCCACAGGGACCTAAAACGTACATAGCCTCTCTCTTGGCCAAGTACCACTTCATGTCTGAAATATATGTGGCAGATATCCCATGGTCCTGGCACTTGCAACATCATGGGGTGTTCATCGCAACTAAAGTTTCACATTCACAGTTTTACATAATGGACTCTCTGGGCCTCCTTGTAGAGAATCCAACCCCATACACCTTGTCTGCCATCAACAGCGTTTCAGGATCCTTAGCAAACACCTTTATAACCCATTATTCTTGTATCTTTCATGCTCGTGAAACCATTACTCTGTAGACAATGCTGAGAAGTTTTGCTGCCAGTGAAAAAGTAGTCTAGCGAGGGACCGAGGTAGGCGGGCCTAGAAACCCCCCTGGATCCAAAAAGCAGGCGCCTGTGGCAGGAAACTTCTGCCTGGGACACTAGGATTCCATAGACAGGCAGCTCCAGGAGACAATCCTCTCTCTCCCAGGAACGCAGAAAAGCTCATAGCAGGGGCAACGCGTCCCCAGAGCTCACTGACTCTGCCCGCTTTCTGCGGGCCACAGAGACTGACGGCCAGCAGCTTCTGGCGA
>CM052722.1:40946072-40958572 GCA_028551405.1 Uromys caudimaculatus
GACTTACGACTGAGGAAGAGAGCACTAGGTGATTGGGAAGGCGGGCTGAGGGCAGGAGCAGGGTACAATGCACAGGAGGTAAGGCCCTGACTGAGGAGCAAGGCTGCACACAGAAACACAGTATAAAATCTGCTCACAAAAAGCGTAATAATGCTTTTAACTTCACCAGGACCAAATTCACATTGTAGTGAACTGATCTCTTGCCATACTGAATTCTGTGCTTGCCCCAATGCTTTGAGGTATGCTACCAATCTACTATGATGACTCTGTAGGCAACTTAAAATCAAGAAGTAGGTGGATCCAATTGTAGCACTGGGTACTGTATTAAAATACTTTAAGTATATGAACCTAAATGTACAGGCATCTGTGAAACTTCTACATGTAAAACTTTAGAAAACTCCTCTGAGCCCCATCCAGAGGTTTCTAATAAGTTACAGGAACTAAGGGACTAGAGATCTGTCATTTTCCCTACATACATTATTTTGGGTGATCTAGGGTAGAAGTGTCACTCAGACATATTTCATAAGCAATCTAAACATGATACAGATATACACAAAGGCGCCACATTTGGCCCCGTGTGTACACGTCACCAGTGCACAACACCTAACTGCAAATGTGAACCAGTGTAAGGCAATTCTTCTGGGAAGCAAAGAGTATCCATCAGGGCAGGGCACAGTCCACGACCAGCTGGCCGGCTGTCTGTCCTTGTGCTAGTCTTTGTGATAAAATGATTTCAGGAGGCAAGAGGTCTATTTCACTGACAAAAGGCAGTGAAGAATTATTGAAAGAGTTGATTCTGAATGGGGAAACCATCCAGGAACTGAAGTTGGAGGCTACTCAGGAGAACACCACTGGCCTTCAGTGCTGCTACAAGTCTAGAATAAGAGCACAAGAGCACTCCGAGGAGACTTATTGCTGAGGATCAAATGGGCACATAATTCACCCACTTGGGATGCTCCAAAGACCTTCGTCATTCTGCACTGCTATCAGCCGCTTACTCTGAGAAGTTCTTTACTCACTGAAGAAGCTTGTCTTCTATCTCTGGGCATTGCAGATGTTTGCTTTTAGATGGAGAGGCTCCTATTCTATCAGTTGTTTTATCATTTGAGTGGTTCTGTTCTACTTCACACAAATACATCAATGGGTCCTTTGATGCTACTGATATGTACTGTGATATAATCGTCTCTGGGAGCCAGAACATCTAGTCTGGTTTCCTCTGGAGCATTCACTGCAATGACAATCTGTTCATAGAAAGCTTGAATGCTGTGAATATCCTGATAGGTTACATACACTAGTCTTTCATTTTCTTTGTCATCTGTTAACTCCAACAGTTGCTGAGCACAATCTTTAATCAGCTCATCCAAGGCACCTTCCATTACCACCAGGTCGGAGAGCTCAGCCGGCCTGCAGCTTCTTCTGCTAGGGTGCAGCCCCAAAGTTGTTCAGGTCGAATCCTATCCACCAAATATGGTTCTTAGATTTCTTTTCCACCAGTTCGATGCCATCTAAGACATTGGTGATGGCATAAACTCCCTCTTCCAGATACCCAGTTTTGTGGCAACCTTGTTTAAGTCAAGAATGCCCCCAGGGGGAGATCTGACAAGAACCATAAATTTCAAGTTAAGTATACCAGCTACACATCAAACCGGGGCCTCTTCACTTTTAGAGCTTTTCTCATGGACACATATTGTACATATCCTTCTAGATTAATCCTTATTTTTGATGGCAGTAGGTTCTCCATGTTGATGGGGTCCTGTCAGCAGTGGCGCATGGTCAGGGTCCACCAGCAGGCTTGCAGTCTCTGTGCTGTCTGCCACAGACTCATGCTGTCTCAGCGCCCCTCATGTCCCACACACCCTCCTGCCTTCCAAAGAGGCTCAGAGGCTGTTCCTGGCTCCTTCAGTACTGCCTGCTTGACCCAGGGAGCACTGTAGCTCCACCCACAAAGCGCCATGGTTACACTTGCCCAGTGATGCACCCAGGCGCATCAGGGTAGGCTGGGTGACCGCTGAGGGAACCAAGGTGACTGCAGAGGCACTCTGGTTTCTCACCTGGCCATCTTTCCACATCAGAAATTAAGATTCTTTTGTCCTTTTTTGCAGTAAATTAAAAAATATATTATTTAGTGTTAAATCTAGGTTACTTCATTTCCTTAGTTCCTAATTTCTTAGTACACCTGTACCTGAACTATATACAGAGGAAAAAAAACTATGATATGACTTTATATATCTATCCTAAAAGCAACATCCTGAGAAATCATCTAGTGGGCAGCACTGATGCACAGCATTTGGTCCCAAAGGAAATGTTGTTCATCTCAGTGAAACTCAGAAAGGGGAAATATCCCTTTAGGACATATAAAAGAAGCAGAAAAAATGAGAGCAAAATTGGCATTTCTTACTTCTCAGTATCACATGACTCTACTAGTATGTCACTGTGTTCATTCCTTGCTTTCTTATGACAGTCTTCTTGATTCTTTTAGTTTTTGAGAATATTCATTTCTAATGCCAGTGATAGTATTTGCTAAGTGCTCTGATTCAAAACAGAGGACCCTATGATTTGAGAAAAAATTTAAAATTAAAACTACATATACTTGTGGGGCAGTGGACCATGAGATGAAGCCTGGACCTCGCTTCAGCTAAAGGCTAGAAGCCCCAGAGACCCTGAAGGGATGGTAGAAGCTTCGCCCATTCCCAGCACCAGGCCCGTCACATAGCTGCAGCCCCCATAGACTTGTGGCCATCAGTCATGTAAGGGCAATATCCCAAGTCCTTCCACATGTAGATGAGGCATCCCTAACATCTCAAACCAAGACAATAGGAAAAGAGATGTGACCACTGTCAAGAAAGCTCAAAACAGTTCTTCATAATAACAAGGTATCTAGAGGCCCGGAGGGCATGCCAATAAGCTTTCCTTTCCAGACATTCCTCCCTTCAAAAGGTATTTAATCTCAGGCCAACCCTGAGAAGGAGGGTATGGTTTTATGTATCCATTTTCTGCCATGACAATAAATAGTTTAGAACTATGGACTGCCTCTTTTCATCAAGAGTCCCCATGGGAACCCATGGAAAAGCCCTTTGCCTACAGAACCAAAGTCTAATCTCCAGTGGAAGGCCTCTCTGCACTCCCAGCCACAACTGCCACCAAGCCTGCTTTTATCAACCCAAGGACTTTCCGAGGGACTAGCCAAAGCTCCCCTTTTCCCCCAGCCCCAGGCTAGAC
This sequence comes from Uromys caudimaculatus, assembly GCA_028551405.1. Taxonomy (NCBI): domain Eukaryota; kingdom Metazoa; phylum Chordata; class Mammalia; order Rodentia; family Muridae; genus Uromys; species Uromys caudimaculatus. Next base: position 40,949,292 of record CM052722.1, read on the forward strand.
CCAGCCCACGATTCCCCACTCTGTTCTCAGCTCTTCTGCAGCTCCCAGCAACACCTAGATGTTCAAGAACCTGAGAACCCCATAGTAGGCTCAGGGGCCACCAACCAGCTCTGGCTTTTCCACATCTCAGACTGTGCCTTCCCACCCCCAGAATAGTGCCTCCGGCTTCACTATAGCCCAGCAACCCTGCCCTGGCAGCAGAGCATAGTTAATCTCCAAGCATTCCACCTTCCCAAGTGCCTAGTGGTGGAGCAGACGCAGCTCAACACACACACACACACACACACACACACAAAATGAAGTAATATAAATAAGTAAATATAAATATGAATAAAATAATGTAATAAATAAAATCTTTTGAACACTCTTACATATTGATCTTTAGATCTAATGTGAGCTCAAAGCAATGAACTAGCTAACATGAAAATGCCTTTCTGTAGATCAGCGCACTGATGGTGAGCTTTTGGGAAAACAAGAATTCATTTGAAAGTAAAAATAATTGCTATCTGAAATATTATAAACTTCTAAAATCTGGGGGGTTTTTTTTGTTTGTTTTTTGTTTTTGTTTTTGTGAGTAGCAAGTAGCTAAACCAGGATGAAAAACATGAAATGTTTGTTTATATGAACCAAAGAATAATGAATTAGTAATCAAACAGTTTAATTGAATTAAAGTATATGGTTTATTTTTTAAATAATATATGCAATTTATGAAAGGATATACCTCATGCATGTATATATTTGTTTTAGAAAATAATTTCATTTTATAGTGTGTGTGTGTGTGTGTGTGTGTGTGTGTGCGCGTGCGCATGTACATGTGTGCACGTACGTAAAGTGTCCTGAAGAGGGGGTCAGATCCTTTATAGCTGGAACTGCAGATGGTTATGAGCTTTCTAACATGGGTGTTTGGAATAAAATTCAGATCCTATGAAAGAGCACCAAGTGCTCTTAACCACTGAGTCATGTCTAAAGCTCCTGCATGCATATATTTTCAAGGAAAATATAAGTCCACTGTTGATTTGAAAAACAGAATGCTACCAATTAATTCAAAACACTCTGAATTCCTTTATACAATCAAGTTTCCATCCAAACAAGAATACTATTTCTTTTAGTTTTTGGTGTTAATTTATACCTTTATGACAAAAATATATACACCCAAATATTTGTGTATATATATATATATATATATATATATATATATATATATATATATATACACACATATTTTAGTTCTATTTTATACTGTTTTCTAAGTAATATTTAGACATTTTTGCTGATTTTTTCATTAGCAATGAGTTATAAAAGTTATGCAACTGTAATTTTTCTATTTACTACTCCATTTTAATTTTAGAACTTCATGCAGTTGTATCAGTGCTATACAAGATTGTTTTTCCATTTCATTAGAATTTTGCAATTGAATTTGTATTAGAATGAAATCCCCACAAGAGCCAGATGACAAACTCAAGATTTATTAAATTGAATAGATGCTACTAAAGAATGTATTTTGAAATTACATTGGATAATATAATACCACAGGCCTGGGAACAATGAAGAACCCCACATTATCACTGATCTGAAGAGAAAAAAATCAATTAACCAAACTTTCAGACAGTAAACCCAAAGTAGAATATGAGGGACTATCTGATAAGAAATGTATTTTTCATGGAAAGAAAGTACAGTTAATTTTGGATGACCTTGACAGGAGCTAAGAGGTTTTCTACTCTATCCTTCAACAATTTCTAAAGCCTAAAGGTCTCTCCTATTATCAGAAAAATCAAGAGCAAGTAAGTGGAAGTCAAAGAAGCTAAATAATGAAGTCTAAACTTATTCACCTTCCCAAAGCATAGAGAAAAGTGGAGAAAGGTAGAGAGCAGATATGACAATAAAATAAGTTACATGTGTGTGTGTGTGTGTGTGTGTGTGTGTGTGTGTGTGTGTGGCATGTGTTTACATGTGCATATCCATATCCTGCCCCACACATGGCAAAGACAAATTTATATTGCTGTAGTTGAAGTTTCTTCTGCAAAAGAGCAAGAGTTTCTCCATTTGGCATATAATAACAAGTAACTAAATTTCTGTGTCATTATTTTCTGCACTATTAAAATTGCTTCATAGCGCTATATGCTTGTGTGACTGAGTACTTCATTCAACAGTGTATAGTGTATTTCTTTCATCATCCTTAACTTTTGTCATCCTTAATAACATTTGGTTTCTTACACTCCCTTCTTTCTAGTATGTTTGTATCAAGTATTCTCAAGTATTTGCCTCAATAAATTTTTAAAATTTTTTTCCTTGGGGAACCATTGCTCTTCATTGTTCTTGGCTCAATTTGGTTATTTTGGGATTTCTTAATCATTGCAACCATATCTTTATATAAATATAAAATAGATAATTTCCCAGAATGAAAATTGAGGTTCATTCTTCCATGTTTAATTCTTGCATTTTCTGTCTCTCCTGTCTCTCTCCTTTCACTCTCTATTTCTCCCTCTCCCTTTATATTCTTTCTCTCCTTATTCTCAATCACTCTCTATCCCTTTCCCCTTCCACTTCTCTGTCTGTGTCTCTGTCTCTGTTGCATTCTTTCTAGTTTCTCTGTGCTGGGAATGGAAACTGAATTTTTCATTTTTTTTTTCTGTAGCATCATTTATTAATCAGATAACCTTCATTTTGGATAATTATTATGACTGTGAATTTTGAATCTTATTTAAAAGATTTTCCCCTATACTCAGAGTTTTAAAATAGTTTTCTGTAATGCTATTGTATTTTTGTGTCTCAATACCTGATTAAATTAAATTTTAAATATAAGACAAGCATCAAAAATAAAAAAATAAAAAAAAAATAAAAAGAATTAAAATAAATGTGAGAGAAAAAAAAAGAACTCAGGAAGCAGAGGCAGGCTCATTAGTAAGCCAGTTTAGCCTAATCTGTCTCATATATATATATATATATATATATATATATATATATATATATATATATATATATACACACACACACACACACACACACACACATATATATACACACACACATATATATATACATATATATATACACACACACATATATATATATATATATATATATATATATATTACATTATAAGGAATATTTGTCTAAAGGGATATGTGCCAAATATAGTAAACCCTTAATATAAATATTTTCTGCATAGCAAAATTATACTATTTAAGTGTAGCTGGTATGGCCAACTACATACACTGGGCTTTGGTTATATTCTAATTTTCTTAAAATTATTATAACATTGTATTTTAAATGTTTTTGTGTGTCTCTGGCATCAACTATATGTTACATAAAGGTTCAAGTATCTTGTTTTTCTTTCTCTACCTCATTATAGAATAGTGCTTGGAAATCACTGAGTACTTATTATTTGCAAAGAGGATTAGTGAAAAAATAGGTAAGATTAGGCTTTATCACTCAGATCAGTACCCAGCTATGTGGTGACAATTCATATATGCTTCTGTGTTTGTAGCTATGTATCAAATGTGTTAATGTATTTGCAAATTAAGAAAATAAATAAATTATTCAGTAAAAAAAAAGAATGACTTTTTCCTGCCCAGTGGCTTGCCATTTACTCCCTTTCCTAGTTCACACAGAGAGAGAGAGAGAGAGAGAGAGAGAGAGAGAGAGAGAGAGAGAGAGAGAGACTAGTCTGATCTTTTTCTGAGAGCCAGGACTGCAAAACACTCTGCATGACAGTGCTCCACACTTCAATTTTATATTATTCCTTATTCATTGGGTCTATTGTAGCAGTGGAAGGGGAAATGCGGGACATGTATGACTTATTCACTGTATATGTGATTACTAAAAAATAAATAAAAATTTTAACAACAAAAAAAAAGACAAAAATAGAACTAATTTGCTTTCTACATAAATTAGCAATTATCCTATAACTTATCCCTCTAAAATTTTTATATTTCACATTCTTTTAATCAGAATGTATTGTAATAGTAAATCTTTGTCTTAATTATCATTACTTTAATGTGTTGATATTTTGTCAGGCCAAACCTCCATTTTGTCCATTCATTGTCCTTTTATCTTATACATGCTGCAATCAGTTTGTGTCTTGAAATTTTCTGTTGAATTTTTTATTAGTATAATTATAAAGATTAATTTACATTTTTATATCCAATTAAACCTGCCATATCATAAATATAGTATAATTGTTTGAGTATTCTGATACCCCATTCTCTTATAAAAGTGATTTCTTCCATAAAGGCTAGTATCTTTTCTTTTATAAGTAGCCAGGAGAATTTTATAGTTCTTAATCTATCTTCATTACTTTGAATTGGTTGTTTCTGAATACAGAGTTCTTGTACTTGTGTCCTTTATTTGAAACTTAGCTTTCCAGAAAATGGTAGTATAGAAAGACATGTAACTATCCCAGTAGGAAACTAGTACTTCAGACATTATTGCTGATGCTAAGTGCTTGCTGACAGGAGCCTGATATTGCTGTCCCCTGAGAGGCTCTGTCAGAGCCTTACAAATACAGAGGTGGATGCTTGCAGCCAACCACTGGACAGAGCAAGGGGACCCCAATGGAGGATTTGGAGAAAGGACTGAAGGAGCTGAAGGGGTTTGTAACCCTATAGGAAGAACAGCAATACCAACCAACCAGACCCCTGAGAGCTCCCAGGGACTAAACCACCAACCAAGGAGTACACATGGAGGGACCCATGGCTCCAGCCGCATATGTAGCAGAGGATGGCCTTGTTGGGCATCACTGAGAGAGGAGCCCCTTGGTCCTGTGGAGGCTTGATGACCCAGGATAGGAGAACATTAGGCTGCTGAGGCAGGAGTGGGTAGGCGTGTGGGGGAGCACCCTCATAGAGACAGGGGAGGGAGGGGGGATAGGGGGTTTGTGGAGGGAAACTGGGTAGGGGAATAACATTTGAAATGTAAATAAATAAAATAACCATTAAAAAAGGAAAAAAGTAAACTAGTAATTCATCCTTTTCAGACACTCTGGTGGTCCATATGATTTCCACTGTGTTATTTATTACCTTCTAATATTTCCCAGTAATCATATTTCCTACCTTGTTATGTTGGGTGAGCAGGATATTAATGCTTACCTTGTTATTTTCCCCTGACATTCATTTAAGGCTCTGCATTCCATAAACCAATTAAAAAGCACCTGTAAGTTTAATATGTACTGGCATATGAAATTTTGCTTCTGAGTATTTACTAATAGTCTTTTTATTATGATTTGAGGAACAGGCTGTTTCAAACATCATGAATTTGTGAACCCTTCAGAAAATGCAATATTCTTTTCAACTCTCCTTGACCATGAAAATGTTTTCATGGTTCCAGAAAGAGTGAGAAAAATATAAGATATAGCTATGACAGATGGAACAAAATGAGTCAATGTTGACAATGTAAGAAGTAACAGCACTGCAGGAACTTCTAAATCAGACCATAAGGTAACTGTCTTCAACAAATCTCAAATTCAGGCATGCCTTTGGGATTGACATTTGCTCTGAATTTAGGAAGCTTTTGTAGAGATGACTGGATCTTTTGTGATTAAAGCCACTATATTGTTGATCTTCTACTCCTTGGTAGGTAATAAAGGTTTAGGGTAAACTTTGTGCAAAAAAAAAAAAAATAGTAGGATGGCATTTTGGCTTTGTTACTATTATCTAATACAAAATATATTTCATCGTCAACCCCTATTAATGAGAACAGCTATTTTGCTTTGCAGAATTGGAAGTTCAATAGACTGTGTTCTTAAAGAAATGTACTCTGTTCTGTGGAAAATTTTGAGATGAAACTTCAAGTTCTACCAATCAACTCTAAAGGAGAGAAAGTTGGTTCTGAAGTCTAGGTATGCTGTGATTAATATAATTGCTTGGCCACAACAAAGAAAAGTGCCAGCATTTTCTACACCCCATAAAAAATGCTCATTAAATCAAGCTTCATATAAAATTGATTTTGACAAAAGAGTTTTATTTGCAGATATTCTGGCATCTTGTGATGGGAGAATATCCCAGCTGTGAAAGCTCACACATCTCTAGCCTCCCTTCCTGTCAAAAGTAGACAGACATTTAAATGGAAGGTTATTTTTTTCCAAGGTAGATCAGTTCCATTATACAATGATCTGAAAAGCTCAAATTGGGGCTTCTGATTTAATTTGCCATACAAAATATGCAGAAGTCTTTCAAATACCTCACAAAAATATTATAAATATTTCAACATAAAAGGTTGAATTTTACAGCAATGTTGAAGTATAAGCTGAATAAACCCTTTCCCTCCCCCCCAAAAAGGTTGAATTTTTCTATTAGTTGTATAAGGAGATACTTAATAGGTAATAGATAAACAGTACTAAAGAACTTTTTCATAAATTAAAATATTAAGTATATATATATGTTTATATATATATACATATATATATGTATATATATATATATATAGAGAGAGAGAGAGAGAGAGTCACATTTTCGATTTGCTAAAATAATTTATTTGAAAATATATTTTATTTGACCAGTGTAATAAGTAATATATAAAGTAGTCATATTTCCATATTTCCATTTATATCTTAGTCTTTACTTGTTTAAGATTGAAATTAGAGCCGGGCAGTAATCCCAGCACTTGGGAGGCAGAGACAGGCAGATTTCTGAGTTTGAGGCCAGCCTGGTCTATAGAGTGAGTTCCAGGATAGCCAGGGCTACACAGAGAAACCCTGTCTTGAAGAAAACAAAACAAAACAAAACAAAACAAAACAAACCAGACCAAAATTAAAAAAAAACAATTCTATGATCTTTCTTTATATTGAAAATTTCTTGAATGTGTAAACTTAGGTACTTTCTCCTATGCTATTTGTATAACAAGAGGGCTCCCTATTATATAATTTAGTGATTACATGAGTTTTTATTGATTATAATACAGGAACACAGAAGCAAACTTTACCATTCTCAAGAGACCAAGGCTCAGTATAATCCAATTTTCATGAGCTAATCCTTTAGGCAAACTGATGAGTCAACAATAAAAGCATTTCATATCAGGACTTTTACTTTGCTATCAATTCTGTTTTTCTTAAAACTGTCAAGTATTCTAGCTAAACCAATAATAATATTTCCTTATCAATCAGACCAACTTTGAAGCATGCTTATTAGGTAAATAGAGCAGTATAAGTATACAGCATTTTTACTAATTTACTAAGTTTTGAACAAAAAACAGTAATATAAATAAGGATTATTATATTAAAAGGATGAATATCAATAGAGAAAGGGTTTTTTCTTTTTGCCTATAGAGGATTTTACAAGAAAGAAACAATAAAAATGAATGATCAAATTATGGTTGAGGATCACATGAGGAACTGTATTCAAGGCTCATAGCATTAGGATGGTAGGGAAGCACTGACTTAGCACAGAATTAAGCGTCATAAGTATGTCATGTTGCAACTATGTATCGATGCTTCACTTTCAAAACCAAGTTTTATTTTGTAGTATTTATCTGTTTCATGAATATACTATTTGTGTTGGGGGTATCAGCATAGATATATAGATACAGATACAGATATAGCTTAATGTTGATATAGCAGACTGGCCAAAATATAATTGCATGGTTTCTTAGGTTCTACATGCTCCTCTAATTGTATTTTTAATTGTTTTCTAAGTTTTCTTTTTCTGTGTGACAGGAAAGGCCTCACCTAACAGGGATATATATATATACAGTTTCAACATAACTTCCTTATGATACTTATTTCTGTGTATAGATCAGTGTTCTAAACCTTTCTAATGCTATGACCTTTTAATCCAGCTCATCACTCATGTCATGGTGACTCCAAATAATAAAATTATTTCATTGCTACATAATAAGTGTAATTTTGCTACTATTATGAATCATAATGTAAATATTTAACTCCCCAAGGGTCACAACCTACAGGTCAGGAAATCCTGGCTTAGATGATTAAATATTTTATATTATCCTCACATAATCACACAAAACAATTCATCTTCTACATATAGTATAGATATATTGTTTGATTTGGGGGCGTTTACTAATTAATGCCATTTAAAAAAAATCTATAAATCAGGCTTTATTCTTTGTTTTGCTGGAGGAACGACAGGAAATCCGCAGTACTGTCTCCTCCTTCCTCAGTGGTTGCTTTACAAAGCAGTTTTCCCTTGGCATTCCTACTATGCTGTGAATTTCCTTTAGTTATGTGAGTGCCTCAGTAAATACCTACTGAATAAAATCAATTCATAGTAGCATAAGAACTAATAATAACTGCAATTTGCTCATGTATACAAAGACACACACGTACACACAAAACACATTGAAAGAACGTTAGCAAAACTATTGCTATATGATAACGAGGATGTTACTGTGGCTCAAGGAGGCTGAGCAATTTCATATATTTGACTCTAAATATATATTCATAAAAATCCATGTATGCTTTCCCCCCAAGATATGTTGAAAATTAAATTAATCTTCTGTGTTGCTTTGGTTTTTGTTTTGTTTTCTTTCTTTCTTTCTTTTTTTTTTGCTCTAAATAATTCTTCCACTATTTTTGTTGTTGTTTTCATCCTGAGTAATTAGTAAAAAATTAAAGTGTATGGGCTAATTTTCTCCCACTTTTGAGGAAAAAGTACCCCAAATCATCTTTTCCCCTAGTTTGTCTGATTATCTGAACAAGAAGTCCGGCAGAGAAACATGCATTCTACAAATATGATCTATGGGGGGAAAATTTTTATGATGCTCATAAATCTTACAGACTCTGAAAAACAGTCCAGAGAAGGCATGCGATGCCATCCAACCGACATATATAAATGATGCATTTTCTGCCCTAGCCACAGCTCATCTCCATAATCCACACAACTGCTGAGAAGACAAAGTGAGAAATGTAATCTACCCAATGGCATAGCTAAAAGATAATAAGCTGCAGTTAATCATTTATCGACCCAGCCAAATAATAAGTCCAGAAAGTAAATATCAACAGTAGATTACAATGAGGCAGAGAATGCTGAGGGATATCTTGCATTTTAAAAGCAACCATGAACAACAATCAATATCAGCATCTTACATGAAAGCATCAGCATAGTATGTAATTTTATTTCACTAGGTTCAGTCCTTGAGACAAAATGTTTACGAGCTATCTAAAACTATCATGGTAAGAAAAGTTTTATTTAAGTCTTTAAAAGCCATCTTCTCTATTTTTATTTATTCTCATTGAAAATAGATTTTTTTCTCATACAATATATCCAGACCATAGTATTCCCTCCTTCCATTCCTCCTAGTGCCCCCTCTCAGATCTATCCAATCTTGTT
>CM052722.1:40961072-40965934 GCA_028551405.1 Uromys caudimaculatus
TATGTGAATGAGTGTCTTTTTATGCACGTCTATGTCTTGTGTCCATTGGCATGCCTAGTACCCTCAGAGGCCATACCCTGGAAATGGAGATAAAGACGGCCATATGGAGAAAAGAGTTGTCATATAGGTCCTGGGAACAGAATTCTGACCTTCTGCAAGGACAGAAAGTGTTCCTAAGCACTGAGCCATCTCTCCAACCCCAAGTGTAGTTATTTGAATGCATAAAGAAAATGGTTATCACTATAATGACCTGAAAACAGTGCATCACACAGTAATTATCACATAGTTCACAACTGTAGTTTCCCAACTGGGCTAGCGGATTAGTGCAATTGAACAAGACTATTAAGTATAGCATGCCTCTATTATGTATGATGTTTTTGGGTAAAGCGGAAATATGTTACTGTTTCATATTTATGCCACATTTATAATCTGACTTTAACATTTAATTGTAATGTTCCACGTTGATTGCTCAAGAGTGAAGTGAAGTCCTATATTTAAGTAACATTTCTAGAAGTTAGTCATGTTGAACAACATTTGGGCATGGACATTCTGTTGTCTGTAAAAATTTTGGCATATTTTCAAGGGGTCAGTATAAAAAATATAAACATACTGTTTTCATTGAAGGTTTTTTATTTCTCAAGAATTGTTTTCTTTACCAGGATATATTAGATTCATTTAGTCTAAAGTGAGCCTAGAGCTAATCACAACAAATGTCTTTGTTTTAAATCTGTGAATGTGGGACATTCATAAATGAGAAGTGGATGTAAATATTTTTAGCAGAAAAATAGGTTATATATTCCATGATTGTAAATTTATATTAGTAATGTGGACAACTTTTTTAAAATGAGTAGATAATGGGGACTATTTTACTTCATTTTTCTACATTAGAGGAATCTATTATGTAGGTTCACTCATTATTATTAAACAATCTAAAAGAAAATGAGTCTTCCTTGTTAGAAGCACAATGGTAAATGTAAGTTAACAAAACAAATGATTGGTGTCAATTAAAAAATAAAACTCACTATCAACTTCCTGAGTTCGAGGCCAGCCTGGTCTACAGATGACTTCCAGGACAGCCAGGGCTACACAGAGAAACCCTGTTTCGAAAAACCAAAAAAAAAAAAAAAAAAAATTGTGTAATTTCAAATGAATTTCACTTGGTATCCTACAGAGAACACTTAAAGAATTCTGGAACAACAATACACCATGACATTATTTTCTTTTTATAAAATATATTTTAAATGTTCAGTATTATCTCTATATGACATATATTAATGTGTCAAAGTAAGGCTTGTTGACACCCAACCTAGTACGCAAACTACACTTTAAAGTCATTATTATGTCAACTGTTCAGTTGGAATTAATGATTTACATAGCCACTTGAGAAATAAACAGAAATACAAATATGTCACTCTGTTTATTAACAGGGTTAATTGATTGATCTTAATGTTATAACTTGTCTCTCTTTCAACGCTCCAATGGGTTACAAAACTATGACCTGAGAGAACAAAAAGAAAGATGATTATTATTTGGCTCAGGCAATATACTTAGCTGAGTTTCTCTACAAATAGTTCTCAAAACAGAATGGGTTATAAGAAATGGCTGTTTCTTAAGAGATTTTGATAAGTTTATTAAAAGAGATCAAAAGAGACTAGGCAATATATGAAGCTAAAAGCACAATTTTCCTTTTCCTATTTTCACTTCCATAGTAAATAAATATTCATAGTTAATTTAATTAATTATTAACAGAATTATCTCCAGAAAGCATTCAAAATCCTAATAGAGGATGATTTCTTATCTTAATAAAAATTTTATATATCTAATTTACAATCTCACTAATCTAATAATAGTGTCTTCTTTTTAAGTTTTTGTTTATGGATAATGATTATGATGATTTATTTTATATTTGAATTACTTTCCCTGTGACCATTTTCTTGTTGAAATTCAAGTGTTTCTTACATAATCTTGACTGTATTTATGTTGATCTTTGCAAAGAGCCTCATTGTTGCTATATAGCATATTCTTCCTAGAAAGCAGTTTACATAATTAAATCATAGCTAACACATAAGTGCATATTTTATTGTTATGTTAAGAATTCCTTTTGGAGCCACTGAAAAAGATATTTGGATTTCTTGTGTCATTTTATTTAATTGTTTCTATTTAGATGTTTTTTTTCCTGTGAATTTAGTTTTATAATTTTACAAAATCACTTCTGTGCCTCTTAAAATGTTTTCTCGGACTCATCATCTTTCTATAGCAATCCTATAGTGAGCTATGGGAACAAAGACAGATGTTATTTTTGCTATTTCCTCAAGAAAAGGATGCAGTTGGTCTCTTTCACTCCAATTTGTGTTTAGAACTTTCATACAATGACTGGAAATTCCTGCTTGTTGGTAATTCAAGTTAGAACTCTTCCATCAAAGGGACCTATAAAAGGCTAAAGGGAGGTACTGGGGCCAAGTTGATGTCCCAATCTAGAACAGGCTAGAAATATTTTTTAAACTCCCATGTATCAAATTAATGTATGAGGCCCATTACTACTTATTGTGTTTGTTTTAAACATCTCATAGCTGGTATCTGATTTTACTTTAATACATTTAAATATATCTGAAATAGTGAAAAGATTAAATGTCTTAATGAATCTGTATCTTAAAATGAGATAATAATAATGAATAATAGATATATATCCCAAATGTGAATGTATTTGGAAAGTAAATTAAAAATACATTTGCTGCCATCTAGATGAGTTCTTCACCAAAGGGCATAAGTAAAGGAAACCACTCCACTACTGAATAAGCATTATACCAGCATGCGCTGTGTATCATAGCTAATCTGGTAAAGAATAAATCCCACGCCTTTATATAATCATGTACATATAGTTCACATCATATATATATATATATATATATATATATATATATATATACATACACACACACACACACGCACACACACACACTCACAAGAAATAGTTTCACACACGCACACACACACACTCACAAGAAATAGTTTTACATTAAGAGGACTTGGTGGTAATATATGTCACACACAGTTCATCTTAAGTTCTCTTAGCAGTCACCTGGCTATTTGTGCCAGTTAACAACTTTCTGTAGAAGAAACTTCTAATCTGAGGAAGCTACTCTCTAACAGTGACAACAACAAAATTATAGACAGAGACAAGGGCACTCTCTTCCTTAGTGAACAAAGACCTGGCACCCAGGATTTTGAAAAGATTATGTTTTTAAATTATAAAGCTAGAAAGTATTATTTATATTTTCAAAATGTTGATAAATATATATCTCAAATATAGAGAATCGATTGACAATTATAAGTTTGCTATACACGAAGTTCTTTTTCTTTTTACATCAGAGAAACTTAATGTCTATTTATTATTTTCATTTGCCTTTATAAAATATGACTGGTTTCTTTTTTTAAAAAATATTTATTTCATGTATATGAGTACACTACAGCTGTCTTCAGACACACCAGAAGAGGGCATTGGATGCCTTACAGATGGTTGTGAGCCACCATGTGGTTGCTGGGATCTGAACTCAGGACGTCTGGAAGAGCAGTCAGTGCTCTTAACCACTGAGCCATCTCTCCAGCTCCCGACTGGTTTCTTGAAGTTAGTCATTTAACACTAGTGCCTGCATGGATATACAGAATAATAATCATTAGTAATCTGGAGGGTCTCTGGAGGTTGCTGATCTGCCAGCTCCAGGTTCAGTGAGAGACCGGCTCAAGAATGATTGTGGAGTGATATAGCTATGTCCTCAGTACTATGTCCAATTTTCTGAGGAACTGCCAGACTGATTTCTAGAGTGGTTGTACCAGCTTGCAATCCTACCAGCAATGGAGGAGTGTTCCTCTTTCTCCACATCCTTGCCAGCATCTGCTGTCACCTGAGTTTTTGATCTTAGCCATTCTGACTGGTGTGAGGTGGAATCTCAGACTTGTTTTGATTTGCATTTCCCTGATGACTAGGAATGTTGAGTATTTCTTTAGGTGCTTCTCGGCCCTGCGAATTTCCTCAGTTGAGAATTCTCTGTTTAGCTCTGTTCCCCATTTTTTGATGGGGTTATTTGGTTCTCTGGAGTCTAACTTCTTGAGTTCTTTGTGTATGTTGGATATTAGCCCTCTATCAGATATAAGATTGGTAACTTATCTGGCATCAATGGGAGGGGCGCCCCTGGGTCCTGTGAAGGCTTGATAGATGCCCAAGTAGGGGAATTTGAGGGCAGGGAGGCAGGAGTGGGTAGCAGAACACCCTCATAGAAGCATGAGGGATGGGATGGGGGTTTGTGGAAGGGAAAACAGGAAGGGGGATAATATTTGACCCCCCCCCCGGTCATCCTGGAGTTCGGACCACCAACCAAGGAATACACATCTATGGACCCATGGCTCGGACCACATATGAGGCAGAGGACGACCTCGATGGCCATCAGGTAGAGAGGAGAGGCCCTTGCGCCTGAGGGTGTTAGAGGCCCCAGTAAAGGGGAATGTCAAGAAGCTTTGCAAAGCAGGCAAATGGATGGAACTTGAGAATATCATCCTGAGCGAGGTAACTCAGTCACAAAAGGACGAACACTGTATGTACTCACTGATAAGCGGATATTAGCCCAAAAGTTCAGAATACCCAAGTTTCACTTTACAGTAGCCGCTGGACTGAGAGTGAGGTCCCAGATGGAGGAGTTGGAGAAGGGACTGAAGGAGCTGAGGGAGTGTGCAGTCCCATGGAGGGAGCAACAGTGTCAACGGGCCCAACCCCCCCCCCCCAATCCTCCTGGAGGCTGGACCACCAACCAAAGAATACACATGGAGGGACCCATGGCTGGGACCACATATGTGGCAGAGGAGGGCCT
>CM052722.1:40966034-40986574 GCA_028551405.1 Uromys caudimaculatus
CATTGGAAATGTAAATAAAGTATCAAAAAATTTTTTAAAAAATGTAAATAAATAAAATAACCAATAAAACTTAATAATAATAAAAAAGAATGATTGTGTATAACCACAGACACTGACCTCAGGTCTCCAGATGCATATAAATACAAATGCTGGTGTGGATTCACATTTGAATGAAGCCAGACAAGAATCATGAAATTAAAGAAGTAACAGACAGAATTTTGTTTTTAAAAATCATTCATATAATTTCTGTTGTTAGTCTTATTTTTTAATTAGTGTACAGGCATTAGGTTTTATTATGAGGTTTTATTTTATTCCTAGTTTATTCTTGCTGATTACATTTCCCCATATCCTCTGGGATGTCCTTGTACCCTTCCACTACTGTAGCCTCTTTTCATGTTTTATGGCACATGCATTTGATTACATCCCCTTCATCTACCTCTTTTTCCATTTACATGCACCCTTTTCTAGTTTCATGATCTATAGCTATAATCATAAATGCATCTATATAAACATGAAATGCTAGAGTCCTTATAAAAGAGAGAACATGTGATGTATGCATGCTTAAATTATACAGCTATGAAACTTGCTTTATAATTCTTTAATAGTGGGAATTTAAGCTAAGTTCATATAGTCTGTACAGTTTGTTTTGTTGTGTTTGGTTGTTGAATCTTGTAGGCCTGCTTGTTTTTGATGGGAAATGAAGGGGGAGTGGATCTTCAGGAGAGGAGAGGTGGGGGGGAGCTGGGAAGAGTGGGGACAGAGGAAACTGGTCAGGATAATTTTATTGTATGAGAAATGAATCTATTTTCTTTTCATTTCTTTCTTTTTCTTTTTTCCATTTTATTTATATGAGTGCACTGTAGCTGTCTTCAGACACACACCAGAAGAGGGCATTGGATCCCATTACTAAGTGTTATAATGCCACCATGTGGTTGCTGGGGATTGAACTCAGGACCTCTGGAAGAGCAGTCAGTGCACTTTACATCTGAAGCCATCTCTCCAGCCCTGGAAGAATCTATATTCAATTTAAAAGCACTTTAAATATTTGGGTAGGAAATAAAAAATTGTAAAACATTTTCAAATATTAAAATATGAGGGAATTTTCAATAAAATTAAATGACACATCCTAATAAGATTTCCTTACAGCCCAAACCTGAACAGTTTGAACAAGTAAGTAATTGTCAGCTTATAAAATCCAAAATATTACATACACATGCTTAGGTCTATTTTTATTAGAAAAATGAGTAAAAAATATGAGCGACAGTCAGTTCTAAGTTGAAATTTTTCAAGTAATTTCTGTTGACATTTTGTCAAGTAGATGGAACTAAACTACTACAATTTATAGCTAGGTCAGACAAGTGTGTACCCTCTTAAAATACCATATGGAAATTGAAATAAAAGAGTAACATTCCATTAGAGAAACCTGAAAATGCCTCAAACAATTGGCAAAGTATTGCATTAAAAATGATTATTCATGGTAACATGCAAGATGTGATGAAAACATTTTCTTGTTCTTTTGCCCTCAAATACACAACCTTAATTTAACCATGAGAAAACACACTAGAAAAAGAGACATCTCTAAAATCCCTGGCTAATAATCTTTAAACTGTAAAGTCACCTAAAACATGAGTGTTTGAGAAATTACCACAGCTAAGAACATTAAGACTATATTATGATAAAATAACACATTCTGGCATCCTGGAGTGTAAACATGATGTTAGACAACAAGTATAAAATCTGACCGAGTATGATCGTCAGTGAATCATAGTGGCTTAGCTATATATTAAATGAGATGAAAATAGCATAGGACACTAAGTGTAAATGGAGACATATTTGTACTTCATAGCACATCTAATGAATCCTGTAACAAAATGTTATCTTTGAAATATATTGGAGAAATTATTTCAGCGTTCAGGTAAATCCTGACTTAATCTTTTGAAGGCAATGAAACTGTAAACTGTTTACTTCCATATAAACTCTTCAGTCAACATTAACAGGAACCTAAAATGTTAAAGGTATAGTAGATAAGGCTCCAGGACTAAAGATGATTATATCCATCTTCTTCAAGGATCTGGAGTGTATCCTACTGTAATGCAGGCCCCATCAGCCAAAGATGTGCTCTAAACTCTCCAATCTACCATATACCTCTTGTCAAAGAATAACTCAATATATATTTGTTTGTTATTGTGGTAATTTATTTGTATACAAAGAAAACTGTTACATATGCTATCTCCTCTATGTCAGTTACAAATATATATCTAAATGCAAATGAGAGGATAGAGCTTTTAGCTCTGTGGTAGAGTGCATGAGTAGCATTATAAGGAGCCTTGTGTCTAGTCTTCATCACTGCACAGAAGAAACAAAATCCAAGTCATTTCTAGCCATGTATTGTGGTCACATCTATCATATCTGCACTAATGATGACTTCAGCTCCAGCATGGTCTACATAATGAGTTCCAAGCCAACCAGGGCTACTCAGTGAGATATTGTCTAGGAAGGAAGGAAATCAGACATGGGTTACTTTAGTATCCTGTAGTGTCCTGTGAGTTGAAGTAGTCTGCCCCTATAGCTAGATTAGATGAGTCATCAAGGAACTAGGATATTTATGGCTTCTGCAGAAGACATTGAAAGTTAATACAGCACAGGTGTTGGACTGCTTTTGTATTATATCTTTTGATTGTCCATTGCATATATACCCATCTTGCTTATTTCTGGTCTGCATCTTTTCCCTAATGGAATTTTCAGGCTTCAGGGAGAGGAAGCATAAAGTTCTTCTGAAGCAGAGGATGGAGAGAAATTCTATTTCCTTCTCAAGTCATTGTAGTCATCATTTTGAGCCATGTGTTCAATATTTCTAACATCTAGCCTTTCTGACAGCCTGAAGCACTTTGCATGCCTTCTTTATTTCTAAAACTGGTAATAAGGGTTTGTATTAGTTCAATATATACACTTCCTTAACATCAATATTATTCTACAGAGAAATTTGTGGGCACATGCACATAGAGTATTAAATCTGCCCATTTCTCCATCATTTTAATGAGATTCTTCTGCATGTAATTTCAACAATAATCCTTATCTTTCTGTAAAAACACTAGCATAGGCCTTGTATTTAAGATCTGAGAATATTATTTCAAGAGCCATTGTGCATTTCTTTATACCTAAAGAGGTCCTGCATTTGCTTGATTATTTAATTTTGAGTCAATTTCTCTATAAAATATAGCAAGTTGAACTAATGATTTTGGAAAAGATTTCTTAGCTGTTTTTTCATGTACTCTGCAATGAGTATTTTGCCCTCTTCCCCAACAAAAAAAAAGAGAGAGGTTTGTATTGGGGCATGATAGGGGAATAAGGGAACATCTAGGAACAGTACAATAGAAATATTTGGTAATCTGTGATTGATAACATAGTAGCCATTAGCTACCTAGAGATGCAGACTCCCTGTATGTAGCTCATGCAATTGAACAACTGGTTTTATAATTTATTTAAGCTTGAATAGACAAAGCCACAAATGGATTATAGATTGAACAAAACAGAACTGAGACTGGATGATACTTTTCTGTAACTTTATTGAATCATTACATTTTTGTTACATTTTTGTTCCTCCATTCAGAAAATAAATTGAAAACTGATAAATTGTGCGAATTAATATTGTTTCATTAATCCTGGGATTCCAAGATTATCCCAGGACATCTCCTTATCTCCAGTTCTTCTTCCAAATCTTTTATTGCCATTTAAGGCAATAAATTTATAGAGGTTTTGTGTTAGGTGCTAGGTATCAAGCCATCTTTGGAGATTTGCCATGCTGAGTTAAAAATGATCTGAGTCAGAATTAATATACTGGATCCTGAAGCATGCATTTTGAAAGCTATTTTTCTTCTACACTTGGCTGTGGCTGAAATATATCAGATAATGGACATGAACCTAATGAGTATCTTGATATGTAATTGTACAAAACATAGCGCTAGGTCCCTGATCTGGTATTTAGGACTTCCTCTAGGTCAGTGGTTCTCAACCTGTACTGATACTGTACTGGAAGTTGGTACTTCCTGTAACTTTATAACCTTTGAGTGGTTTTGACTTTATATCTGTCCATATTTAACAAACACTTCAACTTTTAATCTACTACCTATAAAATCAGTAGTAAATGGAAAAGCAGAGAGAAAGATAGATAACCACAGTAGATATTATTGTATTCTATAGGTTAAATGCTATTTGGGGTTTTGGAGGCGAATAGGGCCTTTAAAAAATAAATGACACAAGATTTTTTTAAACTGAGAGAAATGCTAACAACAAATGGCCCACTATCTTAATTATTTTTGTTAAAATATATAGTTCAGATATGTATAGAAATAGAGGATATAGTACTACCTCTAAATTATTCATATCTAACCCTAAATAACACTTTTTGTGGTGGAGATTGACTATAGACCCTCTTGAAAGCTAACTAAGTTGTCTAAATCAGGGTTTCTATTCCTGCACAAACATCATGATCATGAAGCAAGTTGGGGAGGAAAGGGTTTATTCAGGTTACTCTTCCATTCTGCTGTTCATCACTAAAGGAAGTCAGGACTGGAACTCAAGCAGGTCGGGAAGCAGAAGCTGATGCAGAGGCCATGGAGAGATGCTACTTACTGGCTTGCTTCTCCTGGCTTGCTCAGCTGGCTTTCTTATAGAGCCCAGGGATAACACCACCCACAATGGGCTCTCCCCCCTTGAACACGAATTGAGAAAATGCCTTACACCTGGATCTCTGGATGCATTTTTCTCAACTGAAACTCCTTTCTCTGTGATAACTCCAGCTTGTGTCAAGTTGACACAAAACCAGTCAGTGTTCAAGCACTCTACCACAAGGCATTGTGCTCAGTTCTTCTGTTTTCAGTGATAATGGCACTGGGCAGAATCACATGACAAATATAATTGCAATGTCTCAATACTCAATTTTAGTAAACTTTACTACACATTGTAATAGATCGTCTACTTATACTCACCAAGTACACTTTCTAAAGCAGTTTTCTTGCTGGTGGATTGGTTGCCTATCAATACATATAAATTTTAGCTTTTTGTTCACTTAAGTTAGAAACTTGGAAGGTTCAAAGTTCTCTCTTACTTTGCCACCTATTGTCATACAACATTAAATGCAATCATTTCTGATATTATTGCATAACCTTTTATGAGTCTCATATTCCTTCCCTTATGTGATATTCTTATAATAAATTTTTATTCTCTCTACCTGAGAAAAATGTATTTAAATCATTCTTCTTTTCCTTTCATGGTAAAAACAAACAAACAAACAAAGACTAAAAAGCTTATAAGGACTTATGTGGGCTAATTCCTCCATTTAATAATATTGCTTTATTTTCTCTTGTTAGCAAGAAAGGTATAATGACTAAAGAGTTTAAAGTTCTAGACTTGTTTATTATGTAAAATTTTCATGATACTTATATGTTATTTTTATTATTCAACTATATGCTTTGTTATATTAGGATGTCAGAAAATAACTTGTCAATCTACTCATGATAATGCATATACAGGTTTTATTATCTTGTTAAACAAGAGGAAGCAAGAATTCCCCAAGACAGTGATATTCCAAAAGCTTATTATAAAGAGACATGGCTTTAGAGTGAGATTAATATAATGAGGAAAAAAAAAACAAGGAAGATTGGGAAATGAAATTGGAAATATCCGAGTAAAATATGGTATATTATCAAGAGTAGAAAGAATATGATGAAAATACTTAAAGTGATTATATTTCCATCTGAAAATATATTAACTCACTGTTAAAATGGATATATAGATAAGCATACATCAGAATAAGAACTTTCACGTTTCACGTTACCCAAAATTTTAACTATCATCACTAATGACTGTTTAAATCATAAGCATTTGTTATTCTAAAGATTGAAAGTCTACATGGGAAGATGGCATCATCTGTTCAATCTATAATACCAGTTATACAGATTTTTGTTATATTTTCTTATGTTAGTAATATATCTGAAATGTTTTATAATTCAAAAAATTATACACAAAATGAACTCAATGTTTTTTGGAAGGTTTTGTTTTGTGTTTTGTTTTGTGTTTGTCTCACAATACTTTGAATGGGCATTTATTTTATACCTTGCAGGTTTTTTGCTTATATATTATTGTTTCTGATTTTGAGTTTTCGTTGAATTTCTGTGTGTACAATTGCGTGTAGCTTTGCATCTGTTTTTTTTTTTTTGATACTTTTTCTTTAACCCTTTTTTTCTGTTTGTTTTTCCTATTCTTTTTATCTTATTTTATTTTATTATTTAGACACCTGTTTTCTGATGAGGGGGGGAGAAAGGATTTGGGTGGATGAGAAGGATCTGATAAGAGTCAGGGGAGATGAAGGTAATCATAATATTCAATAGGGAAAATATGTTTTCAATAAAAATAAACATAGTTAAATTATACATTTATCCTTAAAGTATCTCATTATCATTTAAATCACAATGTAATCTCACTTTTATAAACCAATCAATCAATCTATCTCTCTACATCCCAAATGCTGTCCCACCTCCCAGTCCCCAACACACACAGAGTCCCTCCCCCTCTTCCCTTTTCCTCTGAGAGGGTGATCCCCACTGTGTATCCCACCACCCTGACACATCAAGTCTCTGTAAGATCAGGCACATACTCTCCCACTGAGGCTAGATAAGAAAGCCCTGTTGAGGAATGGATTCCAGTCAGGCTATGGCTTTTAATTACAATTACATCCCAATTGCTGCCCCCTTTCCAGTCACCCTTGGCAGAATTCCTGCCCCATCCTCACTCCTGTTCACCTCTGAGAGAGCAGTCTCCCCCCCAATATTCCCCCCCCAAGTGCATCAAGTCTCTGAAGGTTTAGGCACATCTTCTCCCACTGAGGCCAGACAAGGCAGCCCTATTGGGGAAAGGATACCACAGTCATGCGATAGCTTTAGAGAAAGCCTCTGCTCCAGTTGTTAGAGAACCCACATGGAGACTGAGCTGCATGTCTGCTACATATATGTGAGGTTTTTTTTAATACCTGTGCTATGATTCTGAAATGTTACAATGTAGTCTCATAATAACTGATGATATGAGCAGCCTCCATACATGTGTAGTTCTACATGTTATATATGTGTGTGTATGTGTGTGTGTATATATATATATATATATATATATATATATATATATATATAGTGTGTGTGTGTGTTGCACATTTACATTGTAATATATCAACATTCATACAGAATGTATAAGAGCATGAGACCATAAATATTTTCTCTAAGACAAGAATACATTTTTATGTTACAATTTGGTGTTTTATAATGAATAAGGTATTTAAATGACTCACTAATTTTACCACCAACTAGTTCTTGAAATACTTTTATTAGGATGAACACAAAGTCATGTTTTAATTTCAGTATTATAGTTTACACTCACATAATCACAATAAACACTCAATATGGAGGAAAATTTGTTTGTTGACTATCAATAAAAGGCATAGCTCAGAAAAAAAAAGACAGCCATTTTCTATATATTGCTCAGTAGACCTGAAAGAAAACTTATCTAATACTCCTTCAAGTAATCATATAATTAATTTTAATAGCAATAACTCTCTTCTTGAACTTTACTTTGTTCCAGGCATTATTAAACTGTTGAAATCAATTATGCTGTTTAATCCTCATGATTCTTCAAGAAGGATGGTACCATTATTAGTGCAAAGAGGAAAACAAAAGCATAGAGTGCCTAAGAACATAGTCAGAAAACCCACAGAGACAAGAATACAACTTGAGCTTTAATTTACATAAGACAGGGTCTCCTGCACTGCAGGCTGGCCTCAAACTTATTATGTAGGTATTGATCTTAACCTGATTCTCCTGCCCTTACCTCCCAAGTCTGGACATTACAAGCAAGTGCCACATGCCATACCAGGTGGAACTGCAGTTATTTAGCTCTATTCCTACAATCTAGGGGATTCAGGTCAAACACCATTCCTTCCTTTCCAGGTCTGTTCTATACAGTAGTCAAAAGTAGAAGACACATAAAAAAAGGCATGTTCCTTAATCTTCATTAAGATTCTTCTTCTGGGGTATAATGAGTCAAGGAAACCTTAAGTAAATATATAAACAACAATGAAGTTTACTCAGTAAATATCATTAACCTATGCATAGCCATGTCAAGGACCAAGACTTCAGAACTCTGAGAAATTGGCAAAATATTCCTCCTAGGAAAATCCAAATAGACCTGAGTCTTATCCATTAAATAACTATTTTTGTATGTTTTGTGGAGTTTTTCTTTTGCATATTGTAATAATCTCACATTAAATATGACTCAGTTCAAAAATAATAATATCATCTTGTAAAACACATCTTTAAATTTATAATGGAATCTCAACTCAAACACATATATTTTCATTAAAAGATACATGAACAGTTTATAGTGATATTTCAAATTATATATTTAATAAATATGCTTATTTCATAATTGTAAAAAGAGCTTTGGAGTATATAATGTTAGTAAATTTTATTTTAAAATTACCATTTTATTTATTTTATACTCATGAGAAACTTAGTGTCATTTTAAGACAGTGGCTTTATAAACTGAAACACTGAATAATAGAATGTGAACACACTCCCATGTATGCGATTTAAGCTGAATGATTATTTCCTGAACAGTAGATGGATGAAGCACCAAAATATTTTTTGTTGACATTCTCTTCCCCATAACGAAGAGAAAAACCTGAGGTTTTCCATGTACAGTGTTTTTCCTCTTCAGTAGGTCTGTTGTTCATAATTAACAGGCTTCTATGGCAACACATTTTTTTTCTATTCACTAGAATTGGCAGCAACAAATACTACATTTATAATATCTATTTTAATCTCCATACAACTAAAACTAAGTAGTAGATTGCTCTCCACGAAGATACCTATGCCCTTATCACCTGAGAGATTTTAGGTTATATAGCATAGGCAGTTCAAGTTATTAATAGCCTGACTTTACAACGTATTTGTTTAAATTGATATTGTACTGAAATCAATTCAATCCTCTTGATATTAGCTAATTTGCAGGTGCGAAGTTTCAAAGAAATAACAATTATTGGCTTTGTGTCTTTATTTTTATCAAATATCCCCCATAACTATGCTAAAGCTCATCTTTATCTATTCTTTTTATTTCTAATGCCAATAACCATTTTTGAATTGATCTGGAGAGAGATACTTTATTACTGTCAATTCTACCAGATGGTCGTTAGTCTACATCTTGAAGAGTTAGTCCAATTAGTTTGCTCACATCATGAAATGATTTAGTACTGTTGTCCAGCCCTAGATCCTCCAAAACCACAGGTATCAAAGTCATACACTGTAGTCATCGCATGCTATTTGGAGAGGTAATTAGCTTCTTCATGCTCAAGGTACTCTACTGGGGAGATTGCTATAGAATTTAATAGAAGGGAGAAGAAGAATGCATAGCTCTTTTTGTCCTCTGATGTGTAACTGGTCAGTCTTTACTTCCAGGAATGAGAAAGGTTAACAAGCCATTGTAATTTGATTGATAGTCTCAAAGCCATATATTTAAGAAAGAAAGTTCATAAATGTGGTATCTATTTACTACTAAATTGATTAAATAAAAAATACCTATTTCTGGTGGTATCAATCCAGTATTCTTGCTTTTTACATCTTTTGAAATATTTCTTTTTTAATTTAATTTTTATTGTGCTCTTTTTTTAATATTTAACAAGATAAAGTACCTGAAATCAGCCACGCTGAGAAACACTTCTTACCTACATGATTCTGAAAGAAAACTGAAACTTCAAATGATAAATACAAGTGTCTACAACTTCATCCTAAATACACATTAGATTATTATAAACAGCACCAAAAAACCTATCAGGGTTTATTTTAACCAGGTGAAGTAGAAGAGAAAATGAATTTCTGGCCTCTATGAATATTGATCCAAATGCTAAGGCTGCTATACTGGCTGGTTTTGTGTCAACTTGACATAAGTTGGAGTTATCACAGAGAAAGGAGTTTTCAGTTGAGAAAAATGTCTCCATGAGTCCAGCTGTAAGGCATTTTCTCAATTAGTGATCAACGGGGGACGGCCCCTTGTGAGTGGTACCATCTGTGGGCTGGTAGTCTTGGTCTATAAGAAAGCAGGCTGAGCAAGCCAGGAGAAGCAAGCCAGTAAGCAGCATTCCTCCATGGCCTCTGCATCAGCTCCTGCTCCTTGCCCTGCTTGAGTTCCAGTCCTGACTGGATGATGAACAGCAGCATGGAAGTGTAAGCCGAATAAACCCTTTCCTCCCCAACTTGCATCTTGGTCATGATGTTTGTGCAGGAATAGAAACCCTGACTAAACTGCCCTGCCCTCAGAATGGCATATTGTGCTACACATTAATTTAATTAATTAATCATTGCATATTTTGGAGAATGCTGTTAATTACAGCATGGAAAGGTGAAATGCAAAGGAAGAGGTTTAGACAACTTAAAATAATTACTTTGAAAGTGACATTTAGGGCTGGAGAGATGACTCAGTGGTTAAGAGCTCCGACTGCTCTTCCCAAGGTCGTGAGTTCAAATTCCAGCAACCACATGGTGGCTCATAACCATCCACAATATGATCTGATGCCCTCTTCTGGTGTGTCTGAAGACAGCTACAGTGAGGGCCAGAGTGAGCAGATCGGGAGAGAATGGGACCAGAGTGAGGGGGACCGGAGTGAGGGGGACCAGAGTGAGCAGGGCCGGAATGAGCGGGGGGGGGGGGGGGCAAAGGGAAAGAACTGGAAAGTTGGCTCAGTGGTTAAGAACACTGACTGCTCTTCTGGAGGTTCTGAGTTCAAATTCCAGCAACTGAGTTCCAATCCCAGCAACTGAGTTCAAATCTCAGGAACTACACAGTGGCTCACAATCATCTGTAATGAGATTGGATGCCCTCTTCTGGTGTGTCTGAAAAACAGCTACAATGTACTTACATAGAATAAAGAAATCTTAAAAAAAAAGAAAGAAAGAAAGTGACATATATAAATAAATCTTAATGGAAAGTATAATATAAAATTTTCAATTGTGTCCTTCTCTAGAAAATAAAAGACTCATTGACTAATTAGTAACTATTTTAAGAGTGGGACTCATATGAATACAGGGTGAAACTTAAAACTCCAAGTTTTGACTCCAAGTTCAAGACTACCAAAAATGGCATTTAGCAACAGAAAATCAAAAACATAATCATAATTTTTTGAAAAAAATAAATGACATTCCTTCCACATTTAAAGTAAGAATGGGAAAAGAGGGCTAAAGAGATGGTTCAGTGGTTAAGCCCACTTTTTCTTGAAGAGGAACTGTTCTTGGTTCCCAGCCCACATATGGTGCCTACAACCATCTGTAAATCCAGTTCAAGGTGATCCAACACCCTCTTGTGACCTTTGCAGGCACTATGCTCACATGTGGCACACAGTTATATATGCAGACAAAACAATCATACACACAAAATAAAATATTAAATTATTTTGTAGAAAATGGGAAATCTGAGAAAATAAGCAAGAAAGTAAATGTTAAAGGTTAGAATTTGTTCCATTTTTAAAATACAATTGTTAAATATGTGTAAATTAGGCTGGAGACTATAACTAAACATCAATGGCAAATATGTGGGGGTTTTATGATTTCAGGAAAGAGAGGTGTTACGATTTTGTGAGTTGCTTTCCTTCACTCATTCTCTTGCTGTTTAAAATGAGCTAAGAAAGAAATGACTAACACTGCTCAGTGAGCCTTGTCAGTTTGTTTCCATGCTCTATATTTGCTATACAACTTAATTAGCTGTTGCAGAATGAGAAACTTTACATTGCTGAACTTGTTTGCTAGTTTTCTGCAAAAGTAAATAAGGTCTGTTTTATAGCAAACTTATCAGAATTCAATGCAATGTTCAATACAGAATCCATACAGGAGAATCACCATGTGGTAACAATAAGCTCACTTCTTTTACTATTTTTGTTATCTTTATTCTTATTATAGTTTTACAGTCTCTGGGGACTTACTATCTTATTACATGTGCTTCCAGATATACAATGTAGGGATAATAACAGTGTCTGTTCAGTGAGTAATGTGGGGATGAATTAAAGTATTATATGTAAATCACATAATAGAATGTTCCACATGCTTTTAGTACGGTATGAATAATAACCATTGTTATGGGTGTTCAGGAAATTACATTTTATGAGTATCAATGAGTTAAGTAGGGAAGTCTGAAAAGAATATAAAATCATGCATCACAAACAGTGATCTGCTCTGTTTTATCCTAAGATTGATCCCAGTAGCTAATTTTGTAGGTTTTTGAAAAATTAAATTTGTTTTTTTGGCAATTACGTATATGAATATAACATATTATGGTTACTCTCATCTCAGCCATTTCTAGTCTCCCGGACATCTGTAAACCTACCACCCCCAACCCCTGTTTCTTTACCATGTTCATGTCTTTATTTTGTGACCTTTGGGTTTAACCAGGGATATTTGTGTAAAAATGAGTTTGGAACTATCATGGAGGGAGCATGATGGGCTTACAAATGGGAACAGAACTGAAAACAGGGATTCCTTCACTCCCATAACACATCAGTAGCCAAAACTTCATCAGAGATTGGCAAGTACCAGGAGCCTCTTCCCCATCTGTGACTGACTGTTGACAGCCAGAATTTTTCAGGCCCTTGCAGGTAACCATATTGTTATCAGCTCGTGATTGTAATGGTTTTGGCATACAAACAGAATGACATTTTGTAGCTGTGGTTATCTGCCAATCTGCCTGTTTTCCAGCTCTTAAATTCTTGTAAAATATTCCCTAAGCTTAGAACTGACGGCATAAACTCTCTTAATTATGGTTAGCATTTAGCAGTCACTTATTCTCAGAACCATGAGCAACCATGAGTCTCTGCACTGACTGGAGTGTTGTTCACTGCAAAGACAGGCTTTTCTGAATGAAACTGAAAATAGCATGCCTATGGGTAGAAACATGCAGTTTGATGCGGTCAATTGAGCTAAACAATAGTAAGAAGCTCCATCACAGGGTTTGTGATTTTTCCTTGTAATATGGTTTTGACTGGCCAGGTAAATAGATGGATCTAGAAAAAAATATCATGTTGAACAATCCCAGAAAGACAAACATCACATGTTCTCTTGTTGGAGGCTCCTAGCTCCAAATGTTGAGATGTGAGTACATAGCCTGTACTAACTACAGAAACCAGTAAATGAAAACAGGACCATTGCCAGAATAAGGAATTGGGGAACAATAAAGAGGGTAGTAGCAAGGATACTAGTGACCTCTCTTTAGAGAGGAATGAGGGAGGTAAATTCAGGAGGAGGGAGGGTAAAATAACAAGGATGTCAGAAAAAGGCATGAGGAATTGAATATTAGCTCTTTATAAAAATAAGCTGTATAATATAAATAATTCTAAGCATATACAAATATGTAGTTTTAATGAACTTTTCTCATCTAGGATGACAGGGCTCCCTCAAATACCCAAAGACTACCTTAAAAAAAGCCCCAGTATCAGACAAGAGAGGCTCTCTTTTGAGTTGTTGTTCATTGTTATACATGAGAATCCCAAATAATACAGCCTATTGCTATTGCTCTTGGGTACCTCGAGAGGTGAAAGGAAAATAAGTTTCTATTACTAAAGACACCATGCATTTCAGAAACAGATCCTAGAAACTCTTGAGCTGGAACTGACCTGAATGTTTGCTCCCTGAAGACTCACTTTCATGATCCCAGAAGACATCACACAAACTTCCAAAGGAGGAAAACAATATTGAGCCCTACTTAGCGATGATGAAAAATATTAATGTTTCCATAACCCCAAGAGTACACCATCAGATCTCTAATTGTACTTAAGACCTGTTTAACAGAAGGATACTATGATTGGTCCTGGAATCCCAGTGCCTATTATGTGCCAGTGAAAGTTATGGCTATTGAAGGAGAATATACAAGCTCTAATTTACTAACCCAACATAATCACTAAGAACAGTCAATAAACATTCATCCTTATATTCACAGATAAGTGTAGTCTTCATTCCTCATAAAGGAAACTCCTCTTTGTAAAATAGAGGCCATTACAGAAAACCAAAACCAATCAAGATGCAGAGTCATGGAGCACAGTCACAATGGACTACAAAACAGCCCATACCTAAGGATCAGGGAACATTGTGGAGGAGGTAGTATAAAGATTGCAAGTGCCAGAGAATAAGGGAGTTTTGCTGTGAGATTATGTCTCCTAGTAATATCAGAAGGTACACACATAATGTCTTACCAACATGACCACCCAAATCTCAGTTAAACAAAGATGACACCAACAAACATGCCAAACTAGATGGAAAAAAGCCCACAAAGACTCAACCCAACCCAAAGAAATATAGTAACTGAGGAAAGCTTGAAGCAGGAGAGGTGGACTTCCCCAGTGAAGGAAGTAGCTATTGATTGTCTAGTGACAAATGGTCACCCCTGAAAACATATAAAATAACATTATATGAACTGAGCAGGTAATAGTTAGGAATATATATGTATATACAAATACAATTATGCATCCAATAACAGTAAAAAAATAGGCTATGAATTTGAAGGAGAGCATGCAGGGGTATATGGGATGGGTACAAGGGAGTTGAGACAAGATAAAAATGTAATTGTAAACTCAAAAATAAAAATGTAAAAACAATTCAAAACTAAAAAATTAATTTTTCATGGCCTCATAAATTTTAAGATGCATAAGTGTGCATATATGTTTGTTTGTATACAGGGAATATTTCAAACTATCATATATAGACATTACCTGATCACTGTGCACATTTGAAAATGATAGAGAAGCACACAGTTTAAAAAATAGATAAGCTCTTGAAAAACCAAAAAAAAAAAAAATAGATAAGCTAAAAGGTCTAGAATTTAAGGTAATTCATGGTAATTCACACATAATCATCTCACTTTACCCTCACAGAAAATCTTTTTCTGATATCCTGCTAGCATTTGAATTTTGTAGATTAAAAAGTATACTTAGAGAACTTAAAATAGTGGATTTGAGGTCAGTCATTTAAGTGTCTACTATGGAAAAAGCTAGGGTTTCAAATTAGGCCAATTTGGTTTCAGACTCTCAGTTCTGAAAATCTGAGTACACATTTCTTAAAGAAACTTGATGGAGAATGATAATCTGTATCTGATTCAGCAAGCACAACTTTCAGAGAAATTAACAGTTGAGAAAGTTATTTGGTAAAATTTTCTATTTTAACTGTAAACGATGTGGTTGTAATGGATGACATAGATTTTAATATTTTTCTTTGAGATTAAAATGTTTTTAACTTTAACAAATGAATCAAAACAAACTTTAGCAAATTTCTCCTCCCCCTCTCCTCTTCTTCTTCCTTTTGTTTAATAAGCCACTCAATCTACTTAGTACTATACATATATGCATGGGAATGTGGCTATACATTAGAGCATGTGTACCAGGAACCATACCCTTGAAGAAAAATGACTTTCCCTCTCCCAATAGACTTCAAATGTTATTCATTCTTTTAAGCGAGCTATTGAAAGTCTTTTGCATCAGGCATGTGCCATAGACTTTTTAATAGATAACCCCACAGATATTTTTGTTTTAATAAGTTGGTAACCCCATCATTGCTTCCAACACTCTAACACATTGATTTACTATTTATTTCACCATGAACACAATTCTGGTGTACCATTACTATTTTTGTAAGTTTGTAAGCAGATCTCATAAATTCATACTAAATCTAATAGTAATAATAGTAGCAGATATTTGGTAAACGTTCTATTTACTCTACTAATATCTCTGTATGTTGTGAAAATGTGAAGACTTGATTATTCAAAATTGCTGTATGCCATAAAGAAGAGTAGATAGACAAAAGGATTATTTTGTAGTTCAGTGCTGTGAATTTTTCCTATTGGCTTTTCCTATAGGCAATGTGAATCAATTTTCTAAGTTTTAACAACAGTCCAGCTTCTCTTGCAGTTTAATGCATTC
Organism: Uromys caudimaculatus; assembly: GCA_028551405.1. Taxonomy (NCBI): domain Eukaryota; kingdom Metazoa; phylum Chordata; class Mammalia; order Rodentia; family Muridae; genus Uromys; species Uromys caudimaculatus. The sequence goes on from CM052722.1 coordinate 40,982,023, forward strand.
TATTTCTGAAATCCTCTTAAGTACCTATTTACTAAATTTGTCAGCATGATGACAAGGTAGTATCAATGTGCATTGAAAGAGCCTTAAAGTTTAAATCTATTCAGTAATTGGTCACAATGTATTCTCCCTTCTGAAAAACCTTGGAAAACATTAATGAAAATGCTCGCTTTTCCTTTTCCTACAGTGTCCCCCTAAAATGGCTCGTACTTTCTATGATCATCCACAGACTATACATTCTTATTTAGGTTATTGCTAGATTATATTAAAACTTTCATTTCATATTCTATAAACAATTAAAAACTTAGGAACAGAAAGTACCATTTTTCCCCAAGGGAGACGAATTTTACAGTGTCTATAAACTAGGATAACACCAGAGATTTATGGCTTAAGGAAACCATATCTATAGCCTTGTTCAGTTTGAAAGTCAAATTGTCCAAGAATATGAGTTACAGCTTATTCTACTGAGCAACACAAATAAACCCACACACAAATATAATATTTATCTTCTAAGAATATATACCCATTTAATAATTGAAGAACTCTAGCATCTACTCTGTGTCATGTATTGGTCTTGTAAAACAGATGCTGATACTATTTCACCAACATCCCTTTGGCATGTGACATTTCTGTATTACAAAGCTTCCAGTTGCCAGTAACAGTGAGAGGTTTCTCCCTGGCTATTGGATGCTACTCTGCCTGCATATAGGCTATAATATATGTTCCAAGTGCATTGATGCCAACTCCCAAGCTGCCCTATAAGGAACATTTAGCATGACTGCCAGGAACTGGTAGATAAATATTCCATGTACCTTACTTTCTGGCATAGAATAGCTCTGAGGCATTGTATGCCAAAGACCCAATATTTTACAACCAGGCAAAACTGTAATTATTGACTTTAGTAACTAACTTTAGAATTACCTGTTTTTATTTCTTTTTAATTCTTCATCTAGGTCTCACTTTTATTTTTTGCTAGTAGTGGTTGTCTTTGCTTACCTCCCAAATGAGCTACTTTCACTCACATCCTTATCTGGGTCATCTCAAACTGAGATATAATCTAAAACCAATTAAGGCAAATTATCCCATTAAGTGATATGGAAACAACAGCCAAAGATTAGGAGAAAAATAAAGATTCTGAAACAGAAGAATAATAAAGTTTTACCCGAAGTTTAAATAACTTAAGTCCTGTGTGTAATTCCCTGACTTTGCACTTTGATATTTCTTATGAGTCGTTATAAAAGCATATGGCATCTATGAATCCTGGCTTCTTGGGTCTCCCTTCAAGTGAGATGTTGCTGAAATGAGTAGTTGGGTGACAAGATCATTTGCCATCCCTTTGTATTTTCCACAGCATTCCTATTAATGCAGTAGAGACCTCCCTGGACTTTCCCTTGGCAATGATGGATCCAAATAGGCATTCTACTAGAGAAACAGACTCAGTAGGAATTGGCTTACATTCTGGGGGCTAGCAAGGCAATTTCAAAACCAGTGTAGTAAGCTGTCAGGAAGACTGGAAGTCTAGCACTAGCTGAACCCTTGGACTATAGTTGGGACTTCTTTTACCTATAAATCCTTTGGTTCAAGACTTAAAATATTTTAACTGATAAAATGAAACTCCCAAAGATTATTGGGACTAATTTCCTTTATAAAAGTCTATGTGATGTTAGATGTCAGCTATATCTATGACATACTTTCACATCATCACACTAGGTTTGTATTTGAATGATATCTGGAACCTATTCAACATGGCTAACGAAAGTAACCATCAAAGTAGAGGTTCTAAAAGCAATCATTCTGTTCACTGTAGAGTCCTCCAGTGAGTCTTTTCTCTAAGACTTTCTAACATAGCTGGGCTTAAGCTTGCTCAGAACTACACTAACATCTCTGCTGCTTCCCATCCATCCTTCTGCTCCCCTTCCCCTTATTTTTTCTAATAAATATCCTATAATTACATATTATAATGCACTTATAAGATATAAATTCAATCCTCTTTTCCTACCAAAATGGGTAAGGAAATAAGATAAGCAAGCTTTCGAGACTGAATAATACATTGCCCAACTAGTATAGACACAATGCCTTGTGGGGCAGTGGTCTGTGGCAGGCAATCTGGCACCAGGTCGAGCACAGGCTGAAAACTCTGGGTGACCCAGCAGAGCAATTCGCAAGGGAACAGAAAACATTTTTGCCAATGCTCCCGGAATGCTCTTGTCAAACAGATACAACCTCCACAGCCTCCTGTAGAGAGGCCTGTCATGTGAGATTTGTCACATAGGAGCAACACCAAGCCCTCCCACATGCAGATAAGGTGCCCTTAAGCTCTCAGAACAAGCCAATGGGAAGTACCTGTTGTCAGACTCCTGACCCTTCCCAAACAGTATATTAGACCATCCCAAACTGTATAGGAGAAATCCCCATTCAGAAGGAATAAAGGTGTGAGCACTGGGCAGTGGTGGCACACGCCTTTAATCCCAGCACTTGGGAGGCAGAGGCAGGTGGATTTCTGAGTTCGAGGCCATCCTGGTCTACAGAGTAAGTTCCAGGACACCCAGGGCTACACAGAGAAACCCTGTCTCGAAAACCAAAAAAAAAAAAAAAAAAAAAAAGTGTGAGAACTACTTCATAGTCTGAGAGCTTCTATCATTAGAGCTGTAACACTGCTGCTTGGACAAAACAGCAACCAACAGATTGGGAAAAGATCTTAACCAATCCTATGTCCGATAGAGGGCTAATATCCAATATATACAAAGAACTCAAGAAGTTAGACTCCAAAAAACCAAATAACCCCATCAAAAAATGGGGAACAGAGCTAAGCAGAGAATTCTCAACTGAGGAAATTCACAGGGCTGAGAAGCACCTAAAGAAATGCTCAACATCCCTAGTTATCAGGGAAATGCAAATCAAAACAAGTCTGAGATTCCACCTCACACCAGTCAGAATGGCCAAGATCAAAAACTCAGGTGACAGCAGATCCTGGCGAAGATGCGGAGAAAGAGGAACACTTCTCCACTGTTGGTGGGATTGCAAGTTGGTACAACCATTTTTATTATATTAATCCTGCCAATCCATGAGCATCGAGATCTTTCTACCTTGTGAGGTCTTCTTCGATTTCTTTCTTCAGAGTCTTGATGTTTTTGTCATACAGATCTTTCACTTGCTTGGTTAGAGTCACACCAAGATACTTTATGCTGTTTGTGACAATTGCGAAGGGTGTCATTTCCCTAATTTCTCTCTCAGCCTGTTTATCCTTTGAGTATAGGAAGGCTGCTGATTTGTTTGAGTTAATTTTATATCCGGCCATTTTGCTGAAATTGTTTATCAGTTGCAGCAGTTCTTTGGTGGAGTTTTTAGGGTCACTTAAGTATACGATCATATTGTCTGCAATGGGTAATATTTTGATTTCTTCCTTTCCAATTTGTATCCCTTTGACCTCCTTTTGTTGTCTAATTGGTCTAGCTAGAACTTCAATTACTATATTGAATAGGTAGGGCGAGAGAGGGCAGCCTTGTCTAGTGGTTTGCTTCGAGTTTCTCTCCATTTAGTTTGAGGTTGGCTACTGATTTCCTGTATATTGCTTTTACTATGTTTAGGTATGGGTCTTGAATTCCTGATCTTTCCAAGACTTTTATCATGAAGGGATGTTGAATTTTGTCAAATGCTTTTTCAGCATCTAAGGAGATGACCATGTGGTTTTTTTTCTTTGAGTTTGTTTATGTAGTGGATTTCATTGATGCCTTTCCGGGTATTGAACCATTCCTGCATCCCTGGGATGAAGCCTACTTGATCATGATGAATGATCATTTTGATGTGTTCTTGGATTTGGTTTCTGAGGATTTTACTGAGTATTTTTGCATTGATATTTTTTGTTTTTTTCAAGACAGGGTTTTTCTTTATAGCTCTGGCTGTCCTGGAACTCACTCTGTAGACCAGGCTGGCCTTGAACTCAGAAATCTACTTGCCTCTGCCTCCCAAGTGCTGGGATTAAATTCGTGTGACACCACTGCCCGGCTTTCTTTTTTTTTTTTTTAGATTTATTTATTTCATTTCTATTAATACACTGTATCTGTCTCCAGACACACCAGAGGAGGGCATCGGATCTCACCAGAAATGGTTGTGACCCACCATGTGGTTGCTGGGAATTGAACTCAGGACCTCTGGAAGAGCAGTCAGTGCTCTTAACTGCTGAGCCATCTCTCCAGCCCGAATTGATATTCATAAGGAAAATTGGTCTGAAATTTTCTTTCTCATTTGGGTCTTTGTGAGATTTTGGTATCAGTGTAATTGTGGCCTCATAAAAGGAATTGGGTAGTGCTCCTTCTGTTTCTATTTTGTGGAATAGATTGAAGAGTATTGGTATTAGGTCTTCTTTGAAGGTCTGGTAGAATTCTGCAGTGAACCCATCTGGTCCTGGGCTTTTTTTGGTCGGGAGACTTTTAATGACTGCTTCTATTTCTTTAGGCATTATGGGATTGTTTAGATGGTTTATTTGATCCTGACTTTTGTTAATTTGGATCCTGTCTCTGTGCCCTCTGATTAGTCTGGCTAAGGGTTTATGTAT
>CM052722.1:40987074-41009420 GCA_028551405.1 Uromys caudimaculatus
GGAATAGAAACTCCACAGGAAAAAGAACAGCATTAACTAACCTGGACCCTTGGCATTCTCAGAGTCTGAATCACCATCCGAGGAACACACATGGGCTGGACCTAGGGTTCCCCACACATATGCAGCAAATGTGCAGCTTGCTCTTCATGTGGGTCTCAAACAACTGGAATGGGGATGACCTCAAAAGCTGTTCCCTGTACTTCTAGCTGGGCTGCCTTGTCTGGCGTCAGTGGGAGGATGCACCAAGTCTTGCAGAGACTTGATGTGCCAGGGTGGGAAAATACCTGGGGGACCCCCACCCAGAGAAGAAGGGGGTGGGAATGTGGAGATGACTGTGGGAAGGATTGACAGAGATGGGGCAGTGAGCAGGATGTAAAATGAGTAAGTAAATAAAAATTAAATTAAAAAAGAAAGCCCTGTCAATTTGCATATTCTATCAAAAGAAATCTTTCCTCTCACAGACATTTGTACATGATATCCAAATATATTTGGAAGTATTACATCTATAACAAATTATTACTTAAAATTAGAATTGTGTCCAAAAAGTATTATATTAGGGAGATTTAAGAAACAATGTAAAAACTATGGAAAATTATCAGGCATATTCTTACCAGAAAAAAAATGTATAAGTTGTGTCTTACCTCCATTATTTTACAAAGTTGAAAGATTTAACATAATGTGTACACATCATGGGACTTAATTACCCCACTTAAGATTTATTTTCACAAAGCAAAAATGAATATTACAGCATCAACTTCACTGGGATATATTCTTTACATTTGGAAAGAGAAATATCCTTCATTTCTATCAATGTAGATAAATTAGTAATGACAGTTAATGTTTATTTCTTTTGGGTACACATTTCTACGATGAAAAATGTAGATTCATCTTCAATGAAACATTTGTTTTACTTTAATTTCTTCTTTTAATTTTTAAAAACATTTATTTATTATAAATACCCTGTAGCTGTCTTCAGACAAATCTAGAAGAGAGCATCAGATCCCATTACAGATGGTTGTGAGCCACCATGAGGTTGCTGGGAATTGAACTCAGAACCTCTGGAAGAGCAGCCAGTGCTCTTAACCACTGAGCCATCTCTCCAGTCCCCATTAGTGTCTATGACACTGAATGAGGAAGTATGATGAAAATTTTTATGAAGGAATGTCTGTCTCTTGCATGTTTCATGGGAATTTGACCTGTGTTTTTATTAAAGGTCAATAGAACACTTATTTGGAAAGAAGCTCATGTGTCTGATACTGACAAATATTTATTTTTATTTCTGAAAATTTCTTAAATTGTAGTCATATGGTTGTCAAAGAACTAATCTTCCTTCGTTGGCATAAACATACATGCTGCTGATGCTTTAAAACTAAACACAGCTATAATATCTATTACTGGAAAAGGTAAGGAAATGCCTTTGTGTCAATGTTAAATTTCCTTTGTGGATAACTGTGTTGTTACAAAGGAACATATCCTTAAACACAGCGGACCCAGAGATGTATGTAATGGAGGAAAGAATAGGGTGTTCAGGAATGTATTGATAAAAAGAGATGGAGACAAACGAAAACATTGACCCAATGTTAATGATTAATTGAGTCAATTATAAGTGCTTATTGTATAATTCTGAAATATTTCTACAAATTACATTCTCAAATTCATAAAGTATAGAGGGCAGAAGGATTCTGAAGAATAAGATCCTATGTGTTGAATTTGTAGGTTTAACATGGGCTTTGGGGAACTGGAGAGATGGCTCAGGGATTAAGAGCACTGTCTGCTCTTTCAGAGGTCCTGAGTTCAATTCCCAGCACCCACATCTGTAATGGGATCTGATGCCCAATTCTGGAGTGTCTGCAGACAACTACAGTGTACTCATATAAGTAAAATAAATAAATAAATAAATAAATAAATAAATAAATAAATATAAATCCTAGAATAAAACAAAACAGACCATGGGCTTTGGAAGGATTCACATACAAACTGTAAATTCAAATGATTGAGATATATATGGTCTTATTCCATTCCATTTTAATTTTTTTTATTTCTGTTAAGAATGTTCTTGGAATTTTTATATTAATTAAATCTGTAAATTACTTTTGATAATATTAACTTTTTCACAATATTAATTTTGCTAATCTGGTAGCATAGTCATCATTTCCAAAATCAGGTGTCTACTGAAATTTAGTTTTGGATGTCTTAAAGGTTTTATTTTTAAAGACTTTTACCTCCTTCACTTTACTACCTATGAATTTATTCCTTAGTATTTTTAAACTATTATTACTGGGATATTTACTCTACCTTCTTTCTCAGAAAGTTCATTATTGGGTACTATGTTTTATATTTGGGTTTTATAGCCTATAACATTTTAATAAAATTATTGATAAGGTAAAAAATGATAAACATAGCAATCTTCAATAGAAAGAACATTTCTGGGGGATAGCATATCTCTTAATCTGTATATAGCCAGGTTTGCTGGCACTATCTGTTCACCAGATTTTTTTATTCACCTGTAGAGGAAAGAAATTAAGCCTATATCTCTTACCTCCTACAAAAAGCAATTCAAAATGAATAAAACTCCTTAATTTAAAGCTTGAACTGTTGAATGTCAAGAAGAAGACAAAATTCAAGATCAGGCACAAGTTAGAACTTTCTAAACAGAACTACAATGGCATAGGAAATAAATCCCAGAACTGGCAGATAAGATTGCATGAAATTAAAAGGCTGTATAACAAAATAAATTATTGGTGAACAGAGAGCTTGAAGACGGGGAAAGAAATTCAGGTGTGTATGTTCGTGTGTGTGTGTGTGTGTGTGTGTGTGTGTGTGTGTGTGTTCTGTCATGTGATAATTAAACACCAAAACTTCTAATCAATAATAAATATACTAATCAACTGAACAGGTAGCTTATAGCTAGAATCATCAATAAATAATAACTATTTTAAAGGTGCAATAGAGGTATTGATATTTTCTTCTGTGGAATAGACCCTGGGAAGATGCCTGTAAGTAACCTCTACTCAGACATGTTCTAATAAGGAAGGAACCCAAATGAAACTCACTGTGTTAACACAGAAAACAAAATAAATGAAATAAGGAGATGAGTTGTATTAGAGGAGGAAAAGGGTGTATAAAGGCTATGCATATGATGAAAACACATTATTTACAGTGTGAAAATGCCACATCAAGACAGATCATGTATAATCAATACATCTCTACTATGTTCATAGCAGCTTTATGCATAATAGTCAGAAGCTGGACACAACCCAGACGTCCCTAAACCAAAGAATGGAGACAGAAAAGGTGGTTCATTTACACAACGAGATACTATTCAATAACTACTGAAAATGAGGATGTCATGAAATTTGCAAACAAATGGATGGAACTTGAAAATATCATCCTGAGCGAGGTAACCCAGACACAAAAGAACATACATGGTATGCACTCACTGATAAGTGGGTATTAGCTCAAAAGTTCAAAATACCCGTGATACACCTCAAAGACGATATGAAGCCTAACAAGATGGAACACCCAAGTGTGGATACTTCAATCCAGCTTAGAAGGGGAACAAAATAATCATGGGAGGCAGAGGGAGCGGGACATGTGTGGAAGAGAGGGCGGAAGAAAAAAGGGGAATGAGGATTAGGTAAGGGAGAAGACAAGAGAGAAGCCCGAGGGCCTGGGGAATGAATAGAAATATGCAGCAGTGTGTGGTAGGGGTGGCAGAACGTCTAGAAAGTTCCAGACACCATGGATGTGAAAAGTTCCCAGGACCCAATTGGGATGACCTTAGCTGAAATACCCAACAGTGGGGAGATGGAACCTGAAGAGACCACCTCCAGTAGATAGACATGGCCCCCATTTGAGCCAAGTGCCACCCACTCATCTTCAAAATTTTTGACCCAGAATTGTTCCTTTCTGAAGGAAATATGGACAAAAATGGAGCAGAGCCCGAAGGAAAGACCATCCAGAGACTGCCCCAGCTTAGGATCCATCTCATTGGTGGACAAACTCTGACACTATTACTGATGCCATATTGTGCTTGCAGATAGGAACCTTGCATGGCTGTCCTCTGAGAGGCTCTACCAGCAGCTGACAGAGATAGATGCAGATACTTACAGCCAACCATTGAACTGAGCCCAGGGACCCCTACAGGAGAGTTAGGGGAAGGACTGAAGGAGCTGAGCAGGATTGCAACCCTCTGGGAAGAACAACAATATCAACTAAACTGAACCCCTCAGAGCTCCCAGAGACTAAGCCAACAACCAAAAGCATACATTTGCTGATCCATGGTCCCTGCTACAAATGTAGCAGAGGACTCTCTTGTCTGGCCTCAGTGGGAAAAGATGTGCTTAATCCTGTAGAGACTTGATGCCCCAGGAAAGGGGGATGCTGGTGGGGGTGAGGTGGGAGTGGGTTGAGTTGGTGGGGGAGCACCCTCTCTGAAGCAAAGGGAAAGTGAGATGGGGTGAAGAATTCATGGAGGGGGGACTGGGAATAGGGGCAACATAAGGAATGTAAAAAAAAATAAAATAATTAATAAAATACATGCTAATAAAAGAAACAAAAATGTGTTCAATAAACTTAGTAGTCAAAGACATGTATATTACAACTACTTCAATATTCTTTCTCACCCCATTCAATAAAGTTTCCAGTCACCAATTCAACAAGTAACAAATGCTGGTGACAGTATGGATAAGAGAAACCCTTATATCAATGGTAATGAAGGTATAGGCAAGTGCTACCACTATAGAAATCCCTTGGAAGTTTTGGCATATACTTGCTAAAAACAAAAATCCTACACCCACAGAAATGCTTTCACATCCATATTTATTGTTGCTCAATTTTCTTTGTTTTTCTTTTTTAATTGGATATTTTATTTATTTACATTTCAAATATTATCACCTTTCCCGGTTTCCCCTCTGCAAACCTATCCCATTCCTTCCTTACCCTGCTTCTATGAGGGTGTTCCCCACACCCACCTACCCACTCCCACCTCACCACCCTAGCATTCCTCTACACTGGGGCATCAAGCCTTCACAGGACCGAGGGCTTTCCCTCCCATTGATACCAAATAAGGCCCCTTCAGCTCCTTCAGTCCTTTCTCTAACTCTTCCATTGGGGTCCCTGTGCTCACTCTGATGATTGGCTGTGAGCATTTACATCTGTACTTGTCAGGCTCTGGCAGAGCCTCTCAGGAGACAGCTGTAACAGGCTCCTGTCAGCAAGCACTTCTTGTTATCAGCAATTAGTGTCTGGGTTTGGTGTCTGTATATGGGATGGATCCCTAGGTGGGGCAGTCTCTGGATGGCCTTTCCTTCTGTCTCTGCTCTTTTTTTATTGGATATTTTATTTTTTTACATTTCAAATGTTATCCACATTTCAAATGTTATCCCCTTTCCAGGTTTCCCCTCAGGAACCCGCCTACTCCATCCCCCTGCTAAAGAAATGGAAACAGTCTATATGTTCGGTTCATCAACTGATGAAGGGATAATGATAATATGATACAGAAACAGAATGAATTGTATTTGGTTTTAAAGAAAAACAAACTCTTAAAGAAAATGGATATAGTTAGGAATTAATTCAGGCCCAGAAAGACAGACACCCTATATTTGCTCTCATATATAAAATACATTCTATGTTTTAGGTTTTATTTATGCACATTTATGTGAGTATGTGCATAGATGCAGGTCATGAAACTAAGAAAAGGACTGTTATAGGGTTAAACAATGTTTTAAGGTATAAGGGGATTAAAAGAATAAATAGCCATGATGGTGGTGGAAAGGAGACTACTAGAGAGGAAGGGTATAAGTAGGGAAGAATGTGGGTGTAGGAAAGAGGAGATGGAGATTAGAGTCAAGAAAAATGCCACAGTAAAATCTATTATTTAATAAGCTAATAAAATAAGAGAGTTGTGAAATAATCATACAAATTATAAATATAAATCGAATATAAAGAACTTTTAAGAAGTTATTGGCAAATATATTACATGTAATCACAAAGATAATATATTAACACATACAGATATCTGTATGTATTAGAGATATATACTATAATAAATTATTAGTAAGTAAATGATCTAGGAGTTGTTTTAAGAGATACAAGATAAACTAATGAACAAAAAGTTAGAGCAAACAAATAAAGCAGTGAAGAAAAAAATTGGCCTAACATTCACAGATGTTGGAGTTGGTTGATATATGATGATCCTTCTATTACTTTTTTGCTAGAGCATATATGAAAATTTCAGTGATAAAATATTTTGTCTTTCATGGAAAGTATCAGTAATGTAGCTCAGAACACATGTGGTAACAGTTCTGCCAGGTGCTAAAGGACAAGGAGAAAAGAAATTATACAGATTTTCACTCAGAAAGACAAGTGGAAATGAGCAACAGCTATGAGTAGGTTATCAAGTGCAGAATCTTGGAGTTTTAATTGTCAGCAAAGTCACCAATATACATCAAATTTACTCTTATAAAGTACTGCAGAGCTGTCTGTTCCATGTTCTTTTTAATGCTTCATGCTTGAGAAGCAGCCTATATATTCTGCAGTGCCCATTTTCTAAGAGGTTTTGTCTATTTTTTGTTCCTTTCATAAACAGTTACTGAGAGACCAAGATGCAAAGATTTTTTTTCTCAATTTCAGATAACATACTAGAATCCCATAAAAGAAGAAATTAATTTTAAGAAGAAACCTTTTTACAAAAATAAAAAGCCATGGGTCAAATGCAAATATTCAACAAATATTTGTTGCATGGATTATTTAATAGAAAAACCAAGAAGAAGGATTAAAAAAAAAAAACTATCCCGTAATTCTTTTTGTTAACAAATAACAATGAACATGGATGGAACTTAACAACAGTCAGTTCTGTTCTTTAGAGATAAATTTCACTTACAAATCATCAATTCAAAATTATATTGTACTGATTTTCTCCAAAAATGAATTCAATAGCACCTTCTCAGGTACTGGATTTTCAACTTCCAAAGAGACCTGTCATGTTTCTTCTATCAAAAATTTTAATTAAATGTGTTTCCAAATACTCCATTTTCTTAGAGTGCTACCGTTCAAGTGCTAAAAATGACCTGCCATGTAGATTTACACTGGTCTATGTATCTGGAAATTTCATTGCCATATTTACCTTCTTTTAGTAATAATCATTCCAAATTTTATACTTTTTTCTATTTTCTTTGAATGACACAGAAGTATAAATGAAAAGTGCAGGCTTAGTTTTAACCGAGTATATCCTCCTTTCTGTTGACTCTCAGTAGTAATTACCCTTGTGGTTTTCGAAATTGAGACTAAAAATGGCTGACCTTCCTCACAACCCTAGGTCCTGGATGCCTTCATTGGTACTGTGCTCATTCACTTTCCTGAATATTTTCTGTGCAAAAGAACAGAATAGTTCTTTTTGAGCCATCAAGTTTGAGAAAGACTTTTGCAATGGTTTAATGTGGAGCTTCAACAATACATAGAAAAAAATACACTTCGGTAAAACAATGCTGTGTCAAAGCTCTATCCATTTTTTTTTCAGACAACCAAGATTTGGAAGAAACTTAAATTTTGAACATTACTGATGTGAGGGAAGATGTATTTACCTATTTCTGTTTAATATAGTCTCTTACTAAAACCTCAGTTCTACTTTTATGAATTTAAACAAAGATAATAATCAAAAGTTTATATTTCTGTTATCATAGTTGTCATAAATTAAACAGTCCAAAATTAACTTTCAAGTTATATATTTTTATTCATAATCCATAGCCCTAAACTTAGCTATATGGCCTCATTCTAGTTTAAACTCAGGATTTCACTACTAAAAAGGAAAGGTTAACACTGAAGTTCTATCACACCTTGCCTGGGCACCACAGTATAACTGGCCCTGGATGCTTGGGCATGGGCGAGCTGGCCAAGGATGTGAGAGCTTGTCCTGCCTCTTGCCTTGGCCAGCTGAATAGCTGGCCCTGGTGGTGTGGATGCAGGAATGCTGGGGGGGTGACCAAATCAGCTTCTCCCCAGTCCCAAATCCAGGGTTCTGAGTTGGCCCACCCCAACATCCACCCAATCAATGAGCTGCTGGAGCACAGTGAGTAAAGGAGCTTGTCCTGCCAATTCAAAGCTGCAGGGCCTCCACAGGATAGGGCAACAACAGAGTATTCAAGCAGAGTCCCCGTGAAGTTCCAGTATTGATACTGTAGCAGAAGCCAGAGGTCTGACATCAGACCTATGACTTATTGTGATGAAAAGTTCTAAGTAAAGCTGTTTGGGCAGAAGGGTATACTATGTCATTCTTTGCTTCCACGGTGAAAATTTTTTTAAAATTCTTTTTACTTTTTGTTTTCTTTGTGAGGTTGAGGAGGTTGCAAGGTCAGAGAATGTGTATGAAGGGACTGGGAGAGGAATGAAATTGGGATGTATGATGTGAAATTTACAAAGAACCAATAAAACATTTATTTTTATTTGTTATTTTTGGATATTTATATACATTTCAAATGTTTTCCCCTTTGAAAACCCCCTATTCCATTTCCCCTCCCCCGCCTCTATGAGGGTATTCCCCCACCCACATACCCACTCCCACCTTCCCACCTTGACATTCCCCTTTACTGGGGCATCTAACACCCTCAGGCCCAAGGGCCTCTCCTCCCCCTGATGACCAACAAGGCCCTCCTCTGCCACATATGTGGTCCAAGCCATGGGTCCCTCCATGTGTATTCTTTGGTTGGTGGTCCAGCCTCCAGGAGGACGGGGTGGGCCCAGTTGACACTGTTGCTCCCTCCAAGGGGCTGCAAACTCCCTCAGCTCCTTCATTCCCTTCTCCAACTCCTCCATCCTGGACCCCATGCTCAGTCCAACCATTGGCTGTGAGCATCTGCCTCTGTATTTGTCAGGCTCTGCCTGAGCCTCTCTGGAGACAGCTTATCATGCTTCCATCAGCAAGCACATCCACAAGAACGTCCAGGTTTGGTGTCTGCAGATGAGATGGACCCCCAGGTGGCACAGTCTCTGGATGGCCTTTCCTTCAGTCTCTGCTCCACACGTTGTCTCTGTATTTCTTCCTGTGAGTATTTTGTTCACCCTTCTAAGAAACACTGAAGCATCCATATTTTGGTCTTCCTTCTTCCTAGGCTTCATATGGTCTGTGAATTGAATCTTGGGTATTCTGAACTTTTGGGCTAATATTTCCTTTTCAGTGAGTATATACTGTGTGTGTTCTTTTGTGACTGAGTTACCTTGCTCAGGATGATATTTTCAAGTTTCATCCATTTGCCTGAAATTTTCATTAAATCATTGTTTTTAATATCTGAGTAGTACTCCATTGTGTGAATGTACCACATTTTCTGTATCCATTCCTCTGTTGAGAGACATCTGGGTTGTTTCTAGTTTCTGGCTATTATAAATAAGGCTGCTATGAACATAGTGGAGCATGTGTCCTTATTACATGTTGGAGCATCTTCTGGGTATATGCTCGAAAAGAGACAGACAAACTGACTGACAGACAGACTGACTGATGGCACTGCATAGACAGAAATGATCAGTGTTACAGGGAAAATACTAAGTACCCCAAAGCTCACTGCAATGGCAGCAGGAAATGATAATGGAACCATTACAGAAGCCTATGGCTGCATGTTAGATCTGAAATAGCCCATTAGGACTATCCACTGAAGGCTTAGTTCTTAGCCCACGGTGCTATTGGGAGGTGGCAGATACATTAGAAGGGGAACCTTGTAGAAGGAAGTTCGTGTTGATATTTTAGCCTCTTCCTGTTTTTGTCTGCTACTTGGTCACCTGAGGTGAAGAGGTCTCTGGCCCATGACCCCACCATGACACACCATGCACCCAATAGGCCTACTGCAACATGGCCAAAACATCGAAGCCTTTAAAATTGAGTCAAAATAAACCTTCCTTTCCTTGTGTTGACTATCTCATGTGTTCTGTTACAATTACACAAAGCTGATTAAAACATCCACCCATATTATAGTTTTATGCAGTATAATTAACACTGTGTTATTTACATGTGTTTGCATTTCTCTCAACTGCAAACAGCACATGTATAATCTGTGTTTGTCTGTTTAAATCTTGAATAAAGTTTAGCTTCCCCCCAGGTTCAGATCCAGGGTTCTAACTTGGCTAACCCCAACATTCACCACGCATATATATGTGTATACATATACATATACATATACATATATACCCACACACATACACACACACATACACACACACACAAACATACCAGAGCGCTAGCAGTTTGTGTAAGACTCTACCAATATAGTTCATATATTTTTAATTATGCATTGAATTGATTCAATACTCTAGTATCAAGTTTCATTTTTGGAATGGGGAGACGCTTTGGCATGAGTTACACACTGTATCCCAGGGCTGGCCTCATATTCACAGTGATCCTCCTGCCTCAGCTTCATGAGTGCTAAGACTACAGCTATGAGACACCTTGCCTGACAAGTCACTTGTTTAGAGTCAATCAAAGGATTCAACTTGCTTTCTAAAATACACCACTTGATTTCCCCACCACTCTCAAAAGCATACTAGAAATATATGGGGTTTAATTGTTTTGCTACAAACTTCTGATTTACCAAATTCCTGGGAGGTCAGTAGAATAAAGCCTGCTAAGATAAATACTTAATTGTTGTAAGAAGAGATTCAGGCTTATGAAGAAGAGAAACATGCTGCAGCTAATTGAAAGCTTGATTGGACCTGCAGGATCTGGTTCCAAGACAGCTCACTCACACAAACTAGCAAGTTGCTATTAATATCATTTGATGCTTTCCTGCATGGGCTATCCTCTAGGACTCGGTCACTATATTATTGAAATGCTATCTGACTTCTCTTAGAGCAAATATAATAACTAATTTTAGGTGCCAATTTGACAGGGATACAGGTAACTAAGATATAGTCAAATATTATTGCTTGGGTTTAAGTGAAAGGTTTTACAATAATCCTAACATTTCAACTGATATACTGGTTAAAGCATATTGTTCACCATATTATTGCTGGGCCTTATTCAATCAATTTATGGCCCTAATAGACTGAAAAAGTATATCTTTCACCTAAAGGAAAGAAAATGTGTCTTGGCCCAGGGCTACTTAGTGAGATGAAGGATATACTGGCTGGTTTTGTGTGTCAACTTGACACAAGCTGGAGTTATCACAGAGAAAGGAGCTTCAGGTGAGAAAATGCCTCCATGAGAGCCAGCAGTAAGGCATTTTCTCAATTAGTGATCATGGGGGGAGGGCCCATTGTGGGTGGTACCATCTGTGGGCTGGTAGTCTTAGGTTCTATAAGAGAGCAAGATGAGCAAGCCACGGGAAGCAAGCCAGTAAGTAACATCCCTCCATGGCCTCTGCATCAGCTCCTGCTTCCTGACCTGCTTGAGTTCCAGTCCTGACTTCCTTTAGTGATGAACAGCAACGTGAAAGTGTAAGCTGAATAAACCCATTCCTCCTCAACTTGCTTCTTGGTCATGATATTTGTGCAGGAATTTTAAATTGGCTCGTTCTGGATCTTGATTCTGGGAAAATGCAGACAGGAACCACAGTACTAGCTCTTCAGATTCTGAGGCCTTCCAACCCAAACTGGAGCTTGCTGACACAAGATTTTGAGACTTGGAAGCTTCTATAACTGCATAAGCCAGTATATACATATAGAATATGTAGCTTGCTAAATTTACATAATAAATCAATATGTTTATTCGTAAGGAGATGATTTTGTAACTTATCAGTTGATTATAGGAAGTAGAAAACTAAAGAACCATGCACCATTCTTTGTTAGCACAGAGGTGATATTTTGAATCTATTACCATAAATATTGAAGAAGGCATTATAAGTGCTAGAATAAAGAAGCAAATTGATAAAGTTGTGAAACATTGATTGCTAAAAGAGGGGGCTCTTGAAAAATAGCAAATAAGTCTTCTTCCAAAATATTCAGAAAATATTAGGGAAAAATAAGACTATATCTTGAAATATATTACACTTATTTTTATCTGAAGGTATACCACACATCTTGCCAGAAGAATATGTCTTAAACATATTTCTGAGTATTCTCAAGTTTGAGTACCAATACTGCCTATGAATGGCTTTATCCATCAATTATTATGCTCCATTAAATACACCTTTTTAAAAAACCTGCCTCTCAAACAAGATCTCAATATAAGGGTAGAAATATATCCCTATTATGTTTAGATCTTAATGTCTAGCTACAACTCTGTGCATTCAACAAACAATAGTTGATTATTAGAATGTATGTTTATGCCCTTATTGCCAAAGATACCCTTGTCGATAAACTTGATTTGATGCTCATGATGTGCTCTTGCTGGAACAGTAATTACTCTTAGGAAGTATACCCTTTAAATGTATAGAAAGTCAATTAGGTCAGTAAATACACCAATATATGGCAGCAAAATAGCAAAATGACTATGAGATGGCAGCACAAGTAAGTTTATTCAATACTGTGGACAGAGATTAAGACAGAAGAGATGCTTGGTGGTAAAATAGAGTGAAAACATAACAGAATTATTATTTTAGGATGCTAATTTATTGAAAATCACACTTTAACATTGTTGGCAAACAGGAAAGTTGTAGGACAGTGTACCTGAAGTCAGTCTACTGTACACGAGCAAAACAATTATACAGTTTTCTATATAACTGTGTTTTTAATGTATTGATAACATATTGATATACAAAGAATTTTGCTTTCATTGGTACTTCAGTTCTTTCTACTATCCTAGAAACATAGTTTTAATAAGTAGAGTCTTGTTTGATCAGTTGTTAAAGGGATTTTCACTTTTATCTGCCTGAATATCTTTGGAGATTTTTTTATTGAGTATACAACTCATATAAATGAATATATATAATTCAAATATATGAATATATTTTATATTTTATAAATTTATATATGATATACATATATATGTATGTGTAAACACTACAGTCACATTTCTTAGAAAGGGATGAGTAATTTGAACTGCGATACTCTAAAGAGTTTAATTTATGACAGTACTAAGTAAATGGAAAAAAAAAGAAAACTTGACATCCAAATGTGAATACACTGAAAATTAAACAATAATTTTGTGTGTGTTTATAATGTAGTACATGTCTCTATGCATATGTGTGTACATGCATGAATGAGTTTGGAGGTCAGTATTAAGTGCCTTCCACAATCACATTCCATCTTATTTTTTGAGATAGGATATCTCACTAAACATGGGACTTACCGACTGTGCTACACTGGCTGAACAATGAGCTCTAGGCACTTATCTGTATTCCTGGCCTCAGTGCCAGGGTAGCAGGTACATGCCACTGTACCCACCTTTTACATAGTCACTGTGGTTACAAATGGTATCTCTGTGCTTATACAAGAAACTGAGCTATATCTTCATTGCTCTAAAAAGGGTGCAGTGGTGGTGCACGCCTTAATTCCCAGCACTTGGGAGGCAGAGACAGGCAGATTTCTGAGTTCGAGGCCAGCCTGGTCTACAGAGTGAGTTCCAGGACAGCCAGGGCTACACAGAGAAACCCTGTCTCGAAAAACAAAAAAAAAAAATTTTTATGAATATTTTATGTGTATGAGTGTTTTACCTGCAAGTATGTCTGCACAGTACCTCTGTACAGAACTTGCAGAGGCCAGAAGAGGGTGTGGGATCCCTGGAACTGTAGTTAAAAGTGGTTGTGAGCCACCATGTGGGTGCAGGAAATTGAACTGAGTCACCATTCCAGTCCCTAGGTAAGATTTTTTTACTAAATGAAATTAAATTCAATAAATGTACACATAAAATAGATCAAATTAATATTAACAAAAATATAATCTTAAATATTCAGATTAATATAACATAAGCCCCATGGAGGGAGCAACACTGTCAACTGGCCAGACCCCCCGGAGACTGGACCACCAACCAAAGAATACACATGGAGGGATCTATGGTGCTGGCCACATATGTTGCAGAGGAGGAGAACCTTGTTGGCCATCATGGGGAGGAGAGGCCCTTGGGTCTGAGAGTGTTAGATGTCCCAGTATAGGGGAATGCCAGGGAGGGAAGATGGGAGTGGGTGTGTGGATGGGTGGGGGAGCACCCTCATAGAGGCAGGGGAGGGGGAGGGGGAGGGGATAGGAGGTTTCCAAAGGGGAGACCTGAAAAGGGGGAAACATTTGAAATGTAAATAAAGTAAATATCCAAAAAATAACATAAGAATTTTATTGTAAGGAAGTTTATTTTAATTATGAGTTGGTCTTTTCTTTTTAGTTATTTAAGGTCCTGGAAAGATGGGTCTGGTTAAGAGCACTATTGTCTTCTAGAGGACACAGATTCAGTTCTGAGCATGGTGTCTTACAAACATCTTTGATTCTATCTCCAGGGGATCTGATGCTCTCTTCTTGCTTCTATGGGCACCAGACATGCAATGTTATACAGAAACTCATATGATAAAATAAAACCACTTAAATTTTTAAAAAGAGGTTTCCTAGAAATATTTATGAAAGTACATAATGGAGTCTTTGATTTAAGATTATAGAGTACATGGATCAATTTCTTCTAGTAATATCATTAAAATTTCATATATATTTCAGTTGTCATAAATATTTGGAGATGGATTTTACATATAGTAGCCAGTGAGTATCCCATTTAATTCTTCTGCATGTGTGTTTGTATATTAACAATGCAATAAAAATTCTTTCATAAAACTACTTTCACCACAACTAATAAGTTCTCTCAAGCTATTAGTTAAAATTTCTTGTATAGTTTCTTCACTGTTCTGTTGTTCATTCAGGAATGTGTTTAATAATAATGTATTTGGAACTTTAAAATTCTTCTTTTAGTGACTGACTTTTAGTTTCATACCATTGTAGTTTAAAAAGGGTAGACCTCGATATTACTTCAATCTTCCTTAATTTCTTCAATATGTATTTGGCCTAATACAGTATGTATCATCTCCATGATCCTTTAGAAAATAGTTTATTCTGCTCTGGGTAGGATATTCTGTATATAACTCTATTCAGCCCTGTGTTAGTTTTTTGTTGCTATAACACATTTGGAGGAAAGATTAATTATAGCCCATGGTTTCAGAGATTTTAGTCAGTGATTGGTTGAATCCATTGCTTTGGACTTGAGATAAGGGAAAATATTAATGGCAGCATGAGTGTGTAGTGAGGAAGCGGCCAAAGTCAAGGTACCCTTCAAATATAAACACACACCCAAACCTTACCTCCATGACATATTTCCTCTATATAGACATCTTTTCTCAGAGTTTCTAACACCTCCCAAAACAATCCCCTTTGGACACATTTCATTTTGAAACCTAAACAAGTAATTTGGTCTATTTCAAGCCTTGTATTTCCTTATTGAGTTTTGTTGGTTGGTTGGTTGGTTGGCTGGAATTTGGTTTCACCTATATCAATGATTCTTAACCTGTGGGTCTCAAGCCCTTTGAGGGATTGGATGATCCTTTTACAGAAGTTGACTAAGACCATTGGAAAACACAGATATTAACATAATGATTCATAACAGTAGCAAAGTTACAGTTATAAAGTAGTAATGAAAATAATTTTATGGTTGGGGTCACATAACACGAGGAACTGTATTGAAGCACTGAGCATTAAGAAGACTGAAAACCACTGCTCTAGATGATTCTGATTTGATCATGGCTCAAAGCAGATGATCAAAGTATTTTTGTCTTGCTCTGTTGCAACCTATGTCTTTTCATTTCTATTAATATTTTATACACACACACATAGATGTATGTATGTATGTATGTATGTATGTGTGTATATATATATATACACTCCAGCAATCAATATTATTTTTCCTCTTTTGTCTTGACCCTTATCATTACAGTCTTATTGGCATACTCTTACATTTGTTAACCTAAATTCAATGGTATCACATAGCTTTAATCCCAGCAATCTAGAAGCAGGGCAGGCAGATGTCTGTGAGTTTGAGGCCAGCCTGGTCTAAAGAGCTAATTCCAGAATAGCCAAAGCTACACAAAGAAATTCTATCTCAAAAAAACAAAACAAACAAATGAAAATATATTCATTAACCAAAATTCCATTTTATGTGATACATCCAATCTTGGTTATATTTTTGACTTCTATCTAGAGGACATATTTTTCTATCACCGTAGTTTCAGTCTTACATGTGTTTTTATAGGTGAAATGAGTACCTTATAGGCACCAAAGGTCTTGTTCTTGTTTTGTTTATATTGTTTGTTAAAACTATCCAGTTAAAACCATATACTCTGCCTTTGACAAAAATGAAAACAAAAACAAAAACAAAAACAAAAAACAAAAACATCCAAAAAGACAAAAAGAAAAAATGTCAACCCATTTACTTTCAAGGTATTTAATGACATTTAAGAAGCTACATCTTCCATTCTATTAGTAGTGATTTTCAAGTGAGCTTACAAAGTAACATGTTTCTATATGAGATTTACATGACATATTTTATTTTGGTTGGTTGGTTGCCATTTATTACTCATTTCCATCATCCTTCTCCCTGACCCCCTTTCCTTACCCCAACATCTCTTAAATCTTCTCATTCCAATTATATGAGCCCCTTTACTGTTTTTCTGGCCTTTACCTATATTTACTCCCATCTGTATACACATTTAACAGAGGCTAGGATCTTGGCAAGAACATTCAATATTTAGCTTTCTATGCCAATGTTACCTCATTAAATAAAATACTTTCTGATTCCATGTATTTTCCTACTAATTGCATAGTTTTTTATCTCTACAGTTGTAATAAATTTTCAAATGTGTATATCCACATCTTCATTTTATATTCTTCAGTTGATGGCCACTAAGGATGTTTCCCTTTCCTTGCTATTTTGACTGGAGCATCAATGAATGTCAATATATACATATTTCTGTGGTATACTATATATCATCTTTAGGGTATATGACTGGGAGTGAGTGGTATAGCTAGGTCATAAGGTAGTTATATATTTCGTTTTCTAAGAAGCTTCCCACTGGCTTCCATAGTGGCTGCACTGATCTACATCCTCATCTACTTACTAATCTATTTGTAGAAGCACAGGGTTGTTTAAAACATTCTCTGTCTATTTCATATTCATCCTTCTTCCCTTTTAATTTTATAAGCTTTATCATTTTAAACATTGCATATGAAATAAACATCATGCACCAAGATTAATCAGACTGAAAGTCTAAGCATCCTAATGAACTTTGCTATATAGAAAGAGCAGCCAATGGCTCAGATACTAATATCAACAATTGATAATGGGACCTCATGAAACTGAAAAGCTTCTGTAAGGCAAAGGTCACTGTCAATAGGACAAAACAATAGCCTACAGATTTGGAAAAGTTCTTCCACCAACCCTACATCCAACAGAGTGCTAATATCCAAAATATATATGAAGAACTCAAGAAGTTAGGCAGTAACAACTCAAATAACCCAATTAAAAAATGGGGTACATAGCTAAACAGACAATTTTCAATAAAGGTCTCTCTAATGGTCGATAAACACTTAAATGTTCAGTGTCCTTAGTCATCAGAGAAATGCAAATCAAAACAACTCTGAGATTCCATCTTAAAACTGTCAGCATGGCTAAGATAAGAATCTCAAGAAATAGCACATGCTGGCATGGATGTGGAACAGAGGGAAACACTCCTCTATTGCTGGTGGGACTGCAAACTTGTACAGCCACTTTGGAAATCAACCTGTTAGGTTCTCAGAAAACTTGGAATAGTTCTATCTCAAGATCTAGTTATAACATTCCTGGACATATACACAAAAGATGCTCCACCATCCCACAAGGACACTTGTTCAACTATGTTCATAGCAGCTTTATTTGTAATAGGTAGAAACTGAAAATAACCCAGATGCCCCTCGACCAGAGAAAGGATAAAGAAAATGCGATACATTTACACAATGGAATACTACTCAGCTATCAAAAAGAAGGACATCATGAATTTTTCAGGCAAATGGATGGGACTAGAAAATATCATCATGAATGAGGTAACCCAGACGCAAAAGGACATGCATGGTATGTACTTGCTTATAATTGAACATTAGCCATAAGATATAGGATATCCATACTATAATCCATAGACCCAAAGAAGCCAAATAAGACAAGGGCTCCAAGGGAGGATGTGTGAATCTCACTCAGAAGGGGAAATAAATCTGTCATTGGAAGTGGATAGAATGAGGGAACTGGATGGGAGATGGAATGAGGAAAGAAACTAAGGGGAGAAGTTCAAATGTAGGAAGATAGGGCCAGGAAAGTGAACAGAAATCAGCAAGAGAGGGGATGGGAGGGGGAGAATCTCTAGGATGCACGGGAGACCTGAGATGGGGGAAGCTCCAGGGAGTCTACAAAGGTGACTCTAGCTGAGATTCCTAGCAATGGGGGATATGGAACCTGAAGTGGCCACCTCCTCTAGCCAGGCAGGACTCCCAGTGGAGGGATAAGGATAGCAACCCATCCACAAAACCTTCAACCAAAATTTTTTCTGCCTACAAGAAATGCAGGGACAAAGATGTTACAGAGACTAAGGGAATGAATGATCAAGCAATGACTGGCCCAACTTGAGGTCGATCCCATGAACAAGAACTAATTCCTGACTATTAATGATACTCTATTTTTTGTAGACAGGTCCCTAGCATAACTGTCCTATGAGAGGGTTTACCCATCTGCTTATGGAATTAGAAGCAGAGACCCACAGTCAAATATTAGACTTAGCTCAGGAAGTCTTGTGGAAGAGTTGGGGGAAGGATTGAGGAACCCAGAGATCATGGGGACTCCATAATCAGACCAACAAAGAACAGCCATTCTGAAGATGTTTAGTTTCACAATGCATTTTATATACTTTCATTAACAAAATCATTGTTATGCACATCTGAAACTCAAGTGTCCATGATATAAGTAGATCTATAAAACTGATTAACTTTGTATTCTCTTTATTAACTCACATCAATTACATGATCCATCCTACCTCATTGCTTAACATTTAGCCTTTCTTGTTCCATTTTCACCATGCTATAGTGTACACACAAAACATGTATATTTGTTTACATGTATGTGTATTATTGGCTCAATTCCATATTAGAACATGTGACTTTTTCTTTCTGTGATTGTATGATCTCATTTAATATTGTAAGTTGTAAGTTTATCTATTTTCCTGTAAGTTTTGTAATTTCATTTTTCTTTAGAAATGATTAGTATCCCAACAGACAAACACAGACACAGACATAAACACACACACACACACGAGAGAGAGAGAGAGAGAGAGAGAGAGAGAGAGAGAGAGAGAGAGAGAGAACAAATTTTCATTATCCATTCACTTATTGATGGACAGCTAGGTTTATCCCAATTTGTTGGTATAGCAAATAAAGCATCAATGAATATGGGGTACAAATATCTCTATGATAGGATATGGAGTTTCTGGGTATTTGTTCAGTAGTGAGATAAGTGCTGCAAAGAAAATAAAATAATCAGCAGCATAAACAGAGAATCTACAGAGTAGGAAAAATCAGTCAAGGGGCCAATATTCAGAGTTTACCAAGAACTGCAAAAGTTAAACACCACAGAGATAAAACTGACAATCAACAAATGGGGAGATGGGTTGAATAGTTTTCAAAAAGAGAAATGGCCAGTAGTTGTATTTAAAAGTGTTCAGTGGGTGAGTGAGTGGAGGAGCACCCTAATAGACTCAGGGGGAGATGGGATGGAGGGTTTGAGGAGGGGAAAAACCAAGAAGGGGAACGATATTTGAAATGTAAATAAAATAACCAATTAAAAAGTGTTCAGCATCCATACCCATAATGGAAATAAAAATTAAAAGTGCTCTTGAGATACCATGGTACCCCAGTTAAAATATCTATAATCATTGAAGACATTCAAGAAGATGTTGGGAGAAAGGAACCCTAACTCACTTTCGGTGGTGGTACAAATTAACGCAGTCAGGGTGAAAATCAGCTTGGAAAATTTTCAAACATTTAAAATAGAAGTAGCACATGACCCAGCTAGTCATACTTCTAGCACAGTCTGACATTTGGCCCAAGTCTGTAATATCCATTCCTCATCTTATAAGCAGGAAATGATGGTCAAATATTGCTAAAACAAACATAGCTAAAGCTACAAAGTGTGGAGAAGCCCAAAGCCAATATTAAAAAAGGTCTCATAGCCACTTTAAAGTTGAATTCTGGCAATATCTAATAATGCTAAAGTAACTTCTTAGGATGTTTTCCTTTGTGTCTTAGCCTCCTAAAGGATGAAATTACAACCTTATGTTACCATTCTCAGCTTGGTCAGTATTATTTTGTGAGTATAACATTTTCTATTTCTACCTATATGAACATTATCTATGTCACTTAAAGTTATAATGTGCTGTTGTGCTCAGTAATTATTCAAGCACTTTGTGGAGTTATTTTCCTAATACCAAATTTACTTTCATTCAGTACTTCTGGGGAGCAAAAAATGTCAAGAATGAGATGAATGATGTTTAATCTAGATCCATGGAGCTTATCACTGAGCAAGGATATGACATGCTTTCATTGTTCCAGTCACTACTCTTGATACTGACACAGAGCACAGAAATATCTCATTAGCAGAGAGATTCTTTGGGGCCAAGGGCATTTTAGTTTATTTTACTTATTTTGTGGACATGGTGTTTACAAAATCATTGTTGGTGCGTTTAAATAAAACATAATCTTTACTACCGTTTAGAGTTTAGAAACATCACTTCATTTAAAGCATTCAGCAGGCAACAAAAACGGGGCAGATTTTGAAATTTGCTTTCCTATTATATTTTTCTTTAAAAAAAAGCCTTAATATTTGAAAAAAAAGTTGAACTTGAAATTACATTTAAATGTGAAGGAAGGCAGTACATGATTAGCATAAACATTTGGAGAAAATGCCTGTAGACAGTTTTTCTATCCTTTTAGCCTGATTCCCTAAGGCTAAACCATCAAGTCTGACCTGACCATTTTATAGCCTGACATTAGACATAGAGAATAAGAGTTTAGTTGTGTGTCTAAAAATATTCCTCTCATAAAAGCCCAAACTGTATTTCTAGGATACAGACTTAGAAACCACATTTCTTTGTTTCTCCTTTCCTTATTTTCCCTGTCTCACTAGTGATTTGGTTAATTAACAATTCACACAAGGATTTCATCTCTTACAGGTTCAGGAGAGTGTGAAATTGCCCTACTGGCAATGATAGGGATGAAGGAGTTTCTTGGTCTCACAGCTATTATACCACATCTGGATTTAAATTCTAACATTTTAAAGAACCCTTTGCTGCCTGACAGAAAACTGTGACTCTGTAATAGTGTTTCTCAAGGTATGATTCCCTAGACCAGCAAAATCGCCATTTTTCAGGAAGTTGTTAGAAATACAAATCATCAATTCCTGTTCCAGAACTACTAGATAGGAACCTAAAATCTAATTATTTGCTTTTTAAGGAAACTTTTGTTTTGTTCTTTTCTTTCTTGCCTTTAATATTTTTACTTTTATTTTAGATAGAGCTACTTTATGTTATTCAGGCTAGCTTCTGTCTCTCCATGTACACCGGGCTAACATTAACTCAAGATCCTCCTGTGTGCAAAATTACAGGCACACATCAGCAAGCCCAACAGTAATCACTTTTGGAATTGGTCCCAAGGGGACTGGAATGAAGAAGAATTGCACTGAGAACCACTAACCTCAGCAACTCTCACTGTGCTTCATGGAAATACCATGTGTGGTAATACCTAGGGACTTGGCTCAAATTAGTAGTACCTAATTTAAATTTAAATCATTAATTTCTATATTGAAACAGATTAATTCCACAGGACCCCTTCACTGTTTTATTTTCTTACATGGTATTAGATCTGTTAGCACAGAAATGATTTTCTATAAACTCTTTAAGGAGAAACCACAGCTAGACAGGGATATAACTTTTTTGAACAAAGGTTTTCAACTAAAACTGTACTTGGTTCTGGATGAAAACATACATCTACACCTACCTATTACATATTTACTATTTATCATGGGTGATGGCAGGGATCCTCTGACGAGGTGACATGTCAGAGCCTAACTAAAGTAGCTGAGAACATAGCATGGTTATCTGAGGAAAATAGGGTTTCAGTGTAGTAATTGCAGTATCCTCAGTTAAAGAAAGGAGGCTAGAAATTGTTAAGGATGAGGCTAAAAAGAGTTTGTGGGTAGCTGTGGAATTAATGCACCAAGAATTACGTACCAACTTATAGGAAGTTACTTGGTTTTAAACACAGATAAGAATCTCCTATGGTTAGGAGAAAGGAAGTGATACACTGTGATTGTTTTTATTTTGAAGCTGAAAGATAAAATTTTGTATATCTATTATGTATGGTATGATATTTTCAAGTATATCCACATT
>CM052722.1:41009920-41045805 GCA_028551405.1 Uromys caudimaculatus
GGAATAGAAACTCCACAGGAAAAAGAACAGCATTAACTAACCTGGACCCTTGGCATTCTCAGAGTCTGAATCACCATCCGAGGAACACACATGGGCTGGACCTAGGGTTCCCCACACATATGCAGCAAATGTGCAGCTTGCTCTTCATGTGGGTCTCAAACAACTGGAATGGGGATGACCTCAAAAGCTGTTCCCTGTAGTGGGAGGATGCACCAAGTCTTGCAGAGACTTGATGTGCCAGGGTGGGAGGATACCTGGGGGACCCACCAGCTCTGAATAGAAAGGGAGGAGCAATGGCGGAAGAATTGTGGAAGGGAATGACCGACCAGACCATAATTCTTAAACAGTCTGAAAGCATTTTCTCTCTGCTCTACTGCTTATGTCCTAGATTTATCAACTATAAATCAGAGGAGCTCTGATTATACTACAAAATTATGGAAGCCTAGGAAACACTGGCAAACCAAGAATAGGGAGACTTTAGAACATTTGTTCCTTTTACCTCTCCTGCCAACTATGAGTTACTGTGACACATAGAAGATTTTATTTATAACCTATGGTCCATTAGACATTTAGGTCAGGTAGTCAAAAGAATTTCCCACTATGAAAAATGTCTGCAACATCCAAGAAAGGAATTTTTGCACTTTCTATCATTCAAAAATTGATAAGCAATTTATTTTCAAGCTCCCAGGTATATTATTTTAGATGAAAGAATTTTGTTAGCAGTGATTTTTTTTCAAAATCTGTTCAGAAAACTCATTACAAAAAACAACAGGAAGGTGACCATCATCCCTCTAAAAAGGGAGAGTAAACATAAAGCTTAATTTGTTCATGTTCAGTAAACACTTTAGTTTTGAAGCACGATCTAAAGTAAAGATCTTGTTCACCCTGGTTATTTTGGTCTCCCTGGTTGAAAAATATTACTGAGATAAGGCACCATTGAAACTTAGCATCAAGTAAACAGAGTGGAAGTAATAGAATGTTATTTGAGAAGTACAGTCCTAAGTTGCCTTTGGGGTTCTTTAGTTTGCCATGTGGGGTTTCTATAGATGGGACCTGAGACAAAAGCCAACTCTTTGGTATCTTTAGGAGCCAAGTGATAAAAAGCAAAGGTTCCTTTGGTAATTATATATGTAGGGTTCTTATATTACTGTCAAATGAGGCAGCAAAAGCCAGTTCTGTTATACTGATTGTAATTTTGACGGGTTGTGTCATTTTGTGATTATCTTTGTTAGAAATACATCCTTATTGCAATAGGAAAGGACAACCAGCTTTAACACAAGTCTGAGCAGCAGGAATGTACCCCGTGACTAGATGTAGAGAAACATTACATCCCTGAGAGCAGCATAGCTTACTATGGGAGAATATCTGACACACTGCTATGTAGCAACCTGTGCTGAGAATAATAGAGCCCTTAAAACTATTATCTTCTGTCTCCAAAAGAAAGACCATCCAGAGACTGTCCCACCTGGGGATCCATCCCATATGCAGACACCAAACCCAGACACTATTGTGGATGCTAAGAAGTGTATGCTGACAGGAGCCTGGTATAGCTGTTTCCTGAGAGGCTCAGGCAGAGCCTGACAAGTACAGAGGCGTGCAGCCCACCATTGGGCTGAGCATGGGGTTCCCAATGGAGGAGTCAGAGAAAGGTGTGAGGGAGCTGAAAGGGTTTGCAACCCCAGAGGAAGAACAACAATATCAACCAACCAGACCCCCAGAGCTCCCAGGGACTGAACCACCAACCAAGTACACATGGAGGGACCCATAGCTCCATCTGCATATGTAGTAGAGGATAGCCTTGTCAGACATGAATGGGAGGATTGGTCCTTGGTCCTGTGGAAGTTTGATGCCCCAGTATAGGGGAATGCCAGGGTGGTAAAGTAGGAGTGGGCAGGTGGGTGGGGGTGCACCCTCATAGAAGCAGGAGGAGGGGGGATGGGATAGGTGTTCCTGGGGGAGAAACAGGGAAGGGGATAACATTTAAAATGTAAATAAATAAAATAACCAATCAATTTTTTAAAAAAACTATTATCCTAAAAATGAAAGTAGTGATTCTGTGAAAAATATGTAAAGCTGTACTTATTTATTGGTGCCATGCTATCTCCATGGCTTTGGGTTGAAGGTGAAAGTTCTGCTGTTTGCAGTTATTTCATGCAGTTACTAAGGCAGACATTAGTTTTTATCATTCATCTGAAGAAATAGCTCCCTTAATCAGAGAAATGATATTACCCTAGAAAACATTAGCATTAAGTTGTCATGTTCTATCACTGGAAATGGTAAAAACATATACAATAAAAGAGCTAACTTGACTTCAAGGTTTCAGTTTGACACTTCCACCTCTCTTCTCTGCACCACATCCTGTTGTGTGTAGATAAGTACAGGCAATCAAATAAGATAAGTTGTTGCAGAAAAGGTGGCTTCTGGTGTACCCTGGGAGGTAAAGATAATCAGTGCTGGATCAGAAATTCACCTCAGCTTAGTCAGTCTTTTCTATAGGAATTTAGATCTGGGGCAAAAAAGAAGTGGCTTAACTTCCTGAAAGTAGTCAGGGACCGTGAATGATTTCCAGCAAATGACCCACTGCATTTGATTGCCTCTGGGAAAATCAGAGGAAAATCTATTAAAGAGGAAAGACAACACAAACATACAAACAACAGACAGGTTAAGTCTATGATTGCAAACAAGATTTGTAGGAAAAAAACACGAATCATAGATGCATTTTCTTACAGTTCATTTCTGGGCTATAACAAATTATTTATAAAGTTTTACCTTTTATATTATATAGTAAATAAATAGATTTTACTACGATTAAGAGTGAATGATCAAGAAACTACTATAGTATTTTTGGTTATAGAAGAAAATTGAGAAAAAAGAGAAGATGCAAAAAATCCGAAAAAATGAGTACATTTTGCAATTTAAATCAATGGAATTTTCTAATTTAAGGAACAAAATCATGTAAAAGCAAATATTAGAGATTGTGACTTGAGGAACTGTGCATATAAGGAAAAGATAGATGTGTTGTTGTAATCAATACTTAAAATTTTAGAGTTATGGAAAATAGAAAATAACCTTAAATTTAGTAAATATTAAGTACGCAATTTTACTTGTAACTATTTTGCTCAAGAGTAAGCTAGTGTAAAAATTGAATGAAAACTTTAAAATCATCCATTTATGCTCTCTTGCTTCTCTCTTGCTCTTGCTCTTCTCTTCTTGTTCCCTGTCCCCTCACCCCTTCGCCATTCCCTTCCCCCCTCTTTCCATGTGCTCATGGCCAGTCTCTATTCTTCTCCTCTACTTCTCTACTCTCTCCCTCTCTCTGCCTTTCTCTGCCTCTACTACCCTCTTAACTCCCTTCCCCATGCCCTGAATAAACTCTATCCTATACTTAAAAAATTCATTTTCAATAAAAGGAAAAAAGTATAGCCTGTGCACTAGAATGAACCATGCCCTCCCAAGAAAGAAAAGAAAGGAAAGAAGGAAGGAAGGAAGGAAGGAAGGAAGGAAGGAAGGAAGGAAACAAAACCCTATCCAATCATTGTAAAAGAAATTAAATCAAAGATAGTTAAATTTAAAATAATGATTTCTCCATTTTCTGGTTATATATAGAAATTCTTGTGGTAATATTCCTATTGTATTGTTTTCTTACATACAGAAACCTACACACACACACACACACACACACACACAATGTATTTTGAATAGTTTCTCACATCAGTAAGGTAGATTATCTTGTTTATAAAATTTTGTTAGCTC
Organism: Uromys caudimaculatus; assembly: GCA_028551405.1. Classification (NCBI taxonomy): domain Eukaryota; kingdom Metazoa; phylum Chordata; class Mammalia; order Rodentia; family Muridae; genus Uromys; species Uromys caudimaculatus. The sequence continues at coordinate 41,013,674 of CM052722.1, forward strand.
TTTGCTTTATTTTATTATTATATATTTATTACACACTCAGGCTTGGCCTGACAAAGGGGATCTTCAGTTTCTAAGCCATTTTGTCTGTTCCTTGAAAACATATTTTGAAATATTTATTTTGTTTTTTTTCCTTAGGATATATTTCTTATATTGGGTAATATTATTTCTTGTTTAACTCAGAACTCAAACTATGTATTTTATATCATCACATCAAATATTGCTTGCACATTTTGTGTTAGTATGCTATTAATGAGAATACCCTATTAAATGTGAGAAGTATGTGATTAAGCATTAAAAATGGTACATGTCTGTCTTAGTCCATTCATGTCCCTACTACAATAAACATAATTTGTAAACAATATAATTTTTCTCAGGTCTACAGGATAGAAAGTCCAAGGCAGTACTAGCAGATGTGGTGTGTGATGGAGACCTGTCCCATAGATGGCCTGCTTCTTGAAGTGCTCTCACAATGGCAGTAAAGATTGAGGCCAACCAGCCATTGAAGTCTCTCTTTATAAGGGTATTAATCTAATTTTTTCCTATTTTTCTTTTATTCACAATATTTTTTCATACAATATATTCAAATTGTGTCTTCCCCTCTCCCAGCTCCTGAGATACTCCCCATGTCCCCTCCCATCTGAATACACACCCTATCCTTCTCACCTTAGTAAGCAAACAGGCATCGAAGAGATAATGATAAAAATAAAATAAGATAAAAACAAACAGAAGAAGAAAAATAAAGAAAACGCATAAGAAACATATATAAATACAGAGAGATACAAGTTCACACACAGGAATCCCATAAAAATACAAATCCTGGAGCCATAATATATACACGAAGGACCTGTGAGATTTAAAAATAAAAATTAAAAAAAAAAAGATCCTGACAAAACATTATGAGACAAGGAACCTCTGAAGATGCCATCTTTGAATTAATTTCTGTTGTTCGTGTCTAGGGATGGGGCCTACCGTAAGAGTGGTTTGTATCCACAGTGAGACTGTTGGAGAGAACTAATATTTCTTCTGCCAGTGGTTAGTAATTGGAGATTAACTTCCGGGTTAGGAATAGGAACTTGTGTTGACCTCCCCTTTGAGCGCTGGGACCCTATTCTAGTGTAGCCCTGTATATGTTGCCACAGTCTCTGTGAGTTCATATCTGCTTTGGTGGTACTGTGTTTAGAATGCCTTATTTCCTTGGTGTCTTCCATCCTGTGTCTGTCTCTTAGAATATTTTGACCTTCTCCAGGCTTCTGAGCCCTGAGGGAAGGGATTTGATGAGGACATCCCATTTAGAATGGAGTGGTCCAAGGTCTCCCACTCTCTGCACACTGGCTAGCTGTTGGTCCCTGTATTTGCTCTTATCTGCTATAGGAAGAAGCTTCTCTGCTGATGGCTGAGCCAGGCACTGACCTATAAGTATAGCAGAATGTTATTAGGAGTCATTTTCTCGCAATGTACTTTTAGCAGAACAGTAATAATTTAGTTTCCCCTAGGTTCCTGGTCTGAGTTCCATCCATCCATGCATAAAACACCCGTGGTTTATTTTCCCAAGGCCAGGCCTCATCACACTACAATAATCGGCATTATGTTTTAACAGTAATTCTAAAAGTATTAATAATGCCAATAAGAGCACATATCTGGGGTTTCCTCCAAGTTTTATAGTTCTTGTACACAATGTGTTATATTTGATGCAGAAAATAACTGCCCAGACAGCCGGAACAGCTTTACCTTCCTTCCTGGAAATTGGCAGGAAAAAAATCAATGGAAAATCTACAAGTTCATTAATATTAATCATGATGATATGCAAAGTTTAATTATATGTTTTTGTCAAAGAAAATTGGTCAATTAGCATTTTTGTTGACTTCATAAATCACTTGTTTTATGTTAATTATTTTAAATTTTACTAATAAGATATCTTTGAATGCTTTGAAAATAAGTTTATATCTTTTAAAATACAGAAACTCAGAATTTTGGCATGAACATACACTATGACACTTGTGTATGATTTGTACCAAGTTAACTATCACTTCTGTTGGTATAGAGAACTGTAGCTGAGGTCAGTAAAAAAATAAATAAATAATTCCAGGGTAAATTTTTTTAGGTGAGTTACAGTTGATAGATTGATTACTGAGTGATCTATCAGTTAGGCGTTAATGAGAAGATACCCACATGCCATTTGAAAATGACAGCTTATGAGCCTGCAAGATGGCAAGGCACTTGACACCAAGCCGGGGCACATGAGTTCAATCCCTAGGATAGACATAATATAAGGAGAGAACTGACCGCTGAAAGTTATGTTCTGACCTCCATGCACACATACATATGCATGCAAAATAAGAAACTAGGTGAATAATAATCTAATAAAACGTTTGAGATGAAGAATATGATAGCTTATAGAAAGCAGACAGGGTAATATGCTTTCATTGTCTGGTATCAACAGGAGGAGAAGCCCTTGATCCTGTGAAAGCTCCATGCCCCAGTGTAGGGGGATGCCAGAGAGGGAAGATGGGAGTGGGTGGGTGGGTGGGGGAGCACTCTCATAGAGGCAGGGGGAGGGGGAGGGGATAGGGAATTTCCAAAGGGGAGGCCTGGAAAGGAGGAAACATTTGAAATGTAAATAAAGTAAATACCTAATTTAAAAAGATCATAAAACAGGATTACTACTTCTTAATAACAAAAATATAATCCCTGGGTCAGTGAGATAGCTCAGCAGGTAAGGGTACTTGGCACCAAGCCTAATGACTCTAGCACAACCTCTAGGACCCATGTGGTAGAGAGAGAGAACTTCCAGTTGCACCCTGATGATGACCTGAAATATACACTGTGTCACAACCCCCCCCCACAATAAATGTAATAAAACATTTTTTAGAAACTCAAATCTATACTCACACAGTCAGTCAGCAGGTCAGTACTTGAAGTAAAAAAAAAAAAAATGACAAACCATTTCTTTTATAGTTACCCAAGGACAGGATTCCCTCATACTAACAAGCTGTGCCTTGATAACCTTTAAGACAAGAAAAATCTAGTTTCTTTAGAGCAAAGCAAACATCCTAGGTTTTGGTAATGATATTCAATTATTAAAAACCATACAAACTCTCAGAAATATTGAAGGGCTTAAAATAAAACCTTTCAGACTAATTATAAAAGGGCATATTTGCCACACAGAGAAACACTGATTCAGGTTGCAAGAAAGCCAGGGAAAAGCTATCTGGAATGCCATTTACAGGATGTCATAAAACTGAAACACAGCTAATGAGCCCTTCACAATGGTTGGCATCGTGCTCATTTCTTACTGCCTTATGGCAGCTACTGCTCAGCAAAGTCCATTTCATCCATGCAAATCTTGCTGCACTCTGCTCTAGTACCAGGGTTAGAAAACTCAATTTAAATCAAATCTAATCACTTCTGCCAGCTGCAATACACTTCCTGGTGCTACTCACACAGTCCAGCATGACTCTGTGTCTTGCATCTCTCAGCCTTCCTTCAATTCGACCACTCTCTAATTGGCTGGCTGGGGATTCCACTGTCACTCAAGCTAAACCCTAGGCTCATTGAGGGAATTGGAAGCTGAGTTTGCAGTTTGAGCTTGGTTCCCCTGGTGTGTATTTCCTGACCTTTACAAAAAGAAAACGAAGAAAGACGTTTCTTTAAGTAGCCAGAGAAATGGGAAAATGATGCATGAAAATATATGTTAAAATCCAGCAGATTTTGTTTTCTGACAGGCTTAATTGTTTTATTTTGACAATAGTAATTATAAAGAGAAATGAAGACCTGTCTTCACAGTTTGTACAGGAGCAAAAGAGCTATTATGTCATCTGGTAGCCCATTTCAGCAACCATTATTGACTTACTACTTTTTAAATAATTTCCTGTGACATAAATAATATTTTCTGTTGATAGAGGGAAGTTAGTAAAAACTTGTCAGCAAATAAAAACCCACATATTTCAAGATTCTGTTTTTGCTTCTATAGTAAGGCTTCTGGGAACTATTTATTTATTTATTTAAATTCTCCAACATGAACTATTTCTGGGTTGGTAAGTAACTAATGCGCATAAGAGGAGTTGTTTCTCAAATACATTGTGAAAAACACAGGGAGAGACAGTGTTACCTCGGTGCCGCCAAGTGTAAGCTTTACTGATGATAGCAATGGATGGGCTTGTAGGAACTCTAGCTCTGTGAGGACTGAATGAGGATCACAAAAGCCTGACTTGAAGTTCCTTCTCTCAATAGTTTCAACGTGTTTTTATTATTATAAAACCATGTATGTGTATAGATGTACGAATGTGGGTATGGATACTTGGGTGCAGATACCAGCAGACACCAGAAGAGGCTACTGGATCCACCATCATCACCCTGCCTCCTGATATGGGTGGTGGAAATAAAACCCGAGGCTTCTGCAAAAGCGCCATGTGCTCTTTTTAACCACAGAGCCATTTCTCCAGCACAAACCTTCATCTTTTCAAGGAAACACATTAGTAGAAAAATGTCCAGAGTTGTATCTAAATTAACATTTTGTACCAAAGATAACAGATGGAGTGAGATAAGTACTATAAGTAAATAAATAACAAATAAATAAATAGTAAATAAATAAATAAATAAATAAATAAATGAATGAATAATAAAGACAATGCTATTTGTTAACTGTCTCTGATCGGTGGAGGGAAAACTGAAAATTACCTTGCTTTAGCCCTTAAATAATGCAAAATGGTTTGATTCCCATTTATTATAACTTGTATGACACTGTGACTGCCATATGACACATTCCCCATCACATATGAAATTCGAGCCCAGCTTACTCTCAGACTACAGAGCTTATAAATATTTTCTCAAAAAAGAGGCTAATGATTTCTTTTTAGTGTGTTAGGCATACTAAAACATGGAAAATATTTGAAAATTTATGATGACTACAGTAAAGGTATTCATGTATATAGCCACAGAAAATCCCAGCTGTAGTTGAAAGATTCAGTAGAGATAGGAGAAATATTTGGAGTTGGGGGAATTTCCAGAATCCCATCTTTCTCTCAAATGAGAAGCATCCTGGTGCACAAACTTATTTTTTTCTTCAAATGAATGATTGGCAAATATGTAAAGTATGAACCTGAATATAGATGGCTGAATGCCTGTGTAGATAGACATTCTTCAATATAAATGTATATGTACATATCAGCTAAGACAAAAATGTTCATCTGTACTGCCTGACTATAAGGCTTCCAACTATTTTCCTTATTTTTATTTTCTATTTTTCAATAAACAGAATCAATGCAAATGGAATGTTTGTTCTCCCTGAAGAATTCTGTTCTCCCCAAATCCTTTAGTTCATTTTCTTCCACTCTTTTTCCGTATGTCTTTCATATTTAAATTATTTAATCAGTGACTGAAACTAAACATAATATGGACCTTATTTTAGTTATCTACATCAGAATAAATTATACAAACTGTCATCCAAAGTGCTTGAAGACTTTGTAAAGAAGAAGATAAGGAAACACTGAAGACAAATCATATGGAATTTATAGGAGAGATTCTTCAACATCTTGACTTTTAATGAATATGTAAGGATTTATGCAAATGTGCATACACATTTCTTTTAATTGAGTCAGTAACTCTTACCTTGGATCTGATACTATTAGCAGTTGGTTTAAACAGAAATAACAATTCAGAAATTTAAACATATTATATAGATAGTTATACTACATCAATATCCAAAAGCTAATTTAAGTCTGAATGTCTTAATCAGATCATGATTATGTAATGTTTTCAGTACTGTAAGAAAACTAAACTATATTTGTACTAAATTTTTTCCTCTATGGCTGTTTTCTCCATGATATGGTTTAAGTAGTTCCTTATTATTTGTTTATAAGTCCAATATTCACCCTTCAACTCTGATGTGCACAGTCAACTCATATTTTAAAAATACTGTAATTACTGGCTCTTGTTTGTACCTACAGTAATGAAATCTGTTCTATATACAATCACATTTAATGTAAACAACTCTACCAATTTGCCTACAACTAAGGATTTTCCTAGGACACACAAATTCCAGTGCCAAAACTAGGAAAATTGCAGGCACACTAAGATAGGAAATTATACTAAACAATCATGTAAGTTGTTTAAAAAAATCTCAAGAGTCACCCTTGTTTGCTTTTCCTTAATTCTTAAGACATAAATCACCAGTTAATCTTTAAACTCCACTGGGAGAAACACCCCTGGACTCAGACCATGGTTGGTAGAGAAAACATTATCCCTTACCTGCATTGCTATGCTGTGTGCTAGAATGTATTCCTTCAACACTGCGAGTTTACAATAGTGCCCCTGACTGTCAGGTCAAGCATGGTCCTGTCTCCACTGACTTCTCTATTGCCTACTTTCCTGTGCCTATAAATTTACCTCTATGGTTCAGCTGAGCTGTTCTAGTTTCTACAACATGCCAAGTTTGAGTCTCTTAGAATTTTTGTAAACTACTGTTTCTATAACAAACACTGATTTGCACCTGCTTTTTAAAAAACCAACTACAACCCTTGTTATATACTATAATGTCCCAAAGAATCTACAAAAATTTCTTGGATTAGATCTGAAACTCTGCTCATTGACTTTCAATTGTATTACTACAACTTGGGTCTTGTCCTAACAACTCATACAGATATGTTATTTATACTTCTTTCCAAATATCACATTAATTTATAAAAGATAAATAACTAAACATGCATTAAGAGCCCAAATACCTAAAAAATATGTATACAAACGTACAACTATATCCAAGGAAATTTGTAAAAACTAGTATCAACATGTCTTCAGGTGATAAAAATATGAAATTTACATTATTTATATTTTCTGCATCTTCTATATATCTATATTAATACATAATGCTTTTATATATATATATATATCTTCAATATGTATATGTATGTATATATATATCCAATATATATATATGTATATATGTGTGTGTGTGTGTATATCCAATACACACATGCACGCACGTGCGTGCACACACACACACATATATATATATGTATATATATATACATGTATATATACATATGTATATATACATGTATATATACTGCTGAAACATATTCTCTCACTGACCCCAATGCCTGCTAGCCAGGGAGCTTCAGGGATCAGTCTGTCTACCACTTGCAGTACCGGAGTTACACACATAAATAACCATGCCTCATTTTTATGTGAATTCTTAGTATTCTAACTCTGGTCCTCATGCTTGAACTTCAAGTGCTGTTACTTAATGAACCATCATCGCAGCCTCTATATTTTTTAAATCTATGCATTCTCCATTTTATATTCTAATATCTGAGGTGGCTGCAGCATGGGTTATTTTCCCTATGCAACTTCTTTCTCCTCAGTCTCTCTCCTCTCTTCATTTAGGGCTGAAATTTCAGTTACGATTTTGAGACATTTTTTCTTAAGCCACAGGCCTTCTCTACTCCAGTGCACTTAATCCAAATGCACTGCAGAGTCCTCTAGTACCTTTCCCATTGTTTAACTTTCTAATGTTTCCTCTCTATCTTTGCTACCACTGTTTACCTCATAGACTAGCTACTCTCCAAGTAGGCACAGTTAATCCCCTAAGATTCTAGCCCTTAGCCTATAGGTTTCATCATGTGCTCCCGTTTCAAATTTGTGTCCGTAATTGGTTAGATAGATTTTTGTGACCACCAACCAAAGAGTATACATGGAGGGACCCATGGCTCCAGCTGCATATGTAGCAGAGGATGGCCTTGTCGGGCATCAATGGGAGGGGAGGCCCTTGGTCCTGTGAAGGCTCAATAGATGCCCCAGTGTAGGGGAATTCGAGGGTAGAATGGGTGAGTGGGTGGAGGAGCACCTTATAGAGGAAGGAGAAGGAGGGAGGGGATAGAGAGTTTCTGGAGGAGAAACTGGGAAAGAGGATAATATTTAAAATGTAAATAAATAAAATAACCAATTAAGAAGAAATTGTCTAAAGCAGCAGTAAATGAGACATTTTTTGTCAGTCCATCTAAGGCACAGGGCACATCACAGAAGAAGTCAACTAAATGAAAAAGCTATAGGATGGAGGCTAGACCTGAGCAATACTGTCTTTTTGGCAGACATGGCTACTGTACTTATGCACTCACAGCAGGGATAGTTCCCTGAACATGGTGAGGCCAGTCACCATCCCATCATAGACTAGGGGGTGGCTCATGACATCCCACCCCTCTTTGTTGTACTACTATTAATGGTTGCAGAAGTAGGGGAAGTCAATTTTTTTTCAGTAGCTTAGCAGCTGGTAACTTATCCACGACATGCACTTATCCAAGCAACCCTAATGAGAACATTTTGGGTCATAAAAATGACATGAAAGTAGCAGGGTTATTTATAGGGAAGAAGAGTTTTAAGAGAAGGAGAAAGATGAAAGAGTTGAAATGAAAAAAAATATGGTATGCATGCATGGAATGTGTTAAACTAACTTTTTTTTTTTACTTAAAAATTATCTTGTCTAAGAAAGCATTTGTAAATCACTGGCCAAAATACTTCATCCCCTTTTAAATTATAACAACCAAACAAAACAAACTGTTTGGGAAGGTCTGGGTGTCCTATATTGTGTCTCATTATACATGTACATATACGGTATCTGGGTTATGTGTTTCAGTATCTGCCATCTTTACAGTGAAGACATCCTAGTTGTACCAAAGAAGTAGATCTTAGTAAAGAAGAGATTGTCTCTACAACCTAGCACCAAACCCAAGAAGCACACCCATCAGAAGTCCAATGTTTGAAGATGGTTTCTAGACTAGCCCTGATACCAGAAAGAGACTTGTTTTGGCCTGCATCACTGCCTACTGTACCATTGGTCATACTGTGAATGTCCTTGAAGCTATTAGACTCAAGTGTGCTAACTTACTCATGAGCCTAACAGGCAGAGAACTGCCTTCACCAGGAGTACTCTAAGTATGGTAATATCATATAGTATAATAATACTCTATCCATTGTCATTAGAGCAGGGCAGTAAACAAATGACTTTGCTCTGGAACTTAGTGGAACATGGTGAAACCTAACACTGGGTTGATCATAATGTCCTCTTTTCCAGACCTCCCTAAAATCAGATATCCTAGAATAGTTTTGGTGTCAGGAGAAGAAAAGTTGCCACACAGTATACCAGACCTTGGTTAGAGCAATGTTACCTGTGCCTAGGTGGAGTAACCTTCGGCCATGAATCTACTTCAATAATAGGCTGGCAGTAGCATTATGACCATCACAACACTGATTCATCTCAAGGAATATGAAAATCACAAACAAACCATACTCAGAATCAGGAACAAGAGAGAAATAATAAAGATCAAAGCAGAAATAAATGAGAATCTGAATTAAAACAACTACAAAACATCAATGAAACAAAGGGCTTGGTTTGTTTTTTTTCCAAAAAATAAATAAATAAATAAACAAATAGGCTTTTTGCTAGGCTAAGGAGAGAGAACACTCCAACATGGCAAATAGCACCATGGAAATATAAAATATCATGTTCTGACAGCTCTATACTCCTATATTTGATAATGAAGAAGAAACTGACAGCTTTCTGGACATATATACATCTTTTAAAGACTAAACAATGAAAAAGTTGAAGTGGTAACAAAGCAGTAACATAAGGCTACAGAGATACTGCTTACCACTTATCATAATCAATTTAAAGTTGATAAAAGTCTTAAATATGTAAAGCCTCAAAGTATACAATTATCAAGGGAAAGCACAGAAGAGTTCTCTTAGGGCTCAGGAATCAGCAAGAATGTGTTGGGAAACATTTGGATGTTTCCCAACAGGAAATGCAATCATAAGTTGACAAATTAGATGCCATCAAACTTAATACTTAATACTTCCTATGAAAAGCAGACAAACAGTTAAGAGGCAGTACAGAACAGGGGAATGATGCTTCCAAGTATATATTTGGTAAATAGTTGAAATTTACAATATAAAAGAAGCTCAGTTTTCAATTACAAAATATGAACCTAATGTAAATGAGCAATAAGGCCAAATATACATTTGTCAAAATAAGACATACAAATGATCAACCTTTACATGAAAAATAACAATTTAATGTCATTATCAGGGAAATGCACATCCAAACCAAAATGAGAACACTTTACCCCAGTAGTGATGGCTACAATAAGAAGACTAAAGATTTACAGCTGGGAAGGAAGTGAAAATGTAAATTAGTTCAGCTTTGTTGAAAACAATGAGATAGTTCCTCAAGAACTTGGATTGACATATGATCCAGTTATACTACTGCGCCAATAATACAACCAAAAATAATGAAAGTATGTGTTTATAGCACATATGTACTGCATATTCATTGTAATACACTTATTTACAATAGCCATCAAATGGAAACATCCTTAGTGTCCACAATCTAATGAATGAATAAAAAACAAAGTAAAGTGGACAGACATGAGAATGGAATTGTATCATTACAACAACACAGATGTCACTGGAGAACATTATGTTAAGTGAAATAAGTCAGGCATATATGTGTGTGTGTGTGTGTGTGTGTGTATGGGGGTGTCTCACTATGTAGCCCTACATAGTAATTCACTGTGTAGACCAGGCTGGCCTCCAACTAAGTGATTTGCCTGCTTCTGCCTTCACTTCCAGGATTAAAATTATCTACCACTACTCTCAGCCAATAGCATAAATTTTTCAAACGCCTAAAGAAATATTTTTAAAGTGATTACCACAATGAAATAACCGATGCTTAAGAAGAGAAATGTTATCTGGACATGGTGGTGCATGCCTTTAATCCTGGCACTAGGGAAGTAGAGGCAGGTGGAATTCTGTGAGTTTGAGGCCAGCCTGTTCTACATAGTGAGTTCCAGGACTGTCAGGACTATGAAGAAAACCCTGTCTCAAAAAAAAAAAAAAAAAAAAAAAAAAAGAAAGAAAGAAAAAAAAAGAAAGAAAGAAAGAAAGAAAAAGAAAAGAGAAATGTTTAATCTGATTTTAAGCATCACACAATGCATATGTGCATCAAATCATTAAGTGGTATCCTACTAACATGTAGAATCATTTTTATGTACCATTTAAAATATATTTTTTAATTTCAATAAAATAGAAACCCATTTCCAAAGCACTATTGAGTGTCAACATTAATAAGGATATTAGAGTACAGTACTACTACTAACAGCAGCACTAATAAGGATAACAAGATACAAAATACACCATGAAGGGAAGGATCATTTAGGTGAAAATCAAAGGCACATGCCTAAGACGTCTGTAATTCTCCCATCTTATAAAAGTGAATGATAATAAGATCACCGAAAAGCTGTATTTAAACAGGCATCAAGACTATGATATACTTTCACACCTACAGTGTCAGGAGAGATAAATAACAGTGCTCCAACAAAGGAGCTATCAGGAACAGTGAGGCCATCCAGTCACAAATGGAGAAAAAATTCTATGTAGCAAGAAGTATAAAACTAAGATTTTTTTTTTTTTTGAGATTCTATGCAGGTTTTCATCTTCCATCTAAAGCCTATATTGTATATAAATTGAAAGGTTTCATCAGCATGATTATTAATTATTGGATGATTATACTCTGTTTCCAGTGTATTTGCCAGCTTGTCTCTACTGACATAGCAACACATTTTTTATTTCTAATTATGCTACCGACATAAAAATCAGAAAGCAAAGAGAACAGATGTGCATTCCACGGGATTTAAAGATGAATCTCTCCTCCATTGCACCCACTTAGTTTCGGGCAGGGAGAGAACACTTGTTAATGAGTCAGATGATTACCAGCATTGAGTTTATTTAGAAGAATTCCATGTGTGAGGGTGGACTGGGAGTGAGTACTCTCAGAAATGGAAACGTGAATGTCACCCTTTCAATGTTATTAAAATTAAGACATGCTGACAGCACTTTGCTTAACCGAGGTTTATCAGCTGTTACTGTTATAAGGTACAGCTTCAATCTAGATGCTCACTAACATGCACTAATCTTATAGGTGTTGCTCAGCTGCCCACACAGCAGAGGTCTATCCTATAAAAAGCTGAAATGGAAATAATGTCATGTGCTTGGAAATTCTATGACAAGAATTCTACTGCCATCAAGAGTATCTTTGCTTCATAGCAGGATAAATGCATCTCTGCTTCACTTTATAAAACACTAGAGCTTTGCTGGAGGAATAGCCATACCAGCTCCCCAAAGCACCATGAATATTCTCTCTCTGCACCAAACAGCAATCTAGTTCAGAATAACAATTTGATTTTTGACATAAAATGAGCAATCCCCTGAAACAATTGATGTTGCTAAACAAGAATTTGTGATGACTATGAGGGAGATGCACACGTAATGATCCTTAGGCACTAAAAGCAAGCCAGTTTTTCTTTTTGGTTTCCACTGTAACATGTGTGTAGTTGTTTTGTTTTGGTGACAAAAGCACTACACATTTATTATAAATTAATAAGCCTATCTGCAAACGTTATGCAGACTTTGACTTCTCTGAAACTTCTATATCCCACTCCATGTCTAAATACTACTTTAATTTCTTTCACTTCTCCAACAATCATCTTATATCTTTGCAGGGAATTTGCTGACTTCCAAAATGATAAGGACCCTTGAAAACCTGAAGGAGATTCAAATTTCCACTTCACTTGGTATTTAATTATAAACCATTTTTGTAATACTCACTGTTGGACAGCTACAGAGGGAAAATCATTAACCTTCCCTGAATGAATCTAACACATCCCTCAATAAAATCTTTCCTCTTTAGGATCGTAATGTCACAGAGCTAGAATGCACTTGCTCTGGTGTTTTTTACTTACTTGTAGCAGATTCTGAACAATATTTACAGATGTTAACATTTGTCTGTGGATACAGATAAAGATTTTCAAGGTTAATGATTCTGGCTGTCTCACAATGGTGCAACTGGTCAAATCAAATAAGGAGTAAAGTGTTATTTACATCAATTGTGTAGGAAAAAAATGTAAATAAGCTGTATGCTACAGTACCAAGAGAATAGATTCACAAATCCAGAGACCTTGCTCCTAATCATATCTGTCTTTAAGATCCTTTGAGCCAATGTTCTTTTATCTTTATGACAGTGACATTCACCACTAATTAATTGTTGGAATTAAATATTTACCTATCACATATTTGGTACAACATGAAAAAAACTAATTCACTGCCAATATGGTGCTAACCCCACACATTATTTATTAAATCATGTGATCATAAGAGATGAGGAGAGAGGGCAAACGTTGGTTTCAGGTGATATCTAGTACATAGGAAGTTATTTTTCGAGGCATAGAATCAGTGTTAAAGGTTCTACATCTTCAACATGTACTATATGGCTTCCACTTCACTTGTACGCAAAGTGCTCTTATTATAACCATGTCAAAGCTTTTCAGATAATAATTGAAAATATATTTTGTAGAGCATTAAGAAATATCACTGAAGCCGGGCAGTGGTGGTGCACGCCTTTAATCCCAGCACTTGGGAGGCAGAGACAGGTGGATTTCTGAGTTCGAGGCCAGCCTGGTATACAAAGTAAGTTTCTGGACAGCCAAGGCTATACAGAGAAACCCTGTCTCGAAAAAAAAAAAAAAGAAAGAAAGAAAAAAAGAAAAGAAATATCACTAAGAAAAGATCTAAAAACTGAAGAGCATGAAACAAAAATACAAAATGAAAATCCTCTGAGAAATGCCTGAGCAATGACCCTAATACTGTGTGTACTTTAGCATTTTCTCAAGAGTGTTTTGAGGAAGCAATGCAAGTTGATAGTGGATCTAAGCATCTGAAGCTTATGAAATGAATTTTAAATCATACAAATCAGGAGGTTAAAAACATTTAGAAGCTTGTTGAAGCTATTTATGTGGGTAGGGCTACTGCGGTAGCATACATTGGATGAGATGAGACAATGATCAAAGTTAGAGTCGTAACACAGCAACTATGCTTAGAAGATATAAAGAAATGCATAAGTAGTTTTATTTAAAACTTAGGAAAACATAATTCTAGTAGGCTATAATAAAAAGGTAACAATTGGAGTTGTTTTGTTGGTTATTTTCTTTTTAAATGGTGTTTTTCTCTTCAGGAGAAACAAAGAATAGCTGTGGGAGCCGTAAGTATATCATATTTCATGACAGTTCTTAATAGGGGAGAAGTTGCAAACTAGTTATTCAGGAGCACTGGCTGTAAATATAGTTCCTGATTGTGTCATAAGCCTAGAAAACATTTGGCATAGAAAAAGAAAAGATAGTAAAATACAAGGGGAAAGACAGGCAATATCAAACGAGAGCGGAAATGACTCACATGGAACAGACTGAACTAAAAAAAGATTGATCCCCTATGATTCTAGGAAAGAATGAAAAAAAGATTACAGTAAGGCAGATTTTAAAACTGTCACAGAGATACAACCTGAGAGTTCTTGGTCATCTACTAGAAGTAACATTTAGCTGGACATAGATCAATCCTACAACATATTCTTCACTTTCAATGATGACAGATCTCTTACTCCAATAGTTTACGAGCCAGTAAGGAAAAATGTCCTATTAGAAAGCTGGGGGTCAAGTAGAAAGGATTAAAATCCCTGAAACAATTACAGTAAACTAGATGAAAATAGCTAACTAGAATTAAGGAAATTCCTGTAGCTTGAAATGTGCTAACATACAAAAAGAAGAATTCTAGAGAGTTCACAATAAGGAGCTGGAGAGATGGCTCAGCAGTTAGGAGTGCATACTGCTTTTTTCCACAGGACTATATTTTGCTTCTTAGTACCCATATTGGATGTCTCAGAACGAACAGGAATTCCAGGAGATCCTATGTCCTGTTCTTAACTTTTGAATGTATCTGAATTCACATGTATATACCCCCATACAGATATACACAATTAAAAATAAATAGGTCTTTAAAAATAATGTTCATAGTAAGATACAATAGCAAAATGATGTTTTTAAAACACTGATTACAAACACAGGAAGATACATTTTATACAGAAAAATATAAAGCTGAATCTTTATTAGACTTTAAAACAAAACAAAAACCTATGAGGTAAAAGTAGAGCCCTGTGAACAAGAACAGAACAGAACATGATGTCTGAGAGTATGAAATTTTATCTAAGAACACAGAAGCTCTTAACATTTACTTTGAAGCCTTGTTATCAAAGACCACACGATCTTCAAACTAAAAAGCATGGTCAATAGGTATTTGAAGTCTGCAAGAGGTGATGAGAAAAGATAAAGCAAGTTAAAGTTTCAAAGGATAAACAAACAGTCCCAGGTTGCAAAAGGAACTGTGTGTGTGTGTGTATGTATGTGTGTGTGTATGTGTGTGTGTGTGTGTGTGTGTATTAAATGGGAAATAAGCTAAAACTTTTAATTATGGGGAGATCACTTTAGTTAAATTTCATTAAAAATGAAGGTCATAGACTCTAGGAAATATAATGCCAGCATATGAACTATAACATCAAATGTAAATTGTTAGCCCTAGTATTATATGAAGATGATCTGTACATGTTGAAGCTTAGAAGAAGAAAATGTGCTCATATGAAGCTTTTGTAGCTATACAAAAAGGGTCTTGAAAGAGATGCCTTTTGAACAAGAAAAGTAGAAAACATTTTAACATGGGGGAAAGGGAGCAGAAATAGAGTGGGCTGGTAAGTAGAGCATGCCAGATAAAGGGAGAAATATGGCTGGAAAGGAAGCAAGTATGTACTTGTTACATTGAGAGGCTCTAGCAGATCTGGAACATGAAAGCATTACATGGGTAGAACCTACTTTCCCTAGCAATAAAGTATTAGCAAATGCAGGTTACCTTGAAAGTACAGCCTAATATTGGCCTGCATATTTTTTTCAACTTCAACACAGCATTATTAATATTAAAAACTTGAAACTTCCTCATTCTGCTTGATTGTCCTAACCAATCCAAATGGGAAGGAAAGCTGTGCCACCACTGAGAAATTAGTGCAAAGTTTAATGTATCGTGGATCCTTCAAAGAAGATTTCTCACCTCTTTATGTTCTAAAGGGCTTCATGTTGGCATTTTAATACTTCCTACATATTTTAAGGATTTTTTTTTGTTTTGTATGTTTGTTTTTAGGTCCTGAAAATGGAACTTAGGTCTTTATGGATGCTACACAAGCAGTCTGCCACTAGGCATATACCCCAGCCCTTTAATACTTTTTTTTTTTTTTTTTTGCATTTTATGTATTGCCTTGGTTTGTGTATGTGTGTGTGTGCGTGTGTGTGTGTGTGTGTGTGTGTGTGTGTGTGTGTGTGTGTGTGTGTGTGTGTGTTGCTCGTATGGCATAGAACTCATATGGAGGTCATAATACAACTAGTAGGGTAGTAGGAGTCAGTTCCCTTTTCACAGTATGGGTTCCGAGGGTGGAGTTCAGGTCTTCAAGCTTGGCTGCAGCTTATCCAGTGAGCCAGGGCTGGCAGATAGCATCCGTATCCACCAGTCCATTTCACTGGCCCCACTTGAAGGGGTGGGGTACTCATTTTTAACATTTGTAATCCTCTGTACTGTGGATGTTCTGATAAGGATTTTGCTCTGTTTAGGAGCTATCAGCCTATGAGACAGACATGTGGATGAGAGTCAGTGGTGTTGTTAGTTCTTATATATTAATTACTGAGATTTTTCACGTGCATCTTCTCTAAATTAAAATTTCAGTGAAAGTCTCAGTATTCCAAACATTATCACCCAATACTGTTTTTTAATATCATGATTCTGTTGCCAGTCAGTACTTGATACCCAAAGCAGAACTGAACATGGCAGTTTATGTGTGAATAAATTCATTTCATTGCATTATGTTTCCATAGTAAAGCAAACACTATGTTTTCCCAAGCAGTTGAAAAAAGTACTAGTATATTCCCATAAGTAAACTGCTACATATTTCAACAGCTTAGGTATAACTTAAATAGTAATATTACTTCAAGAAATTGAAAACTCAGCCACAATTTATAGCACATACACATATACAATATAGAAGAAGCTATAAATTAGAGACAAGATGGGAAGGTTAACTCAGAAGAAGTAGGAGGGGTGGAGGGAGAGGTAGAAATTGTGCAAATACAGTGTTCTGATATATGAAATTCTCAAATAAAAAAATGAACTTAAGCAAACTATGGGGGTGGTTTGCCTATAATC
Source organism: Uromys caudimaculatus (assembly GCA_028551405.1). Classification (NCBI taxonomy): domain Eukaryota; kingdom Metazoa; phylum Chordata; class Mammalia; order Rodentia; family Muridae; genus Uromys; species Uromys caudimaculatus. The sequence goes on from CM052722.1 coordinate 41,030,786, forward strand.
CCAGGACTATAGAGGCTGACACAGGAGGATACAGTCTCATGCTCCTAGAAGTACATGAAGAACAGCCTGGGTTACATAGTCAGATAATGTTTGTAAGAAAGAAAGTAAGAGACTAAGCCGGGCAGTGGTGGTGCACGCCTTTAATCTCAGCACTTGGGAGGCAGAGGTAGGCAGATTTCTGAGTTCGAGGCCAGCCTGGTCTACAGAGTGAGTTCCAGGACAGCCAGGGCTACACAGAGAAAACCTGCCTCGAAAAAACAAAAACAAAAACAAAAACAAAAACAAAAACAAAAACAAAAAGAGACTTACGTACAGTACATGACACCTGGTTTTAATAATAGAGAGGTAGAATCATTTCTCTAGTTTTCAACAGGAAGTCATTTAAACTCGTTTCTGCCTTCAGGTTAAGCATATGTAAAATGATTAAGATAAATAGCTGTGATAATAAAAATAATTTAAGTAAACTATAAAAGTGCAATAAGGCTCTAATTTTATTATAAAAATTATATTTCTATCACTTACATATAGTTCTTGACGTGTATTTTATCAATACTATCTAAATGACTGCCTAAAATTACTTGATGGTTTTTGAAGGCACATTCCATATAAATATCCAGTCTAATGCTTCTGTTTCATTGTGAAATGGTGATTTGTCCTTGGGAAAATTAATTATGTCAGAAGGGATTTTATTTCTTCTTCAGTATAAACCATCCTTTCAGAAGCAACTCAAGCTTCAACTTGCAGGGAATTTTTCACCTAATCAAGTATTGATAGAAAACATATTCCTGTGCTAACCCTAGCAATAAACAGTCAACACCGAGAGGTTCAATATTTGTACGCTGCGTGTTATTCAGATGATTTACGATGACACGAAAATGTCCTTTTCATCATCCTGAAAGCATTTCCTTAGTTTTCTGCTAGAAGATAGGAAAAAAAAATCTGCCATCACTCCTTTCTATTTAGACACCTGAATTCCATTGAGAAGGAGATTTGGTGACAGAGTGACATGATTACATGTTGCTTGGTGTGTTTACTGAGCATGGGTTGTGGGGGAGGGGTACCGAGGCAGCTTTGAGAATGGGAAACAATGTGACGAGTGAGGAGGAAATTTATGTTACTTTTACTTATTCTCCTAATCAAAATGATTATGTTTATTCATAAAAAGACATACTTCTTTTGGATCTATCTTTCACATAATGATATTTTAACCACCAATTAGCTGAGACTGCTCTACGTTTCCCTAATGCCTGGCCAGCTGGCATCTGAGCATAAGGCAGGCCTAATGCCAATTCCTGGACTATCTGGCACCTACAGGTGTAATGATTTGCCTGTGGCCGCAGGTCACCTACATCTACCAGGCAGAAGTGACAATTTGATTTTTATATCTCTTGTCATTACAGTAAAGTAGGCACACAATAGCTTGTGGCATCATTTTCCTGTCATTGAGAAAGGGAATTTGTGTCATTTTTTAAGTCATTTTCATTCTTGCCAATAAAAACAATGTCTCCTGGATCACTTAATAACTTCAGAGTGCCTATGTGGAACAAATTCCTACTAAAAAAGGGCCATCATTTCCTTTTTAAGGATGAATTAGTGCTACCTTTGGAGAAAATGAAACATAGGGTAAGCCACCTGAACAATGAAGATTTGTGGCATAACTCTCAAATGAAGAGAGTTCGGTTGTCTAAAACATAGTAGGTGTGGCAGACATAAAGAATAGCTTTTATTTGGCCACTTCCTGTGTTTCTCCACGCCTGTAATGTGTACCTGCATTGATTTTCCCAAAGAAATAGGACTGGGTTCCATCCTAGTGAAATGCTCCGAGCAGTCTGCAATACAGAAGAACGGGTAAGCAAAACCACAGTCATCTATCAGTGACAGACACAACTGTGCTACTTTAGCCTTCTTAAAAGCCAGCAGCTAAAATGGCAGTCCCACTGAGAACTCCGGCATCCATACCCAGGACCCACCAACAGGGCAAAATCTTCAAGCTTTGTCTTGGCCAATCATTTTCCTTTTGCAAAAGTAATTTTGGAGAGCATCAAAACAAGATAAATGAATAGCATTTTCATTAATGTCCCTGACCTGATACAACTACAAACTTACAATGAATACATTAAACACCTAAGTAACATTTTCTGTTTGAAAGACTTTGGTCTTTGAAAATCTTTCTAAATGGATGAGAAAAAATCTACTAAAGTTGTAAAGAATACAATAAATAAGCTATTTATATCTGTATTAATTTATTTCCTTGGGGAAATATATTTCAATTTACATCTTCATAATCTTAATGCTAAGGTTTGGGTAGTTTGCTTGTAAATGGCTATTAATTAGTTGCTATATTTAGGAGTGGGGGACTTTAATAAAACATCTACAAAGCTCCTCCAAATAGTATTTGCCCTTATTTAAATTCACAATTAAAAAGGCCATTAGTTTCAGTCAAAAAAATCATTCAATGTTTAACACATGAGGAAGAGTCTAATGGATAGGGAGCCAAATGTCTCTTCTCTTCATTTTGACTGATGAAGTTTACTTAATGTTTGTTTCTATTATGTACTTACTCTCATATACAGTGAAAGGTATCTCTATGGAGAGATCCTTTACCTATACAACTCAACCCTGCAGAGTGACCTGATACCCTGGGAATAGGCATCATGCCAGGCTGACAGATGGGTATCAGTTTGACATAAAATATGCTAGGTTATGCATCATGTTAGAGCATCACCAGGTGAATTATTCTTTAAAACCGCTCAAAGGAAAGCCTGTAAATGTGAATATGCTCTTAAACATGAAAAATTCCCTCAATTACAGGACTAGCTTATATGGATGACTCAAAGGTAAATTTACTTTTCCTTGCTTGCCAATTTGCTTATTGGAGTTTAAATTTCTGTGCTTACCCATGTACAACAGGATATGATTTTTGCATATCTAAACTTCATGGAAGGTTTTCAGAAACCGTTTCTGAAAGGTTTCTGTCCCCCTGTGCAAGCCTCTAGCCAAAACAGGAAAGCAGTTACTCATGACTGCTCTTTTCCCCGAACCCTTACAAAAGAATTGCTGAATGTATTTTCACCTCATCTTATACTTGATTGAATCTACTCTACAAACTAAATCAAGATAAAATATCACCCTGTTTGATTATCACTAAGTAGTTCACAAATTAGCATTAAACTGCAAATGAGGGGATAATATGTAAGGTTATATTTTTGAGGAAACAGATGTTTTCTATGCTAAAGTATATGTGATAACAGGGTGGAACCCTTAATGTACAATGCATGCCATCTGCTGACTAATCCAGAGTATTTACAAGGATAAGTGTTTCCAATAACTATGCCTGATAAATGACTCTCTGGATTTGAGACACAAATTGGATGCTAGAAAAATTTTAAAACAAAACTTCATTAGTCATAATTTGACATTGAACCTAATGAGAAAATAAATTAATAAGTCTGAAGTAAAGCCCCATAGTAAGTTTATATGCCACTCAAAGATGCAGTAAATAAGTATTGAATACATCTGTATGGTTTTACTTTCATCCATGTTCATCAAAAGAGCCAAATATATTCCTTAAACTAGCTTAAGAATTATGAATTTCAGGATTTCCTCACTGTGTGCATTCCTACTTTATAAATCAATTTAAATTAAATATAAATTATACTTAAAATTAATTTGTATCTTTGTTTAGTCATAGCAAACAACAAGGATGAGTTTTAGAGATTATATATGATTTATATTCAGTAGAAACAGTTCCAAAGACTTATAAAGACTACTTATCTCTGATTTGTCCATTGAATAATTAAATTAGTACAACTGAATTGTGTTAATATGTAAATCCACTTAAAAATGCAAAGCACATTTTGTAGATAATACCATGGACATTCTCATTTATGTTACTAAAGCTAAATAAAATAACAGAATACTAATTTTTTAAATTTATGTTTTTCTAAACTAAAATGCTACCTATAATGATAGCTTCTGAGTTACTGCCAAAGATAATTCATAGTTTGAATTTTCAAGTTCAACTATAATTTTTAATGTCATGGAAATTTTGTCACCAATTTTATTTGATTACTATGTATGTTAATGGATTCTAATATTACCTCTCTGTAGAGATATTTATAATAATGCCACGAATTCTCTTATTTCAAGACTCGATTACTTTATTTTTTTATATTTTATTCATAAGCCTTAACAGGCATTCATATATGTATTAACATCAACTAATGAAAAAAAGGCCATGAATTTTAAAAGAGCAGCAAATGGTATGTGGGAAAGGCTTAGAGAGAGGAAAAGAAAGGGGGGAAACGATGCAATTCTAACCTCGAAAAATCAAACAATTTTAAAATAATTACTTATTAATCTTTCCTAAGTGATGAACTGGTTAATGTGAAATAATGAAATCTGACCTATTAAGAGTTAAAATGAAAGCAATCCTAAAGTGACCTAGTGATGAAGCCAGCCAGGAGGCAAAGATTTAAAGTCAGCTGTTGGCTGTGGTCATAGTGAATGAACAATTAAGAGCTGAAAAAAAATAAAAATGCCTCAACAGTTAGGACCATGTAGGCCCTGATAGAGGGACCCAAGTTATTTTCCAGGATCCAGGTCAGGCAGCTTACAACCACCTGTGACTCCAGCTCCGCGGGTTCTGTCGCCCTCTTCTGGCCACCCAAGGTACTGTACCCACATGTCCTGTATTTGCATTCTTACATGAATTTCACAGAAATGAAAGCTTTGTTTTTAAAGGAGCAAATAAAACGTCTAGAATTATAAAGTACAATATCTGAAAGGAAGCATTTAGCTACTGGGAAGAATGGGAAATTATGAGAGGACAGAGACAGAAAGGTTTTCGTGAACTTGAAGAGAGACCAGCAGCAACCTTCTCATTAGAAGAATATTTTTAAAAATTGAGAAACGAAGAATGGTTACTAGTTACCTGAAGGACAACATTAAGTGGTCTAACAGACATGTGGTGGGATATTTAGAGAGCAGAGAGGTAGAGCAAAGGCAGAAACCTGAATCTGAAAAGAGTAGGGACTACATTTTTAAAGCTTGGTGTCTTATGGACTAAAGAGGCCTATGCATATATAGTCGAACTTCTGAAAGCCAAATACAAATAGAACTTTTTATATTAATATATTAGCAATTTTTACTTTGATGAACCTTTTTAATTCTCAAACTGGATTTTTTATAATTGGGGTGAGATAATGATTTTTCTATTTTTTCTTGATTTTTTGTTTTGTTTTTGTTTTTTGTTGTGGTTTGTTCATTTGTTTTGCCTTGCCTTGGTCTAAATCTCTATTAAACACAGATTAGACTTTTTAAAATACATAGAAAACCAAAAATATCCAACCATATCAATTAAATGATTTAAATTTTAAATTGTTAGAAGGCAGCCATCTACAGACTGTAACGTATGTATGTGTGTGTGTGTGTGTGTGTGCGTGTACGTGTGTGTGTGTGCATGTGCGTGTGTGCACATGTGCGCATGTATGGTCTTTCTGGAGGTATTTATTTATTTATTTAGATCCCCAGCAGAAAAGTTCCCTACAAATCATACAAATACTGTTTTTAAACAATTGCCTGGATTTACCCCCCCTCCATTTTAAGAGCCAAGTAACTCAAGTTATAAGCTATCTGGAGGGGAAGCAGAAGGAACTTTCTGAGTTCCTAATTCTGCATGAAAGGTACCATGCCAACTGGGACTGCATATGAAAACGCTATCAAAAAAAATTAAAGAAGAAAAACTGTTATCCTTTTATACCAACAGGCAGATGAAGCTCTCAGTTGAGGGACAGACTTTACACAGTTTTGGGAAAGTGAAGGAAGGCTTACAAAACTGCTTGATTAGTTACCCAGGATTTTTACATAAGTCTCCTAAACCATCCGTATAGTATATTGAGATAAGAACTCAGTTGAAATAGGCCTGGCAGAATGAAAATATTCTAAGATATTTTCTCAAACTATTAGACTTAAGAGACAATGATTGGATTTAGACATGGAAGTTAGGTTTAAGTTTTATATTTGTATCATTATATTTGATTATTAGCAATTCTGAAAATGATCTTATTAGCTCTTTTCTTTTATTGTTTCTTTTATGTTCAATGGTGTTTTGCCTGCATATATGTCTATATGAGGGTGTTGGGTTCCCTGGAACTGAAGTCACAGACAGTTGTCAGCTGCCATGTTGATCCTAGGAATTAAACTCAGTCTTCTGGAAGAGCAGTCAGTGCCCTTAACTGCTGAGACACCTCTCCAGCCCAGATTTTATTAGTTCCTAAACTGGGTTTTATTATTGGGGTGAGATATTACTCTAGCATTATTACCCTTTTGTGAATGATATTTTTATTTTCCAATCTATGTTTATATCAAATTCTTTTGTTTACCTGATCTGTATGTTAATTTTAGTTGCTTTTTTTTAATAAACACTTAACTCTAACAAAATAGACACTGACCCAAATTGTAAAGGAGCTGTGTCTTCCCAGGAGGTAAGTAGCTTTCTTTAGCTGAGCATTTGTAATGCAGGGTAGCAAAGTCATACCTCCTCACCAATCATTCACCTATGTTAATATGGATACAATATTTTACCACAGCCTGAAAAACTCCACAAGATTCAGAGTGAATCTCCATCATTCGAGGAACTTCTATCAAAGAAGGAATTTGGTAACCCCACCTATTCCAGTATTTTTATTTGTTTTTATAAAGGAGGTAGATAATAGGACCTCTAGGCCCTGATCTTCAACATCAAGGAGACAAAGAGCCAAGGAAAGGGAACCCTAGAAATATATTAACATATTAAAATATGTTCTTAACAACTATACCAAAGCCCATCTTAGCAATGTCAATATATGCAAACTTTAAATAGACCAAGCCAAAAGGTTCACTGTATACAGCAATCTTGAAACTGATCCTTTAATTTTACATTTTAAGTTTGTCTAACAATTTTTAAACTCTCTTTAGGTTATCACCGCAAAATTCTGTAAGCAGATTTTCTCTCAATCTGAATTTCCATAGTTAACATTTTAAAGAAATAGGCTCACATAATTTCAATGAGTAAACTTAAAATTAATATTTCAATTAATTTTAGATAAGCATGCCAGAGGTAAACTCCAAAACTAGTCTTTTTCTTAAATTTATATGCTCTGAATCCTTAGATTTTAGCTTTCTTTATTAAAAAAAAAAAAAAAAAGGACAAAGATGGTTATGCACTCCATCACTGTCTTATGCATCACCCTAAGTTATAAAAGGTTGGTCAGCTTTTAGCCAGTTCCCTTCTGCTCTTCCCTCACCTCTCCCTCCTTCCCTCCCTTCCCTCCATGACCATGGTTACTATGTATCTCTATTTAATATCAATACCCTCATATTGTTCATATTCAGCAGAAGAGCTCCCAAAAGACAAAGCCACCAAATTGCAACTGCCCCAAATTGCTCAAGATTCCAAGGGAAAACAGGACAGCAAAGCTTGAGGTGCACCCAATCAGGGAGACTTACCAAGGGTCAAATGTTCTCAAGAATCCAAACAAAGCGCAAACTTGTTTTTCTATGTCACCAAGTAGCAGTAAAAAGCAACTGATGCTGCTGCACTACAAGGATACAAAAATGTCCTTGGAGAAAAATGATTTCAGAAGCTCTTGGGTTCCTCTCCACCTAGGATCAGCTCATGGCCAGTGACAGGCATTCCAAAAAAGTGTCTCAATCGATTTTGTTACCAAACTTGTAGTCACCATTTTAGTATCAAAAATGTGCCACCATTTTGTGATCAAACTTGAAGATTACAACCTGTGCCCCAAGCCAGGTCCACTCACCAGGTCGAAAGAAGCCAATTTAAAGAGTCAAAGCTGAAAGCAGAAAAAGGAGGCTTACTGAATGTGGCATGAGATTCCTGGGGAAGTTACCATATCTTTGGGGTCCATTGTTTTAACAGACTGATAGCCAGATTTCCTTTAGAATATCTTCATTTCTGCCAGACCCTTTACAACAGTTGAATTTTTAATATCTATTTCTTGGCAATCAATAGAACAAATATACCAAAAGGTTTAAAAAAATATAAGGATTTTATGTAATAAAAAAACCAAGAAGATTTACTTGGGAAGTATGAAACTTACTCTCAAACTGTAGATTCCACTTTGGCCTTCAGAGCAAGTTCAAGCCAGCCAGGGCAAAAACAGTGATTCCTTGTCTCAAAAATTAAATATAAAAAGCAAGCTAAAGGAGTGCCAAGTCAGCCAAGGATATATGCACAGTGAGACCCTGCTTGAAAGAGATGAGGGCGGTGACAGGAAGGGAGGGGGAGTGGCAGAAGGAGGAGAGTTAGGAGGGGAGGAGAAGGGAGAGGGGAGGGGAACAGAGGGAGAGAGGGAGAGGGAGGGAATGAGGAGAGGGAGGGGGAGGGGAACAGAGAGGGAGAGGGAGGGAGTGAAGGAGAAGGGAGGGAGGGAGTGAAGGAGGAGGGAGGGAGGGAGTGAAGGAGGAGGGAGGGAGGGAGAGAGGGAGAGAGAGAGAGAGAGAGAGAGAGAGAGAGAGAGAGAGAGAGAAAGTGCACATTAAACTTGTAGCATACACAGGGACCTAAGTTTAGTCCTCTTGCCCAATACATACAAATAAAACAAGAGAAGGGCTGGCAAGATTGCTCAATGTTTAAGAACACTAGTTCCTCTTCCAGAGAACCAGGGTTTGATTCCCAGCACCAACATGCCAGCTCACAACTGCCTGTAACTCCCAGGGATCCCTGGGTACCAGACACATACATAGTACACAGACATTGATGCAGGTTAAACACCCATACACATAAAAGTTATTCTTAAAAAAAAAAAAAAAAAAAAAAAGAGCATGTAGAACAGAACACTGGCTTATATGCTTTCCATACAAAATGCAAATGGTGATAATCATATCAAATTAATCCAGTCTTAGAAAGACAATTACCATATGTTTTCCCTCATTATATAAAGTCACATATGTATATATGGCATGACAAAAGTGGAACAAAGAGGATTCCTAGGAAGGAGATAAAGCAAACAGGGTAGGAGGAGAGGGGAAAATATGCTTAAGGTACAATATATGCTCGACTGGAAATTGTTGGGGTGTGTACAAGTATGATCAAAAAAGAATTGTAAGAATGTCTATAATGGTTCATTAATAACAGCTAAAATACAGGCAAACCCTTAATTTCCATCAGTAAGAAAAATAGAGCTTTGCAGTTTAAATCTATGTTTACATAATTATGAAAATGGTGGTGAGATACACATTAGAACATATTATAGCCAAGACTTTCACAGCCCAAACATGTAAACACTCAAGCATCAAAATAAATGGGAAATGGGATTATAGCCCACAGTAAAAGGTAAGAATTAATCTGTGTTTCCCTGTTTAACTAGATAAACGAAGAATGCAGAAAGCTCTCCCTTATAGGAAAATGCTCACAACACATATGAACGGAAGATAAAAGTGGTGAGAGATTGTGATGAGGAAGGGTACTTGTAAACATTCAAACCTTACTCCAAATTGCTGGGCCTAGTCTATATGGGGAGTTCCAGGACAGCAGGGCTAAATGGTAAGACCATGTCTCAAAACTAAATACCATTACACCAAACTTAGAAATTCTACTAAAAAATAGAGTTACTTTTTGTGAGTTAACTGTGACAGAGTACTTTAATGGACTTCAGAAGCTGTATGCATGCACATACATACACATACAAACAGGGAGAAGGAATGATGACGTGCCACAGTAGCATGGAAAGAACTGGTAAAGTTGGTAAATACGTTGGGGAAGTTCAAGGCACTGTTCCTATGTCCTTTATCTTTGAACCTCTATCAAAACTTGCATTTGTAGTTGCCCCTGGAGGCTCATCTTTCTGCTGCTTTCAGCAAAATCTCTGAACAAAATGTTAGTCAAGCTGGTGAATAAAGGCACTTGCCATTCATGCGTAGTGACCTGGCTCTGATCCCTAGCACACACATGAAGTTGAAAATAGAGAACTGACTATAGAATTTGTCTTCCAGGAATACACTGTGACATACATGCATCCCCCACACGTACATGCAGTAATAAGCAAACAATTTAAATTGTATCAATGTCAACTAGCTGAAGCTCTGAAAAATTCAAGCAATAAGTTCTCTGGGAGATCCAAATGTAATAAACTATTTAGAGACCCTATGCTTAACCCCCCAAGATCTTTAGAATCATGCTTTTATTCAAATAAATGAAAAGGAATATTACAAAATATATCATGGCTATAGAGTATAAGTAAAAAGCAAAGGTTAACTTCATGTAACAATTTCAAATTCAAAGTTGACTATTAAATTAATCATTTTCTAGTTTGAATAATTCTTTAAAAAAATTAAAAAGTGTTTTAGTTAATGTGTATGTTTGTCTACATTCCTGTATGTGCACCACATGTGTGTCTAGTGCCTGCGGAGGTCAGAAATTTGCATCAGATCCCCTTGAACTGAAGTTACAGGTAATTTTGAGCTACTACATGTGGGTACTAGGAATTTAAACCCAGTCTAATCAAGCCATGAGGAGCAAGCCAGTAAACAATACCCCTCCATGGTCTCTGCATCAGCTCCTGACCCCAGGAACATGCCCTGTTGGAGTTCCTGCCCTGATTTTCCTAAGTAACAAACTATGGTATACAACTGTAAGCTGAAATGAGTTCTTTCCTCCCCAAGTTACTTTGGTCATGATGTTTTATTAAAGCAATAGTAACCCTAAGATACTAAGTTAACAAATTCATGCAGCAGCAAAAATAAAAAAAAAAATCACTGTTAAATTTCACGAAGAATATATTCAAAGAGTGTATTATACTTTCCAACTTTAACCAAACATTTGCCTAAATATTTTATTGCATGTCAAAATTTGTTAAGTTATATGAAAATTAAGTTGAAAGTGTAATATTGCAGAGTATCAAAACTGCCAAGAAATTTTAACTGCTAGGGTTTTCAGCTTTCAATGCCTACTGTTTCTATTACCTGCACAAAATTTGGCTATCTGCTAAGAGCTGTATATTGCTATTATGTCAGAATCCCTAAAGTGATGAAATTTAATTTTTAATCAATGTGTACAAATATTACCATTTTGAAAGTAAATATTGTTGTTTGGTTTTTCAATGATGGCACAGAATTAAAAAGCACCATTATTGGGGGTAAATAGTCTTAAATGTGCAGTTTTTCTCAGGTGCATGAAAAACCATGGGTACAGGAGACAGAAATTCCTTGATCATCCATATATAACTAAAAAATAATTACCATTATGGTAAGATGGTGCTGGTGAGATAGCTCAGTGGGTAAATGCACTTGGCACCAAGCTAGCTAAACTATGTTTGATCTCCTTGGACCTACTTGGTGTAGTAGAGAACTGACTCCCTCAGATTGTCCTCAGATTTCCACATGTGTACTATGGCATGCATTTGCAAATACACACACACACACACACACACACATGGGCATACACTGTAGTAAAATATTTTTTACATCACAGTAAGAGCCAATTGTATAGTGTTACCCTTCAAAATCATACATGGATATTGGTAAAATGAACTAAGTGGGTCCTACCCTCAAAAGTTTTGAGACAAAGATGGAAGGAGATTAGAGAAGGTTAAATCCTAGTGATGCTTTAAAATATGTAGGCATTTGGGGGCTGGAGTGATGGCTCAGTGGTTAGGAACACGTATTGCTCTTCCAAAGCACAAGAGTTCAGTTCCTAGCACCCACATCTGGCAGTTCACAATTGCTTGTAACTCTACATCTGGTGATCTGATTCCTTTAGGCCCTGTGGGCACCTACACTCATGTCACATACCCACAGGTAGACATACACACAAACATATAATTAAAAATAGTTAAAATATGTATGCATTTTAACTATTCTTCATTGCTATAAAATTTTGCACAAGTGTGAGGTCAGAGTGATGCAACAGAAGATAATGACAGAAAGTATGTAAGACTATTTTGTTTCTGGTACTCATCCCAACAGCAGTGCCCCTCCTCCCAGTCCTCCCTTAAGGTAACACACACAAATCACATATGAGGATAAAGAAAAGATGGAGGATAATTTTTAAAATTTCAATAATGTTTAATGCAAAACCAACTTCTCTATCAAACTCAAATATTTAATGTGTAAGGCAAAAAAAATAGGAGGTATTATCCTTTGAAACTTAATTGTTCTTTAAATCAATGCCACTTCTATTCTTGTGTTTTTATAAAGTGACACTTTGCTTTCAATGAAGAATTCTTGAATCACCTCAAATTCTCTCCATTCCTTTCTACAACATCTCCAAACTTCTCTAAGATCCAGCACACATAGGACAGCATGTGAAGCCCAAGCCTCAACCTCTGCAACTTTTATTTCTTCACATTTCTCATTTATTCAGCTTACCCTTGTGTATTTTTCAGATGCTGGTAGTTCATGTCTTTAAAATGTAACCAGATTCTTAAACCTAGCTCATTCCTGCAGAGCTTTGCTCAACAAAGACTTTCAGAACCTCCTGGGATCCATGCAAAAGACATTCTCATAAAACAGAATAGCTCAAGAGTTCTCACTGGCATTGCAGCTCAAGAATACACATAAATTTTACTGACAAGATCATTGAGAAGAAATTGAGGTTAGATTCTATGAAACAACTGAGTTCACAAATGAAGGACATAGAAAATATTTTCCTTTATTTTTCATTAATTTATTTACTTTACATCCCAACAGCAGTGCCCCTTCTCCCAGTCTTCCCTTAAAGGAACACACACAAATCACATATGAGGATAAAGAAAAGATGGAAGATAATTTTTAAAATTTCAGTAATGTGCATAAATACTTAAAATACAGTATTCAGTAAATATATTTACTTGCTGGGTCTGAAGAGATGGTTTGGCAGTTAGGAGCACTTGCTGTTCTAGCAAACGACCTGGGTTTAGTTCCCACCACACACATGGTGTCTCATAGTCATCCACTGGCAAAATGCTCACACAGATTAAAGGGAGATGGATAAACAGATATAGATATGTAGGTTACATAGATAAGATAGATTGATAGACAGATCAATACAGAGACATATACACAAAATGTTTTCATGGAATTTATTATAGTCTTGATGATATAAAATAAATCAGTCCTGTTTGCAACAAAGAATACCAAAACAAACCATCTTAGAGTTATCAGACTTTAACACAGATTGATCCAAGATAAGTCTAGACAGAGTCCTCTAGAGTTCAACATACCATTGAATTCCAACTTAATTAGAAGGTGGTAATCAGACTGCATTGTTGTGGTTGAATATTTAATATGCACTTCAATTTCATAAAATTTCAACATGTGTGATCTAGACTATTTTTATTCCAAGGCTTACTATGGAAAATGATACATTTTTAAAAAAGAATCCTCTAAAGTACTTAAATATATCTCTTTTCATCTTATTTTAACAATGACCATCCATTTTCTAAGTACATGTTTTCCTAAATGACAAAAAGTATTCAATCAGTATAAGAAATATCCTCTTTGTCATAAAAATCAAGCTACCAATCTGTTAGAGCAATGCATCATCATAATGATAAACAAATTACTGTCCTTGGTAAATTCAATAAACACCACTTAAAAGGAAAACTGAAGCCAAACAGAAATTACTAATAGAGATAAATCAGGTAGTTAGCAACATCCTTCGAAACAGAGTATGTGTACTTTAATAGACATCAACAGTTTTTGTGCTTTTAAAAAAGATACATTAGCCACTACTCAATTCTCTAAGGCTAAACCTTTAAGAAGTTATATAAAGAATGATTTGTCTTATCTATGCTTGTTACAAATATTTACCCTAGAATGTTAACATGCTTCAAAATGATCAATAGAATGAAACACCCTGGTCTGTCAACTCTAATACGTTAAGGCACTGTCAAAATCTTTTCGAGATCTGAAGTCTGAATTTTGTTCTTTCTCTGAATAAGGTTTTTTTTTTTTTTTTTTTTTTATCATGCTTTAGAAAATAAAAACTTCTCAGGGTACTAGTCAAGAGACTTTATTATTTTAAATTATTGAATCATATTTTGATATAATTGGATTTAACAAGTATCTACCTCAGTAAATCTTTGTAAAATATATAATAATAGAATCAATAGCCAGATTAAGAAAGGCAGCATTATAGAACCCTCTTCATCGTTTCTTCTCAGTCATCTTACCTCTATGATGACTCTTAACCTGCTTTCAAATAGCATAAATAAACTTTTTTCTGACATTGATATTTTATGTCATAGACTCACACAGTGTAGACTCATTTTTTGACTGGCTTCCTCTTCCAAAATCATATTTAAGGGATCCATTCACATTGCCGTATATATTATCATTGCTGTTTGTATTCATTACTAAATGGTATTCTGTTATGCAACTATAGATCCAGTGTATTTTTTCTTATTTCTGAAATTTGGATATTTTAATGTAGGGCTATCAAAAGCCATGATACATGGGTCATCCTGATATGTGCTTTGGGCAAGCATGCCATTAATTTGTAAGTACTCTTTCAAATTTTAAAAATGTAATCAACTAACCTGGACCCCCGAGATCTCTCAGACACTGAGCTACCAACCAGGCAGCATACACCAGCTGATATGAGGCCCCCAACACATATACAGCAGAGGGCTGCCGAGTCTGGGTTTAGTCAGAGAAGATGCACCTAACCCTCAAGAGACTGGAGGCCCCAGGGAGTCTAGAGGTCTGGTGGGGTTGGGGGGTTGGGGTTGGAGACATCCATGTGGAGACAGGAGGATGGGGAGGAGGTATGGGATGTAGAACAGTTGGAGGGTGGATGGGGGGAATAAAATATGGAGTGTAAATAAATAAATAAATAAATGATTTTTAAAAAAGAAAAAAATGCAACAAATTGGCTTCTCCTTCGCATATACACATAGAGACACATACATACACATACATGTATGAGTATATATAAACAAAGGGATTTCTTCCACTTGCTATATTTACTATTATGTACTCATAATATATATATATATATATATATATATATATATATATATATATATATATATATATAT
>CM052722.1:41046305-41067968 GCA_028551405.1 Uromys caudimaculatus
CCAACCAAAGAATACACATGGAGCGATCCATGGTTTGGACCACGTATGTGGCAGAGGAGGGCCTTGTTGGTCATCAGGGGGAGGAGAGGC
Organism: Uromys caudimaculatus; assembly: GCA_028551405.1. Classification (NCBI taxonomy): domain Eukaryota; kingdom Metazoa; phylum Chordata; class Mammalia; order Rodentia; family Muridae; genus Uromys; species Uromys caudimaculatus. The sequence continues at coordinate 41,046,396 of CM052722.1, forward strand.
CCCAGTAAAGGGGAATGTCAAGGTGGGAATATGGGAGTGGGTGGGTGAGTAGGTGGGAGGTGGAATTCCCTCATAGAGGTGGGGGGAGGGGGGATAGGGGGTTTCCAAAGAGGAGACCTAGAAAGGGGGAAACATTGGAAATGTAAATAAAGTATCAAAAAAGAAAAAGAAAAAAATATTTTTCTTAAATGATAAAGAACTCTCCCTCAAAAACAAAACAAAATAAAAAAATCAGTTCTACTACTAATTGTAGAATTCACAATTCAGAGGGAGAAGAGAAGGTTGTGTATGTGTATACTTTTGTCCTCCTGTGTAGAAAAAATGTTTAAATAAACTATTCGGAATCTTGTAAAAAAAAAAAAAAAAAAAAAAAAAAGAAAATGTTCAGGTGTAGCCCAATAAGTAGGGAACCCTATAGATGTATTTATATCTGTATCTACATGTATACAAAAATAAAGTTTAAAGAAAGTTAGTAGTTACAAAGCTATTAACTCCAAAAGTTTAAAAAATTCATAGGATAATTAAAAGAACAGGAACAAAGGAAGTAAAATGGACATTTTCAGAATAGGGTTTTAAAAGACTATCCTAAGGGGGATGGAAAGATGGCTCAGTGGATAAGAGCTCTGGCTGCTCTTCCAGAGGTCCTGAGTTCAACTCCCAGCAACTACATAGTGGCTCACAATCATCTGTAACAGGATCAGATGCCCTCTTCTGGTGTGTCTGAAGAGAGCAACATATACATAAAATAAATAAATAATTCATTTAAAAAAATTACACTAAAACCGTAAATTTCAGTGTTTACAAAGGTGAATAAAGTATACTGGGCTCTTAAAGACCCTTCTCACACCTTCTGGGTTTAACCACAACTTTAAGTCTAGATATCTAGAAATCAACTCCAAATAAATATGAACTTCATTGCAATCTGCATGCCATGCTTTGTACATTTATTTAAACACTTAACATTGAACAACTATGTCAAGGAATTTCACCCTTATGATAAACAACCTGGATATTCAAGGTTGTTATTATGTCACAGGATCATGTTTAGACCAATGGGAAATTAGGGGCAGTTCATGAATCTTGCCTTCTTCTTTTGCATGAGATTGGCTAGTCTATATAGTTCTTCAGGGTCATGGAAGGCCACTTCTATTAGTGATTCACTATAGAGGATCCTCTTTACTATTGTTCCCTTGGTATTTTAATTTTCACTCTTCATAACACTGTATTCCTGTGCACTGGATGAGGATGGTAAATGTTAAAAACAATAACAACAACAACAACAACACTACACACACACAAAAAAAAAACGAAGGTAAAAAGCTAAAATCACCATGTCACAAATACACAGACAATGTTCAATAGGGAAAATATATTTAAACTTCTAAGAAAACACAAAAATTACTTCAATGTAAAAACAGTCTTCAATCAAATCAGCAATTTGGTAGAATCATGTCATGTCAAAATTGTTCCAAAAGTGACAGAAAGATTAAAACCACTATGCTAGCCTATACATGTATGTCTCCCCAATGTTCATGAGCTAGAAACACACCACCATGAGACTGATGTGATGGAGCCTTTAAGAGGTGGTTTGTTCATGCAAACACAAAATATAGAACTTCTCACAAGACTGTTTATTTCCTAACAGTGGGTTGTAAAAGGGCAGTCTGGGTCCTTCCCCTGTCTCTTGCTTCCTTTTTTCATCATTTTCTATATGAGGTCATCTCTCATGCTGTAAAGTGCTAGCAGTCCTCTTGGTATCATGCTGTAGTTATTTTCAGGCTTGAGAACAGAGGCAAAGCAACCGCGTATTCCATACGTGGTTCCTCTATTTAGCCCTGGTTGGCCTTGGACTCTCTATTCTCCTGGCTCAGATTCCCATGAGCTGAAAATTGTGAGCATGCACTAAAGTACCCAGTTTTGTTGTTTTTTTTTTTCAGTCATGTTGAAGCTCAAAATCAGAATCTTGTGCATTTTAAGCAAGCACAATACTACAGAGCTTCACACTTACTCCTAGTTAGTCTTCGAATGTATTCAAAGCATAGTGTTTTCTCCCGTCCCTCATTAAAAATTCAATAAGGGCAGGAAATCAGAAAATTCCTTGCAATCTTATGTACACACATATAATACACATAGAAATATCCCAATTTCAAAAAATGAAATATAGACGCTCTGAACTATATTTACACTTAATCGCCCAGCACTCCCCTAGTCCAGCGTTCTAATATGAAGTGAGGAGAACTAAGTTAAGATAGAAAAACCAAACTTAAGTAATTGCCCTTGGTGCCGTATGTTAGCACCACACAATCCAGGCTTAGGAAACATTCTCCTGATTCTTTCTACTGTAGGCATTTGTAGTATTTTTCTTAGAGACTCTACTAGTAAGTAGACTTATTTATACTTCCTGTGATACGAGAAACTCCTCTTAAAGGCATATCATCCCCCACAATGTTTCTATTGTTGTTTTGTGCTCATTTGAACTTAGCCTTCTCAGCAGTATTTAAAAGAAGCTCAAATAAGATGTTGTGGGGCAGTGATCTGTGATGCCCGGTTGAGCATGGGCTGGAAGCTCTGGGAGACCCGATGGTACACCAGGGACCAGAATTTATGCTTCTAGCCAACGCTCCTGGGAAATTCTTCATATCACAACCCCTGTATGGAAAGAGGCCTGGCGTGTGAAACTTGTGTATAGGCAAATGAGGCAACGATTAGGGCTCCCAAGCTGGCCAATGGAAAGTATCAACTACCAAGCCCCGCCCCCTCTCTCAGAACTATAAGTAGACCACCTTGACCCAGCTCTCTCTCTCTCTCTCCCTCCTTCTCCACCCGCCTGCCCTGGGAGTGCTGCCGCCATCTTGAACAAATAAAGATAGAAACTACTTTGGCATCCGAGAACTTTGTCTAAGGGAGCTGTGACTCTTGGGGCGCAGGGCGGCGAGTGCTCTGAGCACAACGGAGCCGGTGGATGCCCACGGCTGATCTCGGTCCGCTCCCTTCCTACACCTCGGCCAAGCCACTGGCCAAGACCAGCAGCGCTAGGCAGCGCGCAGCGGCTTGGGCACCAAGTCGGTGGACTCCATTAGCGCCAGGGGTGCTCGACCCCGGCATCTCACTCCGGCGGCATCAGGCCCCGAGGCATTTGCGACGAAGAGGGCTGCGGTGGTGAGCCTTGAAGCCCAGGGCATACTCTGCAGACCCGACTCCTGGCGGTCCCCGGACCCGGAGACTCCACCCTCACTGCGCTTCCCCCAACGGGAGAGAGCGACAAGATGTCTCTACATCTGACCCACATATAATCCAATCACTTTCTTTTGAAAGTGCCAAACTCCATGCAACTGCCTTCTTTTCAGTATAAGAGTAACCAATTCCACCTAAAGCTGTTCAAATTTATACTCCTTAGCTTTATGTTAGACAACAGCCCACTCTGTCCCTACACATCAGGGAACACAAATCAAACTCTGAATGTTTCTGTCAAATGTCAAAAGTTGTCTCACCTATGGTTGGATAAAACAGAATCTCTTTATGTCTTTTCCTCGGTGACATAAATTCACAGCAGGCCGCAAGTAAAACAAAATACCAATCCTTTTACAATCACAACTTAAGGTTAAAATTAAAGCAGAAACACCACACTTCAGAAATCAATCATTTGAAATTAATATTAATGGGCTGTTATAAATACACTTTTATATAGAGATATACTTTCTATATATGCAGAACTCAGACACAATCAATTTGTAGAACAAAAGAAGAGTGAGTCAAGTTGAATATTTTTTATTATTTCCAACAGAAATGTATGTCATAAAAGAAGTCTTCCACCTCATTTTTGGCTTTAGGTAGCTCTCTAATTTAAAAAAACAAAAAAATCACATTGCAAGAAAGCTTTAAGGGATATTTTCCTGTCTTTCAATCTCACATATTATACTGTATTAGTCAGGGTTTCTATTGCTGTGATGGAACACCATGACCAAAAGCAATGTGAGGAAGAAAGGGTTTATTTCTCTTGCATTTCCATATCACAGTTTATTGTCAAAGGAAGTCATGACAGAAACCTAGGGGCAGGACCTGATGCAAAGGCATGTGCTACTAACTGGTTTGCTCCACATGGCTTGCTCAACCTAAGACTACCAGCTCAGGGGTCTCCACACCCTTAGTGGACTGGACCCTCCCCAACAATGACTAATGAAGAAAATGACTTATAGGTTTGCCTGCCTACATGTAACTAGATTTTATTGAGATATTTACTCAATTGGGGTTCCCTCATCTGAGATGACTCTAGCTTGTGTCAAGCTGACATAAAATTAGCCAGCCAAATTGACCATGCTGGACACACAAACACATTACTGATAAGCCATAGTGTTTCCTTTTTGTTCATCCCCAAACCTCATATTAATAAGCATCACAATATATTACAAACCTAAAAGCTCTGTAATCTTTATAAATTCAAACATTTTAAAATTCAGTCACCTTAAAAATCCAAAATCTCTTTAAGAGTTCAAAGCTCCTCAATAATGGGCTCTTAAAAAGTAAAAATAAATTAATTTCTTATTTCAAGAGGGAAAAACCAGGGCACAGTAACAATGAAATAAAAAGTAAAACCAAACCCCAACAGTGTAAATAACTCAGTGTCCAGTGCCTGTGACTCACTTATGATTGACGGGCTACATGGACTCCTCTAAAAGGCCTAGGCCACTTCTCTGTCTTCACCCTTGCAATCCACCCAGATTGTCTCCTAGGCTTACACCAGTTCTACTCCATAAGCATTGTTGTTCTTGATAGTCATCTCATGGTACTGGCATCTCCAAAATGATGGGGTCACTTGTTGCAATTGGACTATACTTTCACCAATGGCCTTGCTTCGTGGTGCTAAGCCTCAATTCTCTTCATGACCCCTTCAATCCTGGGGCTTCAGCTGCAACAGAGGCTGCACCTTCACCAATGGCCTCTTCTAGCCTCTCACAATACCACACGTAAGCTGTTCTACATGACCCCTTCATGCCTTCAAAACTGGTACCACCTGGGAGATGCTTATATATACCCATGTTTGGCACACAGCACAAGGTACAATGTTGGCTGCCTCTAGAACACAGCTTGACCTTGAAAATCACTTCCCAGATTTTATCTCATTAATGGTGGTCTCTTCTTAATCACCAGTAATTTCTTAGTTCTAGATAATCAGCATCAATTGTCCCAATAAAGCAACAGTTTTACTTCAGTGGTGCTGATCTCTTGTTAATCACCACTGATTCTTCAGACCCAGCTGACCAGAACCATGAATTCTTAGTTCAAAATCTCAAACAGCCCCGATAGAATCTTTCCTTCCCTCTGAAATCAGGCCCTCATTATTTGTATGGCTCTCAACATTATTCTCAACTCTTCCAAGTTTTCACAACAACTCCCACACCTTTGAACACTCAATGGCTTTTCCAGACCAAAATTCCAAAGTCCTTCCACAATTCTTCCTAAAACACAATGTCAGGTCCATGGCAATGCCCCTTGACCCTAGTAAAAATTTCTATCTTAATAAAAGTTTCTACTGCTGTAATAGAATACCATCTCACTTATATTTCCATACCTCAGATCATCTTAGAAGAAAGTTGGGGCAGGAAGAGCCTGGAGGAGGCAGGAGCTGATGCAGAAATGATGGTAGAATGCTGCTTACTGTCTTTCTCCCCTTGGCTTGGTCATTCTGCTTTCTTATAGAACTCAGGACCACCATCCCAGTATTGACCTCACCCACAATGGGCTGGGCCTTTACCCACTGATCACTAATTAAGAAAATACTCTACAGCAATGGTTCTCAACCTTCCTGATGCTGCAACCCTTTTCTACAGTTCTTCATGTTGTGAACCCCAACCATAAAAATATTTTTATTGTTACTTTGTAACTGTAATTTTGCTACTGTTATGAAACATAATGTAAATATATCTAATATGCGACCTCAAGGGGGTCGTGACTCACTAGTTGAGAACCACTGCCCTAGAGGCTTGCCTACAGTCTGATCATATGGAGATATTTTCTTAATTAGGATGTCCTCCTCTAAGATGTTTTTGCATGATGACATAAAACTAGGTACCACAGAAATATTTGTTATTTACATTATTCATTTATATAGATCTTTATGTCATAGTTTTTAAATTGTGGTGTCAGTTTTTCTTGAAACATGTAACAAGGTAGAGGCCAACAGGAAATGACCTAATGTTAAGGAGAGAACAGTATATGGGGCAAGAAACAGACTAATTGATTTATATGCATTGATTCATTAGCAGATTTTCTAATTTTATGGTAATCTTCCATTTTCTCTAACTAAATCTTCAAGGAAAGTTAAGATCCCCTATACCTAGGCATTCTAAGCACCTATATATCCTATAGACATGTGATAGTGTAGGGAAACATCCTTCTATTATATATACATATAATCATATATATATATGAATGATACTAATGGGTTAACTAACTTATGTCAATTCTGGGTTAGTTTTGACAAATTTCTTCCTACATGATGGGTGCTATTTTCTTGTGTCTTGACATTCCTGGTATGGTTCTACAGGATTTCAGGAGATCACATTCAGACATCAGTTTTTACTTTAATGGGCTCTAGGTATTTTGAATTGCTGAAATATCTGTCTTTATTCTGAGATGCCATTAAACTACCAGAAATCATTTGGTTCTTTGTTTGTTTGTTTTTTTAATCAACATGCAAAAATAGCAGAACACTGTTGACTGATAACAGACGATTTCTGTGGACTTTCCGATGCTTTCTCAATCCAAAACACCTCCAGCCTAACTAGCAGGATTAAGTACCATTGTCAGACCTGTATACATTCTGGGTACTTTCCCTTTGGTTAGTTTAGTTTTTTTTTCCTATGCTTTTGCTGCTTTTCCAGCACATACTGCAGATCAGCAATGACACTGGATATGAAGATCTCACCTTCTGGTGCTCTTCTATGCCACTAGCTTTAGTCACTTTTGTCATTCAGGACTCTACTTTTTCTCCTCTAATTAATGACTTCACTGAACTCATCTGGATTTTCTCCCATCTCCAATGCACCAGCATCATAGCCAAGAAATACCCCATGGTGATAAACTGTCTTCTATCACATGGCTCTGTTTTAGGGATTTCTGCCCTTCATTTCCTGATGCCAAGTGTTTCATTCATATTTTTGGTTTTTATTGTTTCAGGCAGAAAAGTAAATCTGCCCCTGTTGTTCACCTACTTTCCTAACAGTGACATTCTTCTGTACTTTTAAAGAAAAAGGGAAAAAAGAACAGATGTAAGGCTACCCCTGTGTGCACACTTATCCATGTATAGATGTGCAGATGCATTTTAAACCTCATCCCATGTGGGATTTTACATCAGATTGGCAGAGCTTCTCCAGTGTAGTTACTCATTCTGGTTAAATTGCCTGCTAAAGATTCTACTAGGGCTTCAACCATCATATCTCGTTCAGAAGCCAATCAGTCCCTTTTCTTTCTATGAACTTTAAAGCTGGTTTTTTGCAAAGCTCCAAAGAGGAGCACTTGAAACTCTATGAGTTCGAAAGAAACTTCTGTGGGATATACTCAAGGCTGATCCCATGTCAGCACTAAGCTCACACACAAGTGTTGTAACTCATCTTTAAAAGACTCCAAGCAAGTCTCTTAAAGAGATGGAAGCTTAGCTCCCATACTCCTTTGCTCAAGACTTCTTAGTGTCACTGAATTCTAACATTCTTAAATATATTTTATTTGAGGGCTGCATTTTCAGATAAAATATTAAGTGCTCCTTCTTGCTACCTGCTCTTCACCTGTGTTTCTCAAAATAGTGAATTAATTTGAATATTTTCAATACTCTGTTCATTTTATATTAAAGGCTATTTCTTCTATCTGATATACTTTCTTGATGAATAATTTTAAGTAATATTTTAACATATGAAAGGGAGATTAAACACTGATTAATATCATAATGCATGTAGAATATTTTTACTTTCTATTAATAAAGGAACAAATGTTAAAATTTCCCATGTGGAATAGATCAATTCACCTTCAATAGTAGGGACTTCATCAGCTCCTGTTTGTCCTATTCTTCTTGGCTTAATATCAAAGCTTTTAACTTTCTATTGCATTTCAAAAAGTTTTACTTCACCTTCATCCATCCTATCTCCTTCAGGTCTTTAGTTTATTTACCCACCTCTGGAGTGCCTTTAAATCTGTGTGGTGTCTTTACAGGAAATGTGGTAGTAACCATTGAAGAGTTTATTTTATTTGGCTTGCCTTTTTCCTAATCCATTAATAATTGCCTAGTGGGCCCATAAAACTGAAAGCCGAGAAAGTGAATAGCACAATCTTATTTGTTCTGTCCATAGAGAAATAAGTGCACTTGTAAGATTTAATCCTAGAATCCTTTAAGAAACTGGTCCAAATGTCATTGACTTCCAACTGAGAAGTCAATTCTTTCAATTTAGGGAGATAATGCACCATTTTTCATGAGACAAATCTTTTTCACTTTGGAGTTTTTAACAGTATTATCACTAAATATCAATTTAAAGTGCACTTAATGTCACAGTCTATGGATCAAACAAGAAGCCATTCATCCCCGATTTAAGTTATTTAAGCTTTTAGATGGTGAAAGTGTGTGTATGAAAGGAAGAGAGACAGGCAGAGGAGGGAGGGATGACATGAGATTAGTTACATAGGAAACATAGTGATTATAAAATGATGCCTTTTTCTTTTAAGTGTGAATGGATCAATAGATGGATAGCCATGGGGAAAAAAAGCACAAATTATTTCAGTACAAAAGGAAATAAACAGGAAAGATCGAATAGATATACATCAAGCCAGAAGTGTGGCAAACATAAGTTTACTGCAATCTTTGTTATTGATTGAAATGGCAAATTTTCAGCTTTCTGGGTCAGGAATAAAAAAAAAAAAAAAAAAAAAAAAAAAAAAAGGTATGTGGCCCAGCACTAAATCTGAGAAACTCAATTTATTGAATAAAACGCATGAATTTTGTAAACAATTGAAGGTAGAATAGCTTAAGATCTGGCCAGGTGTCAAAATAAGTTTGAAATTAAAGGAATAAGAAATCAAACACAGTCTAGGATCACATGTTGGGTTCCTGTAAGAGACAGAAAGAAGATAACGAGGAATCTTGTGAAGAATGTGTGATGCTTAATTGCCCACCGAATTTTGGTGAGACACCAGCAAAGAGAACATTATGCTATGATGAGATTTAAATTACAGATACTCATTTACCTGAATTGTGCTGAAAGAAACTGAGAAACATGCACACCATATAAACCTAACCCATAAGTCAGAGATCTGACGTGGAAAACTGGTACTTATTTTTGAAGTAGAATAACCTTAGGGTTTAAAAGGTTTTAAATGAGCCAATATGTTCAATAGTGGTGAATCTAAATGAACAGCTGTGGCTGAGGAAGTAAGGAACTTTCTACCCTCAAAACACAGTGACATATAAATAGCTTTATTAATATAGGCTTTGGTAAAATGTAAAATGATCAGATTCTCTCTCCCTTCCATTACAGAGCTGATGTGCTAGCCCTAGGTGTTATCTGCTATAATGGGAAAGGAGAGTGGGACCTGATCAATTTTTCCATCCAATGTGTTTTTAAAATATATGTAACCAAGATGTCAAAATGTTCCTGGTAATCCTGGCTGCTCTAGAGATTGAGACAGGGGAATTGGTTGAGTTCAGGGCTTCAAGACTAGCCTAGAAAATACAACAAATCTTTGTCTCAAAACAAAAGCATGTAAATATAGTTAGAAGCTAGGGCATATCTAGGTGAAATTAGTTCACAAGGTCATTAAGTATGCCTTCAGAATCATTAGAAATTAAGCTAGTGAACCCCAGAAAAAATCATCAAATGCAATTTTTAACTCTAGAATGGCTCTAGACTGTAATTCATGATCACTGAGATGGTCTACCCCAAAGGTGCCTATTTAATCCTGCCAGTTAATTCTTTCTAAAATAAATGATAGCCACTCCAAAGCACCAAGAGAACAAGATGACAAAATAGAATTTAATCCTATGGTGTATATGGATAGTTGTGTATAGGTAGAAGAGAAAGCAGACAGGAGAAATATACTTTAGTTACTTTAAGATTGTAGTTTTAATCATGAAGGTTTCAAGTGGAAGTATGATTTCTAAATGCATTTAAATTTACTCTCCAAAATTTCTTTTTTTAAAATATTGTTTTATTTTTATTTTTATGTACATACATTGGTGTTTTGCTTGCATATATGCCTGTGTGAGGCTGTCAAATCCCCTGGAATTGGAGTTACAAACAGTTGTGAGCTGTCATGTGGGTGCTGGGAATTGAACTCAGATTCTCCTGGAGAGCAGCCAGTGCTGTTAACCATTGAGTCCTCTATCTAGTCACATCTGAAATTTCTTATGCAAAAATTGCGCAGTCAGGCTGGGCAGTGGTGGCGCACGCCTTTAATCCCAGCACTTGGGAGGCAGAGATAGGCGGATTTCTGAGTTCGAGGCCAGCCTGGTCTACAGAGTGAGTTCCAGGACAGCCAGGGCTACACAGAGAAACCCTATCTCGAAAAAAAAAAAAAACCAAACAAACAAAAAAAAAGAATTGCGCAGTCAGAGTCATTGCTTCTCATATTAAAATGCTTGTGTTTCTGTCTGATTTTTTGAGGGACATTTTGTTCTTTGTTGCTGGTTAAAATGTCCATAAGAGGATGACAAACTATCACCATAATACAAATATTTGTTTCAAAAATGTGCGCAAAATTCACAGACAACCAAATAATCCACAGAATAAATGAAATCACATGAAAACTTGATCTAGGTTGCCACCATAAATGAAATATTCCATCACTGTATCTGCAGTCCTATGATAGAAAAAAGAAATAAACATAGACATTTTAAAAACCTATTATGTATATGCTGGAATACATAGCCCAGCTAATATGAAATTTTTTTCAATATAAAATTGAAGGAAATTTTTCTTTATCAATATCATCTGTCTTCTTTGTTATGCATAGACATTGTCATAAACTGCAAAGTTTGAAAGGGAGTATTTTCCTCTTAGAGGAAACCCAGTTAAAGTGAAATGTTGATAGTATACTCAGAGAAGCCAAAGAAATTTCTATGACAATTTCATGACACAGTATAATGCAGAATCTACCCCAAAATACATACTACTGGACATTCCACTAGAATAATAAGCAATACTAGAGGTAAGTGTGCTAGTTAAGAGAGCATATCTGCTTTAGCATTCCTAGCACTCGGGTATCTGTTTGAGCCTTTATGTAAATATCTTTTCATACACAAAGAGTGGAGCTTTCTAATAGCAAAGTTAAAAATGTAGCACTTTGAGTTTACCAAAGAATTAATTAAATATTTTTTGCATCTTCCCCTTGGCTCTCTTATATTCCATTAGAATGTTCATATACAACTTGTAAAGCAATTGTGAGGCCAGTGATACAAATCAGTGATAGACTACATGCAGATCATTTGAAAAGACCTTTTACAATTCCCAGAACCACTAAAGAAGTACATAATTAATAGCAGTTGCAGTCCGGAATTGCATAGTTTCTACAGGGTTAAATGGTATTCATATGAGCAATAATAGCTAATGTTTCTTCACGTATTTCTATCTGCCAATTGCATTGCACAGTGTTTCACTCTTTCACACACTTTCCAGAACACACTCGATGAAAAGTCAGAGGTTTTGAAAGACAGAGTACTTGGCCCAAAATGACAGTTAATGAGGTGAAGGGCTGAAAATTGAAACTACTTTCTAATTAGCCCTGCACTCTCTTCCAACCAAATGTCAATATATACATAGAGATTATTTTTCATTTCTTGTGGCATGAGATTAGAAAGGACATAGTAAGGATGACTCAAGCCAGGGCACTATTTTCTGTCTCTTGCACTTTTATGAGTTTATTATAGAAATGTTATGTTTTTAGAATCAAGAATCAAGTAGTATTTGACTCATGTTTTTGATGCATTTCTCATAATATAATGCCCTCATATGTGATAACACATTATCACAATAACAAAATTGGAGCCTGCAAGTTTCTTTTACACAATATAAAACTACTCAGATACTAAAAATGAGGACATCATGAGTTTTGCAGGCAAATGGATGGAACTAGAAAATATCATCCTGAGTGACGTAACTCAAACCTAAAAGGACATGCATGGTATGTACTCACTAATAAGTGGATATTAGCCAGAAAAGTAAAGAATACCCAGGACACAATCCACAGAACTCAAGAAGGTTAACAAGCCAAAGGATCCAAGTGAGAATGCCTCAATCCCACTTGATATGGAGAAGAAAGTTGTCATGGCGGGGTAGAGGGAGGAACCTGGGTGGGAGAGGGCACGTGGAGGAGAAGGAGGAAACATGATCAGGTATTAGGGGCAGGGGAAACAAGAGTGAAGCCCCAAGGGCCAGCAGAAAGAATGGAAACAGGCAACCTAGGGAGGTAGGATGTGCGGGTACCCTCCAGAATGTACCAGAGAGGGGAGAGACTCTCAGGACTCAAAGGGAGGGACCTCAGATGAAATGCCCTACAGTGGGGAGAGGGAGCTTGTAGAGCCCACCTCCATCAGAAAGACAGGGCTTCAAGTGAGGGATAGGGTTGCCATCCCACAGTCAAAAACACTGACCCAGAATTGTTCCTGTCTGAAGGAACTGCAGGGACAAAAAATGGAGAAGAGACTGAGGGAAAGGAGGTCCATGACAGGTCCAAATTGGGATCTAGCTCAAGGGGACGTCCCAGGGCCTGACACTATCACTGATAGTATTATGGTGTGCTTTCAGACAGGAGCCTAGAATGGCTGCCCTCTGAGAGGCCCAGCAAGTAGCTGAAGGAATCAAATGCAGATACTAGCCTAGCACCAAATCAATGGATAGAGCTGGGGATACCTGTGGTTGAATTAGGGAAAGACTGGAGGAAACTAAGGAGGAGGGTGACCCCATAGGAAGATCATCAGTCTCAACTGACCTGGACCCCTGAGATCTCTCAGACACTGAGCCACCAACCAGGCAACACACACCAGCTGATATGAAGCCCCCAACACATATACAGCAGAGGACTGCCGGGTCTAGGCCTCAGTGAGAGAAGATGCACTTAACTTTCAAGGGACTTGAGGCCCCAGGGAGTGGGGAAGTCTGGTGGGGTGGGGGATGGAGGTGGGGACATCCTTTTGGAGAGAGGGAGGGTAGGAGGTATGGGATGGGAACAGTCTGGGGGCAGACCAGAAGGGGAATGAAATCTGGACTGTAAAAAAGGATTAAAGAATAAAAATAGGTCTCTACCCCATGTTTTGATTGGGTTGTTTGGTTTCTTGGTCCTTAGCTTCTTGAATACATACATACATACACACACACATACACACACACACACACACACACATATACACATATATATATATAAATGATTTATTTTTTTCTCATTTTTATTGGATATTTTCTTTATTTACATTTCAAATGTTATCCCCTTTCCTGGTTCCCTCTCCCAGAAACCCCCTATCCCATACCCCTCCCCCTGCTTCTATGAGGGTATTCCTCCACCCACCCACCCATCCCCTTCCTGCCTCCCTGCCCTTGATACCCCTACACTGGGGCATATATCGAGCCTTCATAGGACCAAAGACCTTACACCAATCAGAATGGCTAAGATCAAAAACTCAGGTGACAGCAGATGCTGGAGAGGATGTGGAGAAAGAGGAACACTCCTCCATTGTTGGTGGGATTGCAAGCTGGTAAAACCACTCTGGAAATCAATCCAGAGGTTCCTCAGAAAATTGGAAATAGATCCACCTGAAGACCCAGCTATACCACTCTTGGGGATATACCCAAAAGATGTCCCACCATGCCACAGGGGCTTATGTTCCACTATGTTCATAGCAGCCTTGTTTGTGATAGCCAGAAGTTGGAAACAACCCAGGTGTCCCTCAACAGAGGAGTGGATACAGAAAATGTGGTTCATTTACACAATGGAGTACTACTCAGCTATTAAGAACAAGGACATCATGAGCTTTGAAGCAAATGAATGGAACTAGAAAATTCCATCCTGAGTGAGACAGGAGCCTGGCATGGCTGCCCTCTAAGAGGTTCAACAAGCAGCTGAAAGAGTCAGATGCAGATATTTGCACCCAACCAATGGACAGATGCCAAGGGCCCCTGTGGTTGAATTAGGGGAAAGCTGGAAGAAGCTGAGGAGGAGGGTGGCCCCATGGATTGGCCAACAATCTCAACTGAACTAGACCCTCGAGATCTCTCTGACATGGAGCCAACAACCAGTCAGTGTACACCAGTTGACATGAGGACTGTGACACATATACAGCAGAGGACTGCCTGGTCTGACATCAGTGAAAGAAGATGCACTTAAACCTCCAGAGACTTGAAGCCCCAGGGATTGGGGAGGCCTGATGGGGTGGGGGGGAGACATCCTTTTGGAGATGGGGGAGGAGGGATGGGATGGGGTGCAGAGAAAATTTTAGAAATTTAATAAAAAAACCAAGTTAAGTGTCTTTAGTGTAAAAAGGACACTTGACTTGTGTACAACTTTTATTAAAAAGAACAATAAAAATAAATACTTTTAAAAAAAAAAAAAAGAACTTTTTAACACATAATTCCAATGATTTGGGAATTTGACTTCTGTTAAAGATGGTGAAATATGCAAGAATTTCCTCAATGGTTATCCATTTCTAAACTGCACCTCAATAAATGAAGTTGTCTTGTCATCTGTCTATCCATTATCACAGATACCAAGTAGTAACCAAATGTGGCTAATCAAAGTAGATTCTTTTATATACCGATGGAACATTTATTCATAAAACAAAAAGTGTCCGTTCAAATAGATACATTTTGAAGTTTATACAGAAATGGAGCATGTTAGAATTTTTTTCTTATCATTAAGAAGCTCTGAAAGCCTTCCTTTTCCACACCCTTACATATTAAAAATATAAAACAGATGTCAGAAAAACTATTCAGTTTTATTTTTCTGCAGATTAACCATTGCAGATTGTTAAAAGATCATTGTAACCATTAAAAAGTATGATGCTATTCAAGTCATTTGCCAGGTCCCTTAAAAAGGGACTTTAATTTTGGTTTCTGCATTGCTAAAACTTAATCCCTTAATCTTCTTCAAAGGTCTTGAGACATAATGCTTTACTGAACAGAGGGACAGTTACTGAAAATGTTAGGGAGGGGAAAGAAAAAGAGCAAGACCACACAGAGAAAAACCAGATGCAATTCTTACATTTAGTCCTGATAGATCATGAAAACTAATGATATAACTTCCAGAACTGCATGCAAATCAGATCATTAATCTCTAGCAAAATGGTTTATGTTATAGGAACCCACAAACTGATTTCCTTCAACTGCAGTAAATCAAACATGGTAGGTAGTTTCTGTTTGACTGATGAGTACACATGCCAATGGCAGGAGGGCAGTGACATATGGAAGAGTAATAAATTTTTTTCTGACACTTCTGAGCCCTTGCTCAATGACACTAAAGGAAGATAGAAGACTTCAGGAGAAAATGCAAGCCTGTCTCTATTAGCTGCAGAGCCATCCTCAAGACAGCAGCTCCAAGGTGATTTGGGGCTCTGTGGTAGAGCTTACACGTTTGGTCTTAAATAAATGAATACTCTGAAGGAAGAAAATCAATAGTTCTCTCAGAATAGCATTTGCATTTTCCTTCTAATTATGGTATTCTCCCAATAACTTAGATTTCCTATAATGGCAGCGAGTGATACTGCACACATTTTAGACTTTATGACAGAATGCCTATTTAAATTTTACTAAAGCTTTGTTCTGTGTACTCATCAACAATACCCTCCCTCTGTTTTTGTCTGTATAAATTTCCATTCATAGTGGGAAAATGAGAAACAAATGCTTCAAACAAATTAGAGCAAGAATGTTAACATATTATGTTATTATAATTCATGTACAAGAAATTTTGATATGTTTCCAAAACACTTTTCACTAATATTTCAATTTTCTTAGCATTTTCCCCAACCTTTTCAAATGTTATGGTGTTGGCACCCAAAAATTTTGAATTTTAATAGCTAATATAATTATGTTTAATAGAAAAATTCCAAAGTTTCAAAATATTAATGTTGAGTTATTTCTAGTTTGACTTATATTGTCTGTTTCCCTCTGAGTCCCTGTCAAAGGACTCACAGAATCTAAAGTGCCAAGTCAGTTGAACTCATGGCTGACCAAACACATGAGTCAAAATTGATCTCTGGTTCCAGTAGAAGTGAATATAAGAAACTTACATTATTCAGCTCCATTCTGTGAGTCAGGACTGGAAGGGCAAGTTCCTGATTTTGCTACAACAGAACCAACCAACCAGAGAGCTGGCCATTTTCAGGGCTACCAAGCAGATCACTCAAAGAGATATATGTGACAAGTTGGCAATAAGACACAGGCAAGTTACCCATTTTAAGATAGAAAAAACATTGTAGCAGATATGGATACAACATAATGTCAAATGTGATTTAAGGTTCTTTTATCTTTTAACAGGGAGCTGTATTTGTTTTCTAAAGAAGGTTTCCAGTCTTCCAAGTGCACATTCACACACACACAAAAGTAAATAAGTAAATTTGTGTTAACCTCATACTCATTGATACTGGGATGGTAACACAGAAATAAAAATCAGATGGGTAGCTGCCTCTGGGCTTATGTCATACCCTGGAATTAAAATAGCCACCAGATAATGGGTACCACATATGGTCTCCACCATTACAGATATGTCCAGTACAGATATGTGTCATACTATTTCTGTGACCAATGACATATGATATTTACATTGTGACACAGTCTTTCACTACTCAAACTACTTGGACTGAGTATGCCAGTGATCCCTCACTATCATCAGAGCTCGATCATTAAGTGTATAAAGAATCGCCCATCATTGACTTCTATTGTCAGAGTGAACATCTTGTTATCACCCCCATCACTAGAATCATGTAGTTACTAAAAAGTGGATCTTTTAGACATTGTCATGGCATGTGCTAAAAACTCAAAGCTGTTAATTTCAGCAAAGGAAACTATGGAGACACTACATTCTGATATCCACTTGGAAGCAAAATGGCAGAAAAAATTAATAATGTAAGGTACATCTACAGGAGAAAGTTATTTACTCTGAAGCCACCTTATACAAATGATAGATATAACTGAACTACCATAGATGAAAGATCATGAGATATATAAAAAAAATTAAAAGGTAATGTGAAATAGTCAAATGAATACAATAACTCTACCAATGGGTCACAAAGAAAACACTATTAATGAAAATTCATGGCAAAAACCAAAGAATAATTTTATTTTTTGGTTTTTCGAGACAGGGTTTCTCTATGTAGCCCTGGCTGTCCTGGAACTCACTCTGTAGACCAGGCTGGCCTTGAACTCAGAAATCCACCTGCCTCTGCCTCCCAAGTGCTGGGATTAAAGGTGTGCGCCACTACTGCCTGGCAGAATAATTATTTTTTTAAAAAATTGAGTGGAATCTCACATAATACAGATAATTAAACCTAGAAAACAATGAGAAATTCATCAAAGAGATAGAAATCTTGAAAAAGAACAAGACATAAGTAGAAATGAAGAATTCAATTATCAAAAATACAATTCAATTCTCTCCAGAAAGGCTAGATCAAACAGAAGAAAAAGCATACCAACTTGAAGATGAGTATTTTCAAATATAGTATTAAAACATATTTTGTTAAGAAAAGTAATACAGTATGGATCATTAAACCATATTAACCTTTTCCCAAAGTGAAAGACAATTCAAGACACACATAAAACTTATTCAATGAAGTAACAACTGGAAACATATCTGTCTTGGGAAAGATCTGATCATCTAAGTACAGGAAACACTTATGAACTAAAATAGACATATGACAAGAGGTCATATCATGACATAGTCTAGTTGCCAAAAATAGAGGGCAAATACAGAATTGTAAACACTAAAAACACCAAATCAAATGTAAGCAAATGCTTATTATATAAACATGTTTCTAAGTAGGAACCTTATGGAACAGAAAAAATAGACTGACTATTTTAAAGACCATGAGAAAACAATTGTAAGCCTAAAATACTACAGGAGATTCATTAAACCAGACTGGCTTTACATAATATCTTTAAGGAAAGCCTACATCCAACAGCACATAAAAGATAATTACTATTATGAAATAACCCCATGAAACTAAGAAACTTGTTTAACATATAGATATACCAAAGATACTATCCATATAGACACCTAACCTCAAAAATGAGCAACAAATGATGTTCAAAACACACAGAAAAGACTTAACAAAATGACAGGTATGTATTTTTCAATTAAAACCTTGACTGTAAATGGACTAAATTCTCCAATTTAAAAAATGCAGAGTGGCTAAATGGATACAGAAAGAAAACAAAATATAATTCCAAGAAAATAATTTTCCTAGCAAAAATACATACAGACCAAAAGTGAAATGCTGGTTAAAGTTACCTGATACAACTGGATGCCACATGCACACTAAATTAAAGTAGGTATTTTTTTATATCAGGTTAAATAGACTTCAAGACAAAAACAAGATAGAGACAAAAGGTCACTATATTATGAACAAGTGATCAGTTCAAAAACAAAATAAAACAATTTTAACTTGCATAATGCCACATCTATTTTTGTTCTTGTGTGTATGTGTTGGGGAGTGGTGGATATGGTGCATGCAGGAGACTCACCCCAGGGATTTGAAAACAGAACACTTAAATTTATAAAATAGATATTACTAGAGCAAAAATAGCAAGAGTCTTTAATGTACTAATTGTAGGAAAATGTGAATATAATAAATACCTTTCATTTAAACTATATCCTAAGCCCAATGGACTTAGAGCATATTTATAGCTAAGAAGGACAGTGGGTAGTCAAGAGGCTGAGGCAGAAGCGTTTTGAGTTCAAAGACAGCCAGAACTAAATAGAAATGAAAAAGAGGTGGGAAGATAGAGAGTAAGGGATAGATGTGGGGAGAGATACAGAGAGAGATAGAGAGAGACAGAGACAGAGAGACAAGAGAGGGGGCCTCAGATTTATCAAAGAATCCATTCACTCAGCATAGTATTAGAAACCTTAGAGCAATTGGGCAAAGGAAAGAAATAAAATATACACCAATAGAAAGTGAAGATAAGTAGTATTTTTAACAGAGGATATATTATGTAGATAAAACCCTAAAGACTCCACTAATACTATTAGAATTGACTGAAGAACTTAGAGCCTGCAGGACACAAAATCAAAATCAATAGCCAGGTAGTGGTGGGGCACAACTTTAATCCCAGCACTTGGGAGGCAGATGCAGGCAAATCTCTGAATTCGAGATCAGCCTGGTCTACAGAGGAAGTTAAAAAAACAAGATTAATGAAGTTAATAATAAATTAAATCAAGAAACTGAAAGACCCCTGTGATGAAGAAGGAAACAAAAAATCTGGAAAGTTTTCCCATATTCATACTTTATTTAATATCATTACAATGCCTATTCTACCCAGACAATTTACAGATTCATATACAATATCATACCATTGACATCATTCATGCAATTATAAAACTTATTCTGAAAATTCATATGGAAGACCTCAAGTACCCAAAGCAATTTTGAGCAAAATAAAATTATAGTTGTCATACTACCTGACTTCAAAATATACTACAACACTGTACTAACCAAAACACTGTGATATTGGCATACAAAGCAACAAAAAATTAATTGCAAAAAATTGACTGTGTCTAGAAATTCCCTCATTCATTTACAGCTAACTAATCCACAATAAAGTTACCACAAACATAGAGAAAAGATAGCTGAATAAGATAGATACTCAATTAGATTTAAACTAAATAACCATTTCTCATAAAAATAAACTGAAAATAGATCAGGAAGATCTCAATTTATGACCAGAAACTATCAAACTATTATAAGAAAACTATTGTTTTCTATAGATGTACTTCAAAATAAAAGTATGTAAAATACATTTTTGATAAGTCACTAAAAAGAATTAAAACACAGACACATGGGATTATATCAAACTAATAAACTTCTATAAGGCAAAGTAAACAAGTAGTAAACCTATAGGCAAGTAAACCTATAGAATTGGAAAATAGTTTGGAAAATTATTCATTTGAGAGTGTTAATATCCAGAATATATAAATGACTTAAAATATTCAAGAGCAGAAAAACAAATAATCCAACTAAAATCGGCAGAAAAGATGAAGAGGCACTTATCTGAAGAAGAAATTAAATGACCAACAAATTCATGAAAAAAATTTAACCTCATTAGCTTTTAGAGAAGTGTAAATCAAAAGTATGAGATATAATAATAATAGTTATAGATGATGAGGCCCTGCTTCTTAGAGGGATTAGAGGAGGAAGGAGAGTTAGGGTGGGGAGGAAAGGGTAGAAATAATATAAGAGCAGCATATTCATGTCTGAAATTCTCAAGAAAACCCTACATTTGAAAACATCATGTGATACCATCTTCCCTCCATTAAAAATGGCTATTATAAAACTAACAAATGATGGTAAGGATATGGAGAAAAAAAGCAATTATATACTTTTGGTAAGATATTCTTCAAGAAATGAAAAAAAAAAGAGCTATTGGTGACCCAACTAATTCCAAAGAAAAATAAAGTAATAATCCATAGAGATACCTGTATATTGTAAAAATAATATTTAAATTCCAAGTTTTCCTTTCCCAGCCCCATTTCCCAGAATGATGACTCTGAGACTAATTAGTTATTGTTAAATGCTATGCCATAAGCTTTGGCTCATTCCCTGACCTAAATAATAAGTTAACTTATTTTAACCATTTAATCTACTCAATGTCTACCACTTGGTAGCCCCTCCTTCAGTCCCTGCCTGATTCTTTCTTTTATCTCCTTAGTGTTTCCTTCAGTGTCTCTCTGAGTTCCTCTACCTGCTGTTTACATCCACCTCCCCAGTCTGCCTTCTGTCTCATCTCTAGCCTTGTACCTTGGACCACACCATCAGCATCCCTCACAACTATCTTTAAGTGGACCCACCCTGATTTTCTTTATTTTTGCATTTTTATGCATAGTAGATAATTCTTTTGAACTCTAAATCATATTGGTTTTTCCCTACTCCCAAAGGCTTCCCATCACACTTAAAATCCTTGCTCATGGTGGCTTGTGTGGCCTGACCTCTGCACGCTGGCATCATTGCCCTGTCCCTTCTCCCCTTCACTCACACAGTTCCAGGGGCTCTGCCTCTTTTGTTCCTGCATCCAAGCTAGCAACCTTCTACTCCAGGGCCTTTGCTCTGGCATTTGCTTCTCTTAAGTCAGTGTTCCCCCAGATGAAGGGGTTCATTGTAAGGAGCGGTTAGGATATTCGCCATCACCAGATGGCGCTATTACTCTGAGGAAACTTGTGGATTGCACGGGGTGGCTCGCCCGAAGCGCCTGCGCATTAAGGGTGTATGTGACTAATCACCGCCCACTCCCGGGGCGCGCCAATCAGTGGAGGACACGCTGCCTCAGGGCTATATAAGCAGCGCCATTCTGGGGCCCCGGGTTCTTCCTCCATCAACGGCTGAATAAAGCTGAACTGCAG